>JALJEV010001298.1:2666515-3333144 GCA_026586105.1 Hylodesmum podocarpum | reverse complement strand
TAATTAAAATAAAAAATTTAAAAGATAAAAATAAAATAATTTAAGAAAAATATAATTTAGTCAAAAAAAAATTAATTGGAGACGAAGTTGCCACAATGCTACCCTCATAGAGCGAGGATAACGAGGAAAGCTTGTGGTAAAAAAAAAACGATTTAAACGACAATTTCGTTGTCACTTACTGGCGTTGATACGAACAATAGCCGAGTCATGGTTACTTTTTTCAAAAAGGAAAACAAGTGAGGAATCAAACAAATACACAAGAGATGTTTTCTTTGGCACTTAAAACAAAGTAGCCACATTTGAATCATCACTTAATCAAGACCTAATCATCACTTAAGAGGACCCAGGCATGCATTTACTTATTTTATTATTTTTTTTTCTTACAAAGACGGTTGAAAATCAATTGTCACTGGGGACAGTTAAATGTATAAAATTTAGATAAATTTTACTTCATAAATTAGTTTTATTGGATTGAGTTAAATTCATTACTCAATTTCAATTTAGTATCAGAATCTATAATAAGATCGATGACGATGTTGGACTATCATTGTCGTGAAATTTAATTTTCAGCGTGGAGAAAATGCACTGAAAAGTATCATGTTATATAAAAATGATGGAACAAGTATTATGTCATCTAAAAATGGTGAAACTTGTTATATATATATATATATAAAAACAAAAGTGAGAGTAAATTTTATTTTACGATTTTATGAGATTGAGTTAAACCCAACCTATAATTTCTTCTAAAATAATAATGACTAAGTCGTTAATTGTTATAGTGTCATGGTTGTCATTATTGCTTCTAACTATTATGTCATTTACTCCTTGTATAAATTTAATTAAGCTTAATGATATATATTTTCCAAATTAATTCGAACCATATAAATAGAATTACATATTGAGATAAGACTTTTGTCACGTAACAGTGCTATTACTCCCTTAAAACAGTGAGTCTGTTGCAGAGAATATTGATGTTACAGTGCTTTACTTTGTACGAGTTTTCTACGTTGATTTGCAATAGAAATTAACTTAACTGTGCGGCATATATATATATATAGAGAGAGATGGTCGTCGGTGAAGGAAACTCGTGAAAATTATGGTGGTTTGGTAATGGATGATTAAGCAGAAAAAGAAAAAGAGGGAGATAAGGCTTAACTATAGTAATGTATTGGCGTGAAATCTTTTTCAATCTTTATGAGTATATACTTATCCTTTGTCCACTTTGCGTGGCCGCCATCTAAAGCGGTCCCCTAGGGAGGGAGGAGGGTCCAACCACTGTTCTTCTTAAAAGGCTTTCACTGTTCTCAACCCATGCCTTCAAACCATTACAGAAAAATTTACCAATCAACCTTCAAACTTTATTAACTACAATAAACTACACTTGGCATACCACTTCCACCTTGTTAAGCTTTTATTTGCATTTAATTCTGCCTTGAATCATTGCAATCAGATAAATTACTTCAAAAGCTAGCTTCGTGGCAGCACTTGTGAATTGTGATACTGCCAATTTATATATCTTGTTTTTCTTAATAAATTATGAGTTTATAAAGTATGTATTCACCCAATAAATTATGTAAATAAATTTATGTTGAGATGATAACTATGCGAAATTCTTTCTAAGATAATGGTAATGATTTCGGGAAGATTTGTTTATGAAAAATAAAATAAATCTTATCTAAAGTTTCTATTTTACTGTTTGTAAAATATTTCATTCTATAAGCAGTATTGCCTTATTACTATTGAACTTATGGAATCTGGACGCCTACTTTACAAAAGAATAATGAATCATTTCACACTCAAATGAGATCCCTGACAACTTTTTAAGCTTATGTATATCATCAAGTACCAACAGAGAAATAAGACAGAGAAAAGATTTAACTATTTCTTTTCTTACTACAGATTTTCCTCAGTTACTAACCTCAATTATTGTAAATTTTTGGATTACTTAAAAAATTTCCATACACAAGCAAAAATTAAGTACAGGATTTCCCAAAAAAGTTTATAAATATCATAAGAAAAGAATTCAAAGGGGAAATAGAATCTTAAAATAAAAAAATTGTTATTATAGAAAAATTATAGAGAAAAGTTCGTATTATAAAAAAAATATATTGTAACTCACTCAAAATCTATTATATATAATAAATTTGTTTACTTCAATAATAAAATTATTTAAAGTAATGTAAAATTTTATTTACAACTGGTCTACATGGTCTTTAAATTCAAAATAAAAACTAGGAAAAAAATACCTAAATTGTGTCAATTTAGTGACTCAGATAGATAAAGAAATAAATTTATGAAACTATAAATTTTATAATAAAGGTGTTTAATTAATTAATTTATAAAAAAAATTTGTTCAATCAAGAGATCATTTTTCCTTCTAAAACAATAGTAAAATAAGCAGTGACAACATTAGTTATATATAACACTAAGTTGTAAAAAGAATATAGTATATTATTTGAAGATTTATTGTTCATTATTATTAAAATAATTTAGCTATAGGGTCCAATTCAATTAGTTAAACACTTAAATAGCACACGTGAGTTGTAGAAAACAATGTGATATTTATGTTCTGATATTCTTAAGGATAAGAAGTTTAAAATAAATTTAAAGTTAACAGATGTTTATTTCTTAAAATAGGGTAGTTTTCATACCCTGAGTAAAATTGACATTGCTTTTACCTTATATTTTAAATTAAATAATATATAAATATAATAATAAATTTTAAGAATTAAATAAAATTACACATATTATTTCGATATTTATAGTTAATTGATATCACACTTGCCTCATGCGTGTTGGAAAAGGCGCAGAAAAAAATTACACACAGAACCTGAAAGTATGCGTGTAAAACTAAAATATTTCCTGACAATATAAAATATTACTACGATACCTAGTCTAGAAAAATATCTACTATGTCAAATAGTACAGTAAAACAACTCCAACAAGAGGGTTAACAAAAACATTATATTTGGGACTATATACGGAAAAACATACTAGTGGACACACACTCTAAGGTATTGTGCGAGTGAATATAACATATCACTCTATCTTATATACTATCTTATATAAGTGTTCAGCTCCTCTCTCCTTCTGAAATATGTCGATGTGCGACTTTAAATTAGCAAAACACACGACAAATTCTCCCTTAATTCAAAGTCTAACACTATTACAAATTTTACGTGATTAAACTCAGCGTGAATTCAGAGAAGATTAAACGAGATTTTCCTTTCAATATGATTAAAACGGATTCAAGTATAAACGGCTTAGACATTCTTTTTCTTCCCTTCTTCCGTAAAATAAAATAAAAAAAAAATCATGAGCTTTTCTGCAAATTTTGTACAAGAAACACAGATGGCTGATAAGACTTGAGTTGCAACTATGATAATGACTTGTGTTACGAAATGGTTCAAAAAGAATAAATATTGGAAGCAGACCTTGCAGTACAATTATATGCATATGCAGTTAAACATTTTAATTAATCTATTTATGCTCTATAAAGCAAACAAGTTATTTAAGCAATTCATCATGTGTTTAGAATTCTCAGCTTGGGAGTGGTAAATCCAAAATGTTTAATGCTGGGGACCGTATCAAGTTTTGGAGGCCAAACACGATCCTCCTCATTGACATGTTTTTGTCGTTCCTTACTTCTTTGTCTTTTTTTCCATTTCAAAAAACTTTCAAAAGTAAGAAAATAACTTTTTCGTTGAAAAAGACAAATAATAAAAACTATTGGATTTCCCTAAAATCATAGGACAGGGTGGTTTATTTGATAACAAGTGAATCGAAATTAAGTGAATTAAACACCTTACTATCAACTAGAATAATAATAGATATGTCATATGAAAATTGATTAGCATTATACATATTTAATGATTTAGAACTACCCAATAACCTCTCCTTTAGATATTCTTAACATGAGATGGGTTGCAAATCAAATTTCACTCATAAGTCATATGCATATAGGTATGGTTTAAGTATATATGAATAATGATAGTAAACTTATTTTGAAATAATATGTAAGGTGTTTGTGTGTATTTTCTATTTTCCCATAAGAAAATAAAAAGTGCATATTAAAGAAAAAAAGTACATTTTAAACAAGTGTGTTATCTTAGGAGAGTTTTCTTTTCTTTGTTTTTTTTAATCATTCGTTTGGGGCTTCTTTGCAATGAAATGTTCTGCTAGATTACAATTGTCGTTAGACAAATGAACTTATCATTTCATGAAAAACATGCAATAATAAAAATACTATAATAGATTCATATATTTTAAAAAAAATAAAGTTGTCTTGGTATTATTTTCTTCGAATATTATACTAATTCACTGAGTTTTTTTTTATTGCATGTAGAAGATATTAATATGAAGTACGAACATTGATTGTATACCTACAAAAACTTGTTCATGCTCACGAGTTAATGTCTGTCAAAGAAGAGTGAGGGTATAAAAATTAAGGACTCTACTAAAGGACTTAACAACTTAATTATATTATACTCCTTTATGTTAAAGACATGTGGTGTAATTGTAGGGTGGTGGTAGCCATGACATGACTACGAGGGCCATGCTATAAATGCAATACTATATTGGAGATGCATGCATCTGTGAGTGAAGTTGCAGCAAGCCAGCAAGCTAACGAATGAGAAAGTTAATGTAGGGTTTGAAAAGTGTAAGTGACCAACAACAACCCAACAAAGAGAGAAAGAGAGAAAGACAATGACATGCAGTTACTTACTTTGACGCGGAAGAAGCATGTACAAGATAGAGAGGCCCAAACCCAATGGGCTATACCAACTAATTAATACAAATCCCATTAAGTCATTTAAGGACCCCTCGTGTGGCTATGACCCCATCTATGTCTTGTCCAAATCTCAGGTCCCACATGTGTGCAATCATTCTTGGTTGGCACCTCTCCCCATCCAAAACTGCATTCAAAACTCTTTTAAGACACCACACGTGTGCCATTTATGACATGATGTTGATTTCTTTAGTACTATATGTTGATGCCTTTTATCTTTATTTGCTATGTATTTTTTTTTTCAATGTATGATATTATTTTATTACATTAACTATGAAAAAATAGCATTTGAATTTGTCTTTTTTTTATAGGTTAATTGAATTTTTCGATTTATTATCATGCTTTATAATGATTTTTTTCTTGCTTATCATGAAATTAATAACCTTGTTAGTGCAATTCAACTTATCAAAAAAAAAATCAATGTAACATAAATAATATTCTTCAAAATTCATATTTTAAGATAGATGAATTCATATAATATAAGTTTGTGCATGTGGAGATCTACGTGACAGAAACATAAAACATCTTGATTATTTGGGTAATTGACTTGAATTGGTAATAATTTACGCAAATGGGTCAGTTTGTAAACATATATAATGTGGACAAGCTGAGTCGTATAATGACCCAAAATGTGGTTGGGTCTGGTCGTATTTTGGTTGCATAAAACCACGATTTTGACCGCAAATTTCTTTAGCTACATGAAGACGTGTAAGGCAAAATTCACGTGTGAAAAATGGAGATGTGACTTGAAAAGAAGAAGATGAAAGTAAAATGCAAAATTCACGGTCAAAGATGCGGTTGCTGTTGTCTGCATTATGTAAGAGTCTCTGCACGTCTGCCAAGTGTCAACACCACGTAAAACGCGATTATTGTTGTCTATATGCCCACCGACATCACCTAAAACGCAGTTGCTGTTGTCGACAATACGCAAGAGCCTCTACATGTCATCCACGTGTCGACACAACGTAAAATGAGGCTGTTGATGTCCGCATTATGTCACTATAAACTTTCTGCACCAAAAATGCAGCCAGACCAAATTGCATTCTAGGCCCCATAATGCATATTTTCTTATCCATATTATACCACATAAATGTAATTTGTTTAGAAATTGGATCATTTATATAAATTATTATAAGTCAATTACTATGGTTATTCAGTTTTCAATAAAAAATAATAATATTAGTTTTATATCAATTTAATTTAATTGAAAAATGTATATTATATAGATTTATCTCTTTCAATATTGATGCGACCTCAAAAATCACGGGAGTTGGATAAAAATATGTATGTATTTTTATTGGTATCCATTTAAAAATCACTTGTGTGTTTTTAAGCAATGAATATTCGTCACGTTTTAAAACAATAACTAAAACAATTAAAACAATTTATAAATCATATTTTATATAGTTTTAAAATAAATGTACTCAAATTATATAAATGGTACTCTCTTTGGTAAAATCTTATTCTAAATCATAATTATGTATAAAAAAATTATTTAAATAAATGCTCATTAGGAAACATAAGTGATACTTATATCTATTTCATTTATAAGGTAAAAAAAAATGATTTATATTATTCCTAAATACCTATTTAAATAGTTATTTTATCATATGTTATTGTTTCTTTTCTATGGTTAATTTTTTTTTTGTTATCCCTCACTACATTGTCTTCAAATAAAGCAGAAGATATTCAGTGCATTAATGCATATATCCAATTTGCATTAATTCATTTACCTGTTTTATTTAGATATATCTAAGATTCTTTGATCATATATTTATTATTTGAAAATTGAATTAGATTACTAATAGCACATGATTAATGAATGATTTTGTCTTTTAAACGTACACATGATATGATGAGTGGTGGTTCGTATTTATTTCATTATATTTCCTTTTAGTTAAATTTTTTTATTTTT
This sequence comes from Hylodesmum podocarpum, assembly GCA_026586105.1. NCBI lineage: Eukaryota > Viridiplantae > Streptophyta > Magnoliopsida > Fabales > Fabaceae > Hylodesmum > Hylodesmum podocarpum. The sequence continues at coordinate 3,326,440 of JALJEV010001298.1, read as the reverse complement.
TCTTCTTATTTCTTTCTTTTCCTTTTTCTCTACTTTTTTTTCTCTTTACGGTGATATGTCTGTATTTTTATAACTATTATTTAATTTAATCCATAAAATAATTTAGATAACATTTTACAACAATTAATAAATATTATTTGGATTCTATTTTTTAGTACCGTGACCAAAATGAACTCCAAAATGAACTCCTGCTTCCATCATCTCAAAATTAATTTTTTTATTTTTAAAATTAATAATTAAAATAATATCACTTTCAAAAATCAGTCTAATAAATTAGTACTTTACACATTATGAAAGACCTAAAGACAAGAGGAAATTTTCCATAGGAGGTCAACCGAAATATGTTATGTTATTTCTTTTGCTGGAAGCCCAAAGTTGTTCAATGATAAATGCAAAGTTCCATTTCGAAAACACTTTAAAAAACTAAACACAATTCGAGGCCCAATGCATTACATTGTCCTAAATTTTATTAATTGTTATGGACCACGGCCCAATATTCATTGTCTTGGATTTGACTAGTGGTGGTGTGGGCTGTCATTTTAAGACAATATTGCATATATACTCACTTGAAATGTAGATTAAATAGAATTATAATTTGCATCATTTTGACTCAACCAATCATTTAATTATCATACCATGAAATAAAAATCTTAATATATGTATATATTAGTACAAATAATATATATAGAATAATCTATGAAAGTAACTTATAAATGTAAACATACATAAATTTATTAACATTTTTACATAAATTTTATGTTTGATGCACTGATAAAAAAATATTGGACAAAGCATTCCAAAAATAAGTTGATTTGCTCATTGAGAAGAGTCAAGCGTGTTGGCTTTACAAATAAAAAAAGCGAAAGAAGAAGGAAAGCCATTTTGTGAACAAAACGAACAATATATTCGCGTTTAAGAGAGAGAGAAAACAGAAAGAACTAATGAACCTTAACCCTGAGTGAGACTAAAAAGTGTTTCTCTGTGTATGTGAGAAAAGGAGAGAGAGAAGGAGAGGAATCGAGAAACTGCTTCATATTCATTTCATTCATTCATTCTCGGGTCTTTCTTCTCTTCTCTGTTCATCTGTTTCTTAACTAACTAATAACAATTTTCCCTTTCTTCGTTTCTCTATTTGACCTAAAACCCTAGTTTTCGATGCTGCTCTGACACATCAGATCAGGAACAACCCTAACCAACAAGAGTTACCAATGGCTGCGGAGTTAGGGCAACAAACGGTGGAGCTCTCCACCTTGGTGACGCGTGCCGCTCATGAATCCTATGCGTCTCTCAAAGAACTTGTCGATAAATGCAGGTCCTCCGAATTATCTGACACTGACAAGAAGATTAGCATCTTGAAATTCCTGAGCAAGACTCAGCAACGCATGATCCGCCTCAATGTCCTCTCCAAGTGGTGCCAACAGGCAATTCAATTCCCATTCCATCTTATTTACCGTGTTCTCGAGTTAGAATTAGAATTTAAGTTTCTCTAATTAGAATTAGAATTAGAATTTAAGTTTCACTTTCGGTGACCCGTGAAATAAAGATTTACTGCAAAAGAATATGTAAATTGGCATGGTGAAACTCTAATTCTTACTAGAGAGCAATGCATGCAGCACCTAGGAACTATGTTTCTTCATGTTATTATTTTGATTTTAGAATTGAAGTTTCACCATATGAGTGACCGGCGAAATAAATATTTGCCTCAAAAGATTATGCACATCACTGAACTGTATGGCTAGTTTTGATTGAAAAACAAAAGAAACAATACCTAAGGAACTGTATATAGGATTTGTTCAGTTATTGTTTCATTTTATAATTTATAATTTATTTTTTCTGTTGCAGGTTCCTTTGATACAGCACTGTCAGCAACTGTCTTCCACTGTTTCCAATCATGATATGTGTTTCACTCAAGCTGCGGATTCAATGTTTTTCATGCATGAGGGGCTTCAACAGGCTCGTGCACCTGTTTATGATGTTCCTTCTGCAATTGATATTCTTTTGACAGGTAGTTACCAACGTTTGCCGAAATGTATCGAGGATGTGGGGACTCAGTATGCCTTGACCGAGGATCAGCAGAAGCCTGCTGTGAAGAAACTGGACATGCTTGTTCGTTCCAAATTGCTTCAGGTTTCTATCCCAAAAGAGTTTTCAGATATTGAGGTTTCTGACGGTACCGCATCGCTTAGGGTGGATGGGGAGTTTAAGGTTTTGATAACGCTTGGGTATAGAGGGCACTTGTCTTTGTGGAGGATATTGCATTTGGAGTTGCTTGTTGGTGAGAAGAATAAACCCGTGAAGTTGGAGGAACTGCGGTGCCATGTGCTTGGTGACGATTTGGAGAGGCGAATGGCGGCCTCCGAGAATCCATTTTCGGTGTTGTACTCGGTTCTTCATGAGCTGTGTGTTAGACTTGTCATGGACACGTTGATAAGGCAAGTGCAGATTCTTCGACAGGGGAGATGGAAGGATGTGATCCGATTTGAGCTCATAACCGAGGGTCATGGAGCAAGTTCTAGTTCTGTGCAGAACCCTGATGGAGAATCTGATTTGTCTACCCTGCGAACGCCTGGGTTGAAAATTGTGTACTGGTTAGATTTTGATAAGAATTCTGGTGTATCCGAATCGGGTACTTGCCCATTTATTAAAATTGAACCTGGGTCAGATCTTCAGATAAAGTGTCTCCACAGCAGCTTTGTCATAGATCCCTTGACCGGCAAGGAAGCAGAGTTTATTTTGGATCAGAGTTGTATTGATGTTGAGAGGTTGCTGTTGAGAGCTATTTGTTGCAACCGATATACCCGTCTCCTTGAAATTAAAAGAGAACTGGTGAAAAATGTTCAGGTCTATCGAACAGCAGATGACGTTGTGCTCCAGTCTCGAATGGAAGAACCTGACATTGAATATAAGCAGGTTGGTGTACATTTATTCCGAAAAGTTTTCTCTTTTTGGGAGTTTCGAGTTTCAATTTGGTATGTTTTATTAGGCTTTGTGTTTGGTAAGGATTAAATTTGGAGAAATAATCTGGTATGTTTTAAAGGCTCTCTCTGGAAGCTGACAAACATTTGCCATTCTTTTCAAAATAACCTGGACCAAATATAGAGTTAGATTATTATTTTGGGGTTTTGTTTTATGTGTTTATTCGGTGTCAGTGGGGTTTGACATTGTGAAATTTCTTATAGTTTCAGAAAATAGATTCAGATCCTGGATATTCAACTTTTCTTTTTAAATTCTGGATTACCAAAGTTCTATGATTGATATATAATGTTGCTGAATAATCAACTTTGCCTAATTATGCTCCATTAGGTTAAGACAGTTTTAAGTTCTGTGGCCGAAATTATATTCATCTTGTTTCTGTAATATCTGCAAAAGATTTGAGTTTAACTATTGTTAAGATCCCAAATGGATTAGAGATATGACTAGTGTAGCTGTTATAAGGCTTCAATAGTTCTCAATCTTACACAACTGGCTTACAATTGAGGGCTGCTCGAGCCTTATAAGGACTACATTAGCTATATATCTAGTCGATGCACATGTTTTTTGCAGTAAAAGACCATTCATCTTTTCATCATATGAACTGCTGTTGCAACTTTATAGGTTTATTATTGAATATTGATACTTTCCCATGGTTCTTATGTGTGTAATCGTATACCCTACCTTCTTCCATTCAATCTTGCATGGGGTTTTAAAATTAAGATCTGCTTCTGTCTGTAGAAGGATGATAAGTGCCGCAGCAAGGACGCCGAGGGGCATGTGGTGTTGCGCGTGCGTGCATATGGCTCTTCTTTTTTTTCTCTTGGAATTAATATTAGGTACATCACTTAACTCACTTATTTCTAATCTCGCATTTTAATTTGGGTGATTTTTTCAAATCCATTCCGCTGTTTTGCTATTCAGGAATGGCCGTTTTCTTCTTCAGTCTTCACAAAACATAGTAGTTTCTTCTGCTTTATTAGAATGTGAAGAAGCTTTGAATCAGGGATCTATGACTGCAGCTGAGGTCTTTATAAGCCTGAGAAGCAAAAGTATATTGCACTTATTTGCATCTATTGGAAGGGTTTTAGGCCTTGAGGTATATTTACCTGTTTTCTCACCTTTGGACTATCTTTGAGCTTATTATTTGGATTACTGGCTTACCTAAGTCTAAGACCTATGGATTATGGGGTACTCTTGCAGGTATACGAGCATGGATTCAATACTGTTAAAATACCCAAGAATATTTCTAATGGTTCAGCTATGCTTTTGATGGGATTTCCAGATTGTGGAAGCTCGTACTTTCTTTTGATGCAACTTGATAAGGATTTTAAACCCTTGTTTCAGTTATTAGAGACTCAGCCTGACCCATCTGGAAAAGATAATTTATCTGGCAGTGACCTTAATCAGGTGGTGCGGATCAAGAAAATTGATATAGGACAGATGCAGGTTCATGAAGATGAAATGAATTTAAGCCTGGTTGACTGGGGAAAATTACGTTCTCGTTTGCCCCATGCTGTTTGTTCTAATCAAACATCTGGACATGAGTTTTTTTCTGATATTCGCCTTGAGAATTCCATACAGATCGCAAGAGGTCATCCATCAGGTTTTTCATCACTTGTTGATGAAATATTTGGACTTGAGAAAGGGTCTTCAGCGCCTCCATACTCTGCTCAAAATCTTTCTTCATCTGTGAATACATCCCTTCCTTCTCAATATGGCTCTGCCCCTTTGAATCTTCATAATTTAAAGGCAAGAAGCCCTTCTCCGAAATGGGAAGGAGGAATGCAGATGTCACAGGTTAATAATGTAACAAAAGCTCCTGGTGCTACTAACCACTATAGTGGTTCTTTGTTCTCATCAGGCAGTGTGAAGGGCCCAGTTCAATCCAGTTCTGTTGGCTCCATTCCAACTGGATCAGGAAGGAACACAGCTGGGAAAAAGCTATCCGCTTCCAAGTCTGAACAGGATTTGGCTTCTCTTAAATCTCCGCAATCAGTTGACATTAGTTCCTCTGCTGCAATGGATGAAGAACAGCTGAGAGTGTTGAGTGATACTGCTAATGATGCCTTATCTGGAAGTCGGTCATCTCGACTGTTATCTCCTCCACGACCGACTGGCTCTCGCATATCCATACCTAATTCCAGACCTAACGGACCTCAAGTTGAATCATTTAAGGCTGCTGGATTTAGTTCATGTCCTACAACTGCCGTATGTAAGATACTTCCTTTGCATCTTCGTCTTTAACATGTGGACTTTATTCATGCTGTTTTTTATTTTATAATCTTTTGTTAAGCAACATATGACTGGAAAAATAAATGTTTGCAGCCCAAACACTGGAATCCACAGTTAGTTATAGCATGGGTGAAGATGTTTCCTCCAGAAATGATAAGAAATCTAGAAAACGAACAGCTTCAGATATGTTGAATTTGATTCCATCTCTTCAAGGGGTTGAAAATAACCCAGGAATCTGCAAGAGAAGAAAAATTTCAGATTCATCTGGGTGTCAACTGTCTTTGCCACAAGGTGCCATGTCCTCTGAAATGATACCCAAAACAGAAGGATACAGTTATGGAAGTTTAATTGCAGAAGCGAATAAAGGGAATGCTCCATCTAGCATTTACATTGCAACTCTTCTTCATGTGGTCAGGCATTGCTCACTCTGTATTAAGAATGCTAGACTAACCAGTCAGATGGATGCATTAGACATCTCATATGTCGAAGAAGTGGGTTTGAGAAATGCGTCCTCTAACATTTGGTTTCGACTTCCACTTGCTAGAGGTGACTCTTGGCAACATATATGTTTGCGACTTGGCAGACCTGGTTGCATGTATTGGGATGTTAAAATCAATGATCAGCACTTCAGGGATTTATGGGAGCTTCAGAAAGGGAGCAGTAATACACCATGGGGTTCAGGAGTTCGAATTGCTAATACATCTGACATAGATTCGCATATACATTATGATCCAGATGGTGTTGTTTTGAGTTATCAATCTGTTGAGGTAGATAGTATAAAGAAATTAGTGGCTGATATTCAAAGGCTCGCTAATGCAAGAACATTTGCCCTTGGCATGAGGAAATTGCTTGGTGTAAGAGCAGATAAGAAGTCAGAAGAGCTAGTTACAAGTTCTGACACCAAAGCATCTGGTGCCAAGGTTGCTTCAGATACAGCAGACAAACTATCTGAACAGATGAGGAAAGCATTTAGAATTGAGGCAGTTGGACTAATGAGCTTGTGGTTTAGCTTTGGTTTAAGTGTCCTTGCTCGTTTTGTTGTTGAATGGGAATCTGGTAAAGAGGGTTGCACAATGCATGTATCTCCTGATCAACTTTGGCCTCATACCAAGGTTTTTAATAACTCTTCAACTGATTATTATTTGTTTCTTTGGTTTTTCCACCACCGTATTCATTTTGACACAAGGAATAGATGCATATTTTTCTGTTTTCAACATTTTGATAATTAATATTATGTGAAATTAAAACAATGTATGCCTGCCAAATTATCTTGTCATGATTGTTGGCTTCAATTTATTTTCTTGGTTTTACCATGTTCATCATTTCCCCCATTTGTTTTTCTTACCCCTCCCTTCACTTTTCATAAGAAATAATACACATGATCCTGCTAAGGTCTCCCTTGACTGTAGCTGGTCCATTTCCATATCTACTCTGATTATTTGTGCTACCATTTGGGTGAAATTACTGTTGGAACATCTTTCTTTTGCTTGTTCAGCTGACTATGTCTATGCTATATAAACTTGGAAATGCATTGCATTAATTTAATTGGTATGGTTATTTCTGCTGATGTGTGATGGGCAATACTCGATTCCTTTTTTTTCCTTTGATATTTCAGTTGTGATGAGAAGCCAATTCCTACATTGAAAAAAGAAGAGAGAAACCAATTCCTTAATATTAAGTTGTCTTTTGTATAGATGTATCTGATATTTTGTCCTGGATCTGTTTCCAATATAAATTCCTGGCCTTGTATATTTACTATATTAGGCGCTTGATTTTGTTACAGTTTCTGGAAGATTTCATAAATGGAGGTGAAGTTTCACCGCTTTTGGACTGCATTCGGCTGACGGCAGGGCCTTTGCATGCTCTGGCAGCTGCAACAAGGCCAGCACGAGCTGGTCCAGTTCCAGGGGTTGCAGCTGCACTATCTTCTATTCCTAAACAGACTGGTGGTTATATACCCTCACACGGACTTCTGCTTGGTAATTCAACTACTAATGTCAGTCAGCCTACATCTGGTCCTGGGGCAAACACTGGCATGCCTACTGGTAGTGGTCCCACTAATCAAACCCTTTCAATGTTAGCTGCTGCTGGGCGTGGTAGCCCAGGCATTGTTCCAAGTTCTCTCTTGCCCATTGATGTCTCTGTTGTGCTCCGCGGTCCATATTGGATACGAATCATGTACAGGAAACAGTTTGCTGTTGACATGCGTTGCTTTGCAGGAGATCAGGTATGGTTGCAGCCTGCGACGCCGCCTAAAGAGGGCCGTCTTTCTGGAGGGTCATTGCCATGCCCCCAGTTTCGGCCTTTTATCATGGAACATGTTGCCCAGGAATTGAATGGACTGGATCCTAGTTTCACTGGACAACAGGCAGGTGGGCTGGCAAATTCAAATAATCCAAACCCTAATTCAGGATCCCAGATGATGGCTGCAAATGGGAATAGGTTGAACCTTCCAATTTCTGCCGCAATGACTAGGACAGGAAACCAAGTAGCTAGTTTAAACCGTGTGGGAAATGCTTTAGCAGGCTCTTCAAACCTAGCTATGATGACATCAGCTGTCTCTCTACGGAGGCCACCTGGAACAGTTGTCCCAGCACATGTCAGAGGCGAGCTGAACACAGCCATTATTGGTCTTGGTGATGATGGAGGATATGGAGGTGGTTGGGTTCCTCTTGTTGCTCTGAAGAAGGTTTTGAGAGGTATTCTCAAGTATCTTGGAGTGCTGTGGCTTTTTGCCCAGTTACCTGATCTTTTAAAAGAGATCCTAGGATCCATTTTGAAGGAAAATGAAGGCGCACTTTTGAATTTGGACCCTGAGCAGCCTGCCTTGCGTTTTTTTGTTGGGTAAGTATCTTATTTGCCCTTTTCTGTGTTACCCCACCTATTATGTTTCTAGAAATTTTTTATTTGAACACCTCTGTGCATTCCTTCTGAAACAAAGACCTTTGGTATCTTTACCCTTCCTACTTAAAGGAGAATAAGTGCAGTTGTGATATTTTGCTGAATTGGTGCTTGATAGTTATGCCTCCTTTTCTTTTTCATCTACTGTACTCTTTCAACATGTTTCTTAATTGTTTGGTTGCATTGTTCTCTTGGGTGATTTAGCCTAGTTAATTCTTGCAACAATATGTTTGAATTATTGAATATTAGACTATGATGCAAAACAAAAAGCCTTTAATCAATTTTTTTTTTTTTTTTGAGCATGATACATCAAATTGATTTTTCTATGTTAATGAATATAAATTATATTATGCATATTGATACTTTATTACTTACTACTATTAGCTATAGTTGGCACTTGGCCAGAAGGAAAAAATAAAAGTTGATTGCATTTTGATCTCTTCATTATGGAGTTCAATTTTAGCCCCTTAGTTTCAGCTGCAACAATATCTCCGGTTTATATGTTGATGCAAAATTATGCAACCCCTGCTCATATGCTGTTGGAAATGGCTATTTTTGCTAATGGGCCATTTGAAATTGATAGATGGCTTTCCTAGGGTGTCCCTTTCTTTCTAACATTAACTTCACCATAGTGCTACACATTCAATATTACAAGAGTATGAAATCAAATTTAAAGGCATGTGAGCAAAAGCAGTGTGACAGGGGGTTTAATTGCTTATATATAGAAACTATAGGGTAATGTAACCATCGGAACTAGAGGAACCAAAGTCATTTTGGTGAAAACCAGGACTGAAATTGTAACTAGGCTTAAAAAATAAAAAATAGCTAGGGTCGTCTCAGGCTCTTATTAAATATTTCATATTCTTATTCCAGTTATTAGCTGCTCTAAACTGAAATGCTATCTTTTCATCCCTCTGCAGAGGATATGTATTTGCTGTCAGTGTCCACAGAGTTCAGCTTCTTCTTCAGGTATTAAGTGTAAAACGCTTTCACCAACAGCAGCAGCAACAGCAACAAAACTCAAATCCTGCACCCGAGGAATTAAGTCAATCTGAAATAAGTGAAATATGTGACTACTTCAGCCGTCGGGTGGCATCAGAGCCCTATGATGCTTCTCGCGTTGCATCATTCATAACTATGCTCACTTTACCTGTATCAGTACTGAGAGAATTCTTGAAATTAATTGCTTGGAAAAAGGGATTGTCCCAGGCACAAGTTGGAGATATTGTTTCAGCTCAAAAGCCACGGATTGAACTATGTCTTGAAAATCATTCTGGGTTGAGTGTAGATGAGAACTCAGAGGGCTCATCTGCATTCAGAAGCAACATCCATTACAATCGCGTGCATAATTCTGTTGATTTTGCCCTTACTGTTGTTCTTGATTCTACTCACATCCCCCATGTCAATGCTGCTGGCGGTGCTGCATGGTTGCCATACTGTGTTTCAGTAAGATTGAGATATTCATTTGGTGAAAGTCCTAATGTATCATTTCTTGGGATGAATGGTAGCCACGGTGGTAGAGCCTGTTGGTCGCGTGTTGATGATTGGGAGAAATGCAAACAGAGGGTGGCACGGACAGTGGAGGTTAATGGGAGCTCAGCAGCAGATGTAAGTCAAGGTAGGTTGAAATTAGTGGCAGATAGTGTGCAAAGAAATCTACATATGTGCATTCAAGGGCTAAGAGATGGTAGTGGGGTCACAGCTAGTTCTGGAGCAACGTGATTGTTTTGTTCATGTATATAAATATGTTGGGTTAGTGCTGTCAATATTGCATTTTAGTTTACCATGATATGAAATGGTGCCATGCTGAGTTTAAGCATGTCCCCATCCTAGCACGTCTCTTCTGCTTGTAGGTTATGCAGTTCTATTGGAGATGAGCTTTGCTGTAATGGAGAAAGTGCACAGGTGATTACAGATAATTTTGATAAAATTACTTTTGATAGTCAAAAGTTTAGATTTGCGGGCACAAATTTTAGATTACTAACCAAATTACATAACAAGTATTCTACGTTTTTCTCAGATCGTTAGTTAGGTTGTACAATATCTTTGCTGATAGTGTAATATCATGGTATAACTTGTTAGCTGGTGGCTATTGTACAGATGACATCAAATGAATAGATTAGTAAAGGAAATTTGTTATGCCCGATCTCTATCGACATTGAACATTACGCAAGTCATTGAAAGACCTTGCAGCGTATTCAATTTTGAATTCATCCTGTCCTTGGTGTGCTCTCTAGTGTAATATGTAATACCGAATTTGCCTGGTTCTTAATTGTGTAATGGGTATCATTCTTCTGACCTTCAAACAACTGCAAAATATTATTTGATATTATAGGTTACTTGGACTCAAACAATGACTCAAAAATATCGTTGAGTCATATTTTGAATTTAAAAATCTTGTGAAGAAAATTTGAATTCTAGGGGTGTTTGTTTAAGTCATTTTTTGTATCTCTGGGGATAGAGTTGATAATGTTTATTGTTATGTTTGTTAGACAATAATGAATTTACATTCTTGGGTATCGGATATTTTATACATGAAGAAGTTTTTTTTGAATTTACCATAAATATTATTCTACTATTATATTCTTGACAATCTCAAGAAATTAAAAATATTTCATCCCCAAAGTTGCCTTAATTCTTGTTTTGTTGTATTCTATTGTTAATGAAATATTTCGCCGTATATGTACTTGGTTCAGTTGAATAAAACTTTACATAAGTTTTGTCCATGTCATTTTATTTGTATCGAGTAGATTATCATACAGTGTGTAATGACAGTGCTTAATGCTAAGCAAATGTGAAGATCCAAACTGAAAAATAACTCACTTTAATCTCAACCAATTAATTTTAGAATAAATCATCAATTTGATTCTTAAAGTATTACTTCTTCTCTTGAATAGTCTTTTAAGGTAATGAAACCATGAAAGGTCTTAAGATTTTAGAAATCGTAATATAACAAGCAAAGTGAGTTTTCATGCCAGTTAAAACTCCAGCATGATGTCTAACTTATCACGTTATCGAAAATGCAATGTGTTTTTCGTTAACGTTTTTCATGAATAAAAATGACATTTTAGTCGTTATATACAATTAGTGAAAGAATTTGCAATGGTATTTAGAACAGATCCCTCGAAGCTTAATACAGCGTGACAAAGTAACAAACAGTACATTCACCGTTTAAGTGATAATAATGTTTGTTTTCTTAAGGACATGATCATCGTGAAGTGAAGAAAAACCATCAAAATTTATTGAAACGATTCAACTATGAGTATGAGTACACCACCCCTGATTTTCTTCTCCGACCAGTCATCAACCAATAGCATGTATTTTCATTTGAAAGCATGGTGACGGTTCAAATAATGAAATTCAGAAACACTAAACTAGCAGATATTGTAGAAGAATAGTTTCTTTAAATGCATAACAAAGTGAGGGTGAAAATTTGATAGCTACTAATAACATTGTACAAATCTCATACACTCTCCTTAGAACTAGACACCTCAATGTCCTGTTTCTCTTGTTCACTCGCAGCAACAATAGGTTTTTCAGACGAATCCTCTCCTAAGGAATCAGGTTCCTTCTTAAGCTCCGATTCAAACTCCTTCGCAGCCTAATTCATATATTCACAACCAAACTTAAAACCCAAAGCACAAAACACTAAACAAGTAACATAGAACTCACAATTCAAATTTATACAAATAAAAATTGAAACTTTATTACCTGTTGAAAGCTCTTGACAGTTTTGCCGATACTGCGGCCCACTTCGGGCAATTTTTTGGGCCCAAAAACGAGGGCGGCGACGCCGGCAATAACGACGAGTTCCGGTACGCCCAATCCAAACAAGGCGTTGCAAGTGAGGCCTTTGTTTCTTCTGCGAGCTTTAACGGATACTACCCTTCCTGAATTCAACAAATTAGGGTTTCCCAAACACAAACTAGAAGATGAACTCAAATTAATAACTGTTCTTGGTCTTGGGATTGAACTCGAAATCGAAACGCAGCTCATCATCATCATCGTTTCCATCTTCTCCTCTCTATCTTTCTTCTCTCTGCGTCTCACTATGCGGCTAAGATTTTTTTCTTTTTCTTTTATTTTTTTAATTAGATAATAACCTAACAAGACATTTCCCAAAATTACAAGAAAACAAAAGAAGAAATATGCACTAGCTACACAGCCACCATTATTTACCATGGGTATATGTGGAATTTGATAACTGGTTGTTTTCGAAGTATGTGTACTAAATTTGAAAAATTATGAAATAAATTTCTATAATCAATTATTGATAAATTAGATTTTATTGAAAAATTTATGATCAATGTAAAATACTTTAACCATATAATATATCACATTTTTCTTTATAATGATATATGTGGAATTTTATTCAATCACGTATTCACGTTTCTTTATCTATCACGTAAATGTTATGAATGAATGTATAATGCCAGTCAATTCCGTGACCGAACCTCTATTGAAAACTTTTGGACAACCATATAATAATAATTTTTGGTAAAAACCATATAGTAAATATTGGATGACATTTGAGAGAGGAGTATGCATTTACTGTGTGCTTTTATGGAGTTATAAGATTTAGTTAGAATATATTTGAGTTAATTGTTCTTAATTTTAATTTAGTTTATACATAAAAAAATATCATTATTTTTGTTTTTTTGCTATTTATTTTGGTAATTTTAACTAGGAAAAATTAAAATTCTAGGTTTCTTTTTTAATTTTTAACTAGGAAAATGAAAATTTTTATTTTTAAACAACTAGACCAAATTAGATTAAAGAAACAAGTTAGTTATTGAAAATGTATTGTTAGGTCTAACACAACCTAATATAACATAATTTTTTCTTGTGTGTGACTAATTTTATCCTCCTTTTTTGTTGCGCACATGTAATTTTGAGTATATACACTTTTGTGTATTTTATGTGTGATATTCTCGTTTATTTTAAAACTGTTGTAAATATATTATCCGTATTTAAATAAGAGTTGAAGTTTTCACCTTACTTTAAAAAGGTTTTATAGTTGTTGCCCAAGTATTCTATTATATAACCTATTCCACATTTTAAAGTATAAATAGTTTTATCCCTTACATCATATAAAACTATGAATGTCTTCATTATTTTCTTCATTAATCCAGTTCCATTTAGTATCTTACATTCATCATGATCTTAATAAGATATCAAAGTTATGAATGTCTTCGATATTTTCTTAGTTAAACATGAAAATAAGTCAAAAGGGCATTATAAGTTCAAATAGGTATAATAGCATGTATGTTTCAATTCGAATCATGTCAATTTGAATGTTGATCCTAGAAATAACTAATAGTTGTTTTTGCTTTAGATATAACATATTTTGTCTTACACGTGAATCTGTGATGCTGAATAAATGTTAAGGACGACATCATGTTGACAAAAAGGGATGCATAACTAAATTGGAACAGTAGATGATTGATTTTATCGGTATATCACAAGTCAGTAGTCACAGGGTAGCAAGTTTATTGCGGGCTAGAGACAAATTGATCATTGAATTGAAAGCAAACAATATCCAATTTGGATACTGCCACTATGGGTCACAAGAACTCAAATAAATTTAGAAAACAAAATAAATTTTGGATAAGGCTAATTCTACCAAATACAAACACTCCTTTATTCCCATCATATCTAATCTAACTAACTAGTGACTAATATATGTTACACAACAGCCATGTATTAAGATTTGGGGTGGTCCACACAAACAATTAATGAAAAATAGGATTATCCAGTACCACATGCTCAATAAGATTCACATACATCAATCAAATTCATTTACAATAAGTCAACAAGAATTGGCTCTTACAACTAGCAGAAACAAGAGTCTTAGAATATTTTTCTCATGAATGCATAATGAAACTACTCAGGTATTATGTTATTGTTCTCCATTAGAAGAAGGTCCACGTGAATCTGCACTACCACGAATCCGCTTCTGAAGATGTTCCAAGCTAGCCACTCTATGCAGGGAGGTTGTTTGCCCCGTTTTGTTCACTGCTGCTGCAACGTTCTGTTGCACGGTTTCAATTGAAGAAATGCCTCCCAAGCCATTGTTAGACGTGGGTTGAGAAAGGTAATGATTTGGGTCTTCTTGCACAGGAACAGCAGCATCAGTTGATGTCTCAGAAGGATTTTCGTCAAACAAGGACATTCCCATTGATGATATCTCAGTCATAGCATGAAACATTGGGTTCAACCCAGTAATTCTTTTCATTGTCTCTTCAGCCATCTTCACCTGAAATTGAAAACATGGAATGGAATGGTAAACATGTCAGATCAATGTCCATAAACATGAACTATATTTTGGACTATTGCCTATGTAACAGGTTTTACTTAAGGATAAAACTTGCATACAATTCCTTAAGTGCTATTGGCATTGTATTTAATCAGAACTGAAGTTTCGCCTTGAGCGTAATTTTAATACTTGGATTACAGAAATGAAATTTCAATTGTAATAGAGATAAGTAGCTTTATCTAAGTTTTGTCTTTGACTTGAGACCTAGTATATAGTTAAAGAAAGAATTACCTTTGCTCTTAATGTTTCAACATCAGCTTTCAGTACTCTGTTGTCAACTGCAGCATTGCTATATTTCTGGCTCACATCCGTTAAGCGTTTTACCAATGAAGAATTTTCGCCTCTTAATTGGGAGACCTACGATAGAATGTTAGGTCAGAAAATATACAATTTTTTAGGTAACTATTATGGAGACAATAAAAGAAAAAAAATATATATGCACACCTGTGTCTCCAGCTCAGTTAAATGAGCCTGCTTTCTTCTTCTTGAGCGTCTGGCAGACTCCCTATTAGAAAGCATCCTGAAAGACAAGTTTCTTAAGCTTTAAATCAACAAGGCAGAATTTGTACCTGAATTGAACAGGATTAATATCTTACAATAAAGGAAAATAAAGAAAGAATCTGTTTAGGAAGAATCAATGAAACCAAGATTCATTAAGCTGGACCGCTAAAACAAAAATTATTGGACAAAATATGAGGTGCACAATTGCTTTAAGAGTAATAATAATACTTATGCATCCTTTCTTCATAATAGTATTGATGAATTTGCATTTGAGCTTAACAAAAAATAGTTCAAGTCTACTTTAACTGAACGTTGTTGATGCTGCAGCAAAAGTTTGTGCATAATTTACGAAAATAATAGTGCAAGTCACATCATTTCAGTTTAAAGATCTAATTTGGTATTGGAAGCAGTGTGCCTCGTAGGCCAAACTTTTGATTTACTTATCTGGACATAATATGCAACCTTTCTTCGTAATAGTACAGAAGAATTTGCATATGAGCTTGATATTATATTACAATCAACTCCTTGAGACCAGAAGCATTAAATGTTTCTATGCTAAACATAGTTAACTCTAAGACTATTGTTACCTCCTTACTCGTTTTGCATCAGCAGGGTTTGTGCTTCCATTCATATTAATCTCTCCTTCAGCCTCGTCGTCATCGGATTGTTCTCTTGAAGATCCACTTATTGTTGGCCTCATTGCAACAGCAGGTTTCATTTGCATGGGAGGTGAGGAAGGAACTCCAATAGGTGCTTTGACATCTTTATTTTGCAATTTAGATGGATCATTTCCAAGAGGGTCAGACCCTATGTAGAAATAGAAAGACATACGTAAATCTTATAGTTCAGTATGTGTTGACCATATTAGGAGAGAAAAAAGTAAACGTCCAAAAATTTTAAATTAAACAAAATTGTACACTTAGATATTTTATCGTAGCCAATACTTTAATTTCTTTCTATTGGATTCCCCTTAAAATGTGACTACTTCCTTCAATGGACCTTCATGTTTTCATATACAGACATGCATAAAATTCATAAACACATCCAAAAGAATATTTCAATTCAAACCTTTTAAGGTAGCCTGCAATCCAACTTCAGAAGGATTAGATGCCTGCGATCCACTTTCAGGATTTAGAGATTTGACCAAAGATCCCTATTGCCATGAGGAGAAGAAAACATTACATACTGGTCCAATTTCTAATGAGTAAGGTGAAAGAAATGGGGGATTGATAACCTCATATTCAGTCTAGGAAAAAAGTTTTAGACCATGCATAATAAGTTCAACTTTGAAGAATAAGATTGAGAAACAGAAAAGGCTTATAAAATGTAAGATAAGTGGAGTGCAGGTATCACATAAGAGCAAGTAGTTCAATATTTCAATGCATATCGAAATAATGATATTAATGCAAAATGTCAAATTGGTTAAAAGAATAGGAGATTGCCATAGTTAACCAGGGGTCCAGAATCATCAGGTTTTACTGCATATTTCAGTTGTCTACCAAATATTTTTCTTTTCCACTCATGAAACTTACGTGAGATGGAGCTAGTTCAATTTAACCAATACCTGAAAGAGTCTCATATCATCTAGGGATAGCGAAATTGCCATTCTTAAACACAAATCTATCCATACAAAAAAGTTGAATAAGGCTTGTTCTAATATAAGAACAAACTCTTAACAGAATTGACATAAGATGCAATAAGCCAGGCCTGAGCAAAATGTCCAGTTCAATAAACAAGTTACAACAAGTAGTAACACATCAGCAACTACAAATTATTTGCATTCCATTAACTCTAGTTTAGATACAGACTCTTTCTGAGACAGTTTCTGCAACATTTGAAATGCACAAATAAATTTCTCATAAAAGAAATCCAATTCATTTTATTTTCTCCAACAACACATACAATAAGTGTATCTAAACAAGATTAAAATCAATGCAAGTGTATACAAATGGAGCTGTATTCAGATTCCCTAACGAATAACAATCATCGACAAAGCTAAAAAAAAAAAAATATCGTACCCGAGTCAAAGCGACAGCAGCACAAGCAAGATTAAGCTTGGTCTTGAGAATAGCTTGGTAATCCTGGGAATCAATATTGAGTAGATTTTGATCCTTTTTGAGTTTAACATCGTCTTCGGAAGACGAAGAAGAAGAAGAAGAAGAAGAAGCTGCTTCTTGCAGAAACTGCTGAAAAGCCCATTCAGATTCGCTCCGATTCATCTTTGACTTTGACTTACACGTTTTCTTCGTCGCTGCTACCCAATATTGTTCTGAGATTTCATCCACTGACAACACCCTTTCCATTCTCTTAATTCATTCAAATTCTATTTCCGATTTCAATCAATTAATCAATTCACATATGATTATGATCCACTGTAACACCCTTTCCTTCTTCTATATCATTTCTTTACCACTCAAATACCCTCACGTTTTTTTTTTCCTCTTTCCCACTACCGTTGCAATTCAATATTATTAATATAATTAAATTCTGACGTGGCATGGCATGGCATGGCATGACATGGCATCCTCATCCATTCTCGTTGGTTGGTATTCTCTGCACAATCCATCGCTTTCATTCCACCCAACTTGTTCAAATACCTATTTTCTACTTTTGGTATTTTTTATTAATATTTATTTATCAACATTCTCCCCAAAACAAAAACATATATATTTTCAGCTCGTAACAGAATATTCCAGCATCACAAAATATTAATGTAAACTTTATTTTTTATTTATAAAAATTAAATTTAATTATTAAAAGATATACAATAATTTATAAACCTTGTTTAATCAAATTTTATTTTAATTAAAATTTAGATTAAAAATATATTAAAACTGGTGATAAGATACAGTAGCAATAACTTTTTTACTTTAATTTTTTTTTTTATGAATATCTTAGTTTATGCAGTTTTGTGATTCTTTGAATGATTCATGAGAACGTAAAGAGGAGTTATGAAAGAGGTGGCGTGAGATGTGTCATTGATGTGTTGTGAGTGAGTCACTGCGGATAGACACGACTCTCTGTCTCTATTTGTGGGATCCACACTTTCTCTTTCTTTTTTTCTTATCTTTCTATGCATTTTCCTATTACTAATAAACTAAACATTTAATACTCAATTAAATATATTTTATTTCTACAACTTGGAAAATTCAGAATCTTTCAGTGTTTATAATAATAAAAAAAAATGAATTATCAATTTGCTTCGTGACAATGTGATACGTGTTTTACTCAACATATATTACTGTAAGAGTTAAAGAATTTTTTCAGAGATTTTATTTCTTAATAAAAGTAATTATTCAATTTTATATAAAATAAAAAGTGAGATTTATTATAAGATTTACGAAAAATAATTCTAATCTTATTCTTAGTACTAAGAACAAAAATTGGTTCTTAAAAGTAAAATTGTTGCAAGAGTTATGTATTGTTTGTTATAAAAAAAATCAATTACTAATTTGTTTTCATAGTTAATTTTCTATGTTTTTTTATTTTTAAAATATAATTTCTAAGAAATGTTATTCTTTCAGAATTTTTTTTATCTCACTTTCTCAAATATTTACACGTGGGATTCAAAAAATCTTGTTATTACTCAAGACACGGAACACAAGTAAAAATAAACTTTATTGGAGTTAGGTCTCAGTTTTTTTTTATTTGAAAAAATTATCAGTGGATACTGAAAAAAATAGATATACGAATAAAAGTAAAATAAATGAAGTTTCTCCTGTTAGTCTCCTAAACTAAAATAAATTTATGCATGAAATTATTTTTAGAGATTTTATTAATCTCATGTATCTTATCATATATTATTTTCATTGTTATTTTTAAATAAACTGCCAATAGTTAAAATTATTTTATATTATGATATAAAATTATTTATCGTAAATAGAAAATATGATTTATAGTCAGATTGGAATGACCATTTTTTTCCATTTCGAATTTCTGTTTAAATATTTAGAAAGACAGATAAATTGTTACATTGGGTTGATCAAGAAATTATCCGTAGCCGTCCATTGCCCTTATTTGGGCCAACATAACCATCCATTGTTCTGTGCTTATTTGGGCCTCGCTTTCAATCTTCTAACCCATATCTGATTATATATATGTTGGACTTATTGACCCACACGTATACACTTAAAAACTGATAAAAAAAAAAAGTTTACAAAAAAAGATAAATTCAAGATCCAGAACCGATAATTAAAAAGAAACGTAAACAATATCGATTGTCAAAAAAAAAAAGTTAAAATTTTAAAGTTTCATTTGTACTACATATCTTCACTAGGCCACCGTAGTGGGTCTAAAACTAGAATGTTTAAGTTAATTTATATTATATTTATGTTTAAGTTAATTGATATTATATTTAATAAATTACTGCTTATAGTATGTTATTAGCATTGTATTTGAAAAATATTCATATTATTACTATTCAAGTGTAATAAACCTATTCAAGTGTAATAAACCTATTTTACCATACGTTTTAGTCTTTAAAATCCTTTCTGCACTTTTTCTTTTTATACAAATACTTTCTCTCTCTTTAAATTGAAATTTATAAATATATAACTTTTTTTTACTAAATATATATGCCATGTTGATTCATTTACCTCATCCGAATTTATCTATAGGTCATGTTACTACACTGACACGCTTATTTTGTGAGCCAGTGTTTTTGTTTGGATTGCATTCAATAGATTGGTCTACAAGTTAATAAAATATATGTATATATATAAAGAAAAATTTAAAAAGTAAAATTATTTTAAAAAAATTGAAAAAAAAATCTTTTAAATAAACTATTAACTCAAAGCTAATTAATTAACGTATACTTCATTTGATAAAAAAATGTCAAAAAAGGTACTGAAACAAATATAAAAAGAAGCATCTACCACCATACTATGATCTAAAAGTCTTGCCAAAAGTTGAAGGACATTTTGTTTAAGAGTGTTTATTGTTGAATTATCAATTGGCACCGTAGCAACACATATCACCAGCAAATTATGATTTTCATACACCACAGTGTAAAGGTGAAAATAATTTTAATTATCGAAATATTTTTTCATTATAATTTTAATTTATAAATTATATTAATTATAATTATTTTGATTTTTAATTTTAAAAAATTAGAATAAAAATAAGTGATTAATTTAAATTTTTTTAAAAATAAAAAATAATATAGTTCAGTAATTAAAATAATAATAAATATAATTTAAGTATTAAAATAAAAAATATATAATATTTTTTATTTTTTATCTTTCACTGACTAAATAATCGTACGCACTCTCAATTAGTAATAATTTATTCCAAAATCAGGGATGCAATGCACTATGGTTTTGATAAGGGAAGGAAGGTGCGTGATGCATATTCTTCCAAATTAAATTCACTAGATTTTGCTCTTATAATGATGAGTGAGTAAAATGAAGGATCGATAAAAACAAAATGAGGAAAGTTCATCTGGTTCAGTATGGCACCGATACAAGTCAGAAAACGAAAGTACAGTTCCACCTTCGCTCTCTGTTTTCTTCCCATAATCAATTTCCTCATTCTCACACGCTATTCATGAATGTTTGTTTATACATTATCCCTCAGTTTCTTTCCAATTATAGAATTTTCTAAGAATTTTTGTTCCCATGTAATAATTACATACATGGATATAATGATGATTTTGTTCCAAAAACTATAAATGGTGGTAATAATCTTTTAATATTTTAGCTTTGCATTTAACATCTCGAGCAAGAAAAAATGTCTAAATTACTCTACAAATAATTAGTAGAAAAATTAGATTTAAATTTATCTAATCCAAATTACTGAAAATTTTATTGAATCACATTTAAATTTTAACCAAATTGATTGGACATCAACTTAAGAAAATTGAAGTGATTAGATTAGATGATGATTTTTCTTTTTGAAATTGATCCAACCCGATCCTTATACCCATACATGAAATAGATATTAATAGATAGAATGTCAGATATTAAGACTATTTAATTGAGAGAAAGAAAATGACGAGGGTGACTCCCTTTCATGTTGTGTATTATTGTTTATAAGATAAGTACATATTTTATTAACTGTTGTTTTAAGATATCAACAATTAAAAAAATTAATGAAAATGAGATGCACGAGTAACATCAAACATTATTTTTTTTTATAATCTATGAATTTCATTTTTAATATTATTTTAATAATAATGATTCATAAAAAATATTATAAAAATGAGAATTTTAAAAGTATAACATTTAGTGTCACTGATGTAATAATAGGATCACTCTCAATAAATACTTGTGATACACTTATACATAAGATTTTATTTTTATTTTTATAAATGACTAGTAATTTTTCTTAAAATAGAGCTGTTTTTTCTTTTATTAAGCTATTAATGAAATAATTACTATTATTTGAAACAATTATTTTATCAACTATCAAATAAAGGTATAAATAGAAAAAAAAAATTAAGGGAATTCCAAATTTATAAAATATAAATACTTTTAAAAATTTTAAAACAATAGTAAATATATTTCAATATTAAATGATATATTTTAAAAGTATTAAAGAATATAAGTCAATAATTTTAGAATTCAATTAAAATGCTCTATGGCATAAAAGCATAATCACATATATTAGGACATATATTAGGATGGATACAGATTTTAAATTTTATATTTAAAATAGTTTGTGAATATCAATCTGTATTATTGATTAATAAAATCATAGTTTTCCTTATTAAAAATGAATTATTTATTGAAATAATTTTCCACCCACTTACAAACCCTCTAGACACTTTATTTAAAAAATATTAAATAAATATTTAATATATTAACAAATTTACACCCTCTCATAAATGTTCTAGATACTCTATGTAAAAAGTATTAAATAAAGAATGAATACATTTAATATATTAAAAATATAAAACATTTTTGATATTTATCATTTAGTATAGAAAGATAAATACTAAAAAGGAATAAGTTTAGAATTATTCCTTGTCTTTCCTTAGCCAACAATGGATCCAATAGATGAGTGGCTTAGCCTTTCACTCTTTGACACTCTATTCTCTCTATGTATTATATAATGGCACTAACCACACAACACATGCAATTCAAACCCATCAGCATCCATTCTTCTCCAAAACCAAATCTTTTCATTTTCACTTTCAGTTCTTAGGTATCTTTCTCTCTCTCAAATCCCCTTCTCCCCCACTTTTTATATTCTCCTTCTCTATTTTTCTTTTATCTTAACATCTGTCACCAATTTCAGTGCTAAAAATTATTTTGTATCGGCAAGTTAATATTTTTTTAGTGTGTACCCTTTAATTATTTTATTGTTTTTTTAATGATGTTGTTTCATTCCATGTGGGGTATGTGTTTTTTTTCCAATCTGTGTCGGTTGGTTTTGTTCCCCCAGATTCTGTTTCTGTTTCTGTTTCTCTGTCTGGTTTTTTCTTAAAAACAATAACTTGCATGTTGGAATTGTTGTGTGGTAATGTTTTGTGCTTTTTTGACTAATTCATTCATGTGGGGTGGTGCAGCATGGGAAGTTCTGAAGCAACAAACTATGGAGCCTACACTTACGAAAATCTTGAGAGGGAACCTTATTGGCCCTCTGAAAAGCTTAGAATTTCAATAACTGGTGCTGGTGGTTTCATTGCCTCACACATTGCACGGCGCCTGAAGACTGAGGGGCATTACATCATTGCCTCTGATTGGAAGAAGAATGAGCACATGACTGAAGACATGTTTTGCCATGAGTTTCACCTTGTGGACCTTAGGGTTATGGATAACTGCTTGACTGTTACCAAGGGTGTGGACCATGTTTTCAATCTTGCTGCTGACATGGGTGGCATGGGTTTCATCCAGTCCAACCACTCAGTCATTATGTACAACAACACCATGATTAGCTTCAACATGATTGAGGCTGCCAGGATCAATGGTGTTAAGAGGTCATTGAATTTTAACAAACATATGTTTATGCTGTCACTTTCAATTGCATATTTGTCAATGGTTAAAGATCTGTATTTTTTGGTTTTTTAGGTTTTTTTATGCCTCTAGTGCTTGTATCTACCCTGAATTTAAACAGTTGGAAACCAATGTGAGTTTGAAGGAGTCTGATGCCTGGCCTGCTGAGGTTTGTTTGTGGTCCTTTTGATTAGTTGTGCTAGTTGTGCTGGTTATTTATTCACTTGTATGCTGGGGTTAGCATGAACGTGTTTAATTTGTGACTTTTTCTAGCCTCAAGATGCATATGGACTAGAGAAGCTTGCAACAGAAGAGTTGTGCAAGCATTATAACAAGGATTTTGGAATTGAGTGCCGCATTGGGAGATTCCATAACATATATGGTCCTTTTGGGACATGGAAGGGTATGCTGTTGATTGAATTGCAAGTTTTTGCAGTGGTTGTATCTATGTCAATAGCTTAGTGAACATTATTTTGTAGCCTTTTGGATTTATTGCTTTATTGTTTGTCATACAGGTGGAAGGGAGAAAGCTCCTGCTGCTTTTTGTCGGAAAACACTTACTTCCATAGATCGATTTGAGATGTGGGGAGATGGATTGCAAACAAGATCGTTCACCTTCATTGATGAGTGTGTTGAAGGCGTGCTTAGGTATGCCTTGCTGATTTTGTGGCTATTAAATCTGAACTAATGGTTTCTTTCCATGGTTTCTTGTTTTAAAATTTAAATAATGGATGTGTTTTTATGAATGATGAAAATGAATCCAGTGGAGTGCATTTGCCATTAATAATTTATATTTGTTGCTATAATCAAACATGTAGATAATTGTAAAATCTCTATATTTATTCTGATATTGCTAGTTCTGAAGATGTTTAGACTTTAGATGATCTAAGAGTTCTCAATTTTCATAAGCAGGCATCTTTGTGAAATCTAGTTTAAATTGGGCAGAAATATTATTATCTCTATCAACAACATCTACTGAATTTAATGGAAGCAAGAGGAACTTAAGTGACTTTACAAAAATTAAGATTTGCCCTCTTTGGTTGCATTAAGAAACATGCTATGTATAGTGTTTATCAAGTCAAAGCATACGTTTTTGTCAGTTAGTTCTAATGTTCTGATCCACTTTTGTGTTTAGATTGACAAAATCAGACTTCCGGGAGCCAGTGAATATTGGAAGTGATGAAATGGTCAGCATGAATGAGATGGCTGAGATTGTTCTTAGCTTTGAGGATAAGAATATACCAATATACCACATTCCTGGCCCAGAAGGAGTCCGTGGCCGTAATTCGGACAATACATTAATTAAAGAGAAACTTGGCTGGGCTCCAAGTATGAAGTTGAAGGTACTAGTATTATTCTAATGGGGGCAGATATCACCTTGTCACTTTATACAATTCTTTTCCTAGTTCTGATTCAGGTGAAGGTTTTTTTAACAGTCATGAGTCCATTGCAGTGTTCAGTCAGCATGTTTGGTTTCACTTCTTCCTATATCTCATATGTATCCACCAGAATAAACAGGCTATAGCTTTGCGTATATGATCCAAAATGACTTAGATTTTTTCATTATATGTGCGCGATGGACATGTGTCCAAACATTCAAAATGAATTTTCCCTTTATTCTCCTGAAAAAAGAAATCGTACCAATTTTGATTTATCATCATCAAGAAAAGAGTAATAGATGAGATATACTTACCTACATTATATTTTTCTATCATGCATTTTCCAAGTGTTCCATTTTTACTTCACTTTAATGTCTTAATTTTGCAGTTGATTTTTTTCTGCTATGAGATTACTACTTGTTATTCTCCTCTCTTTTTCTAGGATTGTTTGTTTTACTCATAGCATCTCAATTCTGATATTGTAGGATGGGCTGAGAATTACATACTTTTGGATTAAAGAGCAGCTTGAGAAAGAGAAGGCAGAAGGTGTTGATTTATCTGTGTATGGATCATCCAAAGTGGTTCAGACTCAAGCCCCCGTTCAACTTGGTTCACTTCGTGCTGCAGATGGCAAAGAATAAAGCGACCAATGCATTGATGCAGTAATAAAAACTTGGGTTGCAAGTGAAGGGTTACATTTTATGTGGGTATCTTTTAGACATCAGTTCAGGCAGCAGATGGCAAAGAATAGAGTGGCTAATGCATTACTTGAATGTTTCAAGTGAAGGGTTGGCTTTAATGTTGCTGAAATCTTTGTTTAGATCTTAGCTATTGAAGTTATTTATGGAATTTGTTCACTTGCTTGAACAGATGCTGTTATGCTCTTGTATTTTGTATAAGCTTGTTTGAGGTAATAACTGCTGCTTCAATTGATGCTACTGCATTGAGAATTTTGAATTGTGTTTTAAATCTGAATAATTGATTAATAATAATAAAAACAAGAATAAATATATCATGTACTAACAATACACTTAATTTTTCAAAAAATATATATATATACTCAATTATTTTTACACTATTATTTAATTATAAATTATCATAAATGATAAATTTACTGATTTTTATAATAATTACATTAAAAATATGGTTTTTTTATTTATAAAAATAATAAGTACATCAAAAATATGGTTTTTTGTTCATAACAATATAAAATATTAAATTCTTTTAACACTATCGACGTGTAAAATTATACTCTAAAATAAAAATCCTGAATGAATTATAAATTTGTTTTGAACCAACTATAGATGCGACATTTTAATTGCAATTACTGTTCTCTAATAAAAAATTGAATTTTATTTTGGTAATTTGTGCATTGAGAGTTGCTAAAAGCACTTGAAATTTTAAGTTGTCTTTCAATCTGCTGTGGTATGAATTTCAAGTTTTTTGTTTGAAGAAAGGATTTTTCAATTAAAGTGACGTCAGTGGTTCTTAAAAAGGAAGATGGACCATGGCTTGGGACAAGTATGGCTACAAAAAAGTGAGTTTGGATCGTCACCGTTTCCTTTGATTGTGACACTAAGCAATTGGCCATGGGGTTTAGGTTTTATTGCTTGGTTTTGCCATTGTCCATCTATCTTTCTAACTAAACTTTAGCTTTATTGTTTGGAATGTGAAGAACACAAAAGTGGTCCACATTTTCGGATGTTGTTCGAATGGCTGATTTTTGAGGGCGCATGTTAGCCGTAAGCATTGAGAGTTTGTGTCTAAAAGCCTAAAATGTCTTTTCAGTTTTCACGTTCTCCGCAGCTATAAATTCGTTGAGAATTGGGACGCCCTACTTGTTGCTAACCACATGTTCATCTCACGTCGTTCTCTTACCAAAATGATTTGGCTAATGGCTGTTTATCTGTTAAGTAAAATTTATAGCTTGTGGACATTACATGATACCATTCTTTTGAATCACTTTTCGTAATGGGAATGTAAACGCGTTGAATTAAATTGAGCATTAAAATTTAGGTGTCTGATTGAACTTGTTATTTTAACTAATTACCGAGTTTTATTATTTTTAAAAGTATATTAAAGTCTTGTATATGAGTTACGTTTTTTCGTAGTATTTTATTGTTAAAAATGTAGCGTAAAAGTAAAATAGTATACGATGTCATTTATTTTATTATCATGTCACACGTTTTTTATATGTAAAATTCACAATCATCCATATTCACGACTTACATTATTTTAAAAAATTATTCGAATTCCGTGCTAATACTTTTGAAACAAGACTACCCAGATGGGTTAATGCTAAAAATGCTCGATTTTATTAAAAATAAAAAACCCATGAAATGGTATTTAGGGCACCTCCACTCCACATAAGTAAAATTCATTATACAGTATACATATATTGCTGAAGTTTCGCTGCAAGAGGGGGGAGGGGGTGCGAATACCAAATGCTCTGTAAATATGTAATGATACAAAGTTTCAAACATAACACATGAAATGTGGCCCATTAGCTCATCTTCCTCAAGATAAGTCTTGATACACAGGATTAACCTCAAGCTGTTCTGCGAATTTCTGGAGGATATTTTTCAAAAGTTTTGCGAGTACTTCTTTATCTAATTCAGCACCATCTTCTTCTTTTGCTATATCAGCAAAAACAGCGTCATAAAGAAGAGCAACTGCCTCGTCAGCTTGAGCTAGTGGTAAACCCAATTCCTTTGGGTTTTTCTCTAGGAAACTCCTTATTATTTCTGTGCTCCCTAAGCCATCCTTTGCTTCCGGTTTTTCCCGCAATGCCTTTTCCACAATGCTCTTTAGTTCCTGTTCATTGGCTAATATCTGCAGAATGGCCAACAATATAAGTTGATAAGAGTTTGCTAACTGATGTGTTCAAGAGTCACAAAAATCAAATCAATAAATTAAGTTATTTCATTATTTTCTAAAATTGTCTCAAACAATTGCTGGATAGCCGGAACAGATACACGCTTTAATGGGTTTTTTTTTTTATGGTTTTCAATGATGATGATGATACATATCATTATAAACTAAAAGGATGACCAGTCTCCAATTTGCAAAATGAAGATAGCATGGTATAGAATCTATAGATATATGAAAAGAAAAAATAATTGAAACATATATTTTTAAATAATATATGAAAAATACCTGTCTCAGCTTAGAGCCATTGATGATTTGAATATTCTGGATGAAAACAACATTCTCTTTGGAAAGTTCCACTTCTAGATCTTGCAGAACATTCTGCAGAAGCTGTGCAAACTGTGCCTGACCCAATTCTTCTTCTCCAACGGCCCCATGTTTACTCAACAAGTCATTTAGCTGCGGAAATTCTGCTCATTTATGCTAAAAAGTCAGTTTTATGAGACCAAGAATATAGACATGTATACTGTTGACAAATTACATAAATCCTACACATCATAATACAGTAAACATTATGGCCAGTTTCAAACAATTGAAAATCTATTTCATAATTTCCTTCATATGGATATATATTTGTGCATTCAACAGGTTACCCGTGATGGATAGAATCATAATCTAAGAAAATTCTGAAGCCAAAGAACATAGGCCATAAGCACTATCAGTATAGAAAGACATACATTGTTAATCAAACCAAATGCCACATTGGCAAATGGCAAATAAGACATTAACACAGATAATGCATTATCAGCCCAAATACATAAGATCACAGACATGTTGCTTAACATATGGCTTGTGAGAAAGTGAATGCCTTGTTAGTTTTTTGAGGTCCAAGATTTAGAACTGTGGAAGCCAGTGCCAAGTTAAATATATATATATATATCCTTAAGGCAATCCAAGTGACCAACCATATTTAGTGTCCTAGTGAAGCTGTACGCTTTAGCAGTTACCTTATCCACAATGTAATAGGAATGAAATTACAGAGAAAGACACCCATTCTTTGGTTGTTATACTAAGATCTGGCATATTTTTAATCCACTTTTAGAATTCATTACATTAAGTCGCCAAAAAGTCTGACACTGTGATGGAAACTCTAGAAACAACGAACTCGACCAGTTCTAAGGGGATTAATGAAGGCAAACTAAAATCTTTATCTTATCCTAGATATAATGACTTTGGAATCTTATGCCAGTTACAGCACTTCCTTAAAATTGCAGCTCCATGGTGAAAACTGCTCTCACACTGCAAATCCACCAAGAAACCCAAAAACAAGAACAATTGTTTATTACAAATTACACAATTAAATTACTTGCCTCTATCAATCTAACATAAATTTGAACATAGTAATTCTCTGGAGCAAAAGAAAAAAGTGAGGAACCTGGGATAGAGCAGAATCTTACTGGTCATGACAGGAAAAAGTTCCACGAATAAAACATATCTTTTATTTGATATGTCTAAATTACATTATCAGATTTAAGACAATACTTTCACAGAACATAAGAGGACAAGGCATAATGAACATAATAGGAATCAGTGAACTGTCTCATGCTTTACATCTTACATTTGAAGATCATAGAAACAGAATATTGATAACAATGAGAAAATAAGATGAGCAGACAAAATTGCAGCTGCAAAATAATTGTAAGTTATCCACAGTCCATTCGCCTGAAATAATATAACAGAATATAGAACAGAACAAACAAAATCTTGAAACCGGAAAATAAAAATGAACCTGAGAAAGGAGGAACGCCCATCTCAACTCCCATTTGTACAAGAGCATTCCGAATTTCACTCTTCCTGATCTTCCCCTTGTCTTCAACATCTAACTCAATGAATAGATTTTCCGATAACATGGCAAAGTCATCTTCGTCCTCCAATAACAAACGGAGAGTACTTCCATCCAAGACTGACACGACAATAGGATTATCTACAGACACAAAAAATGTAAAACACTATTAATTTTCTTGTCAAAATTTTAAGAACCAATTATTATTTGCTGGTAAAAGCATAACATAAAAACACACATACATAAAATACGAAAACTAATCCACAAGTTCTACAATGTAACAAAATATTATCATCCACGTCACGTTTCAGTCAAATTCGACCTAACGGGGAACTCAAGAATCTTTCTACTTCACGCTATTAATTTCTCTACAATCGTCGTTAGTTCAGTCGTCTCAGCAACTGAAAATTATAGTAAGAAAAGGAGCCTAGATCTACAAAATCGTTGACAAGAATTAGTGAAGAAAATACGAAGACTCTTTGCAATTTGACTAGAACGAAATATTAAAATCAATTGAAACTTATTTTACACTAATTTAAACGAGTATAAGTATATCGAGAATTTGAGATCAGAGAACGCATATCTAAAATTAATACTCAGAAATTATTCACTTAATCAATCATCTACTAGTACGGTGACTATATAACGTTATAACTTCCTCGCATCCTGAGAGAAAACGGTAAATCGTAAAACAAGTATGCGCTTAATTCGTTTATTGTTTAGAGCGTGTGTAGGATATGATCGCAAACACACACACACAGGTTAACTTGTAGTGCATCAGCAGAAGATGATAATAATAATAAGAATAATAATAAGAATAATAATAATAACAATAATAATAATAATAAACCTTTGAGTTCATCGGCGATGGCGGTGATGTAGTCACGGAGAATCTGAGAGGCGTTATCGGCGGTGTACTCGGCGGAGAGGAGAGCGTCGACGTCGTGCGTGCGGAGGCGTGTGAGAGCGGAGGCTTTGAGAGAATCGGGAAGAGAGAGACCGTAGAGAGAAGAGGAGGCGCGGGAATGTGCAATGTCGAGAATGTTAGCTCCGGTGAATGATGGAGCGTTGGGAAGGGACAGATCGACGGCTCTGAGGTGCGTTCCGTCAAGTACTTGCAATGCTGCGTCTGACATTTTCCACTCTTTGCTTTCTTTGAGTGAAGAATACTTCAACTGTTGGTGTTGCTATGCGTGACTGCTTCTTTGTCTGAATTTCAATTTGAATCAAATAATATCATGTCTTTTCTACCTAACAACACTTCCAACAACAACAAAAAAAAAAAGAAAAAAAAAAAAAAGCTTTTGGCTTAAATATCTTTTGCTTGCCCTAAAATTATTATTTTTGGTCCTATTAAATTTAAAATTATTTTTTCTAATTTTCGTGATTGAGAAATAATTTATTTTTAATTTTTAGTTTGTGGTCATTTTAATAAGAATCAAAAGCGCGTTATATAGTCTTTCTTGAACTTAAAAAAGTGCTAATCCTTTTTTAATCTCTAATAAAAAGTTATTATATATACACGTATATTCATTTTCAATATATTTTTTGTTACAATATTGATCATTTTGATTATTTATTTCTTTAACTTTCGTTTTTACTCTGTTTTCTACGTAAAAACTCTGTTTCGGGGTGGGAAGATTAGTATTTTCTTAAATATAGTGAATTGTATATGTAAAAGTAAAAGATAAAAAATGTAGAATAATTGTTGAAAATGCCGTGGGAAAATTAAAATACGCAACCGTGTAACTTAAAAAGAAAAAGAAAAGAAGCTATCGTGTAGGCCGGTCTATCCCGAAATGACGTAAGAATTAGTGGTGTTGGATAAAGACATGAAGCATAAATCTTAGGATGTAATTTCACGTATGTTAGTGTTATTTTTTGATTAATAATGTAATTTTATCTTGAGAATTTATAATATTTATATATTTATCATAAATTATTTAAACAAAATTTAATTTTTGTAAAAATATTTATTTTGTATTTAAGTTTTTTTAAACAAATGGTTAATATGGTTATAACTTAAGAATATTAAAAAAAATCTGAACATTCCTACAATATTTTCCTATTAATTTTTATCACCTCCTTTAAATGATAAATATTAAATGATTTTTAAGTGATCAAAATTATTTAAAAATAATAATTTATACAAATACATGAAAAATAAAAAAGTTACTTATTTATTAAACAAAACGGAACCAGTAATTTGCTTTAAGGCTTGTGAAACTTCCTTGCGTAGTGGCGTTATCCTTCAAAGAAAACGTTTTAGTGGGTTAATATAACATAAAAAAATATTTACAAATTATTCGTAACATCAAAATTCTATTCAATGTGGCACTTTAATGTGATCTCGAGATGACAAATAGGGTCACCTGGGGGCGTTTCTTTCAGCTTTTTGTCTCAAACAATTTACAATAAGAAAGAACAATATATCTTTTTATATATTATTAAGTTTTACACCCAAGAGAAAAATATAAGAGAAACGATAAAAACAGACGATTGTGTACTGGAATAAATGAAGTGATAAAAATAGAAAAAATAAACAAATGTCTATAAATTAATAATTAGCATATTTGTATTTTCTCTTTAGTCATATGTTTTTAAATATTTATTAAGAGCTACAAAAATTAAATGCGTTAACTGTCGATGAAAGTGAAAAAAAAATTACTTAACAATATTATTTTACGTATATCAATCAAAGTTTTTCTTCTTTTAATTACTTGAAGATTTTCACTATTAGATATAGCAATTTTTCTTTTAAAGTGTCATTTTTCAATAAATGTGACTAAAGACAAGTTGACTCTGTGAAATGAATAGAAGAGTAACGAAAGCAGCCGAACGTAGTTTAAAGTCAAAAAGTCAAAATCACCTTAAAATTTTCTCAGCATTTGCCGAATTGCATTCATTAAAATTAAACACGAATTTAGAGGATAAAACATGAATTCAGACAGTAGGAACATGGAACCGAACATGGTAGAACAGAACAGAGACTTTTAGATTCCTTTGGTTACACGGCGGAAAAATTCAGGATTTGTTGGAAGAAAGTATGTGTCTTGATCATATGAAAATTACAAGGCAAAAACATCAGTTAAATTATTTTTTTGTTGACTAATTGAGAAACTTAAACCATTTGAAGATTACCTAATGACTTGGAATCGATAACGAAAGAAAAGTCCCTTGTATCATAAATTTGATTGGGCTTCAGGTTTTGAAACTTTGGAGGCTCAGCATATAACAAAGCGAAAGCCTCTTCTCCATGAATTGCTTTGTCACCAATTTGCAACGCATCGGTGTCAAGCCTGAGTGGCACTATGATCCCTACGACCCAACAAATCAAAGTGGTTGTAACAAAATTGAAGATAACGACAAAAACTATGGTCCCAACTTGGATTGCCATTTGTCTTAGACCAGCATGAGTTGAACCTTTTTGAAGGGCATAGGCGAGGCCAATGTATTTCTCCCAATCGGGCACCATGTAGAAGAGACGACACAGTTTAGGCACGGCGAATATGCCGGTGAGAATGCCGCCGAGAGCGCCGGCGACGGCGTGGGTGTGGAACACCGACATGGGGTCATCTATTTGTCTTAAAAAAGGGACCTTGTTGTGGAGTACCATCATTGTGTACCAGGGAATGCTTCCAGATATCACACCCATTAAGATCGCTGCCCAACCCTGCACAACACCTGTTCAAACAACTCATTTTTTTTAACTTAGTGAATTCCATTTTGAAAGTAACTCATTAAAAAATACGTTTGAGTAAAAAATAAAATTTCTAACCAATAAAAATCTTTATTTGTAAATTCATATAATTTTTATCAATTAAAATATAATTATAAAAATAATATATAAAAATAGGCTTTTTTTACCTATTTAGAATTGATTACAAATATATTACCAATCTATCTAGTGTTATTTTTATGAAGCGGCAAACTAGATCATGATTATGAAGTTTTAAAAGATATTGCTACTCAATAAGAGAAAATTCCGCACTTCACTGTATCCATGACACATGAAGTATTAGGGTTAGTGTGACTAACTGACACATAGTGCAGTTGCAAGCTCTATTTCAGCTTCCCATCTATGTACCACGTGTGATACAAAATAACATCGAATACAATACCGAATTGATAATATTTTTGGAACTGAATAATACATGCATAGAAATTTTTTGTGAAAAAGTTATTTAGGT
The DNA here is from genome assembly GCA_026586105.1 of Hylodesmum podocarpum. Classification (NCBI taxonomy): domain Eukaryota; kingdom Viridiplantae; phylum Streptophyta; class Magnoliopsida; order Fabales; family Fabaceae; genus Hylodesmum; species Hylodesmum podocarpum. The sequence continues at coordinate 3,293,303 of JALJEV010001298.1, read as the reverse complement.
CAAAAAGAAAATAAGATGGTATGTACCTGCTGCAGGTGTGATGCAAACTAGGCCAGTGATCATGCCCTGTACGGCGCCAAACACAGTGGGCCTACCGAAGAAGAAAGTGTCGAGTAGGACCCACACGATGATGCTAGCAGCAGCACACACGTGTGTGTTTAGAATAGCCAGAGATGCCACCGTGCTCACCGCGAAAGGACCTCCACCGTTGAACCCACTCCAACCCATCCAAACCAGGCCCGCGCCTGCTAGCACCACTATCATGTTGTTTGATGGAAACTTTTCTCTGTCCTTCTCGCATCGTGGACCCACCTATTATTATTCATGCAAAACCTTACTTTTCTACTTTAAAATATTCACCCAAAAAGTGTTACAGTAATGTATATCATTAGAAAAAAAGGTAGCATGAGAATTGAGTAAAGGTACCCAATAAGCTGCGGTAAAACCAGCAACTCCAGCAGAGAGGTGAATAACATAACCTCCAGAGAAATCAATAACTCCAAGCTTTGCTAACCAACCATCGGGGCACCAAATGCTAAACGCAGTGACAGTGTATGAAAAAGTAAGCCAAAGTGGCACAAACAACATCCACGCACGAATATTCATTCTCCCCAATAACGCACCAGCTATCAAGATTAAAGTAATTCCCGCAAACACGCCTTGAAAGAACACCATAGTTGCAGTGGGGAAGAGTCCCAGAAAAGCTTTCCCCAGAAGAAAATTTTCATCCAACGCTACCCCGGGTTTCCCCAAGAAGAAAATCATTTTCTCGCCAAACGACATGCGAAAAGCCCACGAAACCCAGCAGAGAAGAACTGTGGCGAATGCGTAGAAGGCCATGAAAGCAGAGTTGATGGCCCATGTCTTCTTCACCAGGCTTCCGTAGAGAATTACAAGGCCCGGAATGCTTTGGAGGCCCACCACTGTTGCTGCCATTAATTGCCATGCATTGTCTCCTTTGTTCATCCATTCTGGGCTAGCTTCATCTGGCAAAAGGTTCGGAGGAAACTCCATTCTTTGCTGCTATGTGTGCTCAAATCGAAGGCTTAATTTCTAACACTTTGCATTTGCATTTTTATGCACAGTAACATTGATTTGTTGTTTTATTTACTTGGATGCATGAAACATAAGGACGAGGCCGGCTTTGTTGATTATAATTTTGGAGCATCATATGTAGTAGGATTGTTGTACTTGAGATAGTGATAAATTAAATGACGTACGTGACAGTTCAGTAGTAGTAGTAGTAAATAATTGAGCGTAAAGCGCATTCGACACAAGTGTTTATCAGTGAGGGAACACACTCCATTTGTTTTTGCTTCATATATTCCTTAATAGAATAGCTACCACTGTATTATTTTTTTTTGTAAAATAATTTTATATAATCTTTTAGTCATAAATTACTCTATGTAATAAATTTATTAAATTAAATAATAATATAAAAGAATTGTATATATATTATGAATATATCACCGTTTAATATATTTTAGGCGTTACAATAGTGACATATTGTTCATGCATCACGTACACCTTTTGCTTCCCGTCAATAAGGGGTTCTTTCCGAATCAAGAATCAGAATTTAAGACTCAAGGAGCAGAATATACATTTGAAGATCTAAAAGTTAAAAAAGTCATTAAAAGAGAAATTGAAAACACGCATAAAGGACTTTGTTCCTTCATTACGTTACAAATGGAGCAACTTAGATAGTATCGTTTCATTCCAAAGCATATCTTTCAAGCCAATATCAACCACTTACAAGTTTGCAGGCACCCTATATTTTATAGCTTTTTTCTTATATATATTCCATGCTGATAATGACCAACTTCCTAGACTTATATGATTATCTTAGTTAGATTTTTATTTTGATCATGATATTAATATATCACATATACGAAATTGATATTATTTAGATTGTTATAAAATTTCTTTTGTATATTTTTTATACATAATACTAATTTTATTTTTCTAGAAATACTTCTTAAAAATTTACCCTAACAAAACGCAAATACGAAATCATCCGTTTTTACCTATTAATGGTAGAAGAATAGAATATCCCCGTTGGCTCTTCAATGAAAAAGTCTATGCACGAAAGAGCGAACTGAATCACAGAAACCCTAAATTTAAATATTTTTTAGATCACAAATAAATAATTTTGTATTTATTATCAATATTAAATATATTATATTTCAAAAAAATAAAAAAAAAATGAATTAATTTTTATATTTATAAAGAATAATATAAAGACAAAAAATAATGGTTAAGATATGGTAATTAAGCTAAAAAATAACATCATAAATTTAAAACAGTAAAACTATATAATATAAAGTAAAGACAAAAAAATTTATACAAAAATAATTCCTTTATTAATAATTAAATATTATAGATAAAAATATATAATTTCAGCAAACCCAACCAGCAGGTTTAAAATATAAATAAATAAAATCAAATGGTAACATGAAAAAATTACGTAACAGTTCGTAAAAATTAATCTAATTTTAAAAAGAGATAACTAGTGTTCTCATTTTAAATCTTTTTGTACCAAGATCCCTTATAATTACAATCATAAACATACTTTTCATACATTAATAGTTCTTACAATAAAATTTTAATTTTACATTAAAAACAAGAATAAAATAATTTTTATTATCTTATGCTATACGAGCAATTGTCTATTACAAAACATAACAAATATTAAAACTTATACGATTTTTATTAGTTAAATAAAATTAAGAAAAAAATAATAATTTTACTTCAAACGTCTAAAATTTTTGTTTAAATTTAAATTATTTTCTTTATTTATTTAAGTTTGACTGAGATTCTTTTGGCGAGAAAAATAAGAGATGGCGTCCATCATAGTGTGTAGCAAAGTCAAGACCACGAAAACCGGCACTGTTTTCAGGAAATTCATCACCATTGGATTTACCGACTTTTTTTTTTTTTCCTTTTCCCTCCACCCTTCTACTACGTTCTACATGACTTTGGGAGTAGATTTTGATATTTCTGAAAAATAGTTGATTAAAATTAATTTAGTTTAGGTATAATAAAAAAATCAGTTTTTGATCTAGTTTAGATTAATTGAGTGTTTGATGTAAAATTTTGTTGTTTTTAATATTAGAAAAATTATCATTCAGAGAAAGGTCAATCATTCATAATTTCATATGTCGAATATAGATTTTTTTTATAAAATTTATTTATAACTAAATCAAATAAATTCCCAAAAGAATATTATTTCTTCGTATACGTAAAAGCAAGACTACTATTTTGAGTTTAAACTCTTGAAGCTCTTGGGAAATAGAATATTTTGACTGTTATTACCTCCGTCACTTTCTATAAATTGTCTACGCATTTAATTAGTAAATACCGAGTTTCTTTTAGCTATGTTTAGATGTAGGAAAAACTAGGGAATAAATAAATAGTAATTAGGTTGGGAGAAAACCAAGAACAAATGTTTTTTTTTTCCCCTATCTTCGTCTCATATATACTATATTGTTTTAAATGTTTTAGTTTTTTTTTTTCAAAATATTTTTTATTTATAAAATTTTAATAATCCCTTATATGTTATTATCTTGCTTAAATATTTATATGAATTTATTTATAGTCATACTTTAACAGTTTTAATATAGATAATTTTGTTTAAAAAAAGGGTAAAGCATCAAAAGAATTTGTAACTAATAAAAATATTCTCAACATGTGTGCACATTAAAAATGTTTGCATAGGCTTTTGAAACACCCCCAAGTAGTGTTTAAAGTCATCAAATAAGTATTTGCTTCCTACTTTTCTTATGGTTGGGGACATGAGATTAAGTTTTTGTACGACTTACTATTCTTTTCCCCTCTTGCCCTGCCATTTCTGGTGTTTCTAAATGGTACAACTCAGATTTCTCCACCAATTTCATTATACTTTTTTACACTCTAAATTGTTTTTGTTTATTTAAAATTTTGGAAAATTATTTTTCATATTTTAAATAAAAAAGATTTATATTTTGATGAAAATATTTAATTTAATTATATTAAATATGCATTTAAATCACATTTCATGGTTCAACATCAATTCTATCGGCAATAATTTAATCAAATTATAAACTAAACGAACATTATATACACAAACCAGGTGTGAAAGAGGTTTTTTTAATTATATATAAAAATATTTCAACATATAATAACTTGAACAATTGTATGCCACGCATGTTTAGCTAGAATTTTTTCTATCTTTTTTATTTTCTTTTCAAACCCAAGTACACTCCATATCTTCAACCGTTCATACACGTATTTTACCTAATTCTTTCGTAAAGTACAAAATAAGTGTACGGTAGTTGGTCAAAGCGACCCAATCAAACAAATATATACACAATTGACTTTTTATATTTATATTCATTTTTTTATTCTACTTTCATTTTATCTTTCATCTTACGTTTTTTTTTTTTTTATATTTTATTGCATTATTTACTACGTTTATAATTATTTTCCTTCTTTTTTTTTCTTTTCATATCTCTCTCTCTCTCTTTACTTATAGACCCAAAAAATAGAGGGCAGGTTTAGAATTTTCCAATACAAGTATAATTTGAAGAGTACTCATCAATATATATAACATAGTGCTTTCTTTATCTTTCACCCTCGTGTCTCTTGTTTCAATATATTTATTATCATTATTATAGAAAAAAAGGAAGCATGAAGGAGGCATTGAGGGAAGAGCAAATTGGTGAGTTTTTGGAGGCTTTTTGTCTTTTTGACAAAGATGGAGATGGTAAGTTATTAGGCTTTGCTTGCTGAATCAATTATGCACTCTCTTTTTCTTTTTACATATTCTTAATCATATACTTGATTTTGCATGTATATTTTGTTAAATTTATAGGGTGCATAACGATCGAAGAACTAGGCACTGCAATCAAATCATTAGACGAAAATCCAACAATGGAGGAGTTGCAAATTATGATGAAGGAAGTCGATACGGACGGCAACGGAACCATAGAATTCGGTGAATTCTTGAATCTCATGGCCAGGAAAATGAAGGTGCGTCCAAAATCAATTTTATGATCGTTTATTCTATAGTTTAACATATATGTATCTTTATTTTTTTCTAGTAAAAGATTTTGTAGTGTTGACCAAAGTTTAAAGTTTTATATTAAAATTAATGTGTACACACACGAAGAATTAATTATAATGTAAATCAAACTAGCCCGTGAATAATTAGTTCGATTATAAATTGAGTAAATTTTTTTTTTAATATACTGTGTTTGGACATAAAAGGAAACAGAAGCAGAGGAGGAATTGAAGGAAGCTTTTAGAGTGTTTGACAAAGATCAAGATGGTTATATATCACCCCGTGAGGTTCAATTAATTTCTTTGAGAATTATTAAACTTAATTTGTTAAACAATATATAAGTTCATTTAAGAAATAAAGCATATAATTGAGATGTGGGTATGTATGTGCGTGCAGTTGAGGTCAGTAATGAGAACTATTGGAGAGAAGGTGACAGAGGAAGAAGTGGAACAGATGGTCAAAACAGCCGATTTAGATGGTGATGGTCTTGTTGATTATGAGGAGTTCGTGAGAATGATGTTGGCTATTTGACCATCATTCATGGAACAAATGTAACCGATGTTAAATGTAGACACAAGCTTTGATTAAATGTATGTATTACAATAATTTCAATGTTTGGTAACCATTTCATGGACGTATTGGGAAACTAGCATATACATAATTACACTTTTTAGCCATACCACAGTCTCTATCGAATTATTTTAAAATTATGTGTTTATTTAATTTTTGTTGATGGAATTGTTTGTTTCAAGCTCTGTATAAATATTTTTGAAACATAATTACACTTTTACACATTTATTTTATTAGAAACGAATATGATTCCAATGTAATTTCTTTTTCCGAAACAAATACTCATAGGTGAACTCGTTGGTTTTCGTAAAATAAATAAACTAATAATTCACATACAAGAAGAAAATTTCTTAGATCTCAATAAAGTCTTCACGTTTTGAATAAAACTTTTTTAATTTCCAAGATTCACATAATATACTGTATTATTTATTATTCTATTAATTTAATATTTATTCGACAGAAGTAAAATTGATTGTTTTTGTTGATTTATGATGTATTTGATGTAATGGATTCAACTTTGGATGTGAGGGAGTTAACATGTATTTACTTATTAAACATAGTTAACATTTATTTAAAAAAGCGTGTTAGCGGTAAGATTATTCTCTGCTTCCGTAATTTTTTATTTTGCTTGGAAATTTTTGGTTTTAGGTTATTTATGATAAGAAAAAACTAATTCTATAGGTGTGAGCTACTTTTAGTTATAGTTAAATTTTATGTATTTTGAAAACTTTTGTAAGTCTTAATATTGTTTAAGGGAAAATATATCATAACAGTCTCAGCGTTCATTTTTTCTTCCATTGTTTTGGTGGTTTATTCTTCTTGTTGCATTTTCCTCCTTAGTTTTACATGCTCTTCCTTTTTTTTTTTTTTTTTTTTTAACATGGTATGAAGAGTTTCATTGATCTTTTAAGAATATGTGACTGAGTAAAAATAAAAGTTTTTGACGAAAAGAAACCCAAAAAAAACAGAAAAAAAACTTATAAAAAAACCTTCAAATAATTGCTTACTGGGAAGGAGAAAAAGAATAAATTTATGAAATTTTTAGAATTTACGTGAAATCTTACTCTATGGTTTATGGAAACCGTAAAAATCATGAACAAATTTATGTGGAATCCTATTTTATGGTTTATAAGAGCTGCAAAAGCCATGCTTATTATTTTGGCTAATGGGAGAAGAAAATTAAATCGGAAAGACATTGTTGCAACAGTTCTTACTATGTATACATTCTTGAAACCTTTTATAAGCCTCAATGTACCATCTTGATGGCTTAAGGAAATGTTTTTGTGAATCTTTGTTCCGCGATTATCAGTGCTTAAAAAAAATATATCACAACAAATTTCAACCGAAGGAAAAGACATAAGCAAAAGCAAAATCAAATCACTCCTTCTGTTCCGCCGTCTGCATAATTAACCCGAATAATAATTGGTGAAAACTAATCAGTAAACAGTGATGAAAAATTCATCAATGACATAAGCAGTGACGATTAATACGTGAAGATCTGTTGATGCACCACATGTCTTTGAAACTTAATATAAATATGTAATAATCTATCAGCACCAACGCACTAGCAGGAACTGAATTCTGATAAAATGGCTCACAGCGTGCAAATTCCTCGTGTGAAACTCGGAACACAAGGCCTTGAGGTCACTTCAATTAATTTCTCTCATTTTTATGATTCCAACTCATTCATATAATATGCTGACAAGTATGTTTTCTGTTTTCTCATTTTGTTTTAATAGGTTTCAAAGTTGGGATTCGGTTGTATGGGTCTTACTGGAGCATATAATAAGCCTGTTCCTGATGAGGAAGGAATATCTATTATTAAGCATGCATTTAGTAAAGGAATCACATTTTTTGACACTTCTGATATTTATGGGGTGGATCATGCTAACGAAATTTTGGTCGGAAAGGTATATATACAAACGATTCTTTGTATTTGCACCCTTAATTTCCAATTTCCCTCAAAAAGAACCCAGAACCGATGATTGTGGAATCGCTTTTTTTGTTTGAATTGAGCAGGCTTTAAAGCAGTTACCAAGAGAAAAGATCCAACTTGCAACAAAGTTTGGCATTACAAAGATTGACTCCTCTGGAATGAATGTCAAGGGTACACCAGAGTATGTGCGTTCATGCTGTGAAGCTAGTTTGAAGCGTCTTGATGTTGAATACATTGATCTCTACTATCAGCATAGAGTGGACTTAACTGTACCTATAGAAGAAACAGTTAAGGATTTCTTTCTATTAAAAAACATATAATAGACTTTATATCATGTGAAATTTTACTAATATATGTAGAATATTTGGTAGATAACTACAATACGCAGATAATCAGTTATAAAATAAATTTGAAGAGAGAGAAATACTATATATATATATGTTCTGTGAGTGAATTGACTGATTGAATTGCGTATTTTAGTTGGCAGAGTAAAACCCATAACATACCATTTAGCTCATCTCACTGAATAGTAGATATGTTACTAATAAGTTTGTTATAATGTTGTTACAGGTGGGTGAACTTAAGAAACTTGTGGAAGAGGGAAAAGTGAAGTATATTGGGCTATCTGAAGCAAGTCCAGATACAATAAGAAGAGCACATGCAGTTCATCCTATTACAGCTGTTCAAATGGAGTGGTCTCTATGGACACGTGACATTGAGGAGGAGATTGTTCCTCTCTGCAGGTTAGAACAAGTTCATATGTATAAATCTCTCAAAATTGAAATACACGTTACTTAGTTATACTATGTTAAAAATTTTATTCATACAGGGAGCTTGGTATTGGAGTTGTACCATATAGCCCTCTTGGTCGAGGATTCTTTGGTGGCAAAGGAGTTCTGGAAAATGTGTCTACAGTTAGCTCTCTGGTATAATAATGATCAATCTCTTTATCTTTAATTACACTCTATAAAGCAAGAACTGTTTCTGTTTTCTCTTATTTTATGATTGCAATGTGGAAATGTGTTCATCAATATCCATATCCATATCTTTTTCCACTAGGCTTGATTTAAAAAGAAAAAAAATTCTAAAAGAAATGATCTAGTTGTTTGATGAATATTTATTTCACATATCAGATGACACATCCACGCTTCCGAGCTGAGAACTTGGACAAGAACAAAAAATTGTATGAGAAAATTGAAAGACTTGCTACAAAACACAAGTGCACTCCTTCCCAATTGGCATTAGCATGGGTGCTTCATCAAGCCAATGATGTTGTGCCTATTCCTGGTGAGTCACTAAATGCATTTTACTATTTCAAATTGAAATATCAAAAGTGATAAAAATATCTTAACTAAGATAAAAATATCTTAATTAATTATTTTGTCTCAATTTGGTTGGACTGTTTCAGGAACTACTAAGGTTAAGAACTTAGATCAAAACATTGGTGCAATATCATTGAATTTTGGAGAAAATGAACTGAAAGAAATTTCTGAGGCTGTTCCCATTGATGACGTAGCAGGTACTCGACACTATTATGGATCGGCAAATTTTAGTTGGACCATTGCTAATACACCTCCAAAAAATCCGAGGGTCTGAATTTGAAGTTATCCAAATCCTTTGCAATCAAACAATGCACTGATTTGTGAAATTAAGTGCAAGTTAGTTGTTATTTGTCATCATGTGCAAAATATATGGAGTGCTTTAATATGCAAGTTAAATAACAATCAAGGTCAATTTGGTTGGTTCAAGTTTCTAGTTTACAGTACAAGTGTGAGATGCATGTAACAAAAACAATGAATACTGTTACATAGATGGGAGGGCTTTGCTCCTTATATATGTTTATGGTATCCAAAATTCCAAATGTGCACTCTAGTACTTTCTTTTTACATACACTGTCTAAACGCTAATGATTATGACAGTATATTATATTTTGGTTTTGACTAATTTGGAGTGTCATAAACTAACTATCTAACTAAATAGTTATATAAATTGCATTTATATTTATGCTTATTTATAATGCTCCAACTTAAAATTTCAATTAAGAATAATAAGTTTCTTGTCACGTACATAAATCAATTAATGAATATCAGTGTGTGACTTTGTTGACGTGTGATGTACTTGGGTTTAACCTAGAAAATTGTATTATGAATATTTGCTGATGTAAAACTTTTTCCTTATTCTTTTGCTCTTATCTCATCTCTTGTCACGGTTACCATAGATGAGTTTCAAATTAAATTTCTCTCTAAATAATAAATATGTGCTTTTTTTTTGGGTGATTAATAAATATGTGTCTCATTATTGTCCAAATAAATAAATAAATTATGTATTATTTGGTTTTAATAAATGTTCAATATGACACATGTTTTTTAGAAAAATATTTGATAAATAATTACAATACATAGACAACTAATTATAAAATATAAAGAGAAATATATATATATATATATATATATATATATATATTATATAAATTAGTTAATTGATTTATTACGTATTTATGTTAACTGCGAATTAAAGTTGTTCGATGTTAAACAAGTAATTTAGTTTGCACCCCATGCTCTTCTTGAAATATAAAACATTCCTTATTTCTTTTTAAAAAAAATGATAACATCCCATGACTCCAACATTACTTTGTCCCATTTTTAAAGCATATCCTAGAAAAAACTCCACTTTTTGGACCTTACATCAAACTAAAGGCGTTTTGGTTTAGTTGAGACATGACAGAAACAACAACAAAAACCTATGATCATTTGAAGGTTAAGAATCAAATAAAATTTCACACGGAGACTTAGTATTCATTTGTAAAGAAGGCAACAGATTAATGGTGTATGTAGTTGTCAAAACACTATTACGTAATAAAAAAGTAATTCCTAGTAACAAGAGGTGTCATTTTTTAACCTTAAAATGGCAATTGATTGCATACATCTTTCATATGCAATGGATTGAGATATAATATCATTTAATTCTTCAGCAGCCAGATAAGAACATGTCTTATAAATATTTGTAAAATCATTGTTTGCTTGACTATCGTGGTTGAAAATTCAAACAAGCGAATTGAAAGTCTTATTCACCAACTACATAGCAGATAGCACTAACACATATATAAAGAGCAACAGAATAGAGATAGTTGAAGAATTGTCTAGAAAATTGGAGAGCAACACAAAAATAAAATGGCAGATATTCCTCGAGTGAAGCTTGGAAGCCAAGGCCTTGAGGTTAGTTTTTATGTTGTTAGAGTCATTTGATATTTTTCATTCTGAGATGGTACCTTCCTTGTCTTGTGTGAATCATTTTTAGTTGCTGATTTTGATTTTAAGGTTTCCAAGTTGGGTTATGGGTGTATGGGTCTAACCGGAGTGTACAATGATCCTGTTCCTGAAGAGGTTGCCATCTCTTTGATCAAACACGCTTTCAGCAAAGGAATCACTTTCTTTGATACTTCTGATATTTATGGACCCCATACTAATGAAATTTTGGTTGGAAAGGTTAACTAATAACTACCTTAACACTTTCACATGTATGTTTCACTTTAACAGTTAACAAACGTTAGAGTAACGTAGCATGACATAGCATTTTATTCAACTCTCAGGCGCTGAAGGACTTGCCTCGAGATCAAATTCAGATTGCCACAAAGTTTGGGATTGTCAAAATAGAATCTAATGTGACAGTGAACGGTTCCCCTGAATATGTTCGATCCTGTTGTGAGGGTAGCCTCCAACGTCTTGGTGTTAACTACATTGATCTGTATTATCAGCACCGTGTTGACACCACAGTACCCATTGAGGACACTGTGAGTGTGCCACCAAACACTTTTTTGTTACTTCTTCATTCGATGATTTTTTGGTGGCTCTGTCTTTGATATGTTGTATTCTTTATGACAGATGGGAGAGCTAAAAAAGCTGGTACAAGAGGGAAAGATAAGGTATATAGGATTATCTGAAGCTAGCCCTGACACAATTAGGAGGGCACATGCTGTTCATCCCATTACTGCTTTGCAAATGGAGTGGTCCCTTTGGACTCGTGAAATTGAACAAGATATTGTTCCACTTTGCAGGTACTTCTCCAAGGTGGACAGTCCCTCGTGAAATAAAATGTTTCTTTGTTATAATTTTCTGATCTGTTCACGGTTAGAGATCCCAGGACGCCTATAGATACTGATGAATGTATATAAGTGAGTAACAGTTCTCACTTTACAAATCGGTCAATGAGGTTGAGTTAGATTCATCACCTGATTTTTAACATTCACTGCTCCCATGTCACAATTGTGTCTAAGTTTAGACTGCTTAAAACTCCACTTTAGTGCATTTGGTGACACGTCACAAACTTTGAAAGATGCCATTTCATCCAAATTAATACTATTAGTGCAAAAAATTGATCAAATAGTTTTACTTGATTGAACTTGGAAACTTTTTAATTTGTGTATACATGACCAAGTTATTTGTTTCATTTCCTTGCCCAGTGATTTTCTATATCCAATATCCATCATGAATTTTCATTAAGACTTTGGTGGCAACACTTACAGGGAACTTGGAATTGGATTAGTACCATACAGTCCCCTTGGCCGTGGATTTTTTGGTGGCAAAGCTATCATAGAAAGTATACCTGCAAATAGTTTTCTGGTATGAACTTAATCCTTTTTTTTTTTTCCTGAATTCTGATGACAGTTGATCTTGTTCATTGTTCATCAACTCCTCTTTCCACCAGGCAATTCAACCAAGGTTACAAGGGGAGAACTTTGACAAGAACAAAATCTTATATTCTAAGATAGAAAAGTTGGCAGACAAATATAGATGTTCATCTTCACAACTTGCTCTTGCATGGATTCTTCATCAAGGAAACGATGTGGCACCCATTCCAGGTGACTGATTTACAGCGTTGCTTTGAAACATGAATTTCTTTTCTGTTATTTTTTAAATCGGTCAATAATTCATGAGTTCTCTGAACATATATGAATAAATCCACTTCATCATGGGCTCATACCATATATGTCACCTTTTAATTATGAATATTTTTTGTCAGTAAGTTAACATTTCTGGAACTTCTGATGTAGGAACAACTAAGATAAAAAATCTGGATAGTAATATCGGTTCATTTGAAGTGAAGCTCAGCGAACATGATTTAAGGGAGATTACCGATGCTGTACCAATATCCGATGTGGCAGGGGATTGGACTACTGATACATTTGTTAGATGTTCATGGAAGTTTGCTAATACTCCACCAAAAGCATAACTATATATACGTGTGTTTAACATTTGTATTGAAATACGTTGAAGAAATTAAGTATATCATATGAGTTGATTGCAATACTAAAATGTAGTGTAAAAGTTCTCAGTTTGAAAAATAATGTTTGAACCTTATATTTTAGAGAAATTTTAGCAAGAATTTTCCAAACAAAATCTTTTCTTCTGATATTTTAATTTTTAATAAATAGCAGCATATTTACTAAAAAACTAGTCTCTCTAACTTTTAATATTATTTTATGATTTGAGGTGCTTTACACTTAAGTTTGCTCAAAATGCTATTATCATACATTAATTGATAGTTGAGTTCCATTTTGGGGAACGATTTGATCAAGCAAAATCCCTATGATACTTCTATTTTACATTATGGAGATTTGAAGGAAGTTGGATGATATTAGATGTTCTAAATGTTTATTCTTAATTTGGTATGAGCACAATAAATATGGAAAGTTTGTCATGTATCAAAATTGTATCAAAATTATATCAAAATTTGAGATGTATATTCAGTATCAATTAATCCTCAAGGTTTCAATAGAGTGAGACATTATTACATATGTTATCTCTGTTTTTAAATATGAAACTATTTTACTTAATTTACATTTAAAAATATATCAATGTCACTTTTATTTTAAACAATTTACACTTAAAAAATGTATTAATGTCACATTCTCATCTAAATTATTATCTGAGTATCAATCATGTTATCAGCTATCAATCCAAATTAATTGGGATTTAATCACAATTAGCTTTGGCATATGGCCTGGACAACAGAGCTAATTGGTCTATATGACTGTAACATTTTTTTTTTGGTGATCTAATTTTATGACCTAGAGTTTCCTATAAATTATATTTAGACTGTAATAATAATTAATGTAATATATTGAGATTTATTATTTTAAAATATAAAATGATTTTTTTTAATATTTGTAAATTAATCTAATTTTTTAAAATGTTCAGTTTTTATATATTGTCAGCATAAATTTTCTATATCATAGTTTCAATTTCAACTAATAATTCCCTGGCTTGATATATGACTAATATAGTCAATTCATTAAGTGTAAATTTTACATCTATCTATTTTATTTATAATTTTTATTTTTTAATGATTTTATTTGTATACTTTGCTATTTATCCTCCAAAATTTCATAAATGTTGTTATTTCACTTTTCAATTTCTGCAAAACATGTAACTAACCAAATGACAAAATCTTTGAATTTTGAAAGTTGAGTTAGAAGAACTATAAATAAACTAAATAGATAAATAATTACAAAACCATAAAATTAAAGTGACAAAATTTATGATTAAAATAATTAAGTGATAAAATTGGAAAAATCATAAAAGATGAAGTATAGAAATGCAATTAAGCGTGAGGTTGAGTAGGTGTGGGTGAAAAGTTAGGTCCACCAACCACATAGCACTAACTCATGTTAGAAGACTAACACCAGAAAGAGAATCAGTTGGGAAAAATTCATAGACCAACACAAAAGTAAAATGGCAGATATTCCTAGAGTGAAGCTTGGAAGTCAAGGCCTTGAGGTTTGTTTTTATGTTGTTAGATTCATTTGATGTTTTTCATTCTGAGTTGGTACTTTCCTTGTCTTGTGTGAATCATTTTTAGTTGCTGTTTTTGATTTTAAGGTTTCCAAGTTGGGTTATGGGTGTATGGGTCTAACCGGAGTGTACAATGATCCTGTTCCTGAAGAGGTTGCCATCTCTTTGATCAAACACGCTTTCAGCAAAGGAATCACTTTCTTTGATACTTCAGATGTTTATGGACCCCACACTAATGAAGTTTTGGTCGGAAAGGTTAACTACCTTAAAACTTTAACTAACAAAAAACAATACACAATGTAATGTTACATAAAATTTTGTTTTTTAACTCTCAGGCACTCAAGGACTTGCCTCGTGATCAAATTCAGATTGCCACAAAGTTTGGGATTGTCAGTTTTGTATCTAACAATGTGATAGTGAATGGTTCCCCTGAATATGTTCGATCCTGTTGTGAGAGTAGTCTTCAACGCCTTGGTGTTAACTACATTGATCTGTATTATCAGCACCGTATTGACACCACAGTACCTATTGAGGACACTGTGAGTGTGCCACTAAACACTTTTTTGTTACTTATTCATTTGAGGATTATTCATTATTTTGTGGTTGTGTCTTTGATATTCTGTTTGGTTTTCTTTGAATGACAGATGGGAGAGCTCAAAAAGCTGGTACAAGAGGGGAAGATAAGGTATATTGGATTATCTGAAGCTAGCCCTGACACAATTAGGAGGGCACATGCTGTTCATCCCATTACTGCTGTGCAAATGGAGTGGTCCCTATGGACTCGTGAAATTGAGCAAGACATTGTTCCAGTTTGCAGGTACATTCTCCAAGATGTTGGTATTGTAAAATGTTGTTTCTTTGGAGAATTTGCTGGTTTGTTTCCAACTTCTCAGCCACAAATGAGTTTATAAGTTTAGATCGCTGAAAGCTCTATCTTATAAATTTCAAAGTTGAACTTGTGGGTTGTCTATGAATATGATTATGCACAAATATGTATAAAGGTTTTAATATTCATTTCATCTAAAAAGTCAACCTTAAGTTTAGACAGATTTTTGTTTTTAAGGGGTTTCTGTTGTAAGGGTCATAAGCATTTCTTCGGGAAGGACTCAAGCCTTTTTTCCCTTTATCCAAAGGAAAAATCACTCTTTTTTGCAATTTTTAACTCAAGTTGGATTGCTCTCTCAAGTAAACTTACAGGAAATCAAACATTTAAGCCATCTATTTCATTTATTGATGATTTCTAGACCCTTCTTTTTGCTCTGTCTCTTTTGTAATCTATTTATATTTTTTGGACAATCTGAAAATGGTTCCTTGAATCGTTAGTATTGGAGAACTATAGAGTCTCACGGAGGATAAATTAAGACTAGTCTCTTTTGAAATCCATTTATATTTTTTGGACAAATTGAAAATTTTTCCTTGAATCATCGTTGTTAGAGAACAATAAAGTCCCATATTGAATAAGTAAAAGACAAGCAAAAGTGCATCAAACATGAGAGATGTATTGTCCAAAAGATTCAACCCAATTGGACTCAACCCTTCTATGCTTCACACTTTTGCTTGTCTTCTCAATGTGGGGCCTTATAATTCTCCAACAACTGTGTTTATGGTTAACATCTTTAACTGTTGCTGAAATTACAACAACGTACCATTGTTTTTTCTGTTATATCTTTGGACGAGGGTATTCTGGTGCAGTTCATTATCCAGCCATTCAAACTTCAAATTATTGTATTATAATCTTTGTTTTAAAATTATCAATGTATTAAAAAAAATATAATGGTCAGGATCCAATTTCTTTCAAGCGAAGAAAGTTGTTTATTTTCTAAAGACATGATAGTTTTACTAGCTTGAATTAAAACTTTTTTAATTTGTGTATACACGACCAAGTTATTTCATGCATCTTCACTAAATGACTTTGATGGCTACTGTAACACTCCAGAAATTTAAATATAATTTGAAGAAGATTAAATTACTATGCAAATAGTAATTACTGTGTAAATAGTAAATTACTGTGCAAATAGTAAATTACTGTGTAAATAGTAAAATACTGTGCAAATAGTTAATTACTGTGTAAATAGTAAAATACTGTGCAAATAGTTAATTACTGTGCAAATAGTAAATTACTGTGCAAATAGTAATGAAAAAAAAAAATAATAAACGAGTTACACGCATTTATTATTATAATGAAATCACTGTGCAAATAGTAAATTTTACTGTGCAAATAGTAACTTTTGAAATCCTATAAATAGGGCCTAAGGGTTTCAGTTATAATCACAAAATCAAGAACATTCTCTTAAACTCTCTCTTAGAAATCTCTCCAAATTAGATAGGAGCAAGTAAGTAGGGGAAGGAATAGAGAAGCTAGGAGAAACAGGTAAGGGGAGTTTGTCCTTATCTTACTTTACTATTTATGTATATCGTATTTTACTATTCATGTATACCGTATTTTACTATTCATGTATATGGTACTATTCATGTATTCTTAGTATGCTTTCTGTGGTTGCGGTTTTGTCCGATCTTCCACATCGAACAAAATTATTATTGTTGTTATGCTAAAGTGTTAAGAATATTCTTAGTATGCTCTCGTGGTTGCGGTTTTGTCCGATCTTCCACATCGAAAAGAACTATTCTTGTTGTTAGGAAAAGGGTGGTAGTGTGGAAGTGCATGTCTAGGAAAGTTCGCTAAGGAAAGACCTGGTTATTAAGGAATCCATTTGTGATTTCACCACTCTTTCCTGGGAACTTACCTGGTGTACTATTCACGGACTACGGTCACTTATACGTTACTATTCACGTATACGTTACTATTCACGTATACGTTACTATTCACGATATACGGTACTATTCACGATATACGATCGTGTTCACGTATACGATCGTTCACGTATACGATCTTGTTTATGGGTGTTTCTTGATTTTTTATTGGTGGTTATTGATTGTTTTTGGTATTTTGAAATATGAATGATTTTAAATGATATTCTAGAAAGGGAGGTAAAATTTTCATTCATGCATACATGCCTCAAAAGAGGTGGCCTCGGTTAGAGGGACGAGATAATAAACTTAAGCCGTGCGTCTTGGTGGGATGCGGACTTGGGGATTTTTACGGTGAGAATTCATTTAATTCATGATGATCACATGATTGTTTATGAGATTCTCGTGCACCACCGGAAATCCCAACCGGTCGGTAAAGTTATTCGATGATTATATCGTATTATCTATTATGGTACCACATTGCATATTTTTGGGAGTTGAGGTTGGAGCATGCATCATATAGAAAATTCATTTAAGTCATAATTCATTATTTATTTATTTGATTTTGAAATATATCATATTAATATTTTATATGCTATTAATGGAAAGCTCACCCTTGCGTGTTTGTGTCTGTGGTTTGACACCTGTGATGATCCTGAATTTTATTCGGAGGAGCAGATTGACAGGTAGATTCAGTAATCATGTGTGGAAGATGTCAAAGAATGTTATCTATCATGAAGATTTCATAATAATGTGTATATTATAATTGTCACAATATTACGTACCTATGTGACATTTTGTAAATAACCTTTGATGTATGATTATGATGTGATTTATGTGATGTGTTTTATTTTGGTGACGTTTTTGTTAGCAAGGAAAATTATTTTAAGATTTTATTTAAAGAAATCTAAATGAAGGGAAACAATTTCAAATAATAATAATAAATAAAAATATTTTAGCAATGAAATACGGCGGGGCGTTGCAGCTACACTTACAGGGAACTTGGAATTGGATTAGTACCATACAGTCCCCTTGGCAGGGGATTTTTTGGTGGCAAAGCTGTCATAGAAAGTATACCCGCGAATAGTTTTCTGGTATGGACTTAAACCTTTCTTTCTGATGACAGTTGGCCTTGTTCATTCTTCACCAACATTTTTTTTACCAGGCATTTCAACCAAGGTTAAGAGGGGAGAACTTTGACAAGAACAAAATCTTATATTCTAGGACAGAAAAGTTAGCAGAGAAGTATGAATGTTCATCTTCACAACTTGCTCTTGCATGGATTCTTCATCAAGGAGACGATGTGGTACCCATACCAGGTGAGATATCTTCCCTAACTGCATCAAATTTGCTGAGTTATGATGAGTATTATATTAAATTATTTGAAAATGTATTATGTATAGAAGTTTCTTCACATTCATCTAAACTACCTTTTCATTTTTTATTGACTTAATCATCACATATACAAGTTAGTTCTGAAATTACAGTCACCGGCCATGTTAGTCCCTTTTGTTAAAATCCATCAATTTCTTCCTTGACTTCGACAATTATCGGTCACTTTTGTTCTATGACTATGGTGTGCAACATTCAATTTAATTCTTGACTTTGTTGTGTGTCTTTCAATTTGATATCTAAAACTAGGGAGCAAATTGACTAATGATTGTCAAATTCAGTGACCAAATTGACAATGGTTGTCAAACTCATTAACTTAATTGAATGGCACTTACAAAAGTCACAGACTAAGTTTGCACTTTTATAATATCCGAGACTAAATTAACTGCTGTTTGTAATTCAAGACTAATTTGATATGTTGTTTTTTGTTACATGACATAAACTACCATCTTTTCTTTGAACAAAGTTGTCCCTCTTGTCCTCGACATTTCAAATGGCATAGACTACCATTTCCCATGAGAATACAGAAATCGCCACTCTTGTTCATTCCTCAAATCCCTTTGCTCATCGTCCATTTTTACGTCTCGTGATTAATGTTATAGTCTTAATGTTTAGTTTGGCTCACATCATTCAATAATTCATTTGTCTTCTGAACATATGCACAAACACAATTGATCATGGACTCATACTATATCATGTCACCTCTAAATTATGATTGTTTTTGGCTTTTTGCCAGTTAATTAACATTTCTGGAACTCTCCTGTATTGTAGGAACGACTAAGATAAAGAATCTAGATAGTAATATTGGTTCATTTGAAGTGAAACTCAGCAAAGATGATTTAAAGGAGGTTACAGATGCTGTACCAATTTCTGAGGTGGCAGGGGATCGGACCACAGATGCATTTGTTAGATGTTCATGGAGGTTTGCTGATACCCCACCAAAAGCGTAACTATATATCACCTTAGAGCTCAGATCTTTCTGTTTTATCTAGTTTCGGGTCACAAACTTATGTTGTATGCTTAATAATGAACATGCCTTAAAATGTTGAGACAGAGAGAAAGAGTGATCTGAATTATGAAGCCAAGATACCAATCATTGTGCGGAACCATGGTTCAACCAGGGTTGCACTGGTTATTTCTTTTTTAGTGATCAATATTTTAAACTTGTCAGAATTTTTCAGTTAATGACATTGTCTATTGTTGGTGTTGTCTGCTAATGAAAATTTGTCTATTTCCCTAGGAATAATTGTGGTTTATTTCCTTTCGAAATAATTTGGTTGTAGTGTTTATATTTTCAAATTTAATAAATATAAATTAATTTGACTACGTCATCTTTTTTAGTAATACTTTCTCATTCTATCTGTTATAACTTCTTATAGTAAACTTTTAGAGTTCAAAAGTTATGTATTAATAATGTAAAATAATTTTGAATAGTTATTCAATTATATGTCAGATTTTATATGATTTATAAAAATTATTGATTTCTCAAAATAGACAACATTAGCCTTTTAAAATACTACTAACAAATAAATAAAAACAAAGTATTTTATTTTAAAAATACCTTGGAACAGATGCTTACTCTTAGTTCTTTGGAATTCAATCCCAATAAAATAGGATAGATGACCCAAACTAGTCATCTCAAACTATCTCAAAATTATGTTGATTTTTTTTGGTATCTATCTGGTTCTTTGAGATATCCTCACTTCATGGTAACATTGTACTAATTGCACATTTATTTGTATTGTTGAGATCAACTATTATTTTAATTCATCTTTTCTCAATTTCAGCATCCTAATCTCTGTTCTTCAGTTCATCAATAACAATGTCTCTATTTATCATCCTCATTCTTGTAACCAACAGTGGAATGGTACCACTCCTAGTACCATTTCCTTCTACCTTATCATCGAACTTCTGTCACAATTGATTAGGCACATTAGATCATAAAAAGGCAAACAATATATCCTTTATCTATATTGATTTTTCAAAATAGTCAACAATTATACTGTTTTAAACTTTTAACTTACTGCTGACAAGTAAATAAAAACAAAATATTTTACTTTAAAAATATGATAGAACAAAGACACATACTTTATTGACAGGAAAGAATAGTAAAAATACTTAGAGAAAAAAAGAATGAGTATATTAAAATTTGCCCTTGTGTGCACCTAGCTAATTATTTAGCCATTGGATATGTATTCTACATAGTTACACATGTATTAACAATTGAATTATATGATTTCTACCAAAATAGACAGATAAAAAAAAATAAAGGTAGCATTTAATAAAAAATAAAATAAAAATACATTCTAATATCTTAAAAATGCAAAAAGAAATAATTTCTTCTGCTTATAAAATATAATTAATGATAACAATATATACAAAACAATACTGAGAGTGGACAATTTTATTTAACTGAAAAATGAATAAATTAAGAAAATTCACAGAACAATTTACTCACATGGACAAAGCAGTACTAGTGAGTTAAAGGTAGATTCATATTATCCACTTTAGAGATGCACAGCACATGTCCCACTTCACACTAATAGTTAAAGGTTCACACATATTATCCATGTTTAATAGATTTGAATAACAGGAACAGTTAAAGGTACACATATCCACGTTTGCTGCATAAATAGTTTCACCAAAACAGTATCAGATACATTGTTCTAAATTTAGCATGTGCTAGCATTGTGTAAGAACCTTTATTAAATAGTTTCACCAAAACAGTATCAGATACATTGTTCTAAATTTAGCATGTGCCAGCATTGTGTAAGAACTTTTATTATCCTTGTCGGTTTATAAAGAGATAAGAAGTAGAATTCACATCAAGTCAGCGCCATCTTCGAAGTACAGAACCCGCAATAACCATTTCTGGTTTCAACTCCCATATAGAGTCATCTTTACACAGTTCACCGAGCTCTTCCTCTGGCAGCATCACAGTCACTGTTCTCCCAAACTCTCCTTCTGCAGAAGCCATCACCATAATCAAACCTTCACGTTCCACATTCCCAATATGACATGAAACATGCATAGGCTTCTCGTTTCCTCCAAAAACTGCAGCATATAGCAATGATTCATTTTCCTCAGCCACCAAGTGTTCCATGCAAATACAAGTTAACTCAGCCCCATACACACAACTATTATTCACTTTCATGGTAGAAAATATTTCTTCCACCGAAGAAAGTTCTTTCAAGTGGCTATGCACTTCAGTCACTATGCTTTCTAATGGCTTTCTCTCAATGTCTTTCACTTCTTGTGAGAGTGTTGAAAAACACAAAGCGTTGCCGAAGTAGCCAATAGGGAGGGAAGGTTTTAGTACACTCCTAAAGTCAGTGCAGATGGTTAGGGAGTGTGTTTGTTCATGAGTTTTTGGAGGTTTCAAGTGAGAAATGCGAGTCCAAAACAGAGCTGCAAGAAAGTCAAATGGAGTGGCATTGGGGCACTTGTTGTGGATTTCGGAGAGGTGTTGCTTGATGATTGAACTTGAAAACTTGAATGTGGCTGTGGCCATGTTTGTTGGAGAGATTGTTATTGAATGGCTAGGGAGTGACCTTATGTTTACGTTAGCTGGAAGTGGAGCCATTAAAGGAGGGTTGGTGATGGGTAAGTGGCGGTGAACTTGGGTCCATGATTGGAAGAATGATGCTAAGAAAGTTAGATCTGCCAACATGTGACTACAACTTAGTCCAATTGCAACACCTCCTCCTTCAAAGCTGTTTATCTGCAACAACACACACCAATATTTTCATCCATCATGTTCAATACAAAATCATCTATATCAACAATGATCTATAAATCTTTTATAAAAAAAAAAAAATCTGCTTTAAGGTTTTCACCTTCTAAAGCTACAAATTTAGCCAACAATTCTTTCTATTCTTATTTGCCTCTCTTTAACTAAATATGTCTCTTTTCTTTCTTGGATCCCACTTGTAAAAAAAAAAAGTTGGTAAAAGTAATGTCAAGATCATTTTTTTTTTTTCAACATACATCATGGGCATGCAAAATCTACATTCTATAATTGACTAAGGCACTTTCACTTGATGATGAGCCTCACCACAATCTTTCTGACAATGGATACATTGTGAGAAGAGAATGTTTAAATTGCATGCAAATAAAATGTAAAAGCATTAATTCTTAGCTACCAACTATTTAGATGTAGAATATATATAAGCTGATTAAATAAAATCTTCACCACATGATTACAAATAATACCTGGATCCGAAAGGGTGACCATGTAGCGGGATCTTGAGGTATATCATCCCAAGCAATCAGAAGCTTCTCCTCTGATCCAGAAGCAGATTTGAGCCATTCATCAAGGGTAATAGCCACACTGGCTTTGATAACCCTGACACCAGCATCATTGCACTTAACTTCCCATTTACCATCTTCCCCACAAGCCAATCGCCCCGTGACAGTAGGATACAGAGTCAGAACCTTAGACAATGATTCCCTCAAAGGGTCCAAACCAAAGGACTCAAACCAATTGCTCTCATTCTTGTAGTAGAATATAACATGCAGAGTATGAGAACTCATGGCACAGTCCAAAGCAGAAAGGGTATGAGCCTTACCAGAACTAACAGGTTTGCTTGACACAACCGTTAGTTTTGAGTTAAGCGTAACCCAGGAGTTGGACATGATTGTTCTGTGTGCTTGGTTTTGCCTTTACCAGAGAGACAAAAACCAAAACAATGTAGATAATAATTGTTTCGGAATGTACTTAGACTGCTATGTGTATTTATATACGTAGGACAGTAAAACATGGTAAGAAGGACTCGTGTTAATCTCGAAGGGACAGTTGAGAATTAAATAGGTCGGTGTTGGTTGGTAGTTATATTTATGTCTTGACACATCATCTTTTGTCACATATTTCTAGCTAAAGTGTATAGTTATTTTAGAATTGGTGAGAAATAAGTATATGTATAAAGTGTGAAGAGAGAGAAATATATAAATATTTTATGATTGGATTGACTGCGTATTACAGTTGTTAATGTAATAAAGTTATTGAAATGTCAAAGCTTAATTTCATTCATATACATCTTAAACTTTTTTTTTTTTCACAAACAAATAGTAACTATCAAAAATATTTCACTTTATCAATTGATCAATGACAAAAAGTACAATAATAAAAGAGAGTTTGAGTTCTATAAAATGAAAAATGTTTAATAAATAACTGCAATACATAGACAACTAAACAACTAGTTATAAAATATGAAGAGAGAAAAATATATATATAAAATATAAAAAGAAAAAAATACATATATATTTAAGTGAGTTGTATGATAATCTAATAAAACGAAATGAAATTGATATAAAATAAAGCTCATTAGATATATAAGAGGTTAATGAATAGTTACTCTCTCTAAATAAATTGATATATAAAAGTAATTATATTTAAATATAAACAAATTTTAACTGACATAAAATTAATATTAAAATAATTCAATTTTTAATATAAACATGGTCTTCGATGAATAATTAGAAAATACAATTTAATTTTTACATGAAAATAATAATAAATATTCTCAACAACCTAACTAATTAATCTATAACTTCAACTTATTTATATCTCTTTCGGTAAAAAATAAAAGAAAAAAAATTACGTTAATAGGAAAGTTAATTAATATTATTTAATTTTATAAAACTTGTTTAAAAATATTTTTTCTTAAGTCATTGAAACTTGATAGAAAAAATAACATCATTAAATATGGTTTAACTGATTTATATTTAAGATCAATGTATATGATATTTTAACAAAACCAGAAGACATAGCGTCTAAGCGAAATCTCTTTTGGAATCGTACACAAATTTTAAATTTAAGTAGATTTTAAAATAGAAATGTATAAGAAATTAATAAAATAAATCGTATTACATGTCTTGATTTTAAAAAATAACATATTATTTACATTTAAGAAGTTAAAATAAAAAGCTTTTTATATAAAAGTATGAAATTTAGTGTTATCAATGAGTTTATACAATGAAATTTGAATAAAAACTATCTATTTATTAATTGTTAATGAAAAAAAAGAAGAAAAAAAAAAGTAGCGATGCTTATAGCAATAACAGGATTCAAGAAGAAAATATAATAATAGAAGACGTGTAAATGGATAATAATGGACGTTGAATTTCGAAAACAGCGATTTTGAAATAACAAATAAGTTCCTAAATTTATATATATTATTTAATTTAATTTTTATAATACTGTAAATGTATAGTATTTTAAGAATCAAATTAAACAATAAATATAAAGATAATAATTATTTATTCATTTATGAATTAAGAAACTAAAATAATACTATATTTAAAAGATTAAAATAAAATATTACTCACAAATAATAATGATTTAATTTTATTATATCGATAGAAGAGTTAAAAACAAGTATATAGAAATGAATTATTGGTTTAAGAATTATTACTAAAAGCTCACAAATAAACTTTTTCTGGCCCATAACAATTAACTTTAATAACATTTACTTTTTTCTAGATTTGTGGAAAGAAAATATTTTTTAAAAAATAAAATTAATTTTTTATTAATTAATTTATAAAATAATTATATCTTCTAAAAAGGTTGAAAACAAAATTTCTATAATAAAAAGTTAATTTAATTTTTAAAAATTATATTTAATTTTTCTAAATATCTTTCTCCTTAAATTTAGCCCCAAATACAGTTAGCTGCCTAGAAGTTGAAGCCGTTGAATGCTATTAGGGTGTCATATCCATATCAGCCATGGCCCAACAGGTTAAACTTCAATTAGTAGCACCCACTTAATTTAATTTTATGTAGTTAAATTAATATAATTAAATTTTCTCAATTAATTTTATGTAGTTAATATAATTAATATCGATTTTCTTAATTTTAATGAAATATAATTAAATTAATAGAAAATAGTATAAAATAAAAAATAGATCAATACATAATCAAACATATATGTGATAAAATTACTGTGTTAGACTACTTAAAATGACATAATTATGTAATGAATATTCATGAAAGAATTAATATAATTAACAAAATTTTAATTCAAGAAAAATTTTAAAACCCTTTTTCTGTTAAAAGTTAAAGTAAAATTATCTACTTAATTCAAGAACAAAAATATCCAACAAAATTATTTATTTAAGTAAGGATATTTCTGAAATTTTTGTCCTCTGTAATTTATTTTATAACTAATAAAATAAAATACAAAAATCCATTTATTATATTTTAAATGATAAAAAACAGTATAATACCATCTTATAAAATTAAGTATTAAATGCATAATTTATTTTGTGACAGTAATATTAATATACATTCACAGTGGTATTCAAGACAACAAGACATTTACATTAGAAATCTTATTATCAAGTTGTAAAGCAAATTCTGGTAACTTGTCCACACCGACACTGTAGCTATTAAATACTCATTACACTAACTTCGCAACTAACTATCTTAAATACTCATTAAATTAATACATTTATATAAGAAATAATAAAATATTAAAAATCCATCAATTTAACTATTATGATGTCATATTTAGAGACTAATTAACATGTTTTTTTTATTTATGTAAGTAATGAGATTGTGTTAAAATATTATAAAACCATTATTATCTAAAATTATGCAATTAACATGTTTTTTTTTTATGTTTTATAGATGAATCATATAATTTTTAATATTTTAATATTTATTTAAATAAAAAGTAATGATTTATTCTGTTATTGTGTATTGTTTGCATTGGTAAAAAAGTAACGTCAACAAAAAAAAAAATAACATGAAAGTTGTAAATAAATTTATGAATTAATTAAGTTTTGTGAAGATTTTTATGGTTTTGATGTTTAATTCTTAAATTTTTTTTCCTTTCTTCTTTCACTCCATTCCTATTCTTTCTCTCTTTTCACTTCCTCTCCAAGTCTCTCTAATTATTCTTTTCAAAACTTTAGTTCCCACTTCATGGTCCCCTACTCTACATAGCTGATTTAAGAGGTAGCTTCTGGTTTAACTTTCGAATTATTATTATAATTAGATGTTAATGTTAGTTTTACTACGTGTTTATTATATAATGTTTGTTTAAAAATTCAGTATAAAATTAGTAAATATTATTTGTTTAAAAATTTAGATAGTTAATTAGAAAAATTATAATATAGATAAAAATATAATTTTATAAGATTTTTATTAGTACAGGGAAAAATTTTAAAATAGTTTAGATAAAATTTTTAAATGTAATAAAAATTTGTTTAAAGGACAAAATTGACCAATTAACATTATAAATTTTTTTTAAAAAATTTTAAATTTGGGATTGATGTATTTTTTTTTAATTTTTAAAAGATTTATTTGAATATTTTTTAAACGTTTAGCAATATTTAATCATTTTTAAAACTTAAATTGTATTTAATATTTTAGAAATTGTAATTAATATTTTTAATTGGTTTAATATTTAAATATTTTTGAACATAATGGATTCTGTATTTTTATTGTTTTGAGAAAAACAAAATAAGTGATATAGAAATAATATTTGTAGTAAAATGTGTATTGAAATTTTTTTGTACATAATTTTTAATATTTAAATTTTTTATGTTATGTTTAATATTTATTTAATTTTATGTAAAAAAAATAGTTACAATAATTTGATATGTTTAACATTTTAAAATCTTTGTAATAAAATATTTATCTTTATATATATTTTTTTTAATAGTAGTGCTTAACATAAATTTTTAATAAAAGAAATAAAATACATGGTATCGAAAAAACTTATAATCGAACTTTGTAATAAAATTTGTAGTAGTTTAACATTTTAAAATCTTTGTAACAATTTTTTTTAATTTATTTCTTTTTAATAGTAATTCTTAACATAATTTTTTAATAAAAAAAATTACTAATTAAACTTTATAATAATAATTTTTTTTTGTTTAAAGTTAATTCTTTGATATCAGTTTTTGTTAAGATAATCTGAGAAAAAGTTATTACAGGCTCCAAGATCTGTGGGAAAGTCCTCAGCATTGAGCAACCCTGCAAATCATGTTTTGTCAACTTCAATTTGAAAATGTTCGTCGGTAAAGTTTGAAGTGATTCACAGTACGGAAGGTGCAACTAGCGTAGGTTGGTGAGAGTTCGTTCCAATGGAAGATGAAATAGTCTCAAGACTTGTGCACCTGTTCAAGCTCAATTCTTCAAGTCCAACCAAGTGGCACAAGGAAGAAGGTAGTGCCTGTATTGGTGTTCTTTCTAAGTTGAGCACTGTAAGATTTTCCAATGTGTCCTCAATGTTTGGATCAATAAGAATTTGAAGAAAAGAATATGATTGGAGTCCTTAATAAGGATTGAAGTGGATGCTGCAAGTAAAGGTTCGAAGAGATAATTTGAAGAAAAGAATATGATTCGAGTCCTTAATAAGGATTGAGGTGGATGGTGGAAGTAAAGGTTTGAAGAGAGTGAAAGAAAATGGTGCAGCGAAGGTTTGAGGTGCTCCACAACGACTCTCACTTTGATATTCTTTACGACACAGACGATGGTTTCGAAGTAAGTGCGTCTCTTTCTTCATAATTCAATCCCTTTTTCTCTCTCAATCAACTCAATTTCATTATTCACTCATTCTTCCACTTTCCAGGGTTTTCAATTTCAGCTCTATTCCCTCACTTCCGTCCCACCTCATCACCAGAAGGTTCCAATTCCCATTCCCAATCTCTCTCTAATGTTTCATATACTCATTCATTAACTTTTAATTTTCTCTTAAATTGCATAGATTTATGAAGCGGAACAAGATACTCCAGTGCTCACTGACGCTGATCTCATAGCAATTTCTGATAAACTACGACTCGTCTCGGTCAACGACTCCGAACCCGAACCCGAACCAACCACCGCTGATTTGTTGAAATCCGATGAGGAATTGGCCAGACTCTTGCAGGTTTCGCATATAATGCCTTCACTATAGTCAATTTTGGAAATGTAGAGCATTTCTAGTTTTCTATATTTATTTATAGTTTTAGCTTTATTTTTGTTATCACTTTGTGTAATTGTGTTGTGTGTGTACAGGCTGAGGAGGAAGCGCTTATGTTGCAGCAGTATGTTGCGAGCCATAATTCTCAACAATTTGAGAGTATAGTACGACCGTACGTTAGTCAAGTTCTCATGGTACTTTTTCAGATATTTGACTTACAAATTTTTTTACGTTTGTTTTTATTTTAATGAGGAGAGCAAGATATCTGGTTCACCAAGTTGCATAGCATGTGAAAATTGTGTTGTGCTTATGAATTCCATCATTCCATGTGTTGATTTTTTAATTGGTTTGATGTATTGTAGTATGAGGATGCAGTGCGCCAGGAGGCTGCTCGGAAGTCCGTTCCTGTTGAAGAGCTTGAGGAGAAAGCTTTGGTCTCTTTGGCTAAGGTAGGGGCATTTATCTTAATTCATAGTACAAATATGTGGTTTCATTTTAGAGGATGTCAATGTTGTTGTTAACTAAAACCAGCTTGTTTAATTTAACTCTCTGTTACACTATTGTAGTATGTCGAAATTCATTGGGAATTGTACTTTTCTTCATTGTGACAAGTACCATGTGTGGATTGTGATGCTGTTGCCATTTCATAAGCATAGCCTTTCCTATTATGTTTTTATTGTTTTGTAATCAGTAAGCCTGATGAACATTTTCCAGGAGGGGAACTTCAAGCCATCAAAAATAGAGCAAGATCATGCTTTCCTGCTGCAGCTGCTTTTCTGGTTCAAACATTCCTTCAGGTTTAAACTGGTTATTATATTTTTTTTCTATTCTGCTTTTATTTAATGCCAAATGAATTAAACATTTCAACGGTCTATAACTCCATAATGATCTAACAAAAGATCCATATATCTCATGCTTTGTTGACGAATGTGTTTTAACTCAAATGTGATTCATGTTTGTGGACGAGTTATATCTTTTATTTTGTCTCCATGAAAAACATCAATTAATGCACATACCTGTTCTCTTTTGCCAATTGTGTCTGATTCTTTTCTTCTTTCTTTTTTTTCTTGTTCTTGTCTAATAGATGGGTGAATTCACCACCTTGTCATGATTGTGGCAACAAAACTGTAGGCCAGGGCATGACTGCTCCACTTCCTTCTGAGACTCTTTATGGAGCTTCTACGGTTGAACTCTATCGGTATGATCATTGAAAGTATGCTTCAATGTGAAATTACTCTGTTTTCCTTGTACTGAGATATCGAAAGGGCTCCGCTAATCAATCAACTTATCTGTCAAAAGCATATTTTTACCATATTCAACTTAATCATTTTTTAAAATTTGAATGTAACCTGTTTTTCATGATCAGCTAGCTGTTTCCTCCATTACATATTTTTCAAGATCTGGTGATGATAAATTAGTTTTGTTATTGTTACTTGGATTCTGTCCTTTTGTTTGAAAAGCATTTTTGAAACTTTTAGCTCCTATTACTTGCCTGAATTTCTTATTTTTCCCAATATTCACATTTATCTTTTCACAACCCAGCTGCACTGTTTGCTCCAAACCAACTCGCTTCCCTAGGTACAATGATCCAATGAAGGTATCCAACACATGCCAAATTGTTATAATTTATACTTGGTCAACCACCAACCCAACTACTATACCAATCACATTTATGTTGGATGCTGATACTCCCTTCTTGTTAAATTTACAGCTTGTGGAAACAAGGGAGGGCCGCTGTGGAGAATGGGCAAATTGCTTTACACTCTATTGTCGAGCTTTTGGCTATGAATCACGACTGGTTTGTATCAGGATGAAATTCAGTTTTTTCAATATTCTGGTTTTTCTTAGTTTTTATGCTGCAATTGAGTAGATCATTGGTTTTCTGTATCATCTATCGCTATTTGCTGGGTTGTGTGGTGTAGACCTTGTTTTTAATCTTTGGGCTACTTATTTTATAGCATAACTCTTGATTATTCTAATATTACAAATGCAGTGCCAATGGTCTTGTGTCAAACATCTACATGACAAAATCTTGTGTTTTGGTAAAATAATGCTCAGTTTATATTTATATAGATAAAACAAAATAATGTTTGATATTCTAAATTAAATTGTTATCTGTTAGGAAAAGATAGCCATGGTATAGACTTATTAGTCTAAATTCAAATCTTGAATTTAGCTTGCATTCTTATCAGGAACACTTTGCTCTCTATAGTATTTTGATCTGGTGTTCATTGATTTCTATGGAATGATTGAGCCATGTTTCACTAAATCGGGAAAATGGATATATTGATTATTCACGTCCTGACAGTTTTGCTAGAGAATTTTATCTATGGTAAAACTGAAGTCTGTTAAACTTTTATTTGCATATATTTTTAACCTAGGGTATACATGTGCTTCTTTATCTAGTGAGGAATGGGTTTACTGTCACTGATTTTGCTTGATCTCCACCAGATCTTGGACTTCACAGATCACCTTTGGACAGAGTGCTTCTCTCAATTCTTGGGAAGGTAAAATTGACCCAAAAGTTACTGGTTATCTTAATATGCTTTTAAAACTTTGTCTTGTTGGACATATGTTTCTGAAGACCTACAATCTTACAGATGGATGCATCTTGACCCTTGTGAAGGAATCTTTGACAGGCCATTACTATATGAAAAAGGGTATAGTATTTGTTGCTTTCACCTATCTAATTGACAGTGAGAAAGTAGTCATTTTTGTCCTCATTAGGAGTTTCCTTCTTGCTAAATTTGTGGCATAGGTGGGGGAAAAAATTAAATTATGTAATAGCCATAGCGAAAGATGGAGTTTATGATGTCACCAAACGATACACAAGGAAGTGGCATGAGGTAGGTTTTACAATTTATGTTCTTTCTTCTGTTTTCGTTATATGAAAATATTTTTTCCCAACATACATAAGGATCCTAATTTGCTGATAGTTTATGACTAATTTTTGTATCTTTTTCAAAATTGAGGTCCTATCTCGTCGTACTGAGCTTACAGAAACTTCTTTGTCATCTGTACTATCTAATATAACAAAAGAAAGTCGAAGAGGCTTTTCATCTCAACTGATTTCAATTATTGAAGCACGTGATGTGGAAGAAAATAGACAACTTGAGAGGAGTTTACATACTGAAGATGACGAGTCACTCTCATTACCTGGAAGAAGAAGCGGGAATGAGGAATGGCGTAAATCCAGATTAGAAAATGGTTCTGATAAGCTAAGTTCTTCTGCCTGCCCAGTTCGTTTGTGCATAGATGAGCATGTGACAAGGATTTATAATGCATTCCATCCCGTCCTTAATCAATTTGTTAGTGAAGAACTAACAAAGTCTGAAGCTGTTGAAGTACTCAGGACTACTAAAGGAATTCTCTTGGATCTTTGCAATTCTCCCTATAAAACCAGAAGGACCTCCATTGATTCAGTTCTAAATAACCCAAAATTTCAGAAACTGTGTCCGTCTTTCGGCAGCTTACTTGTTGCACTTTCTCTGGAGAAAAAGTTGAATACAGATGGGAGAGGTGAAATTTGTTTGGCTGGGGAGCCCGTGGTAACATCTTTAGCATTGCCTGTTGCACTAGATGCTTTAGATGACATGATTTACAATCTTAACAAGTGTGAAAACTATGGGAAAGATATGTTTCAGTTGCCACTTCTAAAGTTAAATAGAATACATTCTGGATCGGCCATTGCAAGTGCAGAGGAGTTGCCTTTTGGGATTGTGAGTGTGTATATAGCTGGCTATTTTATATGTTTACCATACTTGTGCCTGGTAGCATCCATAAATTTGTCCCTGTTTTATAAAATTTCAGGTAACATCAGCATTTGATGGAATTCGAAATTCTAAATGGGAAGAACCAGATGGAGCAAGAGGTATAGTTAATCAATTAAATAACTTACAACATCAGATTATGGTTCAGGCTTAAACATTGTTCTATTTCTAAAGAATTCATTAAGGTTTTACTGTGTTCACCAACAAATGGAAAAACATGATTTCTACTCTCCCAAGAGGAAAAATTGTATATTGTTGAAATTTTATTAATGTGATTTTTTATTTATTCTAACTCCACAGTGGATGATTTTTCTGCCAACTGCATCAGACCATCTTATTGTTTGTTGACTAATTGGCTTAGCATTTATCTTTGTAAATATTTAGTCTTAGTCCTTCAATATTCTCATCGGTATTTCCTTAACATCAATTATATTCTATAAATAGATTGTAAACCACCCACTTGTAATTTATAGTTTTAAGCTACTACCAGTTTAATGTTAGTAAATTGACTTTGTTTAGTTATTTTCTCTGCATTGTTATGTAATTCCATGTTAAATCTCTCATTCTTAGGAGTTTTGCTTTGTCTGCATTCTGTGTGAGACATAAATTTTAAGATAGAATTCATAATTATGAAAAGGCACTGAAAGTGAAACTAAAGTCTATTTTGGAGAAATAAGGGGCTGAGAAGGGATTTGAGGAAGGAAGAAATGGAAAAATATAACAGGATAGACATCTGGCAGTGTGTCAATGGGGTCATGGAGGGAGAAAGCAGGATGTCTCTTGAAAGGAGTCGGACCATTTTGAATAAAGTTGGTTGCTGTTTGGTATGGGTAGAGATTGCTTTTTGCAAACTCAGTATTATTTCTTTTAATCTTTCTGTATATTTTCATCATTTGGTGGCTATTCTCCCTTTTTGTTGGATAAATAGTATTCATAGATTTTCATTCCCTATCAAAATGCGAGTTCCAAAAGTATAATTCTGTTTGCTTACTACTGTCCACCCCATTCTAAAGTTGCAAGCACTTCTCTGTTGATGCTGATATTAAAAATAAAAATTGTTATATATGTGACTGTGTACTTGTGTAGGTTGTTGGATCGTGTATAGAACGTTGGATAACAAGATGTTTGAGCTTGTAGCGTATGAGATAATGTCAGCCAATGATGCACCAGAAAGGGATCCCATGGACTGGTAAGAACTTTGAGCTATATGCTGATTTTCTCTCGTTTCTTTTCATTGTTATTATTATTTTATTAATTAATGAGTTCTTTAGTTACTCTGCCTTACCTTGTAGCGCTCTCTAATCCTAATAAACTTCATTGCTCCAAATTAAAGTAATATAATGTAACTGCTTCTCCTTCCTGATAGGCTGATATGATAAAGCTTGAAAACTTAGTTTCAATTTAATTCATAGTCAATTTAAAACAAACTACATGCATATACTGTCTAAGTGTCACCTTTTTTTTTCCCTAGGTAACTAGTTTGTTCTTTTTCTAGCTCTTTTTTTTCCTAAAAGGCTCTGGTAACCTTTCTTTGTTTAGTAATATATTGTCATATGTAAGCTTCAATTAATAAAGCATCTGCTGTGCATTCATGATCTTGCTGCATATGTTACATTCTCAGGATTCTTGAAGGGAGCAGTGATGATGGGATCAGCTGGCAGGTTTTGGACAAGCGAACCTCTCAATTCTTTGAAGACCGTTTTCAGCGTAGAACATACAGAATCAGTTCTGCAATTTTTCCATGTAATGTTTTCAGGTAATTTACCTTAACACTGAAGAAACTTGAACAAAAATTTGGGAGTGGTGATAAGGTAACTGAGGTGAATCTATTTCTTAAATATATATTTTTATTAAAACAATTGTTATGTTTTATGCATTACATGACAAAAATAATGTTTATGCTTATCTTTTAAATCCATTATAAATGTATGATTTTCTTTAAATAGCTCTTTTTTAATTTTGAAATATTTTGAATAGTTTTTTAATGTATAAAAGTTAAAATTAAGAATTTAGACTTCTATTTAAAAAGATTCTTATTGTTTTATTTATGTTTTTTTTTAATTTGTCAGTCTACATATGCTCAGCTCATAAATTTTGAAAATACTGATTAACTTTATCATTTTTTTCTTTTTCTCTCTTGTATAATTAGGTAGTTGTAACTTCAAAATTATCAGATACCCAGTTGAACTGTAATGAATATAATGTAGACTGTTGTGTGAGATAACAATTAAGACTTGAAGGCTATATGTATTGATTGCATCTACATGGAAAACCGCATGGTCCAGATCATGTGATTTATGATTGTTTCTTAATTGGCATCCGCCAAATCTGTTTCGCATTCTTGTAATTTCCAAATCACAAAATTATGTTTATGCAGGTTTAGGTTTCTGGAAGTAAGAGATATTCATTCTACTTCCCGACTACAGATCGGAAGCATTGACCTCTTTGCAGGGGCGGATTCAGACTTTAGTGTTAGAGGGGGCAAAAAAAATTTTAATTTTAATTTTAAATTTTTTTTCTTCATTTTAATTTTATTTTTTTCAATTTTTTTTGGTAAAAACCAGTTAGACACAAATTCATTAACTACAGAATAATTTTTTTTAGAATTGAAGATTAAATTTGTGTATAACATAAAAGGAAGCCCAGCGCCCTGGATGAATATCATCTATATGAGGAGGCAAAAACTAAAACTTCCTGGCTTGGGTGTAAGGTTTAACACACACACATCACAGTAATATTATTTATACTGTTCAATGTTTTCAGATTTCAATGCAATGCTATGTAAGACCATGGCTTGGTTTTTAAATTTTTCATTGGCTTGCCATATAATGCTAGAGTTTTTTTTTCCTTCTAGTGTGAAAGAATTTAATGACCTGTACAAGAAATATAGCAAAATAAGCATCTTAACCGCATCTCCCTCCAGATGCAAACTATCATCACTGTGACCCTGTTAACTAAGCAAACGCACTAGAATAACTTATCTGGTTGGGATCAATCGTAATTTTGATGAAAAAAAGATAAATTATAACATTACTTACAGCAATCTTCATGTGAAATGTGCGCCTTTTTAGAGTCACAAAATATCATCCAAAACATCATCTTTAATGTGATCACATTCTATATTTAAACCACTAGAAGAAGACTAAGCCATTTTTTGTGCAAAAGGGACAAAATGAGGTACAGGAGAGATGGAGGAAAGGAATCCGCCATCTTATACTGGTCCCAGAAATTATTCCAGCGCAAAAATTTGACATGAAGTTGTTAAATTTCCTACAACCAGCTTGAAGTTGCAAAATCTAATGTGATCAACAAGAAGTTGCAGCCTCTGCTGCTTCAACACGTCAGCACCAACAACCTAATCAGAATGGGTCGTGTGTCAGTCACCAGCCAAGTCGTAACAGGGTTTGGGACTTTGTCATGTTAGCATGCCACACAAGCTTAGTAATGTCACATGTCGCTCATCTATGAAGTTGTAGATGATTATGCGAATTTCATCTAATAAACTTGTTACCAAGACAACTTTTTCACTTATCACGTCTAAGTAAAATATTTTTACGTTTTAGCCATTTAGGACAATTACCCTTTATATATGACAATTCTATTTGAGTAAATAATTTTTTTTATTTCAAATACTTAATTCAGTTGTTAGTTGTTGTGTATATCCCTAACTCAAATAGTCAAAATTCAAAAAACTAATAAAATTAAAAGTGGGATAGCCTAATACAAGTATTATCCTTGCCGAACTCAGAAGAAGAAAAATAAAACTTTAAAATATTTTTTTCCAAAAAAATCTAAGATTTTTTTTCAATGGTGATAAAGGATTTGAATAATATGTACAAAAGGCTGTTTGATCTTTTTTATTTTTATTCTCAAACAGAAAATCGTGAATAATATATACAAAAAGTAATTATATTGATACTGAAAATTCTTTCAAGATATAAATTATAATAAAAGTTGTCATAAATATAATTAACAAGATTCTTCATTGATGACAAGTTTAATGAAAATTAATGGTGCCAAGAGCTGGGCGCGTACAATAATACCCTTTTAAAGGCGCTAAGCTGCTAAACACGTCTTGCATTTAGCTGGCGAGATAATTAAACAAAACGGTTTCAGGATGGTAAATAGTTTAAGTTCAACTCCGTAAATATTTTTTTTAATGGGCCCATGTGTCAAAATGCCTAAAGAAAAAGTTTAATAAAAAATTTGAAGAAAAGAATATGATTCGAGTCCTTAATAAGCATTGAGGTGGATGGTTGAAGTAAAGGTTTGAAGAGAGTGAAAGAAAAAGGTGGAGCCTTATGTGTGTCAAAAAGTCTAGAAAAAAAGTTAATAAGAATTTGAAGAAAAGGATATGATTCGAGTCCTTAATAAGGATTGAGGTAGATGGTGTGAGTAAAGGTTTGAAGAGAGTGAAAGAAAATGGTGGAGCGAAGGTTTGAGGTGCTCCACAACGACTCTCACTTTGATCTTCCTTACGACACAGACGATGGTTTCGAAGTAAGTGCATCTCTTTCTTCATAATTCAATCCCTTTTTCTCTCTCTCACACAACTCAATTTCATTTTTCACTCATTCTTTCACTTTCCAGGTTTTTCAATTTCAGCTCTATTCCCTCACTTCCGTCCCACCTCAACACCAGAAGGTTCCAATTCCCGTTCTCAATCTCTCTCTAATGTTTCATATACTCATTCATTAACTTTTAATTTTCTCTTAATTTGCATAGATTTATGAAGCGGAACAAGATACTCCAGTGCTCACTGACGCTGATCTCGTAGCCATTTCTGATCAACTACGTCTCGTCTCGGTCAACGACTCCGAACCCGAACCCGAACCAACCACCGCTGATTTGTTGAAATCCGATGAGGAATTGGCCAGACTCTTGCAGGTTTCGCTTATCATGCTTTCACTATAGTCGATTTTGGAATTATAGAGCATTTCTAGTTTTCTATATTTATTTATAGTTTTAGCTTTATTTTTGTTATCACTTTGTTTAATTGTGTTGTGTGTGTATAGGCTGAGGAGGAAGCGCTTATGTTGCAGCAGTATGTGGCGAGCCAAAATCCTCAACAATTTGAGAGTAGAGTGCGACCCTACGTTAGTCAAGTTCTCATGGTACTTTTCAGATATTTGACTTACAAATTATTTTATGCTTGTTTTTATTTTAACAAGGAGAGCAAGATATCTGGTTCACCAAGTTGCATAACATGTGAAAATTGTGTTGTCCTTATGAATTCTATCATTCCATGTCTTGATCTTTTAATTGGTTTGATGTATTGTAGTATGAGGATGCAGTGCGCCAGGAGGCTGCTCGGAAGTCCGTTCCTGTTGAAGAGCTTGAGGAGAAAGCTTTGGTCTCTTTGGCTAAGGTAGGGGCATTTATCTTAATTCATAGTACAAATATGTGGTTTCATTTTAGAGGATGTCAATGTTGTGTTAACTAAAACCGGCTCATTTACTGTAACTCTCTGTTAAACTATTGTAATATGTAGAAATTCATTCACCCTGGAATTGTCTTTTTCTTCATTGTGACAAACACCATGTGTGGACTGTGATGCTGTTGCCATTTCATAAGCATAGCCTTTCCTATTATGTTTTTATTGTTTTGTAATCAGTAAGCCTGATGAACATTTTCCAGGAGGGGAACTTCAAGCCATCAAAAGTAGAGCAAGATCATGCTTTCCTGCTGCAGCTGCTTTTCTGGTTCAAGCATTCCTTCAGGTTTAAACTGGTTATTGGTTATTATATTTTTTTTTCTATTCTGCTTTTATTTAGTGCCAAATGAATTAAACATTTCAGCGTTCTATTACTCCATAATGACCGAACAAAAGATCCATATATCTCATGCTTTGTTGACGAATGTGTTTTAACTCAAATGTGATTCATGTTTGTGGACGAGTTATATCTTTTATTTTTTCTACATGAAAAACATCAATTAATGCACATACCTGTTCTCTTTTGCCAATTGTGTCTGATTCTTTTCTTCTTCTTTTTTTTCTTGTTCTTGTCTAATAGATGGGTGAATTCACCACCTTGTCATGATTGTGGCAACAAAACTGCAGGCCAGGGCATGACTGCTGCACTTCCTTCCGAGACTCTTTATGGAGCTTCTAGGGTTGAACTCTATCGGTATGATCATTGAAAGTATGCTTCAATGTGAAATTACTCTGTTTTTCTTGTACTGAGATATCGAAAGGGCTACGCTAATCAATCATCTTATTTGTCGAAAGCATATTTTTACCATATTCAACTTAATCGTTTATTAAAATTTGAATGTATCTTATTTTTCATGATCAGCTAACTGATTCCTCCATTACATATTTTTCAAGATCTGGTGATAATAAATTAGTTTTGTTATTGTTACTTGGATTCTGTCCTTTTGTTTGAAAAGCATTTGTGAAACTTTTAGCTCCTATTTCTTGCCTGAATTTCTTATTTTTCCCAATATTCACATTTATCTTTTCACAACCCAGCTGCACTGTTTGCTCCAAACCAACTCGCTTCCCTAGGTACAATGATCCAATGAAGGTACCCAACTCATGCCGAATTGTTATAATTTATACTTGGTCAACCACCAACCCAACTACTATACCAATCACATTTATGTTGGATGTTGATACTCCCTTCTTGTTAAATTTACAGCTTGTGGAAACAAGAGAGGGCCGCTGTGGAGAATGGGCAAATTGCTTTACACTCTATTGTCGAGCTTTTGGCTATGAATCGCGACTGGTTTGTATCTGGATGAAATTCAGTTTTTTCAATACTCTGGTTTTTCTTAGTTTTTATGCTGCAATTGAGTAGATCATTGGTTTTCTGTATCATCTATTGCTATTTGCTAGGTTGTGTGGTGTAGACCTTGTTTTGAATCTTTGGGCTACTTATTTATAGCATAACTCTTGATTATTCTAATATTACCAATGCAGTGCCAATGGTCTTGTGTCAAACATCTACATGACAAAATCTTGTGTTTTGGTAAAATAATGCTCAGTTTACATTTATATAGAAAAAACTAAATAATGCTTGATATTCAAAATTAAACTGTTATCTGTAAGGAAAAGATAGCCATGGTATAGACTTATAAGTCTAGATTCAACTCTTGAATTTAGCTTGCATTCTTATCAGGAACACTTTGCTCTCTACAGTATTTTGATGCTAGTGTTCATTGATTTCTATGGAATGATTGAGCCATGTTTCACTAAATTGGGAAAATGGATATATTTTGTATTCACGTTCTGACAGTTTTGCTAGATAATTTTATCTATGGTAAAACTGAAGTCTGTTAAACTTTTCTTTGCATATATTTTCAACCTAGGTATACTTTTGCTTGTTTATCTAGTGAGGAATGGGTTTCCTTTCACTGATTTTGCTTGATCTCCACCAGATCGTGGACTTCACAGATCATGTTTGGACAGAATGCTTCTCTCAATTCTTGGGAAGGTAAAATTGACCCAAAAGTTACTGGTTATCGTAATATGCTTTTAAAACTTTGTCTTGTTGGACATATGTTTCTGAAGACCTACAATCTTACAGATGGATGCATCTTGACCCTTGTGAAGGAATCTTTGACAGGCCATTATTATATGAAAAAGGGTATAGTATTTGTTGCTTTCACCTATCTAATTGACAGTGATAAAGTAGTTGTTTTTGTCCTCACTAGGAGTTTCCTTCTTGCTAAATTTGTGGCATAGGTGGGGGAAAAAATTAAATTATGTAATAGCCATTGCGAAAGATGGAGTTTATGATGTCACCAAACGATACACAAGGAAGTGGCATGAGGTAGGTTTTACAATTTATGTTCTTTCTTCTGTTTTCTTTATATGAAAATATTTTTTCCCCACATACATAAGAATCCTAATTTGCTGATAATTTATGACTAATTTTTGTATCTTTTTCAAAATTGAGGTCCTATCTCGTCGTACTGATCTTACAGAACCTTCTTTGTCATCTGTACTATCTAATATAACAAAAGAAAGTCGAAGAGGCTTTTCATCTCAACTGGTTTCAATTATTGAAGCACGTGATATGGAAGAAAATAGACAAGTTGAGAGGAGTTTACATGCTGAAGATGACGAGTCACTCTCATTACCTGGAAGAAGAAGTGGGGATGAGGAATGGCGTAAATCCAGATTAGAAAATGGTTCTGATAAGCTAAGTTCTTCTGCTTGCCCAGTTCGTTTGTGCATAGATGAGCATGTGACAAGGATTTATGATGCATTCCATCCTGTCCTTGATCAATTTGTTAGTGAAGAACTAACAAAGTCTGAAGCTGTTGAAGTACTTAAGACTACTAAAGGAATTCTCTTGGATCTTTGCAATTCTCCCTATAAAACCAGAAGGACCTCCATTGATTCAGTTCTGAATAACCCAAAATTTCAGAAACTGTTGCCATCTTTCGACAGCTTACTTGTTGCACTTTCTCTGGAGAAAAAGTTGAATACAGATGGGAGAGGTGAAATTTGTTTGGCTGGGGAGCCTGTAGTAACGTCTTTAGCATTGCCTGTTGTGCTAGATGCTTTAGATGACATAATTTGCAATCTCAGCAAGTGTGAAAACTATGGGAAAGATATGTTTCTGTTGCCACTTCTAAAGTTAAATAGAATACATTCTGGTTCGGCCATTGCAAGTGCAGAGGAGTTACCTTTTGGGATTGTGAGTTTATATATAGCTGGCTATTTTATATGTTTACCATACTTGTGCCTGGTAGCATCCATAAATTTGTCCCTGTTTTATAAAATTTCAGGTAACATCAGCATTTGATGGAATTCGAAATTCTAAATGGGAAGAACCAGATGGAGCAAGAGGTATAGTTAACCAATTACATAACTTACAACATCAGGTTATGGTTCAGGCTTAAACATTGTATATTTTGATGAAATTGTATATATTGATGAAATTTTGTTAATATGATTTTTAATTTATTCTAACTCCACAGTGGATGATTTTTCTGCCAACTGCATCAAACCATCTTATCGTTTGTTGACTAATTGGCCTGCATTTGTCTTTGTAAATATTTAGTCTTAGTCCTTCAATATTCTCATCGGTATTTCCTTAACATCAATTATATTCTATAAATAGATTGTAAACCACCCACTTGTAATTTATAGTTTTAAGCTACAACTAGTTTAATGTTAGTAAATTGACTTTGTTTAGTTATTTTCTCTGCATCGTTATGTAATTCCATGTTAAATCTCTCATTCTTAGGAGTTTTGCTTTGTTTGCATTCTGTGAGACATAAATTTTAAGATAGAATTCATAATTGTGAAAAGGCACTGAAAGTGAAACTAAAGTCTATTTGGAGAAATAAGGGGCAGAGAAGGGATTTGAGGAAGGAAGCAATGGAAGAAAATATTTAGTGGGCCCAAATTGACTAGAGGATCCTAACCATAACAGGATAGACATCTGGCAGTGTGTCAATGGGGTCATGGAGGGAGAAAGCTGGATGTCTCTTGAGGGGTGTAGGACCATTTTGAGTAAAGTTGATTGCTGTTTGGTATGGGTAGAGATTGCTTATTGCAAACTCAGTATTATTTCTTTTAATCTTTCTGTATATTTTCATCATTTGGTGGCTATTTTCCCCTTTTATTGGATAAATAGTATTCATAGATTTTCATTCCCTATCAAAATGCGAGTTCCAGAAGTATAATTCTGTTTGCTTACTACTGTCCACCCCATTCTAAAGTTGCAAGCACTGCTCTGTTGATGCTGATATTAAAAAAAATTTGTTATATATGTGACTGTGTACTTGTGTAGGTTGTTGGATCGTGTATAGAACATTGGAGAACAAGATGTTTGAGCTTGTTGCGTATGAGTTAATGTCAGCCAATGATGCACCAGAAAGGGATCCCATGGACTGGTAAGAACTTTGGGCTATATGCTGATTTTCTCTTGTTTCTTTTCATTGTTATTATTATTTTATTAATTAATGAGTAGTTTAGTTACTCTGCCTTACCTTGTAGCGTTCTCTAATCCTAATAAACTTCATTGCTCCAAATTAACGTAATGTAATG
The DNA here is from genome assembly GCA_026586105.1 of Hylodesmum podocarpum. Lineage (NCBI taxonomy): Eukaryota > Viridiplantae > Streptophyta > Magnoliopsida > Fabales > Fabaceae > Hylodesmum > Hylodesmum podocarpum. The sequence goes on along the minus strand of JALJEV010001298.1, from coordinate 3,251,144 downwards.
TAACTGCTTCTCCCTCCTGATAGGCTGATATTATAAAGCTTGAAAACTTACTTCATAGTCAATTTAATTCATAGTCAATTTAAAACTTACTTGATTGTACTACTTTTTCTTTGTTTACTTTCAAATAAGGCTTTTATATATTTTTCAAACTAGTAGCACAATATAGTTTATTAGTAGTACGAAACTTATGCTGTCATTTTATCAGAATTAAATCCTTAAAATTAATGTCTGCCAAGTCAAGCCAATCAAGTTGCGTCATGTGTGTGTCCTGCTTTTGCTCTGCCTGTCAGCAACTACATGCATATATTGTCAAAGTGTCACCTTTTTTTCCCTAGGTAACTAGTTTGTTCTTTGACTAGCTCTTTTTTTCCTAAAAAGGCTCTGGTAACCTTTCTTTGCTTGTTTATGAATTGTCATGTGTAAGCTTCAGTTAATAAAGCATCTGCTGTGCATTCATGATCTTGCTGCATATGTTACATTCTCAGGATTCTTGAAGGGAGCAGTGATGATGGGATCAGCTGGCAGGTTCTGGACAAGCGAACCTCTCAATTCTTTGAAGACCGTTTTCAGCGTAAAACATACACAATCAGTTCTGCAAGTGTTCCATGTAATGTTTTCAGGTAATTTATCTTAACACTCAAGAAACTTGAGCAAAAATTTGGGAGTGGTGATAAGGTAACTGAGGTGAATCTATTTCTTAAATATATATTTTTATTAAAACAGTTGTTATGTTTTATGCTTTACATGACAAAAATAATGTTTATGCTTATCTTTTAAACCCATTATAAATGTATGATTTTCTTTAAATAGCTCTTCTTTAATTTTGAAATATTTTGAATAGTTTTTTAATGTATAAAAGTTAAAATTAAGAATTTAGACTTCTATTTAAAAAGATTCTTATTGTTTTATTTATGTTTTTTTTTAACTTGTCAGTCTACATATGCTCACCTCTCAAAATCTGAAAATTCTGATTAACTTTATCATCTTTTCGTTTATCTCTTGTATATTTTTACACTTTTTTGTAACCAGATAGCTTCACAAGTCTAAACATCAAAATGACCCTCAAATATTAAAAAAGAAATCACAAATTAGGTACTTGTAACTTCAAAATTATCATATACCCAATTGAACTGCAATGAATATAATGTAGACTGTTGTGTGAGATAACAATTAAGACTTGAAAGCTATATGTATTGATTGCATCTACATGGAAAACCGCATGGTCCAGATCATGTGATTTATGATTGTTTCTTAATTGGCATCCGCCGAATCTGTTTCACATTCTTGACTTTCCAAATCACAAAATTATGTTTATGCAGGTTTAGGTTTCTGGCAGTAAGAGATATTCATTCTACTTCCCGACTACAGATAGGTAGCATTGACCTCTATGCGACTTATTTATGAAATATAGGTAATGGCAAGCTTAGTTGAGCAAATTCTTCTCGATATAAGAATTGAAGATTAAATTTGTCTATGCCATAAAAGGAAGCCCAGCACCCTGGATGAATATCATCTATATGAGGAGGCAAAAACTAAAACTTCCTGGCTTGGGTGTATGGTTTAACACACACACATTATTATTTATACTGTTCAATGTTTTCAGATTTCAATGCAATGCTATATAAGACCGCGGCTTGGATTTTAAATTTTTCATTGGCTTGCCATATAATGCTAGAGGTTTAACTTTCTTCTTGGCAGACCATGGTAGCTCGTGTGGAAGAATTTAATGACCTGTACAAGAAATATAGCAAAATAAGCATCTTATCCGCATCTCCCTCCAGATGCAAACTATCATCACTTTAACCCTGTTAACTAAGCAAACGCACTAGAATAACTTATCTGGTTGAGATCAATCGTTACTTTGATGAAAAAGAAGATAAATTATAACCTTACTTAAAAACTTAGAGCCATGGCCACAGACTCAATTTAGCAAAATAAGTAGTCATGTTCTGAATTATTTGCTGTCCACCCACTGCATTGGGTATTTTGAACGTACGCGCACAAGCAGTTCTTGGGCAATGCTTGCTTCATCAACAACAAACTGAAAATCGCACTGGTGCCCTTCTTGAATATTGTTGATCCGCAGCCTTGTGATCTTGATTGACACTGACCTTATTCTATCATTTTCATCTCTGAAACTTATCTTCGAGGTCAGCTTCATATTCATTTCCTTGCAACCCACCAACACCAATTATATCATTCAATATAAGTCATCAGTCTATTTAATTGCAGAAAACAAATTGAACAATTATATTATATCCTACATGATCCCATGGTCAAGGTGTGATGAATTGAAAAACAATCGTGGAGACATCATATCCATGTTAGATACAAGTTCTGCAATTTGTATCTGTTATTGCTTCTTTATTTTTATTTTTCTCGTAATCATTCATTCAGAAACATAAAAAATATTCTATTTTGTATTTGGTTCGCTTTAAAGTTAGCTTTCAACTAATTTGACCAGCCTAAAAACTTATTTGAGAAAATTAAACCTGTATAGTAAATGAGATTCTTTTAGTAGCTTGTAGCATTTCAGTAATGTTTTTTGAAGTGCTATGTAACATTTAAGCTTATATGCTCTCAAATTTTCCTTTTTATGTCATTTTATTTTAATCAATTAGTTTAAAAATTAATTTTACCAAACACTATTAACAAGTAGATAACTTTCTTGTTCTGAATCTTTCTTCCTGTCAAATTGCAGCCACCCATTTTTGAAAACCAAGCGACCCTCGATTTTCTCCAAATTAACATCCCAATATTTTCTATCGTGATCTACAAGAGTGGCCCTCCATGGTGTTGTTCCATTGAAGAACTTTGTGAAAGATGTTGGTATTTACTGAAAAAGGAACATGTCCCCTGTGAATGTCACTGTCAATTATACACAATTGACATTGGGGTAATGCCATAAGCATAAAAAAATTAAACAAAGTAGACAAGCATTAAATCTTATTGAAGAGAACGTAAAAGTTGCTTTAAATTGTGGTTGACAGTCACTCTTACGTTATAAATTAAAATACACAATTCATAAGTTGAAATTGGAGACTATTAGACATTATTAAAATACATAACCCACAGATATCTTTTATATGACAATTCTGTTTGAGTTAGTAAAAAAGTTTTTCTTTCAAATATTTAATTCAGTTGTTGGTTGTTGTGTATATCTTTAACTCAAATAGTCAAATTCAGAAAACCACTAAAGTTAAAAGTGGGATAGCCTGTAGTATTATCCTTGCAGAACTCATTTACCTTACATTCAGAAGAAGAAAAATAAAACTTTAAAATGTTTTTTTCCAAAATGTCTAAGATTTATTTTTTCAATGGTGATAAAGGATTTGGATGATGTGTACAAAGGCTATATATGTTTGATCTTTAATGTTTTTATTCTCAAACAGAAAAATCCTGAATAATATATACAAAAGTAATTATATTGATACTGAAAATTCTTTCAAGATATAAATTACACTAAAAATTCTTAGAAATATAACTAACAAGTATTTTAAATGTAAAAGTTTTTACATTAATAATCAATAAAAATCACAGTTAGTGTAATTTTTAATTAAAAGATAATGTAAAGTAAACGTATGATACATGTATGTATGATGTAGTCAATTTAATAAAATAAAAAATGAATAATTAATTAACAATGGAAAAAAAAAAAAAAAAACAGAGAGGGCACTAGCTTTATTTATTAAATTAAAAAAAATGAAAAGGAATATCCTAACAAGAACCTCAAGAAGGAGAAAGAAAGAGATAAAGTAATGAAAAAGGACCAAACACATAGAATCACTGAACAAAGCGTTGAATCAGTGAATGCCAATGGCTTCCTCATTATCCCTATCGTCACCACCATCTCTATCTTCCGCACACCACAACGCTTCCACACGACTTATCCTACGCACCCCTAATTCCCTTAAACTACGCACCCGACCCCATTCCTTCACTCTCCGTGCCATCACTCTCACCCAAGACGACCTCAAGAAACTCGCCGCCGATAAGGCCGTCGACTCCGTCAAGAGTGGCATGGTCCTCGGACTCGGCACCGGCTCCACCGCCGCCTTCGTCGTCGCCAAACTCGGCGCTCTCCTCGCCTCCGGCGAACTCACCGACATCGTCGGCGTTCCTACCTCAAAGCGCACCGAAGAACAAGCACGCTCCCTCGGCATCCCTCTCTCCGTCCTCGACGACAATCCTCGCATCGATCTCGCCATCGACGGCGCCGACGAGGTCGACCCCGACCTAAACCTCGTCAAAGGCCGCGGCGGCGCACTCCTCCGCGAGAAAATGGTGGAGGCGGCCTCCGACAAATTCATCGTGGTCGTTGACGATACGAAACTCGTGAACGGACTCGGCGGAAGCGGATTGGCGATGCCGGTGGAGGTGGTTCAGTTCTGTTGGAAGTACAATCTGGTTAGGCTTCAGGAACTTTTCAAGGAAGAAGGTGTTGATGCGAAATTGAGATTGGATGAGAGTGGAAAACCCTATGTCACTGATAATTCAAATTACATCGTTGATTTGTACTTCAAGACTCCAATTAAAGATTCAATTGCTGCTGGCGCTGAAATTTCTGCACTGGAAGGTGTTGTTGAGCATGGATTGTTCTTGAACATGGCTACCTCCGTCATCATTGCTACCAAATCTGGCGTTCAAGTCCAGAACAAGTGACGACGACGTTTCGGTAATTCGTAATTTCGGGGGTTTTATTTCAATGTTGTCTCTGTATTTTGGAAGGAACAAAGAATATTAATAATTATTGAGTTTTTTTCATTGCACCAAATTTTATGCTTCTATACTGGTTCTCATATATTTACATGCAAGCATCAAATTATGTACCATACTCATCTCGCCACTATTGAATGTTATTTTTACACAAGAAAAGGGGAAAATGTGAATGGAGAAAATAACTTTTAGTTTTGACATAAATCGATCAATTAGAAATCAAGTAATTGTTATATAAGTTAATCATTTTATTAATATTTTGACAATCTATAAGAACATTCTTGAATCGCAATTTTAGTTGAGAGTTTGAAAACAAGTTTTGGTATAAGAAAGAAATCCATAACCTGTGGGGGTTGTTGAGAAGTAGTGGGTAGTGTTGATGAATTTGTGACTTCGATTCCAAGCGTGGTAGAATGTGCCTAACCAATCCAATGAAATGACCAAAATAAAGACTGCACATAAAAATTTGTTTCAAGTTTAAAAGAGAGAATGGAAAAAAAATGTAGTGTGGCTGCTGGGATTCGAGCCCAGGTCTCCACGGCCACAACGTGGAATTCTTACCACTAAACTACAGCCACAATTGATTTTGACTTTCTACATTTTGTTAGTACCTGTTTCTTTGTGTCTAAACTTGAATTTTCTCATCTATGAAACTCTTAATTAACGTGTAGTTTTTCCTTGCTTTGTCAAAACTTGATTTTCTTATCTTCAAAGCTCTTAATATATAGTACTTTCCTTGTACTTAATAATGGGATTATTCCTTGTTCCTTCTCATGAAATTTTTAAAAGATTAAATACTAACAATAACATCGTGTCCTGATTGTATGAAACCAACATAAATATAGGCTATACTAAGAAAAAATAAAAAATTCAAGAATAATGAATTAATAAATATGAAAGAGAATATAATAATAAATGCATTTCATTACTCAAAAAATTCTAATAACTTTTGCATCTGAAGTGAAAATAGATTATTTTAATAAATTATTTGTTTCTTTAAGTGATTAGATAAATAAATTGTGTTTGAATATGTTGGGTGAAAAATAATTTTGAGATAATTTATTTCGTCTGAATTCTTTAGGCAAGACAATAGTATCTTTCACATAAATCAATCTTAATTGAGTTGAGTATAGTATGATGGGACTAGTTCTCCTAGCATGATTGTTTTTTCCTTTCTAACGAGTGACCTTAAGTAAAGCTGAGAGTTTAAGCAATGTGTGCATTGCTTGTATAAATAATTGTCTTTTCACTGCAAAATTATTTTAAAAAGCATGAAACTATTTACGATAGTTGGTTTTGTATTGTTCCAATCAAAGTTGGGAGGTTTGCCAAACACATAATTCTTGAAACATTAAAAAAGGGACATTGCAAAGAATTAAAGTGTGATTTTATTAATTAAGAAAAGAAGGAAACTCTGGCGTAAATTATTATGAAATTTGCCACATAAGACTACCAGATACAAATTTCTCATTCCGCTGCCTCAAGATTCAAACAAAAGACACCACCCACGTTTCTTATTTTATGAACGAATTTCTTACATTCTCGTCGTTAAGTTTTCTAATAAATGATAACACATATTTAATGAAAAATATGTAATATTGAAAAGGACATTCACATGTTAAATGTTCAACTGGAAGACAAAGATATAAAACACTCCATCTAATTTTCTTTTCTTCACTAATTTGGATGTCAGAATTAGTCGATAAAGAGGGTGCAGAGAACCGGGAAAAAAAAAAAAAAAAAAAAACAACGTGTACTAATTAAATAGAAAATGGAGTCATGATTTTCTACTATTTTTTTTTCTGGTGTCTTTCTTTTCTTCTTCAAGTTGTACTAACTAAATATTAATTCTATTTCTTTTAGCTAACGCTGCATATTCTTGACTAAATCAGAGCCAAATCCAAAAGAGTACAACAGCATAAAAATGAATTCGAAGTCAACACAATTACTTACGTAATTTGTGTTAATTTATTTATCTCACCATTAACTTCTACGTGGTAGTAGATGTTAAGTTGAAGTGAAAAATCAAAATGCCATGGTTATCACTTTTTTCTAATTTATCTTCTATTATTGATAGAAGAAGTTATTGTACGACCTACGACCATTAAATAACAGTAGTCTTAATTAATTTTCACATGAAACAAAAAATTTTAAATTTAGAAGAAAGTTATAAAATTTGATTATGTATCTTGTAAAATTTCAGGTAGTGCCTGAACTATATCATAATTTTTCCACAGATAGAAATTGATAGAATAAAAATAATCATTATCATACTGAGTTTATTAAGATCTTTATAGCCTTGACCCTTGAAAACCGGGTTAAGCCTCAAAGGAGTTAAAAAAAGGTTATAAAAAAGTTGACGTTTCTACCTTCTTATTTCTATAGAAAGGCATTATCACCAGCTAGTAGATCCTGATTAAAAAAATGAAGAAAGAAAGAAAACCTTTTAATTTTCACAGCATTAAAAAAAAGAAGGAATATTACTGAAGTCAGCAAAATTTACAGCTCTTGAATATTAGACCGAGACAATTTTGAAGTAGAATGCTTCCCGAATTTATATTTTAGAAGCTCCACAAGGGTGGCAAATGGCTTTAACAGAGAAAGCTTTGCAGGCCAAAGCCAGCAATGAATTGTTAAATAGCAGCACAAGAACCCAAAAAGAGTTATGATGAACAAGTAAAATAGAACAGTAGAAAAATGCAGTATATATAATACACGTGTTACAATATTAAAATAAAGTATGAACAAGAAGACTAGACCCCTTAATGTGTTTCTAATTCTGTTTCTGGGTATTTCAGGAAATAGGAAGCTCTTGACTTCTTCAGTTGCCAGGTCCCATTAACTGGTATTTTGGAAGGTGAAGAACAGAAAACAAGAAATGGGGAAGGCCAGCAAATGGATCAGAAACTTCCTGCTAGGGAAAAAAGAAGAGAAACTCAAGAAGATTGAAGCATGCTGCCCTGAGGATAAGAGTGCCAACATGGGGTGTCAGATTGTGAGTCAAAAAGTGAAGCGCAGATGGAGTTTTGGAAAACTAACAGGTGGAAGAATAACAAGCAAAGCAGTAGGGAATAAATTTTCAAGATCTTTTGACTCTGGTGAGTCTGCAAAACTGCAAATACAAGCCTTGTATGAAAACAAGACTCCAAGGCAGCTTCCAACAGCACTGGCAAAGGCTTCTAAGAATAAAAACAAAGCTGCTACAAAGATTCAGGCTGGCTTTCGCTCATATTTGGTATGAATTTCTCATCAAATATTCTATGTATGCATCTAGCTAGGCTTCTCATTCATAAGCCGAATGTTGTATCCATACATTTTAGTAGTTTTTCTTACATCATATTCCTGGTGTCAAAACATTTGGACTAGGTTTGATGAATCCACTACATGTAAATTTTCAGGCAAGGAGAGCATTGAATGCTTTAAGGGGATTAGTCAAGTTACAAGCACTGGTGAGGGGTCATCTTGTGAGGAAACAAACAACTGCTACACTGCGTGGCATGCATGCGTTGATGGCCATACAAGTTAGAGCCCGAATTCACAGAATTCAGATGGCAGATGAAGCAAACTTCCACGGAAAACAGCCTCCACAACATAGAGAAATTCTACACTTCAGAGATCTCGTAACAGAAGAAAATAAAGTAAGATTCAGACTCTGGAAAATATCTCAATGTTATCATGTGAAGGTTGACATAATATGATTATTCAAGTAATAAAACCATTATATTCATTTTGGCTAGTTGGCTGCGTATTGCAATTGGCTGCGAAGTAAAATTATTTTATTAAAGCTTTTGACTAATTTTCAGTTACTTGTTCTGTCATGCTGCATTCTAGATAATACCTGTAATGTGGCTATTATGTATAGGATTCAAGGGATATGAGTGTGGAAGAAATGTTGGAGGTCTGGAAAAGTAGAAGTGGCCCTCTTGATGGTTCACATACCAAGAGCAAAGACCGTGATTCCATGACATGTTATTCAAAGCATCTACCGGTTGTTTCTAAACGTGAAAATCAATACAGGAATACTCTAATCATAGAACCAAACAGCCCAGGGAATTACAGAGCCATGGCTGAACTTAACCAAACTACAATGGCCTTATCAACTTCTCAGCGGCATTCAGTGTCACCAAATTACATGAACAAGACAGAATCTTCAAGGGCTAAAGTAAGGTCGCAGAGTGAACCGAAACAACGACCTAAAAAGGGAATGAGGCACAAAGGAAAGTCTGTGGAATCCCCATTGAATGGTCCGAGACTAAATCTGTTCTCAAACTCGTTACGCTTCGATCATGGAAGCATGAACCATTGGGTTATCAATCTTCATGACAGCAGGCGCGATTCCTTTGGCAGCAGCTCGATTACTACTGATTCCTATTATTGAATTCTCCTTCTGAGCAAGTCAGTAATTCAAATTTGAACCTAATGCTTGGCTTAATTCGGAAGGGGAGTAATGGGAAGGAGTTAGAGTGAAATTTTTTAAATTTAGTATGGTCCCACCATTTTCCATATACTTTAATTCAAATATTTCATCTCTATTCTATTCTTTTCCATTTACCAAATGGACTCAACAGTCATATATTATTGTAAAATGATTTGCAGCCCTTGAGTTTGAGCAACACAAATTCATCACCCATCTACCTGTACTTTGAAGCAAAGACATGATGTATGATATGATAGACGAATAACTCAATCACTTAAGATCAGATAAAACTTAGATGTAATTTGTAAGTATTTTTGGTGTATTTCTCTAATTAAAACTAAAATTTCACCTTAATAATTTATGTTGATTTTCAAAACAAACCTTTCTTAATAACACTAAAAACACCAAAAGAACAACATTAAAGTTGCTTTAATTAAAAGGCAATACAACAGCTATGAAGTGGAATAAAAGTTTAGAAAATGTTTATATATTTGTCATTTTAGTTAATTACTTGGCTCAGATAGGTAATGTTATTAAGTCATGAAAAGATCTGTCGTCTTTCTCATTCATCAGATTGAAAGTGGGTTATCACTGTTCAGTAAGTGAAAAAGTGGGTGAATGAAAAAACGTTGTTACCTATAAAAATCAGCTGTCTAAAATGTAAGTGTGAGAAGAAACACCGAGCTCTACAAACATGATTACATGAGTTATTACAGCAGTTTAGGTGGATTTTTCCCAGTTGAAAAAGTGTTCTCTTTGAAACTCTTGCTCAACCAAATAGCAGTTTCCCTTGGGGAAGCTTTTCCCGGCCCAAACGGTTTTAATAAAACTCCAAGTTCTCCATACCTTTCCTGCTGTAGTAATCTTGCACTAAATTCAAGCAACCCTTCTAAGGCCTCAGCCCTTTGTTGGAATGATGAAGTATCAAACTGTCGGCGACGCAGATCTGAAGAGTTGTGACTTGATGCTCCAGCAGTTGCATTTTGATCAGATGAACCACTTTTAATGTCATCGTTTTTCTTGAGCATGCTGCACTTGATTCCCTGCCAAGCATCTGTACAACCTGGCCTAACATAAGCTGTGTCACATACCTTGATTGTGCATTTGTCTATCAAAGTTGAATCATTGCCACAAGGAGGGGATCCCGAGGAACCCTGTACCGAGTTTGGTGAAGATCTATTGATGGGATACGGTTGATCTTCATATGATGCCAATGGGAATTCTGCTATCTTATCAATACGGGGAGAGTTAACTGAAATATTGGGTGAATTTACGTGGTCAAGTAATCCAATACTGGGCCTGCGAGGAAGCTGCTGAATGGCACAACTTCTCGGCAACGGCAATGATGCTCTGCGAGTTGAATGGACAGGCTGGTTTTTATTGTGCGAAACAGGAAGCTGCAACCATGAACTTCAGAAAGTCAGGCATCAAAAATACTCAATTGAATAATAGCATTACACGTGCAAGAGTAGTTCACTGTATAACAACCCACTCAACAGAGGTCCCATGCTTAAGTTTGTTCATAATATACCAATACCACGAAGCAAACATTAAAACATGATTGATTCTTGCTTGCCTTACCGTTTTATGATTCTTTGAGGGTACCATTGATTTCTTGGGGGTGGCAGAAGCTTTTGAAGCTGTTAGTCTAGGAATCTTGGCATTACTAGAAGTTCTAGAAACCGCTGGTTTATGGAGTGACTTCACATTGTGGTTGTCTCCAACAGAAAGTTCAGCAAATCTTTGATTTAAAGTATCAGGAGTACAATTTATCTCTAGCGTAGAGCATACAGAATCTTGCTCTGCTCCTGATACACTAGGATTTAAAGACCGATCATTGCTAAAAGATTGAGACTTATACTCAGAGACGGAAACAGGATCATCTTCTGACTTCAAAAAACTAGTTTTCTTCATGTAGTTGGATTCTTGCCAATGACCTGGCAACGTACTTCGCCTTGGACTATTGATTTTGAGATGGACCTTAAGAACATAAGGTTGAAGATGTTGGTGCCCAAGTAGCTCTGCAGCCTGAATCCAGAATTACATGAAAGAAAAAAAGCAAGAAAGCACGGTTACAGAAACCCCATTCACAATCAATGTCATTTCATAATCTGTCTCCAAATTGAAGCACAAAACATTGTTTTAGAAGGTAGATCGGTCATTGAATTAACAATGATACTAACGTTTGTTCAGAATTATTGGTCTAACCAGCAGTAATTGAGTATATATTTTTAATATTTATAACATTATATAATAGACTAATGTAAGATTATGAGAAATCAAGTTAGCAAACAAAATTTAAATTAGCATAAAATGATCAAATAACATGTCCTACAAGATAAAATAAAATTAATAATAATAAATATATGTGTTAACCTCGTGCGAGCCTAAATAATAACAATCTATGTGTGGACCTCCCGTGTGAACCTTTATATAGCTAAATAGATATTTTCAATTAAAAAATATATCAAAAAAATTTCTTCACTGGTTTTAGATCAACTTGACTAGTTCTGTTACCATTTGGTCTTTAAGGTTGAATGAAGTGGACACCTGATCAGACTTTCCCAATTCCTGTCTTTCACTAAATCTATCCAAACAAATTAAATATGATTCTGATAATGTAGACAGTAGAATCACTTAATAGTATTACAAAGTTTATTAAATTTCAGCAGACTGATTTAGAACATTACAAATGTTTAAGCACTTCTTTATTCATTAAGATATCTGTTTCCATGTAAGTGACATTATTGATTTAATGAGGAAATTAGAATTATTCGTTTGCACATGGAAGAAATGTTTACATAAACGGAGAAAAGGTAAAATTGTAGTTAATGTATAAAAGAATTTTCTCATTTATGTAAGGTGCAATGCATCATCAACTCAGCCCATCTCCAAAATGATAGATGGTACTAAATGCTGCACCATTAAGTTGCATTGAATTATTCCAGGTCAGATGAGAAATTTTATACATACACTAGGCCTGAGCTCTGGATTTTTCCGCAGCATGCTTTTAACAAGACCTCGACTGCAAAAGTGAAATAAAATTTGTTTAGAAGTTAGAAAAACAGTCCTGTTCCTAATATAACTAGTTGATTACTATAAATTTACAAGAAACCTCACTTTCAACGAGCTTTGTCTTGTCTAAAGCTGTTAGTTGGGACAATTTTAGGCATTAGGTCGATAAGAATTCCAAATTTTACAGCATTAAGACATGACAATCAGACATAATAACTAACCATATTAGCCAAAGTACCCACATCACAAAAGAACAAGAACTTACAATGCACCAGAATATTTTGTCGGCAATGGAGCCACTATAGACTTATTAATCTTGTGAATCAGGGCTTGTATATCCTGTTAGAAAAATTAAAAGACAATAAATTATATATAATAATACAAAGCAATTTTTGCCAAAAATGTATAAAAGCAGTAAATCCAAGTAGATTTCAATCCTTTGAGAGACTATATGTAATTATGTATAGCCATGCAGTTGATAATCAATTAAGTCATAGCAGGAAAAAGAAATGGCACAAGTTCATAATATATCAAATCAGACAGTAAGTTTTTTGGATTTGAATGTATTGGTCAGTCCATAGAACAAAAAAACATGTTCAAACTAGGTAATGCGATGGGATTTGGCTCCTTCAAAGTGGCTCCTCCAAACTAGTCAAGAGTGTAGTTTAGACTTTAGAGAATAAATTGTAAAAGTTATAACCATTGATTTAAAAATTACTGGAGTACATTTTGGAATTTAATAGTTATGAGGTGCATAACAGACTACACAGTTGATAAAATCTACTCAGCTGATTTAACTCGATGATTATAACTCCACAATTTATCCCATATTATAGAGTGCACGCCTCACTTTAGAGGAACCAAATTCAACGCAATAACAGTCAAATGGATATGCAGACATTGGTAATAATGAAAGTAATAAATGCGTTCCAGGAGGATGATATACAAACAAAAAAACCTTCTGATTATTGAAGAAAACTTACAAATGCTTTGAATGCAGGCTTAAGTGAGGTCATTTCATATATACAACATCCTGAGAAAACCAGAGATCATGAATCAACAAATAACTAGATAAAACAAAAAATATCAAGGAAAAATAGCCAAAATATATGAGTACTTACCCAAGGACCAAATATCTGATTTAGAGCCATAAGGTATATCAGCAAGGAGCTCAGGGCACATGTAGCTAGGAGTTCCCACAACCTAAATTAAAAGACAATATTGATGATGACCACACAAAACATACATTCAGGAAGGTAAACTCAGCTCTTCTATTACTTACAGAGGAAGTTAGATCATCTGAAGTCAACATCTTGGCAAGTCCAAAATCACCTGATTCATCATGGATCACTTGTAAGCAAAATTTAACCATCTATGCGTTATTTAAAGGAACAATAGAATAACTTACCAAGACGTATGTCACGATCTTTTGTCAAGAATATATTTGAACACTGATAGAATCACATAATTCTCATTAATATATTGCTTGACAGAATTTAGATGGAAATAGGAATGTGGTCACTCAGCACAAAGAAGATTCTGTAGCTAACCTTGACATCACGATGGAGAATATGATTCACATGCAAGTAATCAAGTGCCATAAGAAGTTGAACAAGCCACTTACACAGTTTCTGCAAACAGATGACTGTTTTAGATTTTAAATGTCGAAATATAAATATTATCTCGTTTATTCAAAGATGCATATTTTTGTCTGAAGAAAAAGAGACATAGTTTATAATTTCTGCCAGGAAAGAAATAATCAGACATAACCTCCTCAGGAAACATAACACCACTGGCTTTCTTTATAGCGTCCGCCCTATGTTTCATCAATGGTATATTTAAAACAATATTAAAAACCAAATTTATTAAAATAATCAAGCGATATATAGAACCATAAATATTAAGCTAGTAAAAATCTGAGAAAAGAGACTTACATGTCTCCACCCTCACAATAACCTATAATAATGCACACATAGCAACCCTGAGAAAGAAGTTAGGTTAAAATGTCATCCATCAAAAATGAGCAATAAAGTTAAAAAACCATAATAATAAAACGAAATAACCAAAGTAATTATCCTAACAAGAGAATAAACTTAAATCTTAACTTGTGACAAAGCTATATTACATAGCCTTTTAGTCAACATTATTGTACATATTCATTGGAGATACAAACTAACACATCAATAGTAACACCAATTTATTATTATTAAAGCAAATGAAACCAAACAAAATAACATATCAGTGTTAGCATCATGTAAGACCAAGTCCAACATGAATAATATAATGCAAATGTAGAGAGATATGATAGCAATCATCCCATAGAAGCTTAATGGGCCAAGCACTTAGTAGAAGCCATTCTCAAATTTTTGTAATTAACTGAGAAGGTAAAGAGAAGAATAAAACCACATACCTTTTCTACCCATGAATCTTTATACTCCACAATAAATGGATTTCTTAATTTGGAGAGGAGATCCATCTAAACAGATCAAAAGCAAGAAAGTGAATAATACTATAGAAAAGGCAGGAACCATGTAGCAGAAGCATACTCAGGGAGATTATAGAAAACAATTTTATCAAGTCCATTTTCTGAAACTGCAATTGAGCACAAACCTCCTGGTGCGCAGACCTGCGAGAGCGCTCAGTTTGGCGGGCAAGGCGAATCTTCTTTAGCACATATCTACAAAATTCACAAGAAAAAGTTGAAAAACACACAGAACCAACACCAAAAGTGAAAAAAGAAAGTAAGGATAACATAAGTTCAATTCTCACTTTTTCCTCTCATGCTTATGCTTCACAAGAAGAGCAGAACCAAAAGCACCTTTTCCAATTTGTTCAAGTACTTCATACTGCTCCATGACATCAATTACCAATAGATTTCCCTCTCCTGGATACAAAGGACAAACACCTTCCCTTCTTTAAAAAAGAAAATTACACAGAAAAAAAGCGAATACAAAACATAATTCAAATATCAAAGTTAGCAACACAATTACTAAAATATAGTGATACATCAGAAAGAATTTAACTAAAATGTCAGCGAAATTTGCTCCGGAAAACATAATTACATATACTTGTAGTTAAAACTTTGTCTCTTTCTCATTGTATATTTACAATGAGAATACAACATTGTACTACTAATGCGCACAATAGCAACAAATATGCATCAATTAAGTTAACTTACTAACGAAGGTTGAAGAATCAGGTATAGTAAAACTTAGCGAAAAACCTAGCGAAATAGAAACTGCAGATGTAAGATATTGCACTCCTATTTTTTTTGTTTTTTTTTTTTTTTGTAAACAGTATAACATTGACTAACTCTACAGAGCAAGAATTTCAAAGCGAAATGCATAGGAAAGAGAAAAACGGAGAGAAATCCAAAAATACGAAAATTCTGAAAAACGAATGTAAAAAAAAAAAAAAAGGAAAAGAAAATGTGAAGTGCACCTTGGTCGGTGGAAGAAGAGGTTGAGCGGATAGAAGAGATTCAAAAAGAAGAGAGAAGAGACGAATCTGAGAATGCGAAGTTGGACATTGGCAGAGGAAGCGCAAAACGACGCAGTTTTTGGAGAAGGTGCTGCAGCAGTAGCAGAGGAAGCTGCAGAACCTCTTTCGCCATTGTGGTTGGAACAACAAACAAAGAAGAAATTACAAAAATAACAATTTACATTTTTGCAATTAATCAAAGCAAGAGTGATAGTTGGTTACTGCGTAAGTTCATGATAGTAAGGGAAAATGATGGATGGGTCAACATTAGACTCATTAACTAATACTTAATCATTATTACGCTTCAGATCTCTTTTCTAATTAAACCTGATTAGAGAGAAATTAAATTCCTAGTCAAATTTTTTTAATACTAACTAACCAATTACCTTTCTTTCAATGTTCTAACTTATATGGTCTTGTGTAGGAAAATATCTGTTTATTAATTTTTTTATCGTTTTTAAAATAATTATTATTAAAATTAAGAAACATGTAGATATAATAAATGAGAAATTCAAGACCTTTAAATATGAAATTTAAATAGTAATAAATCTGTAGGGAAGATTCTTTTACAATAAACAAAGGTGGGGAAAACAGATAAAGGAGAAGCTAAGGAAAAGTAGTGGCAGACCTCCCCTTAAATAGAATTAAATTAATTTTTTTTGTAAGGTCTTCTCATTGCATTGAAATATTATATTATATGATTAATGTAGGCTCTGTAGCTTTAATTAAAATAAAAAGAAAGGTTATAATAAAAAAGATGTAAGAAAAAAATAGTTATGTAATAGTGTTGGTCCTTATTGTGCTTACCAACTCAATTCTTAACAACCTCTTTTCTCTGAGTTAGGCACCTTATCATGCGGCGCATAATTTGATGGCAATTTACTTTGACAATGTTATCAAACACAATTTCAAATTAAATGTCAAACATCAGATTTTGAGTCACCACTTGCCACTCCCGTGACTCCCGACTAAAAGTTCAATATCTTTACACAAAAAGTTACATGCATTGTAAATCATGTTTGATTGATTGATTGTGTGAAAAAAATTGTAATCACATTATTCAATAATCTGACTCATAAGACCTATAAGACCTATTTAAATGGTATTTCATCGAGACCCTATAAGACCTATTTAAACAACTGACAACTCACTTGAGACTCATAAGACCTATTTCAATGGTATTTCCTGCACCAAATTAAAAGATTTTTTTTAAAAGAAAATTAAAAGATTCTTAATACTTGTTCACACGTTTGTACTAATGTTTCTAGACATATTTAATTTTAAACGAAGTTGTGTTCTATTAAGATTATATCATTGTTATATTCGAATATCATAACTGTTACTCATCTCCATCCTGGCATTATGAATAGATTTCACTCAATGTTGCTAAATATATGTACTTATAAGGTTGTTAAGTATATGCACCGTATTTACCAACATTGAAGCTTAGAAGTTGACCTAGATCGTTAACATAATATTTTATAAAGTTTACTGCACTTATTTTGTATAATTTTTTTTCTCTATACATGACAAGGAACATAAAAAAAAAAAAAATAGCTGTAATATATTCGGTAATTAAGAATATTTTAACATTCAAACCTTAACCTTTAATCATTCACTCAGTTTACCTTTTAAAAAATCTTCAGATCAATGTCTATAAAATAAGTGCGAAAAAATGCTGATATAATTGTTAAGGATTATTCAAGGGAAACATTCATACAGTATTGTTTAATCGTAATGTAAACTAGGTACACGTAACGGCAATACCTGTTAAATATCAATGATGAGATAGTAATTCAACAAGGGATTGATATCTATACTCTGTCATGAGTGTAAAAAAAATCACCATCAATTAATTATATAAATATTAGATGACACTTACTACAATTATGATAATCCACCGACGGTTAAATAAGTAAAATTGTGTGACAAAACCACTTGAACTGAATAGTTAGGTCATAGTTAACTTGGATTTGTCTTCTCATTACTTAGACTTTGGATCTTTACGAAAATGGTTTAGCTGTGATTAACAGCAAAGTTGCATGAGTTAGTGCATATGAGAAGCATAGCAAACACAAAACAGGAGACATAGCAAGGAAAGCAGAAAGACATTGGAAGCTTAGGTTGTTAAAATAAATAAAGAAACAAAATCTAAAGACGGTGGGATTATTGTTTATAGTGTGGGACAGTGATGTACGCGGGGAATCTGATCAATATGTTAGTGTTTCCCATATATATACTTCTAAAATGAACACCCATCACACATAACATCACATAATATTTATATAGAACCAATGCTACTTACCGGTCAACTTTCACACCTCACGAGAAAGCGACATTGCACCTTTAAACGGAAATGAAAAATGTTTGATAGACAGCAGATAATTAGACAACCAGTTATAAAATATAAAGAGAGAAAAATATGTATACGTATAAAATGTAAAGAAAGAAATAATAGATATTCTGTGAATAGGATGACTGATTGGTTACATATTACAGTTATTAGCATAATACTAAAATATATATGCCTCTGTATGGTTAAACCTTGAATAATTCACCCTAACTAACACAATACTACATGATTGACACGATTCTTTCCATTTATCAACTTGTTTTTTTTTGTCTTGTATACCTTTATTTGATTCAACCAAGATGAATGTTTCTTACTTTTCTTACCTTTTTTTTTAAGGTTATACTAACATAAGTATACCATCATATTTCATCAATTATTTTCATTGAAATATTAGATGTTTTTTAATATGAACAAATGTTAACTACCAAATTTTATTAGTCTCCTCTTCAAGGTCCTTTCTACACAAAAGGACGCGTAATATTTTGATTATAGTTTACTGCAACAATATTGCATGCATGATCAAATGGTTAGATTTGTCCAATTTATGATATATGTAAGTTGACGCTAACTTGGAATAAGTGAGTTCCTCCCTTTACAGGTAAATATTTTCTTTTTCTTTTTCATTTGGTTCCATGCTTACTTTTTCTCCTTCGATTTTATGGATGAAAATATTTATCTAAAAGGATTTAATTATTAATCTTTGATAAATTGATGTTTCACATAACAATCTATGAGTAGGAATCAGTCAGTGCGCCACAGAATGTTAAACTTGAAATTTGTTATTGGAACAACACAAGTTCAAGTTGAGCTTTACAAGATGGACTTACGTGGGCCTGTGTTGATAAGTATAAATATGGGCCCTAAAAGCCCAATTGTTATTTTCTGAGGCCTAAGTTGGGCTGCTACTCTGTGAGTTGAGTGGTATTGAATAGTGTTTGACTTTGGAAGTAAAAAGTCAAAAAATTGTGAGCATGAAGGTTTGAAGAGAGAGAAAAGAGCAATAGAGGAGCACATGGGGGGATGAAGTAGGTGGCAGTGTATGACAGTGAAATAAGGCAAATGGGTCTGTTGTGTGCAGACAAGTGTGGAGCCTCTTACCATAACAGAAAAGACAAAATGTCACCCTTTCTCAACACTAATATTATGAAAAATATTTCTCACACACACAAACGTAAAACTATTTATCTTTTCTAATATGGTAACATCAGATTAAAGATTTATAATACTTAAATGTATTTTTGCCCAGGAACGATAAAAAAATTTCTTTTTATTATTTTCCTCTTGTTTATTGAAATTGGTCAAAAAATAATGAATTTTCATCAATTTCACATTCAAATCATGAAAAAAAAATATTAAATAAGTAAAGACATTATTAAAATTTGTGGTATATTTAATAAATTTTACTTGATTGAATAATAGCAAGAATATAATATGAGAGAATAATATTAATATTCTCATTTATTTAATAAATTGAAATAGATTTATTGATGATTTAATTATTCAATATGAGTAATTATAATTAGTCATTAATAACTTAAATTTTAATAATTTATAATTTTTTATATATTGTATTTTTATTATAATTTATAATTAATTTTTCATGTTATTTTGAAATACTAATATTAAATTTAAAATAATCAAAACAAAAATTAATCAAATTATATACTGCTACAAAAAAAAATTATATGTACACAAGCATGTCTATTAATTTGGTATATCAATAAGATATTTTCTGTCAAAAATATATTAATTACTTATTATAATCAGGCATGCTAAATGACAAAAAAAAATACATTGACATTAAAAAATTATCATATAGTGTAAATTTTTTTTATATACTTAACTAATCATAATTTATGTTATATATATCATTAAAGTTAAAATGTGATATTTTGTAATTGATTATAATAGCAAGTTCGTAAATCAATTACTGTGCCATGCTAATATTTATCCTTCCTCAACTGTCGTTTTTTTTTTCCATAAAATTTTCTAGTACAAATGACATGTTGTATCAATTCTCGAATAACATTTATACTAAGTAGTTTTTCTCTTTTTCATAAAATTTCCTAGTAAAAGTGGTGTTGCAATTCTTGAATCACAATTCTACTTGGTAGTTTTTTGCTGCTACAAATTAATTTATCATGTACTCACTTGCTACTTATGTTTTTTTTTTTTTTTGCTTTCTTTTTTAATTTTAAATATACAGCCATATGCATAATATGATTATCGTAAATTAAGTTGGTCCAATTAATGATGAACAAGCCTAGTGTGGTGATTACCACCATATGTATCATATGATTATTGCAAATTTAGAATCGTGCGTCCTATTCTTTTATTTTAAAAATAAGATATGAACACTATAAAGGTAATTCAAGAATATTTTTGTTGAAAATGTAAATTTCTCAAGAAAATAATTTTTCTTTGTTGCGAGGTGAGATTTGATAGCTGAAAAGTGAATTTAGATTTGGGTTTATAACAAAATTAATCATTGCTAAACATGTTTGGAATCTGCAAAGTACGTACGGAATGAAAGACTACATTGTAATGAAAAATGTAATGAATTTTATAATAGAATGATTGAAAATTATATAAAAAGACGCAATTCTGTAAGAAGACTAGTTTAATCAAATAAATGTGCTTAAAACGCTATTACAAGTATTTAGTACTTACGTGACAATTTTATTTGACATAAAAATTTTAGTGTAAATTAAAATAAATTTAAATATTTCATCAAATATTTTTCAATATTCATAAAATGATATATAAGTTATTAATAAATTGTGTTAAATGTATTATTCCATTTTAAAAAACTATTTTAATTTATTCTTAGATTTCTTAATAAATTATATATTAAGTTATTAAATACATTTTAATTCAAATGATATATAAAAAATTAAATTAAATTTTAGTTGTTAAATTGATTATTTTAATATTTTTTTTCAATTATGATTGTAAATTAAATCAAATAACCATTAAAATAATTATTTTATATTCCTAAAATGATTATAAAATAAATATGAAATTGAGATAATATAATAAATTGGTGGAGTTTATTTAAATAAATTTAGAATTTAATAATTCTTGTATTAGTATATTTGAATAAAAAGTTAAGTACTCCCTCTTCTAGTATTCTCCTCCAAACATCTGCCATGCACAACTGCAAAAGTAAAATTGGGGTAATTTTAATTAAGAAAAAACAATCAATATTTGTGTTTGTATAATTCTTATTTTGTATAAACCAACTTCACATCCTTAAGCATGTTATTGATTGATCTATTTCATTCACTGGCATTGAACACAAGTATATACAAGAGATAAATTTATACTATTTCGCATATTTTAATATTTATTTGACTTATTATTTTTTTTTTACATCCCTTGAGTTATTGAATGATCATCAAATATGCAAGCTACCAACAATTTATCACATTTTTTCACAATATATTTGGAAAAAACACTAATAATGCATTTCGCTTTTTTAACAAGTAATTCCCTTCCCCATTGCATTAATATAATTTTCTGAGAGACACTACACTATATTTGGTACTATGTATATATATTATATATTATTTTAATTTTTTTTACCTTATATGTATAAAAAATATTTTACAAAGACTACAAAGATAATAAATATTTTATCCAAATTGTTGCACCAAATTATTGCTGAAGAATGTCTCATCCACCCCCTCTTTTCCCTGGGACAGTGTGTTCCCAATCAATAGACATTAATCTACGTATGTATGGAACATCAATCTCACACACAGAAAAAAAAAATGTAAATTGAACAGGCATTATAAAGTCATTCACAGAACAAAAATATTGATCTAATTCCTTAAGCTGTCGGTGCTCACCAAAATCAGAATATACATCCAATTAATTTATGATATATATATATATATATATATATATATATATATATATATATATATATATATATATATATATATATTATCCCACTACCAAAAACAAATGGAAAATAGTGGAACTTATTAGTCATAGAAAATGGGCAAATTAATGAATTTTAAACTAATCATAATCCAAATGAAGGAGCTAGGTATCACTTAATTATAATTCAAAGTTTAATTAATTTTCTCACCTGCATGATCAACATGCATACTGAACCAATCCACTAGACCCCACATGAGAAGTCTCATCAGCTTGGAATTGATCATCATCATCATCAGGTGGCACTTGAACGGAATTCGCGGTTGGATTCCCTTGATCCCTTTCAGAGTGTGCCAAAATTTTTCCCTGATCATACAAACAACTCAATTGATGGAAATAAGGACAAGTCCTAGAATTAAGGGACCTTTTCTTATTAACATCCTTGGTTTTTCTAAAGTATTTGTTTATGTTCTCCCACTTCTCTTTGCACCTTTTAGCACTCCTCTTGTATCCAAGTTCTGACATCCCTTGCGAGATTCTCTCCCACAGTGGACCCTTGATTCCTTCCTTCTCTTGATCATTGTTGTTGTTACTCAAACTTGTGCACCTTAAATTTATCAGTGCCAACACTTCATCTCTTGGCCATCTTCTCCCAACATCCTCCTTAGAATTCTCAATAGTGACCATAGGTGTTGAGGTGATGGCTTTATATGTTGAAACTGAATTTGACTCTAATGGGATAATCTTATTATTATGGCTATTAAGTGATGAAGAACTAGGGTTGTTGTGAAGAACTGGGGAAGAATTGGAGGAAGATGGAACTTGTTGTAATAATGTGTCGCTTGTGCTAGGGTTTTCTACTCCCAATGTAGTTTGATCATGATTAATAAGAATCATTGGTGTTGGGTCAAGATTGTTGTTGTCTTCATTGGAAGGATTATTAGGGTTTTGCAAGTGCAATGGGGAAGGATTAATTGAACCATTTGTTTTGTAGTTCTTGAGATTTTGGCTTAGAGGGAATGATAATGAAGTTGTTGCTGCACATTTCTTCAAGAATTCAATTATGGTGGCATGTCTATCACCGGCAATAGCTTGCTCTTGTGCAATTATCTCAAGCTCTTTGTTCATCCGATCCATCTCTTGCTTCTTCCAAGCTTCTTCTCTTACAAACTTCTCTTGATCTCTCTTCACCATATCCTCAAGGAGCTTGTTGTGTATCTCTTCTTGTTGAGCCATCATCTTGTTCACAACACTCTCACAAAAACCCTTGAACATTTCAAACCTATCACGCCGCTTCCTCTTCCTTTCCTTTGACTTCTCAACAAACTTTCCATCGTCACATAATTGTTTGGTCGCAACCATGTCTCTGGAATTTTCCTTGAATACACGGTGGACCATGTTGTCTCCTCCTAGGTGGTGTGTCTTTTCATGATCACTCACAACCCCATCACCATTACCAGGATCAGGGTTTAGACAAAGCTCTTCAAGCTCACTGAGGAACCGGAAATTGCTGTTCTTTCCGTAGTTATTTATGTTGTCGAAGTATCTACTCTCATCTTCGAACTTCTCCTTGCACTTCTCAGCACTCTTCTTAAACCCAACCTCTGCTAGCTTCCTGCACACATCATAAATACAAAATTCCAAAGCCAATTACATTAAAAAATGAAGAAAAAAAAACAGTAATAACAAAGCATTTTTATTTATATTTTGCATCACACAAGTACGTACAATTAACTGTCCCAACAACACGTCTCAAATTAATGGGATTAATACCTTCAACTTAATTTCGTTTATCTCCTTCAGCTACCTCAGCCATATATTATCTTTCTCTCTCGGGGTTTGTGTCATTCTGTGTCAGCGTGCTAGCTAAAGTACTATGGCGCGTTGGTGCACGTGTGTGTTAATTTGTACCACACGAAGGGTAACATATGATATGATAATTGATTCAATAGAGTTTAGCTAGCTCTTTTATTTTTCATTCTTCCTATATGATTAGTCTCAATTTAATTAATTCACTGTACTCTTGCACAAAGGAATGAGTTAAATGAAACATAAAAGTGAGGTTTGATTAAATTGAAAGCATATAATATATGATATGAGAGTGTCATAGTATAAATGATTACAAGTGTGTGTATATACCTTGAGACATGGTCCCATGTGAGTTCCGGGAACCAATTTTCCATGCTAGATCTGATTCTCAAAAGTGCAAGCACTTCATCGTTGGTCCAGGAATCGGTTAGTTCTGGCAATTGTCTTTGTTGATCTCTTTGTATCTCAACGTTGATTGCACTTGGTTCCTTGTTGTGTTGTTGTTCATGTTTGTGGGTGGGAGAAGAATTAGTGGGGTGTAAGAGAGTGGTTTGGAGTGGCAAGTTATGGTGATGATGAGAAGGGTTATAGGGATCAAAGGGAAGAAAAGTGTTTGGGGTTGGAGAGGCATGGAGAGGGAAAGACAAGTGTAGAGGAATAGTGGTCCTTGGTTCTATGAATTGGTCTTGTGCTCCATCAAACATGTTTGTGTGTGTGTGTCTTTGTGTTTGAAGTGCCTTTACTACCTCTTGCTTTCTCTTTGCTTGATGCTAGCTAACAATGTGAATAAAGCACAATGATACAAGCAACTTTTCAAAATGCTAACTTAACATCTCTCTATTTTTCTCTTCCTTGCCTTTATCAAGGAGATTGTCCTTGCATGAAATTGAAAAGATAGCCTCCGACACCCTTTTAGAAGAAAGTGAACTCACCGGCCATACCCTAAGCGATAATATTTTATTTAACACAATAAAATATTGTGTGACCTTGGACAGGTCAATCCAATCAACTTGCTATTGAAGGTTTGTTCAATTCATTTCAAATTTGGTCAACCCTTTTTTCTCTTTTCTAACAAAATCTAAACTCATCTTTATCTTCCCATTACAACACAAACCCACTATCAAGAATACTTTAATACCTTAACCTCACTCTCTCAAACAAAATCAAGTTGCCATCAAAGAATTGTCATGGTATCCAAAGAGATCAAAGTAATTGCTTTATCATTGATAAACCATTTACCATTTCACTTAAAAACCAAACTTTTAACAAATTTTGTAAGCAAAGTATGAATAAGTTCAATAAGCTATTTAAACATTCTCAATTCTATAGTTAAACTAATAAGTACAAACAAAGTTAAATCATTCAAAAATATAACTACACGTACCTTATATTATATTTATATAAACATAAATGTGATATGATATGATAGGATAGGATATGGGGGTTGATGAAGACGCGCTAGGGGAGAGAGGTTAGAAGGGGTTGGGTTGGGTTGGGTTGAAAAGAAAAAGAAAATGTGTGGGTGGCATGGAGTAGCTAATGGTGATGATGGTGTAATTAACGGCATAGAGATGGCAGGACACGTGAAAAGAAGCAGAGTGTGGGACCAAATATTTAAGGATGGGAATCTTCACTTAGGTACAACTAAGGAATACAGTGCTGTCGTACACCAACACCAGCCAGCACGTGCAAGCTCTTACTGTGTAGTTAGTAGTGGACACTTTCACACAGTCACACTACTCAGACCAATTGCACATGGGATAGGATCATACCACCTTATTCTATCATTTTATGCATATGTATAAGCATAAATGTTTTGTTTTGCATGATTTTGAGTTAAGTTTAAGTTGTCAGATATATAGTTTAGAAATAAAACATATTATATATACAAATGAAAAATAATCTTCACCTTATAAATTAATAAAAATAAAACATATTATATATATAAATAAGAAATTATCCTCTTCTTACAAATTGATCGCTAAAGTTCAGTTACCATCATCATCCACGTTTAAAATAAGTCACATGTACTGTGCAGAGAAAATTGGTGTGAAAATTGTAGTATTATATAAGTTAAACAGAATGGAGTGAGAAAAATAAATGAAACATGAACAGATGTCTGTTTGAGACAGTGTCTGCCCACGCAAGAGTAGGGGCCTAAAGACCCTCTTATGCTAAAAGACAATGTGTGGGACCCTCTCTCCTTACGTAACATTGCACCATATGCATCTCGTGTGTTGTCACTATATATTCAATAGTGTTCGTGTACACTTTTGTAATTTACTATCTTGCAATTGCTCTATCATTGACATTGGACTAGTTAACAATTTGTATTTGTTGTCACGAACATGTTATTTTTAATTTACAAGATTTATGTGTAAATTTTATTTAATATATTCTAGGTAGATTTTATAAAGTTTAAATGAGTTTAATAAATTTTCGAATTTATCATCAAATGTAAAAATCAATAAATTTGAAAAGAAAAAATTAAACACAAGACATTTGTGCTGTATATAAGGTTCAATAAGTTTCCAACTTTTATGTCATCCCTCGATTATCCCACTATTAATAATAATAAATCCTTTTTTCAAAAACATTATGTCTTTGTGGGATTGTTCTGTGTTATTGTTATAACCTTTTTTAAGAATTTAGTTTTTCATATTTTTACACAAAATACATGTTTTAATATAAATTTGTGCTAAAAACTTAACTTTCTAATAGCAGACCTTGAGTAAGTTTTGGAAGTCTGAATTGCTTGAGTGATTTATCTGTTTTTCTTTTTTTTAACCTCTGTATGCGTGCTTCTATCAAATTCTGTAGTGTGTGGGGCTGGCTCTGTTAAAAAGGACGTTGCTTATTGAATGCAATTGTAAAGGATTTGGTCTGCTTGAGTTTTATATAGATGCTTTGGTTAAAACTTATCTTCACCAATTTATGTATGGCATGTTAACTCAAATGACCTACCAATTTTGGTAAGATGAGTTGGATTTTATAACCAATGGATTTGCTTAACTTGTTTCACTCAACCCGATGTCCACAAAGCAAAGGTCAGCACAGGTTTTGAAAGTACATGGGATAAGTAATTATCATCATTTCAAATGTTAAAAAAATATTTACAGTACAATTTATATATTTTAAGATATTTATTCGTCATAAATTTTAATTATATTTAATAAATTATTACTTTGAGAAATATGAAAAAAAAATATTTGCAATAATAGGATAATGACTATTTTTATTTTTTTATTTATCAATCAATATTAGTTGATAGTAGGATGAAGTTCAACCCAAGACTTATTTCTTCTTCCTTTTCCCTGAAACTAGGAAACCAATTTTATGACTCTATTAGTTTGTGTTACCAATTCTGTTCCTGGTGTAAATGAACAATTAAACATTTTTATTTGTGGTGTTGCATGTTAATGTGTATATTCTATCCTTTGATCCATATTGTGTGCCGAGGGTTTTTTCCCAACGCCTCTAAAACGCAATTCCCAAATATTTCCTTATGCTCTCAAAAATCAAAATAGTTATAAATTTCATTTGTAAATACTCAAATATTGCAGCTCATTCCATCTAAAAATATAGTTGTTACGTGATTTAAGGTACCAACATACACTCAGGACAGTGCACCAGAATGTACAACATAAACAAGACGGAAGTCACAAGCATGAAGATCAAGTTAGTTTGTGTACAACTAAACCTTTCGCATGGTCTCACTTCTCAAGTGTAACTACAAGACTCCTAATCGGTTATTGACAAGGAAAGCATATGTTCAATTCCAATGGTACAAAATATCTATTACACCAAACTTTTGCCTAAACGATCACTACATCGTGTGTCCAAGCATAGAAATGAGATTATGGCAGCTAAATACACAATAGAAAAGCAAAGATATGGTATGTTATTGCTAGAATGGAAAAGTTGGATAGAGCACAAGGTATAAAAAGATACTAAGTGTTAAAGAGTACCTCGAGAGAGGATTTTCCTCTCTCTCTACCGACAAGATATTATAACATAATTAGTAATGAGGTCTTTGCAGTGTACTCTCTGTTCTATAAATCTCTTTCTCCTGCCGAAAACATGGCTAAATGGGTAGCTGCCTGCATACTACTGGTTTAATGTCTTGTGATATGCAACCTGCAACAGCATTAAAATAAAATAATTTATATGCACATACAACTCTGGGAGAACGAAATATGCAGGGACCATGCCAGAATAATTCTGTAGAGTTTAAAGAATAAATTAAACATCTGACCCCTGTTTGAATGAAGCCAGAACCAAGCTTTCTCCCATTTGATATGTTTTTACAGCTCTATTATTTAAAATTCCCAATGCTAGAAGTTTTTCCGAATCTTGATTAATTTGAGCACTCGAGTATAATAGAAAACAGACTTTTCAAATTGGGTGCTTACAGATGTTGAAGTCTTCAGCAGCTCCCGTATGGCCATTGTTGCATAACATGAAGCAGGAAGAGTGAAGTTCAATTTGAGAGCAATAAGTGAATCTTGAGAGCTGGAGTCACCGAGAGGCTCATCATGTGATAATTTTACTTCACCTGCAATCTCATTATAATTCTCAACCTTTTCAACATCATCAGAGCTCACCAATTCTCTCATGCAATCAAAGGCTTCTTCCTTTTTCCCATTTGCTGCACCCATAGGTTTGACAGTGTTCACAGGTTTAAATTTGTTAATTTTGTCTAAATCTGTCTCTACCAATTGTTTATTACAGTCAGTATATGTAAGTAATTCCCTGCAATCGCAGACATCAGTGACAATAATCAACAAGTAAACTACATACAAAAACCAAAATGTGTAAAGAGTAGGAATATATGCAGTGTGGAGGATTAACTTAGGTAAATACCATTCAAAGTTAATTGGCTTCTGAAAAGCCCTCCTGTAACATCCGGTGATACTGGTTATTGAGAATTCCCTAATAAAATGCAGGAATAAACCAGGGTGAGAGGACTGGCAGGAGAGAAAAAGAAGATTGAGATAAAGAATGAATGTATAATTGGATTGTCAAGACTTGAATTGAGATTCTTATTACATACTCCACATTATGCACGTTCTTAGTTAAACTGATTCCATCCTGACAAATATAAAGAAAACAAGTGAATTTTAAGGGGCGATAACAACCCATGGAACAATAACAGTAAAGAAGATTGCAAAAAGGCTGAGAGAAACTTTTTTAATTTCTCCCATCATGAAATAAAATCATTCATTCAAATACCCTATAATGCTTGGCAATTATTATAATCTTGAATTATTGTTTACAACTATAGGGATAAATCAACTACTACACTAGTTTTCTGCAACAATCCTTATAATGCTAGAGAGAGATATGAATAGATAGATGAAAGAAAAGTGTGGATAAGATGGGTGATTTGATAAAGAAAAATAGAAAGAAAAACTTAATTGTAAAAATATTGTAAGAATTTGTTGTGTGTATCATTACTCATTGTAAAATATATGACATGACATCCAGCCTTGGCTCCTCCAATGTTATTCCCAATCAAAAATTGCATACAAGTTCAGGATATTGAAAGCACAAGGAGCGACATTGATACGTACTTTTTTTGCCAGATCTTCATAAACATTGGCGATATGATTGGTCGGATATTTTACCCGTGAACTGCAAGATACTAAACACATGTCAGAGACCCACCCCTCCCCCCAAAATGGAAAAGAAGAAAGAAAGTGGGAAACTAAAACATTGGTAGGCAGTCTGAATCATCTAAATCAAAGAATCTGAGAGAAGTATTAGTCAGTCATGCCTACCCTGGCATAGGAAGGATGACATCATCAATTGTGTAACATCCAGAATTGAGATCTTCAGCATCGATAACCTGCCATTTGAAGTAAACCCACTTTAAATTGTCAAGCATATTTTAGAACATCATTCACACAACTTCTGCAGCTCTTTGTTGTGTAATTGTCTTATTCCAAATGATAAATTATCCTTCCGTAACTTGCACTTCCCCTCATTTCTCCCAAATGAAAATCCTTTT
This sequence comes from Hylodesmum podocarpum, assembly GCA_026586105.1. Classification (NCBI taxonomy): domain Eukaryota; kingdom Viridiplantae; phylum Streptophyta; class Magnoliopsida; order Fabales; family Fabaceae; genus Hylodesmum; species Hylodesmum podocarpum. The sequence goes on along the minus strand of JALJEV010001298.1, from coordinate 3,221,459 downwards.
CTATTTTTTTTTTTAAATAGATTTCACACTTCATCTGCTAGGCCCAACAACAATACCTAGGATAGGTTTTGATATCTTCTTAAAATTTTGGGTTTGGGCTTAACTTAGCCCCACAAAATGTAGGCACAATTTAAAGTGGATTGCGTAAATCTTTGTTGTGTGTGCACTAGACTCTAAACATGTCATGACATATTTCTAAACCTACATTTCTGTCAAACACTAGCAGACCTTTGCAATCGGGAAAAATCAAATAACTAACCTTGACATCACTACTTATTTCTTCATGAATATCTTCAGAGACTTCATCTTCATTATTATTAGAATCATACCTATCATCACAGTCTTCAGCATATTCAGATGCAGCAAACTCTGTAACCTTTCCAGTAGAATTTCCTTTACAATATACCAGGTCTCCCAACACTACATGTTCAATTCCTGCCACAGTAGAATCACCTTCAATAAGTGACTATTTTGACTTCAACCATCATAATAATGATAATGCATGGTAAGGACTAAGGCCTTTATGGAATGGGTATTGGATATATGCAATAAGGAAAATAAGAGATGTGACTTTAGAAGTTCATCGCCTGAGAAAACAAGACAAAAGTAGAAATTTATTACAAATCACAACTTACCATATTTTTGCACCCTTTTACTCGCAGCATGGTTCCACAAATAGCTTTGGTAACTATGTATATACCTAAAAAATAGTGATGGAACTATAAAATGAATATCAAAATTATCCTTCAAATTGATCTTGAATAATATATTACATCTTTTATTTGTGTTCAAAGAAAACATGTCTTTGCAAAAAAAAAAAAAAAAACAGCATCATCAGATAGACAGCATAAATTGGCCACTTTAGAGGTTCTGCAAGTATCTCTTTTGTATCTTCCTAGCTTTCAAATTTTATTCATTTGTATTTGTGCTAACTTCACAGTTTTGTCTTCAATAAAATCTTTCCTCCTTGGCTGGATACTGTGTCAGGAGCAGAGGTTTACTACTAAAACCACCTATTTTATTTTTTATTAGTGAAGCAAACCAACAAGATTAAAAATACATGCACTTGTCAACTCTGTTTCACATATACAGCAGCCTATTAGCCAGAGTTTTTTTTCCCCCATCAAAATAACACTGAATGGCTGATGAGCTGGTATAGAAGCATAGAACTGACCAGTGCCTACAAGGGATGGGGAGGAAAGTGAAACAAGTATACTTCCCATCAGAAAATTGGCATTGGTAGTAAAAATTCGCAATAATTGGGTATATGTTTAAACTAGGTGAAATTCGAAATCAAGTATATCCTTAAATTGAAATCAAGAGAAAGATAACAAACAATAAAATAGAAAAGTAAATACACAAAAGAAAACACTTTTATTCTTCAAGCAATAACAATTAAGATATGAGCATACTAGTATGCAGTAGATGATGCCGGAGATGAACTTTGGTACCACATAGTTACTCCAACTAAGAAAAATTATTACATAGTAACAGTGTAACACCACTTTAGTCAAACATTCAAAATATATCAATATCATCAGACAAATATAACTCACAACATTCTCAGAGTCCTTGGAATACTTTTCAAAGCCTGCAAATAATTTCCAGGCGACATTTTTAAAGTTTGCAGCTGCAAAAGATTTGTCAACATGGTTATGATATCATACATTTGGGTAAACAAAAAAATTAGCTTCACTCTCACACCAAGTGTCTAATGAAAAAATAATTTCAGTAGCATCTTACCACAGCCCTTTCAGCAACTAAATACCGAGGCAATTGCTTAAGTGTCCCAAAAACATCATTACTTTCTTTATAGTACTTGCGTGCCTCAGCTATTGCAATTTTTTGTATAACAGAGTTATGAAGAACAACGGTTATCAATACTTGATTTTTAATTATCAGCACACAATTAATCAAGCAATCAATTACATATAATAGAAACAACAAAAAGGATATCTCCATCTCTTGGATCAAGGATCATGTCTACAGCATGTTTCCATTCCCCTTTAAGTAATGCAGCTCCAATAAGGTGAGTTGGCACAGAACCACTTCCAAAACGCTGTGTAGTAAGCACATTCACATAAAAATAAGTTACTTGCAAAGCAAAAGTGAAAACTAAAATAAGTCTTAAAATATCTATTCGAAATGGACTAGGCCAAAATCCTATTTCACTCTCAGAAGCTTGCTTAAGGGATAAGCATTGCCAAGTCTTACATTCCAACCATATTCCTAGCCAATGTGGGACATCTTAACACACACCCTTCATACTCAGGATTGAACATCTATAGCATGAAATTTGCATGACTAGACATCTTTGGGTGGCTCAATATTAATACTAAATAAAAATGGATGGGGCCAAACTCACACACAAAAGCTAGTTCAAGGGAAAAGAATTGCCTAGTGTATTATAGCCTTACTTCTGGCCAATATGGGACATCTTAAAACAGTCTAAAACATCATGTTACTTTATTAAATGCTTCAACAGTGAGCAAAACCAGGAACAGACAAAATGTAAATTTAAAGAAAAAAAACAAGAATTTACATTTTAATGCAAGTTTTGGATTCAAAAGAATTTTTCTAGGAAAAAATTCTCATCAAGGAATGGGAATTATGAAGTTGGGTATATTTTTCCAACATGTTTAAGCTTCTTATGTCTTTAGTGAAAACCAATACCAAACCTAACAAAACTGTTCCCAAGCTGAAATTTACATTTAATTTAAGCAACATCATAATAATTTTTAAGACGTGTATGTCGTCCAAAAAAAAATACAACATAAGTATGTATTACAAATACACAAGGCTGGCAAATGTTGGACACAATGAAAATTCAAGAGATTGTTTTCATATATAATCTCAGCAACAGGACATGATAGCATCCAAGAGGTAATTTTTCTGACTATTTACATGTATCAGGAGAATGGAAAAATGACAAATAGTAGTAATGGATTAATGATGTTTTAATTTAATGGGTTCACGCAGCATCCTACTGCATATGTCAGTTCCAAAATAGTATACAGGCAGGCCATATGTCACCCCCCTTGGCTTGTTCAGGAAATTGACCTCTAACAAGCACAAGGTACCTATCCGATAATATCTTAACACCAGAAAACCAAAAAATAAAATAAAATAATCAGAGACAAAAATCAAACATGTAAAGAGGAGGGGAAGATAGTGTAAGTTGACTTAGAAAGTACCTGTAGACCAAAGTAATTAACAAAGCCATGCCTTCCCAAAGCATCTGCAGATGCTTTTATGGTATCTTCAGAATCTGCAACAATACCTCTGAGAAAATATGTCAACAATATGGAAACAAATATAAACCTGCACTTACATCAACAATTATAAATAATCCTAACCACAAGAGATACATGATTAACAGAGGAGAAATGGATTTCATGCATAGAAAACATCCTCACCGCAACGTGATTGTAAATCGATTTCCCAAGAGCTGGCCAAGACAAAGTCCTTCCTTAACATAACTGGAAAATAGTACATTTAAAGCTATCATTCACCATAAAAACTGATAAGTCAGAATGTCAACCATTCAAAATTCCACCACCTTACCAGAAATCACCCATTTTAATACCAAACAACCTCTTGTTAAGGGAAGCTAGCCTACTTGCTCTTTGCTTGTAAACAGTGACCTAGAAAAAAATCAAATACTAAACCAATTGAAGTATTTATTTCCAAATGAAAACTAATACTAATTCTGGAAAATGAAGGAATGAATGTTTAAAGTAAAATTAAAAAGAATGAGGAAAATTATCACCCTTTGGGTAGTGACAGCACGCTTGTCCTTTGTACCCGCAAATCCAAATGATTTTGGCTGTCAGTTATTTATCAATCAGTTAAAACGGTAGAGTGGAAAATTTCAGCAAGCTTGTCCAGGAATCAATAATAACATTAGCAATTTGCATTTATTTTTATTCTTGAGGGTAGGGAGGGAAGGAGCAGGTAAGACATAATGCAAACAGAAACCAATTTCCGCCCCACCAGTCATCATAATCACAACTAGACAAGTTTTAAAGCTGCAGCAAAGATATAAATGGGGAATAAAATACATGTACTTGCCAAATGCAGAAACTCGGATACTTGACCATAAAAATGTGCATCTTACTGACATCATAACATTTTACATCAAATCATATTTTATGAGTAGAAAAAATCGTAGTTATAAAAAACAACAATATGAATTTCCTAAATCTCCAGGTAAACAAAAGGTTGTACAGAGGAATAATAAAACTCCACTTTCAGTCCATCAGAAAGCATACATAAAGTATTCAACAATGAACAAGAGAAACCTGGATGCCAAGCATCTTTGCAATAACCCCCAAGGCCTCCTGGGTATCTTTGTTCTCCTTGTAGAGATGAAACCTTGAAATTATATTCGTAAAAACATTCAGTTGATAACAATGAGCAATTTAACCAGATACAATATAAAAAACAGGAAAATGACATGAACAACAAAAAGGCAACAATGTGTTGCTATCACTTTCTGACAATGTTTGAATAAAATATAATTTAATAAAGCCAAAAGTCTCCACAAAGTCCAATGGCTTTGGATATTCAATGAGTAGTTTACTCTTCTACAGAATATCACAGCTAATTAAAAGGATGGTCTTGTTGACTGCACTGAAATGGAAGACAGTAAGCATTGCTTAATTTATATTTTATAAAGCAAAATGCATGAGCAATCTTACCTAAGGAACTTGCCAACATTTTCTGGCCAATTTTCTGAACCTCGACTGTCAAAAGGCTTATCACCTCTTTCTTTGCGTTTCTTAGAGTTTTTTCCTTTGTTGTTGGGTTCAGCAGAACTCAATCTCACACGGATACATTTTGATGAAGCATTGGGTCCATCAACTACGTCAGTGACCAGGAACTTAAAATTTTCCTTAAAGAAGTTATGCATTGCCTGATAGATTTGAGAAGCATAAAACTCTTGATGATTTGACTTGGCAAAAATTACAAAATGAATTCATTATGCATGCCAGAAAAACATAATCAAACCATACTCCATACTCCTCTTTCTACATTCAATTGAATGTAAAAGCAAATTATAGTGGTTGGGTGCTGAACTAAGAAAAAAGTTGAAAAACAAAATGCATGAAGTGCAAATTCGATACTTGGTTTATTAATCCAAAAACCATACTCCTGCCAAAATTTCAATTTAATTTAATGAGACACCAACTATGACTGTTCGATTCAATATCAAAGTGCTTGCTGATATAGATATCTTTCCAAATGTCTCCTGAATCTAACAGAGTGCAAGATAAATAATAAAAAACACACTAACCTTTCGATGAGATTTATCAGAATCGGGAGAAAGAACAATAGGAGGAACACTATCTTCTCCCCCAACATTAATTTTATTAATAAGTTCTTCCAAAAGAACTGCATCAGACTCCCCAGCAAGAGACTTGAAAGATTCAATCTGAGAAGCATAACTTACAACAGTGTCCGATGAGTTGGTTCCATTTTCCTGAACACTCTGAAATAAAGCACACGCACGCACACACAAAAAAAAAAGTCAGATAATTTGAAAAAAGACAGAAATCAATTTATCAACGAACTCAGATAATTAGACCTCTAGGTCCTCTTCAGGAGCATCAAGTGAGGACAATTGAGCAACTGTTCCATCTCTGTCCACTTCATTCACAATAAAATCAGAATACCTGAATCAAATTCAGTTGAATCACCATTAACAACACCGTTGAATAATGCACTTGAGCAGACATCATTAAACACTGAAGACACGTAATATATACATATATACACAAACATTTCACATTAAAAGTAATGCATGAGGTTCCAAATATGATTATCAAATTGCTAACTTCAAATTGATTTGTTTCTGCATAAATGAATAATGTAGAAAATGAAGAGACCTTTGCTTTAAAATTCCACGGAAGCCAGGGAGGTCGGAAATGAAGCAAGAGATACCAACGTCGTGTTCTTCTACGGTTTTCATCGCCATAACGGTTTTACAGAAATGGTGATCAGCGACCACTCGTTAGGGTTTTAGTTTAGTTTAGGGTTTAGAGAAACAGAGCGGGAAGTTGCAACCGCTGCTGCATACCTTGTATCCCTTGAAACGCACCGTTTTTAGGTTCTCCGACACGCGCAACTTGTGATGTTGCGTGAAAATTCAATTCTATTTGGAACTGGGTGCTTAAAAAACTTTAAAAATATCAATGAAAATTGAATATATATATATATATATATATATATATATACTGTTAATAATCTTCAATCTTTCATTTTTGGCATGAAATATAAATTTGATGTTGGATGCTTAAAAATTGAAAGTTGTATTGGTAATTTCATAAATATGTTTCTAAATTTCATAAATTTTCGTTGTTACATAAGACGAAAGTTAAGTTGGAAGAGTGTGTAAGGAAGAAGGATGGAGGAAAATATCACGTGATAAGTTAGGAATATATGATGTTTTTCATGTGAAAACATTTTTTAATTTTTAAATATATTGATTTTTAAATTGGCGATTGAGATGACTTGAATGTATAATTCAACTATTTTTTTTCTTTTATGAAATAAATTAAAATCTTTTTTATGTGTGACTCAAATATTAAAAATCGAGTTCTTTTTATATTTTGAACATATGAAATATACTTGATCTTTTTAGGTGAGGATTTTTTTAAAAAAATCAGTAATTAGGTGTGGACTTATGTTACCAAAGTGAAATATAAAGGTCTTTCAATATAATTGGAAAAAAATTTAAAAAAAATAAAAAAGTTATGCTTGTTATTTCAAAGAAAATTATGGATTTGGATAACACATTACTTGAAAAAAAGTATTTTAGACTCAAAAGTGGTTTAAATAGATTTACAATAAAAGTTATCGGGAGAAAGACCTATTATCTATAATCACCATGTACTTACAAAGAAAAAAAATAGCAAAAAGTTTTTGTGACTAATATGGAATATTCTTCCATAGATTATAGAATATGCAATAGTTATGAACACATGATCAATACTTTTGCCAACTAGAGAAATGAGCCTCTTTATAGGCAAATTTTTGTTAAAATGATCACATACCTTCTTATCATTCAACAACAAATTTCATGAACAATAATAATGTTAGTAATGCTACAAAAACTAGCATGGCTTGTCTAGTGCCTAATGTTAAGGTCTTTGGAAATGGAAAATGAATTGAAAAAAATGCAAACATTCTCATGATTAGTGTTCTGATTCTAATTAATATAATTAGTATCAAGTCAATAGATACTATTCATACATACTTGTCTATTTAAAGGTGATATTTTTAAGGATGTGATAATAGTAATCCAAATTAAAACTTATAGTATTAAAGAAAATATCAAGGAGAAATGTTTAAATTGAAAATTTCTCAATTATCATAATAAAATAATTTAATGTTGATGTATTTTTTTTATATAAGCTTGCTCAAAAGTATATAAAAAAAAATAGAAATATTTTTAATATTAATACTGTGACCGCTCGGGCAGCGTACATGCATGATGTGATTCTTAAGAATTATAAAACATAAAATTATTTAAAAGTTATAATACATAAAATTCAAAGCATAATAAAAAAAAAGAGACAAAATTTTTAAATTAAAGAAAACTATAAAAGTATATTGATACAACCAAAATTTAGATGATGACTACTTGGGTATAATAATTTTTAAATTTATTTTGTTTTAAAAATATTTTTAATTTAATAAATTTTATTAGAATATAAAATTTAAATCAAAATTAATTTCTGTTTTTTTAAAATATTTATTTTAATCATGAAAATATTTTTCCTTACTAATTCTTAACTGAAAATCTATTTAATCACTACTCGATTTATGATTTCTTAGCATATTTTGATCATAATTTTATATATTTATTTTTATTATTAATTATTAAAGTAAATAAATATATAGTAAAAAATTATTTTTGATAATTTTTAAAAATATTGTTTTACAAATAAAAATATAAAATTTAATTTAATTTGAATGCATTTGGTCACAATACCTTATAATATTTGATATTTATTTATTTTAGACATTAATATTGATATTTTGTTGACATATATTTGATATAGTATTTGTGAAATGAGAAGGTGGAGTGAGAGTGCGATCTGAGTGTATTATTTTTGTGTGTTTTCAGTTTTGAGTCCAGGCGTGTGGAGCACACTGCACACACGGTAGCAGCGATCCATCGATATTCTCAACAACAGATCCAAAAGCCGTGAATCGCGTTGTTGGATCTGCGCGTGTGAATTGGAGAAAAGAAGAAGATGGTTACCAAAACAGAGGAAACTCAATTGAACAGGCTCGAAAATCAGGTCGATAACGGCGGCGGCGGCGCGTGGGAGTATCTCAGCCTTGTCAGAAAGCTCAAGGTTCGCCGTTCCGACAAAGTTCTCAAGCACGGCCTCTCCATCTTGAACAATCCCAAACAACGATCCACTCTCGGCGCCGATGGTGTGGTTTCTTCTCTTACGCTACTGACCTAATTTGTTGTTATGATTTTTGTTTTTGAATTGTAATTGTTCAGTTGTGTGAACCTTGCTTTTTGTACTGTACTTGAGTTGCAGGTTTAGTGTTGTTGAATTTGACTTTTGACTTATGTTTGTTTCTCTGTGCAGAATGGACTTTGTATGAGCAGGTTGCAGTTGCTGCTATGGATTGCCAATCTCTTGATGTTGCTAAGGTTTTGATTTAAATTGGTTTTGTGTGTTTTTTGATTGGTTTTTGCTTCGTGTATAGAAAATTGTAGGGATTGAATGAATTGTAAAATCTTAGCTTACTTTTGGTGGATATATAGCTGCTGTTGTAAAATTCGTTTGTAGTGTGATGATGTGCTTGTTCGGGATTCTTATGCACGGGTGGATTTTACTGATTTGAAATAGTTGAAACATATTTCCTCATTGGTTATTCGTTTATGTTGTTGCCACCACTTGTGTTACGGAGATGCTGGTGATGTACCTGTAGATGGTCACTCATGAGTTCTACTTGGAATTATTAACTTGCTTAGTGCATTTTGTTTTAGTGATGCATGATACTTGCTTTTCATTGCTTAACGCGTATGGTAATCATCTACTGTCTTTGGTTTCTGTTCGTTTTGTGGATAGTGTATGGTTTGTTTTAAGCTCGAGTCTTGTTTGGCCTTTTATTGTCTGTTGATGGTGGATGGAAAAAGTAATGGTTTTCTGATCTAGCTATTGCATTATCCTTTCACGTTGTATTCAGTGTTATCAATGGCGGATGGCGGCCTATGGCGGAAGGGCAAAATTCTGCCATATAAACATGCCATTGCGGCTTATTGTGCCGATGGTGCCGCTAAAGCTGACCTCCTTGACAAATTGCATATAGTGGTTGGCAAAAAATCCGCCATGCCATTCTGCCATAGCGGCCATGGTGGCACCATTTAACAATATAATTTGTATCATATCTTTTTTGTTAAAATTTTGGGCAAGATGTTTGATCTTGTTTGCTTTTGTGATTTCTGAGCTTGGAAAGTAATATGCTACAAAACTTTTATGATGTCCATTATGTTCTTTATGTTGCCAGAGTTGAGCATTTACCGCATTTGTCAACTTCGTATGCTTTGAGAAACCATTTCAGATTTTATGTTTTGAAGTTGATAATGTTTTACTTCTTTATCAGGACTGTACAAAAGCTCTTCAGAAGAAATTCCCAGAGAGTAAAAGAGTTGGTAAGTTGATATTTGAATTTTCCATGTCTCTCTTACATGTGTGGATTCGAGTTAGTTAACTGAATAGCACTATCTAAACAACTCTTGGTGTGTGACTGACTCTACACCTGAGACCTGACTATATATGTAAACTTAAAGGGGGGAAAATTAAGTGGCACCACCTGATGTCAGATACAGCCCACCTGTCCAGTTTCTTTAGACATTGTGATGGTTGATCTGGATGCACTTATTTCTGTCTTGTTCTCTTACATGTAGTAGTGCTAGAGCTATATGGTAATTTTCCAAAGCTCTAACTGTAATGTTTACTTGTCCCAAAACGAAAGGAATTGCATGCCCTTCTCTGATTGTTGATGCCCAGTTCTGGTTCTCTCTTAGACTGGCCGAAGAATACTTGGATGATTTTCCTTCCATTCTTTCGAGAGGGTTGTTATGTAATATAAATACATTAGTACACCAAAATCCAAATTTGTCTGTGCTTATGCATGCTTCTGTTCCCTCTGGAAAAAAATTGACTTGAATTGACTAATTATACAGGTAGGCTGGAGGCAATGTTGCTCGAAGCTAAAGGGTCCTGGGAATTGGCAGAAAAGGCTTATGCAAGCCTTTTGGAGGACAATCCTCTTGATCAAGTAAGCTCACTTAACCTTATGGGGAAACCAAAAACGGGACCTGTTAGTTGCTAAGTTACTCTATGTGATGAAACAAAAGTTTTATGATAGTGGCTTATTCTTCTTTTGTGTTTTTTTTTTTTTACTTTGATTTGATTTATAACCTTTCAGTTTGACCATTAAATAGGCTAGGCTGTTTTTGTTAAGAAAAGCAAAAGCTTAAGTGTTTATCTTTTTGGTTGTTTTGATGTTGAACAGATCATCCATAAGAGGAGGGTGGCAATGGCAAAGGCACAAGGCAACATTTCTCTGGCTATTGAATGGCTTAATAAATATCTGGAAACGTGAGATAATTGTTTAAGTCTTTGTTTTCTTCCAGAATTGAAGATGAAAAGTTGTATCTGATTTGTATCAGAAAGTAAAGCATGTATCTGAATTCTTTTTCTCATTTTAACAGATTCATGGCAGATCATGATGCATGGAGAGAACTGGCTGAAATATATGTCTCCCTGCAAATGTTAGATTTTATTCTACTGTTTATCTCCCCATCTACGAGTGTAACATTTGTATCACTAATTATTTAACTTCCTTTGCTTTTTTGGATTTCTGTAATCCTGTTAGGTATAAACAAGCAGCATTTTGTTACGAAGAGTTGATATTGTCTCAACCTACTGTTCCACTCTACCACTTAGCCTATGCTGATGTAAGTAACTTCTTTATGAATGTGATTACTTTATTTTGGTCAAATCAAACTCTTCTCCTTCCTCTCATTTCTTTACTCTGATATTAGCAAGGCACAGAAAACACTGCATGCTAGAGATGCATGGGAATAACCTAGCAAGAGTCTTAGTTTTATTCTTATGGTATTGCCAGGTACTTTATACACTTGGTGGATTAGAAAACCTCCAAACTGCCAAGAAATACTATGCCTCCACTATTGACTTGACTGGAGGCAAGAATACCAGAGCACTCTTTGGTGTATGCTTGGTAAGCTTTTCCATCTGAGTTTTCATTTTTGTATGGACCTCTGCAAGTTAATGTGCATATGGACTCATTGTAGTTGTTTTAATTTCGATGTTTGGATCAACATAGGTTTTATTGATTTCAATGAAAGTCATCCTTTTGTTTTGCTTTGACTTTTTATACCTGAAATTTTTGTTTTGCTCCTGTTCTCCAGTGCACATCTGCTATTACACAGCTTACGAAAGGGAAAAGCAAGGAAGACAAAGAAGGGTCACAGTTACAGTCTCTAGCAGCCAAAGTTTTGGAGAAAGATTACAAGCAGAGAGCTCCCGACAAGCTTCCTCAACTTACAACTGCCTTAAAGAGTTTAACATTGTCATCATGATGCAGCATCTCTTAAAGATTGTTATTTAGTCAGTTTTTTTGACATTTTCTCAGATTGTTGCCAGCTTGAATCATCACACTTAGATTTTATCAGTCATTTTCTACTCGATATGAAAATTCATATTGCTCTGCATTTTACCTTCGATAATGAATATTTATTCAAAGACATGTAAAGTTTCAGATGGCCCCGTGGATCTAGAAGTATTATCATAGCTTTCCTAATGCATAGGATGGGGCATAATGTGCTTTATGACATCCTTTAGCCACTTTTTTTTTCATTGGTATACAAATTAAGTTAAAAGATTATATCCCCCTCCTCCCTTTTTAATCATTTTCTTCAGGGTTTCGTGTAACAAATAATATTATGCATTGATGATGTGGCTCGTTATAGTGTGAATGGATCCAGGACATCCGGATTGGGGTTGCAGAATTTGCACTCTTTCGTGTGACTTCCCATGTGTAATTTGCTACTTTCACATGTTAATGGAATCGATGTTTATGTGGTGAATAATTGGTTATAAAACTCTATACTATATATTTTTTTTGGGTCAATAAGAACATAATAATAAGATGAATTCTTGAAAAAATAATTTTAAAAACATAATTTAGTTTGGATTGGACCTATTTATTATTCTTTTAGGGTCAAGAGAGCTAGAGAAAGAACATGAAAGCGAAAACATGAGTGCTTTCCCTTTATTTTCTTTTGTAACCCATTAGAACAATTAAGGATGAAACAAAGAAAGAGCTCATGTATTAAAAAAAAAAAAAACATAAAGAGAGAAAAAAAGAGCCACTCATTCATCTAACTTGATTTAAAGAACTAATTGTTTTCTCTTTTATTAAAAAGAAATTAAGCTGTTTGATATTACGATTTTTAAGGGGAGAAAAAAAGAACAAACTCACAGTTACACCAAATAATAGTTGAGAAGCGCAGTCTAGTGAAGCAGTATGGCAAACTCAACTAATGCAAAGCTTAACCATAGTTGAGAAGGCTGAACACAAGACTTGGTGGGTACTGTGTGGGGTGATTTTGTCGGAAACCTTAACGACAGATGGACATTAATTTTGATGGCATACGAGGCATTGAAATATTATCAAGTTGAAAACAGGCCACATTCTACTGCTATCTGTGCCTTAGGTTCGAGAGTGTTGACGTACCAATTGCAGCTTTTTATGGTCTCTTATCTCAATTCCATGGGGCATGCACCCTCACCAGACGCTGTTATGTTGTGTGCAGACCCGTCTTCTTTTTACTCAAAAGTCCTATTACTTTTGGTCAACCTCACCTCTTGTCAATTCCATTTCAGGCCACTTGTAATCATTCATACAAACTCCATTTTTCATCACCATATCATATGCTTACACTCTTACCTATAATTCTAACATTACCCTTCTATTTCTCTTCCAGTAAAAACCAATATGCTACCCTGAAATTATTATTTTTAGTCTAATTTAAAAGCACTATCAAATTTATATGTAATAAAAAAAATCCCTTTAGTGTTATATTATATTAATGTTAATGCATAGATGATGTGAGAATAAAATAAAACTTTAACAGATGTTTATGTAAAAAAAAATAAAATTATACTTACAACGCATATAAATTAGTTCTATATTTTCTTTTTGTCATAGTAGACCAACAGATTGTTTACTAAAAGCAACAAAAAGTAATTTTTACTAGAATTAGTTCTACTGAAAACAATTTCACAAAATCTAATTCTAGTTATATCTGAGACACCTTTTCTTCCACATTTGGTGTACTAAAATAAACTGTAGATTTCGGTTTAAAATGGTATATACAAGTTTTCAAACACTGTGTAGGCTTAGAAAAAAACACAGGAGTAAAGTTAGTATTTAATTACAGGTACCGTATAAGTAGGCGATCGAGGAAGGGAATGTGAGGTCGTGACTCATGCACGTCCTATACGACAAAGAAGACTGAAATAGATTCCCAAAACTAGTGCATCATTCTTCATGATGTCAATTCCAATGACAATGACTTCAGAACTGTCACGTCAATTTACAGATTCCTTCATTTAATGTTCCATTGTACAATTTTTATTCTTTGCCCTCGTAAAACATATTCAAAATTTTATGCATTCCTGGTACATAAAGAAATTAAAAAGACAAAAAGAAAAAATGCATTCTTCGACTCCTTCGTATTATCACTTTGTGTCAAAAGTATTTTGTTTAAAAGACTTTCAAAGTATCAAAATTTGGTGAAATAAATGCGTGTTAGAATTTCTTAATGATTCAAGGAATAATGAAGTTGGAACAAAATATACGTGCTAAGATTAACAACAATATAAAGAAGAGTATGTAGTGTTAAAAACACAAGAAAACGAATCAAAAGAAGTGTGATGGTTATACCTTGTGCTAGAGACTGAAGGATGACTACCATTTGCTGCTGTTTTTGACAGACATATGTCAAAGATAAAATGAATTCAAATAAACCAGAGTTTTATTTCAAGTACATAGTTCAAAAACTTCTTTCATATGAGATTTTTCAATTGAAATTGCAGACTTAGGCCTTAAGAAGATAGTCATTGTTAATGACTACTAAGTTTAACCCTGCTCCAAAATTTGGTTTGAAAGATCATACAACAGATTGTATGACAAAAAAATTTTACTCACATAACATTAGAGGTCATAATGAACTGGCAATATCTTATCAAGTTTAGCAGCAGGTTGGCAATTGTCTCCAGAGAGTAAACAAAAATGATATTTGGCCTACCAGTATATAAATATATTTGTCGAAATCTCATCAAATTTGCTAATTATTATCAGAAATCGAACTATGTGATTCTATTAAGGCAAAAAGTATTCATATTTATGCCATGTGCATAGCATATAAAAATAAGTATATATCTTCCATAGATTGAAATAGCTTCACCATCTCATTCCTGAAGTATAGAAGAAAGTATCCAATGGTTACTAAAACAAAGAGTTATGACATTCATTGTAATTTGGTAATCTTCCACTCACTATGTTCTTGTTCCACCTCAGTTAGTCAGCTCTGCTAAGCTTATTAGCCATCACCTGTTTTCCCAGAAAATGTTTGTTGCGTGCTCTTGGTAATGGGAATTACCAATTTGGACTAACATCGTTACTGCCCTAACATATTTCATGATATGAATCCTAAATTCTAAAATTTAAAATATGACAACCCAAGACAAGGAATGGTAGATACTTGAATAACACTGGAAACAAACAGGTAAACTTTGTTGTTTTAGTAATATGAATCATAGAGTTAACACTTGCAGACAAATGTACAACCATTTGGGGAAAAAAAAAGTCTCTGGTCTGTTCAAATAGCTAAGCTAAATTGAGGATATGAATTTAACAGCACGAATGAAAGAAACAAACTCAACTATGTTTCAATCACATGGTTGATAAATCAAAACTCACTGAGGGGTCTGTCAGTACTCAATATGAGATGGATATCTGCATATCTACTGGTTTTTCCAAGCATACAAAGTAAGCGAGAAACCAAGACCCTGCAATTTGGTCTCAGGAAACCTCTCAGAGAAAGACCAAGCCAAATTTGAAGGCGGTTGGCTCGCCCATAACTTGTCCACGGCGGAGAGGGATGTCCTGAACATGAAGACAGCATTTCCAAGGGATGTGTCAAAGAGCCAATTATGGACATCCCAGAAAACTTCCACTGCAAGGCCATCTACAAGGATAGTATGGTTCCCCCTGAACTTCCATTTCAACCGCTTCACTTGCATCACAGTTTTGCTGTCTATGCGAATTACAAGGCTGGGATCACCAACACTTGCAGTGTCACACTCAATCACAAGATCATGAATTTGGCCATTGTCACAAAACATAGCCTTGGTACCATACAACTTCTTACCAAAAACATGTTCTTTCTTGGCAACTAAAACTGCATTGTGAGGTAATGGATTGGCATTGGTCTTCTTGAAAGCTTCCTTCCTCAAATCCCCGAGAAGGAAAACCATTTGTCCATCCACAACAGCTCCTACATAAAATCCACCCAACGGTTCTGGCCCGGGACCAAATTTAGCTGAAGAAAGGTCCCAATACACATCAAATTTACAAGAATGAACATCTAGACTCTTGCAACCTTTTCTCTTGGAGAACCCCCACGGTTTAATATCCACCTTACAAAGACTCTGGCTTGAAGAATCATCGATCCCAATGCCGAGGCCCTGCCCCATCAAATTCTTACTCCATGTCACAGTAATCAGGCAGGAACTACCACTAACCCTGCATTGATAAACACAAGTAACCACATTCTGGGCACCTTTATTAGCACTTGAAGACGAGGAATCGGCAACTTGAACACCATTTTCCCCAAAACAAGAAGGAAAATCCTTCATTTTTTGCTTCAGTTCCGTTCAATTACCAACCTTTTCCCCCTTTGGGAATTTCAACAAACAGATGGAGCCCAGTTTTGGATAAGACAAAAACACTCACTCAGAAACAAGATGAAACTCAAAGTTGGGACAGACTCTTACCTTAACTTGATCAGAAAAACCCATCAAGCAACGATTTTTAACACAGAGTGACAACCCTTGAATCCAAATTGAGAAGAAAGAGTGTGGCTTCAAGACAAATTTAGAGAATGCAGAGAGTGAAACAGCTCAGACACCAGAGAGAAGCAGACAAAAAAGCAAACTTCTTTCACTATCAATGTCTGGCGTTACTAACCATTGAAATTTTTTAAGCAAAAAAAAACCCCAAAAGCCAAAAAGAAAAGCAAAAAAAAACGCACAATAGAATATAAAATAAAATGAAAAAGAACCTTGAGATAGCAACGCCTTGAAGCAAAATAACGGAGGAGAAAATGGAATAGTGCAGAAAAACAAAAAAAATGAAAACTGAGTAGTGTGGTAACGGCGAATGAAGGTTACTCATTCAGCACAAGTCATGATATATGGTGAAAACAAAAGAGACTCTTTTTATTTTACTTTTTTTCCTTTTCAATGGAGACCAAGCTTTTTATTTACTAGACACGAAGAACAGAGGAACTTGAAATAGAGCCTTTTCCTCGTTCTTCCAAAAAATCTAACAAGACACTGCTCATGTGTACTCTACACATGAATACCAAATCAATGTACTATTCCCTTGTCTTTCTAACTTGCATTTTATATATCTGTTTATTTTATTTTTCAGTTGAAATTTTAATTAGAGTTTAGTGTAAGGAATATAAAATAAAAAAGTTGGGGTATTTGAAAATTAAACTTATTTTTGAATTTTTTATTATATTTTCTATTTATATAATTTATTATATAAACTACTACATTATACAAGTAAGGTTTCTCCATTACACAACATAGAAAAAGGTATTTTAATTTCCCGTTTGGTTAGTTCTTATAATTTATAAATGTCTCTTTTTTATATATTTTAAATTTTAAACTCTTTTGTTTTTTATTATTAAAATTTTCATAACAATATTATAAACGTAGTTCCAATATTAAACAAACTTTGATGGTAGAAATAAAAAAAATAGAATATAAACTATAAAGATTAAAAGAAATACTTGTAAATTATGAGAATTAAAATATAAAAATTCTAAAATTATAAGAATTAAATGTAAATTTTAACTGTATAAATTAAAATATAAAATATTGAGTGTAAAATATAAATTATAGGTAGTAAAAGATAAATTAGGTGAAATTATAGAATAATTAAGAAAAAATTATTCTTGGAACTGCAAGCATGTCACGGCACGCACGCATTGGAAAGAACGATTACATGTTTAACATGCCATGTCATAGGAATAAACTTTATCGATTATTTTAAAATAAATTATTTTTTATTTTTTAGTAGTCCTTCAATTAACAGCATGTTAATATATGATAAATAAATCTTAGTGTAAATTGATGAAATATTAAATAATTTTATTTTAACGTAAGACTCTGTATGTAAATTTTATAATAAGAATTTCCATTTAATAAATTTTTCGTTAAATGATCTATTATAAAAAAAAAATTATTTAATAACGTAATAGATAATGTAAAACATAAAAATTATTTAATGAGGCGTCTTTATTATTTAAGACCTTTGCGTTGTGTAACTATAAATTAGGAGTTATAAATAAATTGCTTGAGTTAATTTGTTAAATATCTATTTGACTAACTAATTAAATAAATTTAATATTTAACGTTAACTCTATTATTTAAATAAATCAAATCAAAACTCTACAACTTAATATCACTGACTTTGAATAACTTTATTTATATATATAGTAAAAAAAACATGCATAGAAACTAGTTTGGTTTGAAGTTAATACTTTCAAATCCATACTCACGTGAATAAGTGAATTTTAGGTTTGGTTTTAATGAGTTTTCTCTTAAAACTTGAACCAAATTCCAGTACAATTATTTTAAGGATGGCAAGAAAATTAGAATATTTGAATTTTAAATTGTTTCACTATTTTAGATGGGAGTATTACTAATAGCATGTGATTAAATGCATTTGAATCCATCTCAATATATAAATATATACATAAATAAATTATTTTAATAATAAAGTAACATAAAATAATATTAAAATTTTATTTAATTCTTAAATTTTTATTATTAAATTTTAGTATTTATTAGTTTTATATGTTATTTTATTTAAAAAATAAAAATTTAATATATAATATATTTAAAATATCTAAAAATATTTTTTATAAAAAAAATCTGACGGGAATGAGTAAGTTTTAATTTTAAAAATCTCAAACTCACCTTTTTTTTTTTCCTTTTTTTTTAATTCACCTCAAAATCTGAAGTGCATTGTATTCAAATCTTCACGTCAAAGTAACTATCATTATTCTCTTATAAGATGATCCATTAAATTCATGATTAGTTTTTCAAAACACGCATATTTTTATAAGAGACATCTTGTTCAAGTAACTGTGATTATTGTGGGCTATAAAAATCTCTCAAAATATTAATACAGCTTACATGAACTTGAAACCACTTATTAAATTGGTAATTTCAAGTTTAATACGATTGATATAGTTTTTAAAATATGTATATAATTATAAATTAATAATAAATAATGAAATGTTAATTTGGTTCGAATTTTATAATTAATGTAAACCGAACAAATGACATCAGACTTTTTTTTAGTTTAAATGAATTTTAAAGTAAAAAATAATCAATCTATGCCGCTGTAACTAAAATAACAATTTATAACTTAAATAATAAATATATTATATTATCGTGAACTATTATTATTATTATTTGTTTTATAAAAACTAATTATTTTACTCATACAGTACTTTTATACAACAATTAAAATTGGGTTGACTTGGTTATATATTTTTTTATTAAAAAAAATTTAATAGACAAATGTAATATATAAATAATTAAATGATTAATTATTAAATGTGAAGAAATAAAAGAAAATTAATGAAAAAATAATACAGAAATGTATATTCTATCTAATTAATTAATTGTGAAATAAAATTATTTACTGTGATAATATATAAGAACATGGTTCTTGTTCTCCTTGTGCATTACCATGCCGAAACGGGTATGTAAACTGCGATTTTGCATTAATTTATCACTGTATGATCTATGGTTAATCCTCTTTGACGAAGACACACAACCCATTATTAAGCAAATCATAGAGTAACTAAAATGGAAAATAAGCTGGATAAATAATGGTAGAGTAGAGTAAGGTAAAATGTCGTTTTTAATATTTTTATAATCTTTATTTGATCGAACGTTTATTAAAGGATTAAAGGTTATAATTATTAGTGAGAACGCAATTTTTTTTATTTAAGAACGTATCAACTTAAATGTCATGATTCAATTATAACTTAACGTATATTAATTTCTTTCGCTTTATAATAATTAATATATATCACGATTCGACTATAATTTGACGTACCTCACTTTCTGTCATGAGATATATTAATTAATATATATCTACGACAATTTCTCCTCATAAATTACACCCACTAGAATCAATATCATAACTTTAATTCTAAAATTAATTGTTGGTTCGAGCAATTTACTATTGTGTTTGTGTTGATAAGTTATTATTCGAAACTGAAAATAATCTGAATTGATCAAGTCAGCATCATTCAATCCATTGATTTTGACAGGTAAGTTCACCTCTTGCAGTATTTGCACCTGAGTTCTGCCCAAGAAATGATTCTGACACTGGCACCAATGAATGCAACGTGAGCACTGACTCATAAATATGATCAAGCTAGGTACCATATGCTATTTCACCCCACAATTTTTGGCTCTACACTTTTTTGGATAGCTTTGAATGCTAAATATTGTTTCTGAAACGACTTTTGTATATATTAGAAACATTTGAAAAATCAAACCCATACCTGTACTCTTTTCTGTTAATCCAAATTAACCTTCTTCAATCAAGGTTACACGTTATCAACTTATGATTGATTTGGACTTTAGAGTTCAGTTCAGTTCAGTTGATGATTCTGTTTTGTGTTAGATTCAAATTAAACCACTATGTTTCATGTCAAGAATTTCCACTGTTAGCGTATAAGGTAGCACTAAAAATTTACATGATCACTAATTCACAATCAATGTTAGACTACAAAATGTCCAAGACCTTTTAAAGCATTTTTTAGTTTCACTTTAAACTTGCTAGACTTATCTGTAGCATTTAACTAAACAGTTGAAAACTTGCCGCAGAATAATGATAGTTAAACACTACATTTTACTATTAAAGTTATAGGTAAAATTTAAACTATTTTTAAAATGATGTACTAATTTATTGAATTAATTAACATTCTAAATAATATAAACATGTATACAACTATACATATTGCTCAGTAGTGATTAATCTGTGTGAGAATATAATGTTTAATAAATATTTACACATACTAATGTCTGAGTCACAGAAAGAAAGCGTGTTTTTTTAAACTGAAGAGACCCATTCTTGATTGGCATGGGAAAAAGAAATTAGAAAAGGAACAATTCTCATGTAAGAAAATGATGTAGACCCTGTAGTACTAACTGTGATGACTTGGAAAGTGTGAGTGCAACCCAGCTCACAAGATAAAGAACCCATTATAGCCTTGTCAAAGGCGTCAATCAAGGAACCAAAACAAACATGACCCAATCAAAAGCACGTCTGCGAAAGACATAGCAACTGGCATTGATGATTGTAAGTTAGGAAGCCTTGTGTTCCCATCATTATAAGGACACAAAGCACTTGACTTTTTCCAACATCTCACCTAAAAAAACATAGACACCTCTCTCCAAAACATCCATAAAATTAAACATTAACAACCCCGTTAGTTACACTTTAAACATTACAAACATTACACATGTTTTTGAGGAACTGAATGAACAAATTAAGCAACATGATTGCAGGTTGTTTCAGTTTCAACCAACCCAACACACCATCATCTTCAAGCAGCAGCTACAACTCTCAATCACAAGTTCCACAGAATGTGGTAACATGCATATACCAAACTCAACTCTGCAATAACTCTTCTACCTATCTCACTCTCAGTTGGTCAAAAACCCTTTTTTCTCATTCCTTAACCATTTCAGCCACAGATATCTTTTCCATCACAATCTCTTTAACCCCATCAACCTTCTCCTTCTTCAAAACACGACACGGTTCAAAATCAATCCACCACCGCAAAATCAAACTCCAATGGAACTTCACCCGCGCAGAGTTCATTCAAAACTCGGCTGAGCCAGAGTCACGGTTCTACCTCGCGATATCGTACGATGGAAAGGTTAAATTTTTTCTTGGAGACCTTTTCCACGTTTTCTCCTCACGACAACAAAACTGTATCAACCCAGAAACAGTTCTGTTATCGAGAAGAGAACACGTGTTTGGAAACAGAAGTTATGTATCACGTGCTGCGTTCATGGGATCGAAGCACGTGATAGAGATCGAGTGTGGAGGAGGGGTGTTGGGTGTGAAAGTGGACGGTGAGATGCGGTTAGTGGTGAAGAGGTTGGCATGGAAGTTCAGAGGGTATGAGAAGATTTTCATTGATGGTGTTGAAGTTGAGTTCTATTGGGACGTGTTGAGTTGGGTAGTTAACGGTGACGGCAACAATAACGGTCATGGACATGGTGTTTTTGTGTTTCAAGTGGGAGATGGAACTGTGTGGCCTGAAATGGTGGGTGCTGAGAAGAAATTAATGAGGAAGAGTGTGTCTGCTTCTAGCGTGTTGCAATGGGCAGAAGAGACTAGTGAGTGTGGCAGGACATCGTGTTCTTCTTCAACCAAGTCTTGTGGGAGCAATGTTACAAATTTCTCTTTGTTGCTCTATGCTTGGCCCGTTAATTAATTAATTGACTAATTCCATTTATTGTTTCTTAATACTGTTAATTCTTTTACTTTTGAGATTGGATTGCCATTATCTTGTTCATAGTCATATATGTATATCTATGTATACTCATCTTTCTTTCATGTTCTTGTAAAATACTGCCTCGAGCCAGTTATTGTTATCCAAATTCAGAAATAAATGTGCCTCCTTTGATGCGCCATCTCTCTATAGTATTGTTTCTCAATTCAAACATTTATTTTTCTCTTAATTATCAGTCTTGGTTAGAAGTTAGAACTTGGAAGTATTTCTGTTAACTCAAAATATTTAATGTAATAATGATGGGCTTATGATTCTAGTATGATTATTGCACATTTTGTTATGATTTCAAAATAATTTTCCCTTTGAAACGCATGGTTTGGATTCTCCTTTAGAAACATATAATAGACATAAAAAGATAACTTTTTAGTCATTCTACTTTTTATTACTTTGTACCAATAGGATGATATGAAACTGCAATTGCTGCTGTTTAGTAATGACAACATCAGATATAGGAAATTCCCTTTTTCCTGATGAGAGGAAGGATGATGCGCTAAGAAATTGTAATCTCCAAAAGTATTTTGTCACATTGCAAATCGCAAAACCCGAAATATGTCCTGTATTCGCTAGATTAGCTCTAGTTACAGGGAGAGTCAAGCAAGAGCGTTGCCAAAAAGAAAGGATTTAAATTGGATAGTGACATCCACACTTGGTAACATAACAATCTTTGTATTGTATGTACAACAAAACTCGACGTCTTTCTCAGATTTCTCCTGCTCATATCAGGAATACACCTGTTATATAATTGCTTGCTTGCCACATTTCCAGAAAACCATAAAATATTATGATCATGTAATCCCTTTAGTGTCGATGATGATTGTTATTTTAGGTGGATGAGTATGACCGTCATTACTAATTCTGTAAATTGTGTTGATTAACATCAATGAATGTTTGTCCCATCAATGGCGGCCAAAGGATAGAGTCATTGCTTGGTTGGGTTACCCCTTGTAAGGGGTTAGCTTCTGACTTGTGACACACTTCATTAGTTAAAAGTCATACACATGAATAATGACTCATATGACTCCAACACAAAAACCAGAAGACCGTTCTATATACACTTTGATACCCAATACAAATCCATCTTATAGTGGCAGAGCACAGAAAATTTCCCTCTTAGTCATCATAAGGAGCACAGATAGAAAGGTAATTCTTTCTGATAAAAGATGAGCATTGTGGACAAATGGAGAATCTCTGCAACATGAGCTGTTATCTTTCCTCCCCTATCATTTTCTAATAAAGTAACCTTGCTTTCTCATGAAGATATAAAATTATTCTTCAATCAAAGCTTTTAGAATGATTAGTCTTGTTTCAAAGCATATATAATCAATTGGTCAATTTTTTTTTGGTACCTTAAAATTCTTCATATTTGAATCATAAACCTTGGTGAGGTAAAGTGTGATGATATATTTTTGGTCATTTAGGATGCAACTTTACTTCGTTAATCTGCAACAGGCAGTCATATATATATTCCTTTTGAACGGAAGGTGGTAAAACAATGTCTTGAGCGGTTACATATCCAAGACCTTTGAAAAAAATAGATGTGTTTCTAGTTCCATAGAGATTACTTCTTAATACAATTTTTTTCAAATTCATTAAAATTTCATGTACTGATTCTTGGTAAAATATTCATGTGGTATTGTCTCTGATTTTGTGCGTGTGATACACACTTTCTCTATTTTTTCAAGTAAAACTCTTCACATTATGCCTATTTCTCTTTCTTTATATTTTATAACTAATTATTTGGTGCATAGATTTTTTTTTTTCAACATATTTTATTGATGAAAAAAAATCACATAAATTTACTTATCTAGAGTGGTACACTTACATGAACTTCACTCAATGCAAAAGATGTTTGAAAGTGTTTCAAATAATACATTGCTGGCATTCTAAAAGGCTAAAAGCATCTCCACTTTCATGCTTTAACAAACAGAGAATAGTACCAAGTTGAGTCGTTGTACGGTTCGTTTGATTCCGCGTTTAAGCTCAAAGCTACATAGATTAATGTTTATTTATTATGGTAAATATCAACCATAGTTTGTTAACTACAAAGTGAGTAATGTGCGGGACTCATTTGGTAGTAAAAAAGAATGAACAATGAAGTGCATTTAATAGTTGCACTCTTAGAATATTTTTTTTTACTTGTAAGTTTAAAAATAATAAGAGCAACTTTAGTACAATTGTATCTTATGCTAAGAAACTTTATTTTTAACTCTCGCTAGAGTGAGTTTACGTTATATTTAGAGTTGCTTAAAATATCATTGCTTATAAATAAAAAATTAAGTGTGAATAAAAAAATATAAAAATGTTAATATTTGATGAATTGTTTAATATTTTTATCACTGGGAAAAAAATATATTTTGGGACACTTAAATATGATATATAATAATATATAAATCACTTGATAAAAAATAAAATACTTAAAATAAATATGTGGATGTCTGGTTCAACGTCATAAATTTATATTTAGGATAAAACCACGTCAAATTCAGCATAAAAATAATTATTAATTACTTTTAAGATTCGCATTCAAATTTATTTGATTTAAATTCAAACTTACATTATCTTAACTGACTTGCTGGAAATATTTTGAACAATAATTTTACATGATTTCAATGAATTTCACAATTAATAGCACGTTGAGATTCAAATTCATAAATTTAGAAACGACATTGATTTTATTATAAAACCATAGCGTGTAAAAAGAATAACATTTGTTGCTTCTGAAAATTAGGAAGGTTTAATTAACCGCAACCCAAGAATGTTATAAGATGTGAAATTAAATTATGTTAGACATTACCAAAAACATTATATATGAATACTTCAATTAACATTGAGTTATTTATTGTGGCTTATGTAGTGAAAATTTAAAAATTAATATAAAATTGCATATTAATAGATAATTTATTTGATACATAAATTTAACATATATTTGTCAATACATGTAATCCTATACCATTAACATAAATTTACAATATTATATTCGCAATTTATACTAATAAGAAAAATCTCATCGCTTAAGAATCTTTCTCCATTGATTTAACAATTAAGAAAATAATACTGCAATTTAATATGTTTATTATTTGTCAATTTTGATTTTTTTTTAAATGTCTTAACGTGCTGGTTTTTATTTAATTCAATCTATATGCACTGGTTTTTATTTAATTTAATCTATATGTACTGGTTTTTATTTAATTTAATCAATACGTACTAGTTTTTATTTAATTTAATATTCTTTAGAAGTGATTGATTAATTAGAGCGTGGCTAGGTTCATTGTATCCGAATCTCAGATTTGTGAGTGAAGTGAGTGAACTTATCTGAATCCAATCGGCGATGGCAGCAGAATCCATCAAAATCGTCACCGGCGCCGACGATTTCGGCACTCCTCTCAAAGACGCACTCGTTGCGCACCTTCGTTCACTCAACATCCAAGTCGAAGATCTCGGAACCTCTTCCTACTACTCCGCCGGAGCCGAGGTCGGTCGCCGAGTCTCACAATCCCCCTCCGACACGCGCGGCCTCGTCGCGTGCGGCACCGGCGCCGGCGTCTCAATCTTCGCCAACAAATTCCCCGGCGTCTACGCCGCCACCTGTCTCACCCCTGCCGACGCGGTAAACGCCAGGTCCATCAACAACTCCAACGTCCTCGCCGTCTCCGGCAAGTACACCTCGCCGGAAGCCGCGGTGGAGATCGTGGACACGTGGCTCAAGACTCCGTTCAAGTCGGCGTGTCCAGCTAACGATGACAAACCCTGGCCGGAGGAGATCCACGCGTTCCTCGATAACTCGCTGAAGGAGATGCCGGAGATCGGAAAAGAAGGAGCGTTTGACACGTGTGCGGTTTGTTGTTTGGTGAAGAACCGTGAACTGAACCCTATCGATATTATTCCTGGCGGATCGATGAAGATCTTGAGGGAGACTCCGACGTCGGCGTTTGTGAGGTTCAAGGCTGGGAGCGTTGAGCCTGCGCATCACCACACGTTTGGACATGATTTGGTTGTGATTGAAGGGAAGAAGAGTGTTTGGAATTTGACAAAGGAAGAGAGATATGATCTTACTGTTGGTGATTATTTGTATACTCCACCAGGGGATGTTCATAGGGTTAAGTATTATACAGATACTGAATTCTTCATCAAGTGGGATGGACATTGGGATATGTTCTTTGATGAAGATCTTCAAACCGCCATTAACGCTATTGATAAGGATATAGCCTAATAATGTTCCCCAATCGCTTCACTTTGTATTTTTCTATGCTTGTATGAGTTGTATCACCAAATAATGTGTGTTGGTTTTATTGAATGAGGATGCAGTATATGTAATACTATGTTTTAAAGTTGAATCTGAGCGTTATAACTGCCTTCTTATTACATTAAATACGCGCACAACACAATGCAGACCTATTCAGCAAAGAAAAAAAATCCATTTCCTTTTATGATCCTATACTCTTAGCGTGTTTGAAGATACCAAATATGCGTGATTGGTTTGCTACTAATAGTCTTTGGTCGACTTGATCTCGATTAAACAAGAAGGCTAACATGTTTGGGTGTTTTTGGAAACTCATTTGGTCTAGTCGCATTACATGAAAAGTTGTTCAATCAAAACACCCACATTTTGTTTTCCCATTGGCCTTGTTAGTCGTTGTTTGGTTTGTGTGAGGGGAAGTCCCTGGGTGTGAGATAGTGAGAGATGGTAGAGTGAACTCTTGAGACATTGGGTCACTATAAAAACAATAAAAAATCTGTGGACTGCTTTCTTTTAAATCAAAGGTGTATTTTAATTTATCCTAACATATATTAAAGAATAATAGTTAGATAACAAAAAAAATTTATTAGTGGACAATTGTGATTACAGTGTTGGGCTTTTGGCCCAAAGGAAAGAGACAATTCAAGTTTTGTAATATGTACAATTGGAGAGTAGAGATAAGGGGAAGAGGAGATGTTGGACTCCAGAAGTCTATAAATAAACAAGGGACATATCACTTACAAAGATCTACTAATTTAATATTTGAAGATTTTGAATTAAAGATAGTATCAAATTAACTTGCTTGTTTACTCATAGATTTGTCAATGGAGATCTCTCCAATATTTAACTCCACAAAATTTTTGTTATTTGGTTTATACTTTTATTTAAAAATAAAGAAATAAACATAATTATTAGTGAGTCACCGTCGTGGACTTTTTATATTTAATTATTGAATTTATTGTTATATAATATTATTAGTATAACTATGCAATTGATCAATTACAATTTATGGTATAGCATGACTGATCAAATAGGTAAAATAAGAATCAAATGCATTTTTTTTTGGTTGACTGATAATGTATTTACTTACGCAATTATTCATCACCTATGCTGAATGCATAGGAATGCTATTGTCTAAGGAGGCAAATAAAAAATATAAATTTAAAAAGATGAAAATTGTTTAGTTTTAAAAGTAAAGAGACGTAATTGACTTCAAAAGAAGTAGAGAAACTAAAATCACGCATAGTTCAAATTTGAGTAAGAAAACAATTATCTAAATCTATTACTAGATGCAACTAATTGGTGATCAACGGTTTCGAATTAAGAAAATTAAAAAGTATTTCACTAAAACCTAATTCAAGCTCATAAATCAACTGACTTATAAGGTGAGATTCCTCATTTATACAGACTTTATTTCTCAGTGGACATAGGATTTTTAATAAATACAACTCGTTAATCCTCATTTAATTTTTTGATCTAAAAAGTGTTGGTGAAAGTTTCATAGTGCTAACATTTTACTCTATAAATCCTGCTTGAAGAATTATATTTATATTTGCCATTATATAGTGGTGGTTAAATGGCTCGTATGATTATCCATTAATAATCTTAATCGATGTTTATACTTATCCATTAATAAACAATATCCTTATACTAATCTCAATCGATGTTTATCATGACTTCTAAATCATTTCAAATGAACATTTAGAGCTCATGCAACATTAAGACGAAAACAAAACAATAGCTTATCAATCGTTGTTTACTTTTACGGCGGCGGCACGAGATGGCTCATAGGATATCATGCAATTCCTTTACAAGTCAAGCATGTTGGAATTATAGTGCTCCATTTAAAAAATATAAAAGAGAAGAAATTAAGTTGCATACGTAATGAAAGTGCTAATAATTAAAATAGTTAATGAAACCCAGAAAGTAGAGCACTAATGTAGCTCCATCCTTTCTAGAAAAATGAATGGATATGATGCACGTGTGTGTTTCCATCAATGCGATCCATTAATTTACAGCATTTAGTTTTTGACTGCCCTTTATTTAGAATCTTCCAATGTTCAAAACTAAACAGATTGAATGAATATGAAAACTTTACTACCAATTGCACGTTGGAGAAAAAGTTCTATCTGGTGTCTCTCTCGATTTATTTATTTATTTGTTTGTCATCATGCATCTTTTTTTAACGTACCTATTGCTAAGAATTGCACTCTTCTTCTTAGATCTTAACATTAGAAACCATTAACTACTGTTTTATCATGTTGAACTTTTGATTGGTTATACATATTTATAGATACTTTGTGGTCAAACAAACTCCATTTTCTTTTGCTTGTGGAATTTTTAAAGAATAATTCCATCATGCATGCCTATAAAATTTTTCAAGGATAAAAAACCTTTTGACATACCCAATTGCTCGATAAGTATATGTATTTTTTTATTATATTCGTATGATTGATTTTAATCAGAAATATTCTTTTAAAATAGTAGAGTTAGCTTTGTTGGAAATGTTTCCATTGAAGACAACTTTCTAGGCAGCCATGATATATTAGTGATTAAAAGAGGGTACTTGTATTGAATACGAAAAGGAGTTAGTTTTTACGTGGAATAAAGGCACTATACGTCCAAAAGAAAAGATATGAGTGAGTGGAGGGAAAACATGAATCCTTATCTTTAGCTTAATAATAATCATTGTAAAGTTTGCCACTAGCCCACTAAAAACTTGTTGACAAAAATTCCTGAGATGTGATACGTATTCAGCCTTCCACAATCTGAATCACCCAACAAAATGTTCCTAAAATATTAAAGCCATCCTTAGCTGGTTCTGTTTATTTCCCTGTCCCTGTCGCCTACTCTACATAGATACCTACCCCATCTTTCCTGGCTACCCAATGGAATGGCCATCATCATTAAGAAGTTCGTTTAATTTTTAAAAGGTTTCTACGATAAAAGAAAAAATATTTAATAGATAATCACAGTATATAATTAATCAGAAAAAAATACGTGTATAAACAGGGGCAAAATTTGGGAGGGCCAAAGTTTTTATAAATTTTTTATAATTTTTTATAATTTTTTTAATTTTAATTTTAATTTTTTTAAAAAAAAATTGATTAAATACAAATCTACAAACTACACATTAACTTTTTTTATCAGGAGAAAAATTAAAATTTATTATTAATATATATATAAAATTATTATTAGTATATATAAATTTATATATTTAAATTAATATATATATATATATATTAATTTTTTTATTAATATTTTTTTAAATGTATGTTTTTAAATATATTATTACTAATTTTTATATATAAATAAATAGATGTTTTTAAAATTAATATAAAATTAAAAATTAAAAATAGAAAATCATTAAAAATTAAAAATTATTATTATTATTATATTATATATATATTATTTATTATTATTAATTATTACTTATATATATAATTATTTTGAGAATATTATAATTATAATTATTTATTTTAAATTATAAAATTAAAATTATAGTTTATTTAAAATTATAAAATTAAAATTATTATTTATATATATATATATATATATACATAGAAAATGGGACAGTTACCACGTTAGGAGGCTCCGCCACTATGTATAAAAAATAAACCACGTGTATATATGATTGAAAAATAAGTTGATCAAATGTATTATGATTAGTTACGAAATAAAATTAATAATAAAATCTATTCGTATCAATTTTAATTAAAATAAAGTTAATGGGAGAGAAAATTTTAAAAAATTCCACAAAAGGATAATATGATTTATTAATAAAGATTATCCTCTTCCATTAAGATCTCTCTAATTCCCTTATCAACCAAGTGATCTATAATTAAGTTTATTATTTAAAAGAAAACAGAAACATTCATTTTTTAGTTTATAAAAATATAATAATTATAACATTCAATTAGGTGTTACATTAAAATTTATTGAAACTATACAACAATTTCTTGCTAAAGAGGGAAAGACCTGTGGTTATATGAGTGAAGAAAACCAAACGTAGGTACAAAAGTGGGGATGGAGCAGACAACGTTTTAAATGCATGGCATAGTGATTCTGTGAGGTGAGTGAGTTGATGCAGGTGTACCACAAACTTTAAGATAAACATGCACATGCATCATGCACCATGCATGTGGTGTGATGATTCTAATTTCTGATCTTTTAGGCCATCTTTGCGTGTTTGAGGGCAGTTTTGCTGACTTGTAAAGCATGTACATTGCGCGTACACTTTCCGTATTTAATTTACTTTTCATAACATAAGCTTTTCTTTTTCCTTGTACTCTCTTTTCTTTCGTAATAGGATGTTGTTGTCTTGTACACTTGCACCAATTCCTTGAGCTGTTTGCTTGAATCATCTAAGTTAATTAAAAAGATATATTATTCCTTTACACCATAGTTTATCCAAAAAATAATAATTATATAACTACAATTAATAAATGTTAGTTGATAAGTTGATAACGACCATGACTTATATAGGAGAAGGAGGAGGACGAGGGTTAAGAAAAATAACATAAGGGTTAAATATTTAATATTTTACTTTTTTTGTTATTTTAAAAAAAAATTGTTAACTTTTGTGGGAGTATACTTACACACACCTGGAACTTGAAGAAAGAGGAAAAATAATGTTTTTGCAAGTATTTTTAAAATAAAATTAATAATATAAATATAACGTAGTTTATTTGTAGGATTTAGGTGAGAATTATAAAAGGGTGTTTAACAAATATTGCATGACAATATTTGAGATATTGATTTAAAAAATTATATATATATATATATATATATATATATATATATAATCTACTCAAATATTATTAAATAACACCTTGTATAATAATTATTAAAAATGGGATTGTTGGATTTACTTTTAGTACTTAACCGTTGTAATTTAATTAGGGATTAAAAATGTTGATAACAAATAAATGAGTAAATAAAAAATAGAAAAAAAATTAAAAAGACCAGAAAATTAAAATATGAAATAATTGACAAATTAAAAATTGTATTAATATAAAAAACAATGATATATTTTCCCTTATTTGTTTTAAAAAATAATTAAAACAAACTTAAGTATATACATATATATCTTTTCCCTTTTATATTCCATTCAAATTTCTTTTTTTTTCTTTATTACATGTTTGTTTGAATGAAGAGAAAATAAATTATCTTCAAACAAATTCAAAAGCTAACGATTAATAACCATAACAAATGACACATTCTAACAAGTAAGTTTATTTTGTTGTTATTATTATTATTATTGATATTATTAATATTAGCTTTTTGATTGGTTGTTTATTTATTGACAGAGTATTTACAGAGAAACTGCTGATGAAAGGTGCATACAGGATCTCACTCAAGTGTGCATGCGCTGTAGCTGGCCGTTAATGTACCCTAACCTCCAAACACAACACATGCCCAGTTTAGATTTCAGATAATTCGTACAGATATAGAGCCATTATCATAGACCCACTCACTAACCAAAAAATGGTACATTGTTTATGTGTTCTCAGTGTTTGATCCATACGAAATTTGCCAGATTGTCACATTAGTTTTGATTCGTGACAATCACAATACCAATATCAGTGGTGCTTCTTGGTTGATGTTGCTAGTATTTGACTCTTTAATTTCTTATTAACTAATTATTGAAAGTCTAATATTAAAAAACATGAAATCTTAATTATTTAATAATGAAACTTGTTATATATACAAAAGTGGGTAAATTTTACTTTACAAGAATTAGGTCTAATCTATAATTTCTAAATGTCGAAAAAGATATTAGGAGTATTTATTAATACATTTTTGTTCCTTTCTTTTAAAATTATTATATATTATATCTCTTATTTATTTTTATTTTTTATATATATATATATATATATATATATATATATATATATTCTGTGTAGTTAATAACAAGTCATTAACTAAGGACTTGGGTCAACCAAGTCCCACGTTATTCTCTATCACACTTGCAAATCTTGTATGGAGCTTGAAGAATCATATATATCTGAATTATAGATTGTGTTTTAGTTATGAATTATGCGACAGTTATTTTATATAAAAAGAAAAAATGAGATGGTAGTATGCACACGTAATGATATGAGTCTTGAATTACCGAGTAAAAAAAAAGTATGGAATTATAAGAAATATATCTTCAATTACTTAATCCTGAGTATTTAGAAACTATAGTTTGCAAGTAAACTCGAATATTTCGTATTTTTAAAATTTACCATTCTTTACTCCACATTAATTTATTTTTTAGAATACATTGTCGTGATAAAAACATAAATTATTATTTATTCAAAGAATGAAAATATAATATAAACTAGTTGAAAATTTAATTGAGATACTAAAAAACAAGGATATTATTAAAAATATGTTTTGTTTATTTTCAAAATTAAAATTTATATTTTTTAAAAGAATACATAAATAGATCAGCTGAAAGAAGCAATTGTTTTTTTTCCTAAAAAAATCTTTGAAAAATTAAATTTTTAAAAAATTAAAATAATAAATATATTATATATTTAAAAAAAATTATTATTTTTTTTTTTTAAAAAATAAATTATCTTATTTATATAATTTTAGAGACTAAATTAATGATTTAGTCTTGTATCAAGTATTACCTATGTTTGTGACCCTCAATATTCGTAAAGAAATGTGGCAATGTCATGCACATTGTTTTACTTTTCTTTGGGCAATGGACTAGGTCAAAATTTCTTTTTCTGTATACAAAACAAAATAGCTGTAATGGGTAAAGACAGGTACTTTTTGAACTTTTGGTTGGATAATGTTGGATGTCTATCTCATTTTTACGTGGTTAATGTAGAATATCAGAAAGATAGTGGAAAGAGGAAGAAAGAGAAAATGATATAATATAATAGGAATAAATAAATTAAAATAGATATATAAATTTGTTGTTTGTGTAACTAGTAGAGTATACACTTCCTAAAAAGCAAGTACTAGAATATACATAGCACCCAAAATATTCAGCCTGTTGGCGTTTTCCATACAATCACTGTAACATTCATAAACTAATTTCTAAAATTTATATTAAAAATAATAATATTTTTTTTAATAAGAATAGTGTGTGATTTCATTTTAGCACTGATTCCAAAATCAGGTATGACTACCACAATAGCAAAATTATGATTTTAAATATTTTATACAATTATATATTTAAAACTACATGTCAAAGAGTATACTTGTAGATTAAAATAAATAATTTTTAAGTTTAAAAACTAAAATACAAAAATCATGCTAGTGTAAGAAAAATAATAACTAAAAATTTAATAAATTTTTAGTGATACTGAACAATTAGGGATTTTATGTTTTTTTTTTACATGAAAACTGATTATAAAATAAATGATATTTATTTTTTCACAGCTCCATAGTCCGCGCACGAGTATTACTATTTTCGATGCTTATTAGTATAAAACTTGAAATTAAAGAAATTGGTTAATTTAATTGATAATATTGTATTAAATTTTCATTTTTTAAAAAAATTATCATGACATTTATGCGACATTTATTTTATCGAATTCTTCTTAAGAGAAATGATTTTAGTCAAATATTTTTCTAAGAAATTAATTTACACAATAAATATTTTGACTAAATACTACTTTTGATCTGAGCCATATACTAAGGAATAGGAGAGACAATTATATTTCCCATAATAAACATCAGAATAAAGAAAATAAAATACATATTTATACTGTGTGAATCTGAATATTGTATAGTTAACCAGATAGATTACGACTACCAATAGACAAATTGACCAAATTCAGTCAGTTTTACAAATAAAATA
This sequence comes from Hylodesmum podocarpum, assembly GCA_026586105.1. Classification (NCBI taxonomy): domain Eukaryota; kingdom Viridiplantae; phylum Streptophyta; class Magnoliopsida; order Fabales; family Fabaceae; genus Hylodesmum; species Hylodesmum podocarpum. The sequence continues at coordinate 3,187,448 of JALJEV010001298.1, read as the reverse complement.
CTAAGAGTTTATTTGAAACATGTCACTGGCATAGGTCTATTTTGACTATAGATCAAGCTAATTCGTTAGTTCAACCAGAAAGTCACTTACCACCTCAAAGTTTTTATAAATTTAATTTATTTCTTAAAATCAACAACATAAAATATTATTAGAATAAATATCTTTTATAAAAGCATTAGTTATATGGTAAAACAAGGTAATCAGAACTAAAGTTGTTTAATTATTAAAAAATTAAGGTAAAATAAGATTTGTTGTATGAATACAGAGATGTAAACGAAATTCACTAAAAATAAGTCAAGATTTTCAAGTTAAGTTTTATCTTTACAATAAAAAACAATGATTATTTCTAAATTTTATGTAGAGAACAACTAAAAAAAATTAAAAACCTAAATTGATTTTTATCTTGAATATTGATATAACATTTTTTAAGAAAAAAATAGAATGTGGAAATACTTTCAATATTTGTTTTTTTTTAAAAAAAAACTAAACTTAAGATAAACGAAAAAAACTGGAACACAGGGTCTATGCACAGCAAGATACTTCCAATACTAGTGCTAAAAAAAAAATCTGAATATAAAAGTAGATTCATTGATACACGAGCCAAATGTCATGTCACAAAAATTTAGATTAAAATATATCAATAAATTATACACTCAAGTTTAAATACACAGATTTTTAATTTGATTCAAATATTTTTATATCTAGTAATTAATTTTGAAAGGAGATTATTAATTAATCAAATATCATATTTAATAATTAACTTAAATATTATATCGTATACAATAATTTTGTTGATTTTTATAATACCAATTTCACAAGTTATTCTTAAAATAAATTTTAATTAATTAAAAATAAATAAAAATCAAACTTAAAAAAAGAAACCGCAACTACCAACTTGGTAAGATGAATCATTTCCCTATACACTAATATTAAATTTTTACAAAAGAAATTCCTAATTATGGATGAAAAGGAGTTGACACATTTATCCAGTTTTCCACTCATATTAATTAAATGTAGAATTAGATTTGATTCTCATATTTGTACTATCGATAAATATGTAAAAATAATTTAACTATAATCTCTCGTTGAATGGAATGTTATTCTCTAATCTCAAAAGGAAATGTCCCTTTCTCTTTATCTAAATTCTTATATTTAACTAAAAAAAATATCTGAATAATTTCTATTTACAAAACAAAATATTATTATTAATTTTAATTTTTAATATTCCGTCGTGGTGGGTGGCTCCGTAATCCAAACCGTCAAAAATATGGTACTGTAGATTGCTGTCATGTAACATCTTTCTTCCTGTTCTAGTCCTAGTCAATTATTTCATTATTATTTATTATTAAATCCCTGTTAAAGGTAGTAAATATATTATTTTTTATATTTTATTATATATATGGATACAAATAAGAAGGGAAGAGAGAGATAAATCGGTGGAATTTGATTCTGGGTGTGTGTTTGTATGAAGAAAGAAAGACACACGACACGAGGAGAAATCTAATCATATGAGAGAAAAGATTGGAGAAGAAAAGAAGAAGATGAATGGTGTGACACAGCTTCAAACAGATTCTTCTGTTTCTGAGTTTGTTGAAGTTGATCCAACTGGCAGATATGGCAGAGTAACTATTTTTTATACCCTTTTTCCTTTCTTCTTTACTTTTTTTTTTTATTTTTTCTTCTTATCCATATTTGTTCTTACTTTAATGATGTTTTTGTTGCAGTACAATGAAATCCTCGGTAAAGGAGCTTCTAAGACAGTGTATGATTATTTCAGACAAACTCTTGTTCCTTATCTTTCTCAAATTTTCGGTTTTTTTTTTTTTTTTGGTTTGTTTTAGTTAGTTATGTTGTTGGGCCATGTACAGAGCTGAAAGTTCTGTTTGCTTTTCTGAGTTTGTAGAAATGGGCATTTGATTTCTTATTTATTATTTTCAATTGATTCAGATATAAAGCATTTGATGAGTATCAAGGGATTGAAGTTGCTTGGAATCAGGTGAAATTGTATGATTTTTTGCAAAGCCCTGAAGATCTTGAGAGGCTTTACTGTGAAATTCATCTCCTGAAGACGTTGAAGCATAGGAACATAATGAAATTTTACACCTCCTGGGTTGATACTGCAAACAGGAATATCAATTTTGTGACTGAAATGTTCACTTCTGGTACCCTTAGACAGTGAGTTCCTGATATTTTTTATTAACCCTTTTATGCTTTTGAGTTTTGAGAAGTTGTGTTATTTTATTTAATTCTTTGTTTTATTTTAATTATGAAAATAGGTATAGGCAAAAGCACAAGAAAGTTAACATTAGGGCAGTGAAGCATTGGTGTAGACAGATCCTGAGTGGGCTTTTATATCTTCATAGTCATGACCCACCTGTGATCCATAGAGATCTCAAATGTGATAATATTTTTATCAATGGAAACCAAGGGGAAGTTAAGATTGGGGATCTTGGCTTGGCAGCAATTCTCCGCAAGTCTCATGCTGCTCATTGTGTAGGTATGTCTATTTCAATGTTAGTATATGTCATAAAAATGTATCAAGAAAAAACCTGGCCAATTCCTACACCAACGACCAAAATTGTAATTAGTTCAGTTCATTGATTCTACCTTTTGAAAATGATTTGGCAGTAACATATGAAACTGTATGATGTGTACTGCAAGGTTGGCGTTTTTAAGATAATTAGAGGTCAATTTGAACAAGGATTAGAAATTCTGATTAGAGTTTTATATTACATTTGTATTTCCACAGGAACACCTGAGTTCATGGCACCAGAAGTTTATGAAGAGTCATATAATGAATTAGTTGACATATATTCCTTTGGGATGTGTGTATTAGAAATGGTCACGTTTGAATATCCTTATAGCGAATGTAGTCATCCAGCACAAATCTACAAGAAAGTTGTTTCTGTAAGATTGCTTTCTTTCTCTTTTCCGTTGAATCATTGTTTTTTCCAGGAGTGGCAAGATATGAACTTCATTTTACATCTCCAGGGGAAGAAACCAGATGCCTTGTATAAAGTGAAGGATCCAGAAGTGCGACAATTTGTTGAGAAATGCCTGGCAACTGTGTCTCTCAGGCTCTCTGCGAGGGAGCTTCTAGATGATCCATTTCTTCAGATTGATGATTATGAGTATGATTTAGGACTGATGGACAGTGGAAGATTTGACAATGTTGGTCCTCTTATCCAGGAGCCCTTCTTTGATCTCCACCGAAGCTTCAGTAACATAAGTACTGAATACTCAAATGGCTTTGAGTATGAAGGAGACTGGTATTCTCATCCAGCTGAGGTTGAACATAGTGGAATTGAACTTTTCGAGTGCCATGATGATGAAGAAGCTTCCGATGATGTTGACATAAGTATCAGAGGCAAGAGGAAAGATGATGGTGCCATCTTTTTGAGACTAAGAATTGCAGACAAAGAAGGTTCGAATGTCACTTTATTGTGATGATACTTTATGCCCATGACTTGTATATTTGAGGATGGAGTTTAAGATTAATAATCTGACTTGTTTGTATGGCAGGCCATATTCGAAATATTCATTTCCCATTTGACATAGAGATGGACACTGCATTAAGTGTAGCAACTGAAATGGTTGCAGAACTTGACATTACCGATCAGGACGTTACCAGAATAGCAGATATGATAGATGGGGAAATTGCTTCCTTGGTACCTGAATGGAAGCCAGGACCAGGAATTGAGGAAAACAACCATTTTGTAAATAAATATTTTTGTTCCAATTGTGTGTCTGACCATACTTCTGGTGACAATGTTGTGGATTTTCTTCCACATAATCAGGGTGGAAAGAACTCGCAGCTTCCTCAATGCTGTAAGAGTGGATGTAGTACAATGCATGGGCGGTTTGAGGAGATAACCTTTCCATCTGAGTATGACAATCATGTTAGAGGGGATTTGCCCGTTGAATCAAGCCAATCAGACAGCTTGCAGTATCAGGAGTTATGGAATCGTCAGGAAAGTTTTGAACTGAGTCCACTAGAGTCTGATCAAAGCCATTCTGATGAGCAATATAATCAATCGGATAAATCAGTAATAACAGAAGACAGAGGAAAGAATATGTGGGAAAACAAGTTTGCGCATGATCCAGGAAACTCCTTGCAAAGTTTATCAGGAAATCAGTATGATCAATTAGATAAACCAGTACTAGCAGAAGACAAAGGAAAGGATATTTGGGAAAACAAGTTTGCACTTGATCCAGGAAACTCCTCACAAGGAAATCGACTTTCTACTATGCGTCGGTTATGTTGTGTCCCTGAGAATGAACATGAGAAAGAGGTTCAACAAGAATTGAGATGGCTCAAAGCAAAGCACCAAATGGAGTCAAGGGAACTCAGGGATTTACTTGGTATACCAGCAAAATCTTCTCATACTAGTAGCAGAGAGCACAAAAGAGAACAGTCCATGAAGCCACCTTCATTGAAAGAAACAGTAAACAGAATGCACCATGGGATTCACTTGATACCCTTAGCTAATTACTGGAATTATGATTCCAGTTTCCATTCACAAATCCAAAAGAGCCACACCAATTTGGATACCCGAAGGGCCCAGAAGTGTGAGGTAATGTGTTCTCGCACAGGGTTGCTTCCAGACACTCTACACAGGACAGTTTCACTTCCCGTTGATGCTGTGGATATATAATTTTATGACACTTGAATTCTTTTGTGCATTAAGTACATATAGTCCTAGAGGCTATCTAATATCATTACCCCATCTTTTTTTTTTCTCTGAAATTTCAATTTCCCCACAAAGTTACCAAAAATTTTCCCACAAAAGTATTAATATACAATACAGTGTTACATATTTAGAATAAACGGATATTTTTTAACTATTCTTTTGGTTTTTGGTGAAGATACTAGTGATCATGAACATGGCTTGTGTAATATTAAGTATAATAACAATAGGTCAAGTCTATATCATTTTTTCCAAGTCCTGGTCGGAAACAAATGTTGAAATTACTAGGAACGAGAAAACAAATTGTTCATGTATTTTTTTTTGTTTTGTTTTGTTTTCTAGATAGTACTACAATAATTCAGTGTGGCAACTGGGTCAAAATTTCCCTTAAACTTGATGCGCGTGGAGATTCAACCAAATTGGTATGAGTCAAATACCCTTTTATGATTCTTCCAAAACAACAAACATATATTCAAGTGCTCGTTTGGTACACACTGTTTGCTTTGCTGAAATTAATCCATGTGTCAGAAAGTCGTTGATTTTTCATGTGCATGGCAAGTGAATGAGATGAAGCAACGTTGACAAATGACTGCGCAATCAATTATTTCGTGCGTTTTTTCTTGAGTCTGGTTCACGTACATTATTTGGCGTGTCAGTTTCGGTTTCCGAGTGGACTTTGGCCAATGACATGGTTTCTCAACTTTTTACTTTGCCCATTCCTCTCTGCTTTATTTCTCAATGTTTACTAAAGTAGAATGGGACCCAAAAAAAGGAAAGTTATAGCTTATAGGGTATTGTATTCTAGGTGTGCTTTCTCGATTCTGCTTAGTTACGAACCGAATAAACTACATACTTAGATTCGATTTGATAATTGCTTTATTGATTTGGTTCACGAAACCGTTGAATTTGGCAAAAAATTGAGTTTCTTATTATTATTGTGAAAAATGATAACAAATAATAATAACCCATCAAGATTATAAATAATATAGTGCTGAAATTAAAATCTAAATATTTTTTAATTACGACACCATTGTGGTTAATATTACTTTTGTTACTTCCTCACCATCCTTTGATCCTTCTATATACATAATTATAATTAATGCATTGCAATAGATTATATAAATTCAAATATTATTTTTGACCCAAAAAATTATTTCAGTTTTATCTTTATAGTTACGATTTTTAACGTGCAGTTTTTCTTTTACTCATTTGTTATATTAATTAATATCTATAATGAGTAAATGTCTACCGTAAATTAAAAATTTTCAATGATAATATTAATTGAAAGATAACAATAAGTAACTAAATGTATATTTATCAATGTCACACTATAGATAATTTTTGAACACATGAATCAACTAACACGATATTGTTTTGACATAATTATTAATATCAAATTAAAATTTTGAGTATGCAAGTATGATATATACTCCAAATAAAGAGTTTTGTTACTAGAATACTTGTAGTCTATATATATATATATATATATGTAATACTATAAAATGAAATGTTATAAACAGTCATATTAGATTTTATATATTTAGTATGAAATTAGAATGAAATAAATTTCAAACTAAATATGAATTCATATTTTCATTATATAAGTGATTTTATTATTATCAATAATATAATTAATATTTAATGTTTCATATAATTTATATATGATGGTTAAAATGGATATAAAAGGTTAAAGATTCTAATTCGATTGACTGTGCATGATGATTATATATATATATATATGTAATACTATAAAAAAAAATAATGCATAAATGAGACGTGGCCAAGTGGTAAGGCAACGGGTTTTGGTCCCGCTATTCTGCCCAAACCTGACTAGGCATAAAACCAAAAAATGAGGATTAAAAATATTCAGGCTGATATCTGCCCAAATCTGATTAGGCATAAAATCAAAAAATGGGATTAATATGGAATATTTTTCTATAAAAATGAAGGAATGTCTACACTATCTAGATTGAATCAGATACAATTTGAAGGGTTTTGTAGATTTATTGATCAAGTGGTGTAGACAGTATACAAATAGTTAAATGATATAACCAAATAGAGAAATAATGATAAGTTAAGAATTAACTAAGAAGATTTTAAAGTTTCTAACATCAATATTAATTAGTAGAACAATAAAAAGTCAAGGAGATTGATTATAATTATATACTTATTTTTGGCTTTTCCCTTTATTCTATCTTATTTTCAAGTGAGACTGCAAGACCAAAGGGTAATAGTTTCTCCAACTAGATATTGGATTCAGTTTATAGACCAACACCACCAAAATAATAATAATAGCAATAAAATATAGAACATTGAAAATTTATTTTATGATGATAACTTCCCAAGCTTCAAAAGGTTTCAAAGAATGTATTCCAAATTTCCAATAGATTCATGCACGTAAATTGTGGAAAAGTTCACCGAATTGAACATCAGAGCAATTTCGAAACAGAAGAACATCTATTTCAATTATAAAGTGATTCTCTATAATATTGTACATATTCTTTAGAGTTGATCCTACTGGTAATTTTTACAACTAATACCATCAATATATAAGATTGAACCTTTGTAACTGATACAACGTCATTACTGACATTGGCCGCAGCTGAAAATTGCCTTGGAGAACATAATTTCTGTATCATTGGAGATGATCCTTAACCATGTAATCACAACCCGATTTCAGTTCATACTTCATAGTTCTAGAAGGCTAGAAGCAGAATGCAAGCATGCCATCACAATTTACAAAGGCCGCAAAAGTGGGTAATCTTCAAGCAACTCCCGCTCTGAGAGAGTATCGTTCTCATTCTGTGGTGTCCATAATACCTCAACAGCCTGCAAGTAATTCCAGTACATAATGATATATTTCAAAGAAATGAACCAACAACACCCGCAAAAGGATTAAAACCTAACACTGATCTTACCAATAATTTGCTTGATGGAATGGATCCAAGTTTCTGTAAAGCTTCCTTCAAGTCTCCACTTCCATTGATGCTGGGAAGTTTGTGTTCTCCTTCAGCAGCTGCCAAGATTGTTATCTGATATATACGAACATAAGTTAGGAGAAAGATTTAGCTGTCCTTATGGAAAGTCCGTCTTCACCCGTCTGAGCAAGAAGGGACGAACTCGTAGGAAATAAAGTAATTTTTTATCACATACAAAATCATTATCTGCACGCAAAAAATAGTTTGTCCCTACTATTTATTTCCCTTTCCACTTTGAACAGACTCACAGGACTTAAATTCAACATTTTCAAATCCAAACCAAAATGAGAACTGGTTAATATAGGTCATTCTAGTTACATGCCTATTGAATTTAGGTGATCCATGATATGTCTGTTGAGAAACAGATATAGGTTAATGGTTAGTGACCTACATCAATTAGAAAAGGCATCAGAGTTATCAAACAAGCAATAAATCAATCCAAATTTATTCAGTATAAATCACTTCACATACCATAAAAACCAATTAAAACAATTTATTTCTTCAAGACAAAGGTGATCGTACTCAATAGTGTTAGTGTACAACAACCACAACAATAGATCCCCCACAGCATGTAAAAATGTTCCTACTGGAAAGGTCAAATCTACAAACAATTAGCCAAGTGTCCCATTCTGTGATATGCTCTTAAGCTAGAACATATTGCTTACCTCGGAACCCCATAGGCTGATAGGCCGCACAATTTCCACGTCTTTTCAGTTTTTTGTTTGGATAGAAAAAGTCTTCTTTCCTAGATATGGGTGTCTATAGTGATATTAAACCTAGATGTTGGAACAGGTAAGAGGCACCAAAACGTACTTAGTCATAGATGAAGTCTTTCCAACTTCATAGCCTTCTAGAGGTTAATGTGTAAAGTATGATTTTGTCATGTGTTTCTTATTACAAAAGTTAGGTATAAGTGTATAGTGAAAATATGAAGCAGTAAAATGCATGCAGGAATTTAAAAAAATTACGGTGCTTGAATCCAATTAGGCACCTGTTTCCCTTAGCATGAAACTTAAGATCTTGGAGGATTAGAGTATGCTTTTGTATTCTAGAGGAATACATTTTTGTTTATAAAAAAAATAAAAATAATGCATGTGGGAAAACAATAAAAACACAATAAATTATTGAAAAACAAGATTGTACCACTATGTATTCATTGCTAAACCCATTCGCTCTCTGGCTTCTTGTGCTTTGTCGCTTTATGTTATTAACATTAACCAGTGTCTCTTCATCAAACTTTCCCCGCTCTTCAATTGAAAGCTGATTAAAACGTTTCTCCCCATCTTCAATACCCCGCTTTATGTCCACCTGTAAAAGTGCAATGTTAGAGAACCCATTAGTTACAACTGGTAAAGGGTACTGCATGGATAAATCGAACATAAGAGAGAAATGGACATCATGTCAGTTTGAGAGAAAATTGGGGACTTGGGGCATTGGAAGGTGCAAACCCTCAAAATTCTGCAGTTTTCAGTCTTGTAATTGGGGTTTATCACCATTTCTTCTTAATACAATCCAAGGCTTCAATCAACTGGTTTTTATAATACAATATAGAGTATAACTGAAATCATATATAAGCATGGGAAACTCCCTATCTAGAATAGTAATCTGGAAAGTGTGCATCACAAGATTTCATCTTGTCCATATGCACCAAAATATTTTAAGGGTTATTTTGATATTTTGTTCTACCGGTCAGAGGAAATGATAATAAAGATTGAGCACGATGTGGATATACGTAGAGTCTTCACATTATTAAAGGAAAAATGTAAGCTCCAAGAACCAATGAACAAACATATATTTATGCATTAATATCAAGTTGTCAACAATCAACAAAAAGTAACATGATTAACAGCACAACAGCACTAAGCTATGCCGTATTGGTGTTACTGTATGCAGTAACATAATGAAATCCAAGCAAGACGGCTCTGGAGATTAAAGTCACTTACAGATGAATATGCTGATATGCAGTAATCAGGATGCCGAAGCAAAGCTAGTGTTGTCTCTGAAACAGAAAGTCAAGTAACAAAGTAAATTAGAAAAAGAAAGCAGGTTATACAGCCAAGTTCTTTCAACCTACATCATACAACAATCATAAGTAATTTGATGTTTAAAGTAAATATTCCTTTACGAAAGTTTCTATGTTTCCTTAACAATAGGTTTGACCCACATCATTGTCCAGAAACGTCCATGCTATATTGACAAAAGTATATTTAAATTAAATCCAGAAGCTTTATTCTCATGTTATAATGGACGTGTACTGGAATCCTTAATACTTATGCATTAATTGAAGAATTAAGATAGTTATTGAAGCTTTAAAAGAATTTTGCTCCATAAACTTGGAGGCTTAGAACTATCCTCTAATAAAGTTTAGTTTTCTGATGCATTGGACATTATTCTCCAGGGTTTTCTCTTTCTTTTTGATTAAATAAGATATTCTATAGGAGCAGTAGGTAAAATGTTGACCAATAGAATCTCTTCATCAGGCTTAAGCAAAGGTCATAATTTGAAAATCTTTGAACACAAACATCATAAAAGCACTAATTTTTTATTAAACATGTTCACATGTTCGGTAAACCTTGCAAGGAAAAACATAAGCGAATGAAAAATAAATAATAAATAAATGACTTAAAAATCACTTGTTTAGAAACTTCACCTGTTAATACATAATTTAGGCCTTCTGGAGTTGACGTATCAGCAACTTCTGCAATCCTATTAAGATCCCTTTGAAGTGTGCGACCCATCCCTAACAATCCAACCTAAAAGAACAACACCACAATTGAAAATTTGATATTCACCAAATATTTAAGAATCATGAATAATGACAAGGATTGAACTGTACAATTGCTGACAAACAAGACTTTAAAACCCAATTAAAGTGGAAACAAATCTTAGCACCAGAAACTTTGAATCATAAATTTAAATGAACATTACATCCATTAGTGAGAGAAAACATAGTAGCAATGCATAACTTCAGGTAAGCAACAGTACTAACACAATTGATTGGAAGCACATAAAGCAAAATAAAGCAAAAATTACTTAAGTAAATGTCATCAATCAATCAGGAAACTAACTAAAAAGTGAGGTGATGGTATTGATGCAAAAAACTTGAGCATGCTTGATGCTTGAGCATGGTGTTTTTCTCAGTGGCAGCATGTAGACTCCCCTGTGACCAATCTGAATGTTAGGAATGGTACTAATTCTGTTACAATGTATTAGTTTTCTGTTAAAGCCTATGTTTATGAAGGCTTTTATGTTACAACAATTTCTGTTTAGGTTTTATTGTTTGTAGTTAGGACTGATTGTATTACCCAAGTATGTTTATAAATACCTGGGTCATTGCCTCCTTGGCAAGTTATTTAATTCATCTCTCTCTTTTCTCAGTTTTCTCTCTCTCTCTCTGCCTTTCATCCCTTTCTTTATTGCTCTCTCTCTCTCTGGTTCTTTCTATCTAGCTCTTTCAACATCAAGAATCAGCTATTTTGATTATTGGTGTATTCTGGGTTAGGGTTAACACTGAAGAGACCTAGAAACCTAAAAAGAGAAGTGATGGAACCCACTTAAGATAATGAAGAAATGGAAGCAGCGCCTACTGTGAAATCTAAACCCTACAGTAGGAACCAGCGTAAATCCCACTGTGTTCACTGACAAACCCTACCAGAAAAGGCACATAATATGGTACTAAGAAAGAGATGCCCTGGGTGGTGGTGCTACGATTGGAAGATGTCCTGGTCATCAAATAAGTCCTAGATAAAGATTGCATAGAGAAAGATCTCCCACCCATTTGACATTCAGATGCTGTTAATGACTAGTTGAGGTTTTGCATGAATAGCAGCCACCCTAGCATCATTGCAGCTACGGCTAATTTCCGCAAGACCTTCAGAACATTCAATATTGAATTCACAAGAACCTCAAATGAGGATTTTGAACTCAAGTTTTCATGCTTCCTATATTACTTGCACAATAAGAGAGACTTGAAGCTGATGTTGCAGAACCTTTTGCATAGAAAATGGAGTGACTTTATTAGCTCTTGAGAAACTATGATTGCAGTGAGACAGTTGTACTAACAAGTTCTGCTTCCATTTCAAGTTTTGCAATCAACAAAGTTGCAAACATAGACAAGAACTGAGAGAGGTGTAAAATCTAAAGAAGAAGATTTAACGGAAAAGAATGTCTAGGATTTCAAAATCCGATTTTAATTTATCCATAACAGTTTGGGTAAATTTCCCCAAAAGTTAAAAATTAAATTTTGCATTAATTAATCTATAGAAGTTCTATTAAAAGTCTTTAAGAACAAGTTCACCGTAACCTATGAAAGAAGCTGAATTCATTTTAATGGTAAAAAACAAAGTCTTCTGAATCCAAGCAGAGTAACAACAAAACTAATCACAGCTATTCAAGTTTGAAACTCAAAACCAGAACAAGAAGCACAACGAAACAGTTGTAGCAAAAAAAAAAGTGTTAATTAAGCAAACCTGAAGCTTGAGGACGGTGGTTTTTTGAGAAGCGGTGAGAACACTACCCTCAGAGCGATCAGAAAGAAAGCCAGAAACAAAAACAAAAGCGAGAAAACCAACTAAAATAAGAAAGAAACTGGAACCAGCACCAACTCCAACACCAACAGCAGGTCCCATATAAACCCCACCAAACGGAGAAGGCCCATAATACGGTGCAGAAAACGAGAACCCTGAAGATGGTCCTGAACTTCTCGGCACTGAATAACTCCTCGAAGATGAAGACGAAGATGACGAAAATGACCTTCCTCCCATTCTTCCCCCTGATGCCGCTAACGCTACGGAATTCGCATCGTACATTAATAGAAGACCCACTAAGACCGCGGCTATGGCTGGTTTTTTCAGCGCTTTCAGAGTTTTAGAAACTGCACTCGCCACAATCTCCCACGGCGATTTTTCGGAGGTGAAGGAATTTTGTGGGGCCCGCGACGATGACGACACACAATTGATGGTTGAAACGCGTCGTTTTGAGTTCGGGATTGGAGTAAAATTATTGCTGGGGTTTGCGGCGCGGCGTGGGGATGGTGGTGGTGGCAATGGTTTCCATTTGAATTGTGTGGGTTGGAGTAAGAGAGTTATGGGCATGGTCATGGAATTGAAGAAACCTAAATTCTAATCTTGTTATGAAATTGAGAGAAGAATGAAGAAGAATTATAAATTTGGAATGGAAAACCGTAATCGGAATTTGTGTGTAAGCTATGGCCAAGTAAGCAGAATAGACCTTCTCATCTCAAAATCTGAAATCTCTTCTAATCTCTGTCATTTTCACTTTCATCCTTTGAACCCACTACGCCACGTGGCTCAACTCACAATTCCACATTGCATATCCGAATTTTGTAATCACTATTCCACATTAGTTTTTACATATAAAAAAATATAAAATAGAATTAAAACATGAATTTCAATATTTTTAAAAAATATAGAGACTAAAATTAATATTTTACGAAACTAAAAAAATGGCCATAAAATGCGTGTCCAGACAAAAAAATGGATTCAAAAACTAAAAAAGTTTTTAAGGCCTCTAAGCCCAATTACAATAAAAAAAGCCCATGTTCTGAATGCGGCTTTAGTTTTCAGCCCAGCCCGTTTGCGATCTAAACCCTAGCGTTATAAAAGGATTAGGGTTTCATTGCGCATGTTTTCAGTGTTGCGTGTTGTGAAGCTGCAGTGTCCCTGTTTCCGCATCTGTGTGTTGTGCTTAGGGTTTCACACTCGACTCTTCAGTAATGGCGGATAAGGCTGTCACAATCCGAACTCGCAAGTTCATGACCAACAGGCTTCTTTCTAGGAAGCAATTTGTGAGTTTTTCATTCCTCCATTTTTTTTTTCAATGAATCTGCAAACAATAGGTTGAAGTGTTACATTCGTAGTGTATTAGGTTTTCTTCCTATTTATCTGTCTTTCGCGTGTCCTCACGGAGCTTAATGCATTCGCCGTTATTTAAAAGAATTGTGTAAATATATTTGAAGCGTATGGTTAGACGATACAATAGTTCTTGTTTAATCAACCTGAAATTAGAATAATTTGGATCTGAAAATGTGCAAGGGGTTGTCTGATTTTTGCTTATATATGATTGTTCTATAGATTGTTGAGATTCTTAGTTGACTATTGGCATGTGTATTTATTAGGTTATTTTTTAATTGCAGTGTCAGAGGTTCCAATTCTTGGCACTCCTAATCTTTCTGTATGTATTTTTTTGTGTTGCAGGTTGTTGATGTTCTTCATCCAGGGAGGGCAAATGTTTCCAAGGTATTTTCGTTTATGATGTTCTATTTATTTAAAGTTAATGTTTCAAGTTAGGAATTGAGTGCTAGTTCCTAAGTGGGTATTCATTTTTAAATACATTATGAGGCGTTGTTAATTTATTCTGTGGGTTGTGGAATATAGGCTGAACTCAAGGAGAAGCTGGCTAGGATGTACGAAGTGAAAGACCCTAATACCGTATTTGTCTTCAAGTTCCGAACTCATTTTGGAGGTGGCAAATCCACTGGTTTTGGTTTGATTTATGATACAGTTGATAATGCCAAAAAGTACGAGCCCAAGTACAGGCTTATCAGGGTGAGTTAAGAACAATCGCAATAACCTCATTTTGGTGTTTGATTATATCATGAAAGTTCTTTCGTTTGACGATCTTTGGATTTTATAATAATGCGCTCGTTGTTATGTCATTGTTACTGTTATTCAATACATTTCAGTTCTTTTTTCCTGTATTTTTCATATTATTTTCTTGTTACAAGACATTTTGTCAGTCGGTTGTAGAACTAAAGTATCCGTTTTTTGTATTGTCTGTGTTAGCCACAATTGCATCATTTTATGCAAGGGAACTAAAATATCTTTCTATTTCAGAACGGTCTTGACACCAAGGTAGAAAAGTCGAGGAAGCAAATGAAGGAGAGAAAGAACAGAGCTAAGAAGATTCGTGGAGTAAAGAAGGTAATTTTTGGGGGATAGTTACAATTTTCCTCGCCTCTTGAATGATAGATATTCTTGTTTGATTAAATTATATAACGTGGCACTAATTTGTTTGTGCAGACCAAGGCTTCTGATGCTGCCAAGGCTGGAAAGAAGAAATGAGTTGAGTTGAGTCAACCTGTTTCGATTCTAAGCTTATATTTGGTTTTGGTGCTTTGTAATAGTTATTTTTATCTTATGCTAGATTTATAGAATGAGATGTTTGGTGCAAGTGTTGATTCTTGTTTTAAATTATGTTCCCTTACAACTTCAGATGTTGAGTACTAGCATTGAACAATTTTGAGAACTCATGTTTGACTTTGCTGAGCTTTCATATAATTTGGTAGATTCGAGGTACTGAGGTGTTATACTGCGTAATTGGGCCTAAAATCAGTTGCATGTATTTGGTAGAAATGCCATGGAAGTCCTTTATCAATTCCATTTCAACTTTTTAATACTGACTAATTGATTTTCACCTTGAATTGAAACTAAAAAATTTTTGCCCAATCATGCAACAATGTGCCAAGGAAACATTGATGTGCCGGATTATTTATTTGTGTAATTTTTCACGCCTATCTATGATTATATTTAAGTACATTTTGTCATTTTATGCACATTTGATTTTTAACAATGTTATTTCATCTCTTCATTTCAATGCTTCAAATTAACTCGATTGATGTTGAAGTAAGTATGACATGGATTTTATTGAAATACATTCATTTTCAAATGTATTATTTGCCCGTTTTGGCTTTGTATGCCTGATTGTTATTATTATTATTTAGGTTTGTTAGGTTTAAGAATACCTACAGCAGCTGTCAAAAGCAAAGAAGAATTTACATAGCATATATCATTGATATCATGTTATTCGAATTTTGAATCGATGTAACCTAACTATGACCGACTTGTTAACTTTTAGTTTGAACTGAATGGAGTAGTCATGTTCGCAATTTGAACAAGATTAATGATTATTACTCCGACTAAACATTAATTTTCGTACGAATAGTAGATGTTAGCGGAACAAGTCTTGTGAAGCAATTATCTATTATTTATAGTCGAAATTCTAGTAAGATTTTTTTTTACCAAAGTATTGTGTAATTAACTTGTGAGATTGAACATATTAATTCTTAACGTTGTGCCGTGATGATTAGGAATTTAACGTGTTAAATAAGTTTTGGTTCCATCTATTTTTAGGATTTTGATTTTATTCTTTATGAAATTTTGTTTTCTATTAATAAAAATAAATTATAATATTAAATTAACCGTTAAATATTAATATGTAAGTGTAGTGAATGTTTCAAAATCTAAAAAATATACTTTTAAAAATTTGAATTCTAAACTAGGCCTGCTTATTAGGGACGGAACCGAGAAGAGAAGAGAAATCCGTTGTTATCCCTAATTTTTCGTGATTGATTATGTTTGAACCAGTAAAAGTTAAATATGCAAAATAAAAGTCTTTTATTAACTTGTAAAGCTAAGTAATATGCGATGCATGCACAAAATCTCCACCATACCGTGTTAAGTAGCGTGTAGTCAAATGGAAAAAAAATATTCCCATAAGCATATCAGTTTTATGTCGATATCATTCTTCAAAAATATTAAGTAGGTCCCATTCATTTAATATTTTATAGCCAGGTACAAATTTCGACCCAATTTATTCATGTTAAAATTCAACGTAGAGAATGCAAAATTTCGACATAATTTCTTTATGATAAAATTCAATGTAGAGAACCTATTCCACATAAAAATTTATTAAAAATTCTAATATATTTTAAGACCAATATTTTCAATATTCTATTATGAGAAAAGTTTAATTACTGTTTTATTCTTACTTACATAATTGCACACCATTGTATGCTATAATTATATATATATATATATATATATATATATATATATATTATTGGAACACGCTAGGATTTGTTTCCTGTTATATAGGAAGTATTTTAGCAACACATTCTGTTTTATGAAAAGTAGCCAAATATTTGTTATTAAATAAAATCAAATAGACATTAAAGATAGAATTCACATAAAATTTGTTTGATAATAAAACAATGTTAAATAGACATGTTCCATTTCTTGAAAAAAAACATATTTCCCTAGTATAATAAGGAATAAAATGTATGCAACGAGTGGGTTTGGTTGGTATATTATCTAAAAAATTTGCAAATAATTGCTCTTGAGATATTTATTATAAATAATTAATCTATTATTAAATACCTTTTAACATTTTTAAAAATGAAATTTGATTTCTAGTGATGACTATTTGTTTAGAATAAAATTCAAAATTAATTACGGCGAATTGAATTGTATATAATGTTCCCTCATCAGTCACCATTACGCATGATACATTATTTTTCAGAAGAAAAAGAAAACTTAAAAAGGAAAAATACTAATAAGGACTTGATAATGCAAATGAAGCACGTCAGCGTATTCTGTCAGCAGCTAGAAAAGAAACTAGAAATGAATTAAATTTGTGAATTTAAAGATGTTAGGAAGTAATTTCTAACAAATGAAAAGTTACGTATCAAATTTAAATATAAATTTGAGAATTCTAGAAAGATAATTTAACACAGATTCCGTTATGCTTTAAGGTTTTGCGTGTTAAGTTAATATAATTTAAATTCTAATGTAGAATTAAATTTATCATAAATTTATTTTATCTTTATACTTTAAATACATTAAACTTCAATTATAATTATTTAGACTCAATTAAAAAAATTATCATATTTCTTTATATTAGTATTATTTTTTATAGAAGATTTATTAATCACCTTGTCTCAAAGAAAAAATACTTCAAAAATTAATCGCTCAGTCAGTCGAAAGAGACAAATTCCGTACAAATTAAATATACAATCTTTACTATGCCGCTGCAGTAAAATCGAAATGAAAACGAGGCATAAATCCTTATCTTCTTTGTCTCACGAAAATACATTTTCTTAAATTGAAATAACATTTTATTAGTAATTCAACAACTCAAACATGCACACATCGTCTCTCAACAAGTAATAAGCAAAGGAGACTACCAAAACAAAATTTTATAGATAAACAATTTTCTTTTAAGACAGTAAATCAATTTTTTTCAACACTATCATATTCATTTGATTTCATTGAAAAACAAATTGTATTTTCTGAATGTCTTTTGAAATGTTCAAACAAATATTTCAGGAAAAGAAAACCTCTATTAAGACATATAATATAATAAAATATTTAAGATTTAGTAACACATTTAATATGTACAGGATATATTTTTGATTTTAATAGGATAAAATATCAATTCGGACCCTTAAATATTATTATCTTTCCCTAATAATTTTTAAACTAAAATTATGTGTAATTTTTTAAAATAAAAAGTTTATTAATTTAATTCCTTTGTTGTAATGTCCAGTGAATAGTGATTTATTTAAAGAATTTTTTTAGTATTTGACGAGTTATATAATATAAATTTTAGAAATTTAATTAATTTTTATATAATTTAAATATTTTAAAAATGTTAAGAAAAGAAAAATGAATAAGCATGGTGTATAGTATTAGAATATGCATTTGGTTGGGTTTGTCGCGTAAGAAGAGCGTATATTCCTTGTAAAATGGGGAATAAGAAAAATAATAATGTGAATTGTGGTTTGGTTGGTCCACTAGAGTAGACTACCTAAACTAAACTAAAAACCAAAACCACCCTTAGCTTGGGATTCCCATTACCACCAGCGAACCAAACCGAACCAAACCTCATTCACTCATTGATTCACTGAGTCAGTCCAACAATACACCCTTTCCTGACTCACTCACCCCTTTCCTTTGCCTAACTACTAACCAAACTCTCTCTCTCTCTCTCTCTCATGGCATCTCAGCAACACGACGCCGTTTTCCGCGACGTGGAAATGGACGACGATGACGACGAGTCTCAGGAGGACGAAGAATACGAAGAGGACGACGACGTTTTGCCCGACGACGAAGAAAACCACCCCTCTCCCTCCGCTGCTCACGCTGTCACCGTCGCCGTCCCCGGTTCCGCCGTCTCCAACGGCGGAACCACTCCAATTTCCGCTCCCACCGCCACCACCATCGTCATCACCGACTCTTCCCCCGATCTGAAGCGGCGGCGCGTGGAGCAAATCGAGGAGAAGAAAGCACCGCCGGCGCCCGCGCTGGACGATTCGCGGCGGTTGTTTCAGCGGTTGTGGACCGACGAGGACGAGATCGAGCTCTTACAAGGATTCCTCGATTACACTTCTCAACGAGGATCGTCGACTCACCACAACGACACCGCTTTGTTCTACGACCAAATCAAATCGAAGCTCCAACTCGATTTCAACAAGAACCAGCTCGTGGAGAAGATACGAAGGCTGAAGAAGAAGTACCGCAACGTCATCAACAAGATTGGCTCTGGCAAGGAATTCTCCTTCAAAAGCGCTCACGATCAAGCCACCTTTGAAATCTCGCGCAAGATCTGGAGCAGCGTCGCGCCAATCGGCGACAATTCCCTAGATGACGACGAAATCAACCCTAGCCCCAACGCTAACCCTAACCCTAGCCTGAACCTTAATCCGAATCTTAATTTTAGTCCTGTAATTTATAAGAATGAAATGGTTTTCAGGAATTCGGCGGAGAAGAAAACGCCGAAACGATCTCGGCCTCGATCCGCGGTGAAAGTGGAGTCAATCGATGGATCGACGTCGCACAGAGATCATAATTGTATTAGCAATGTTACTCCTACTACTGCTACACGTACGGCTACTGCTACTACTCCTACTCCTAACACAGCTACTATTACTACTACTAATAATAATGGTAACAACAGTGGTGGTTATAGCAATAACATACCGAGTTTGATTGAGGATACGGTGAGGAGTTGTTTGTCGCCGGTGTTGAAGGAGTTGGTGGCTGGAGCGATGGGAGGAGGTCCGTTTGGTGCGAGGGGAGGGTTAGCATTGAACTTGAACCCTATGCCTTTGAATTTGAGTTATGGCGGTGGAGAATTGGTCGATGAGAAATGGAGGAAGCAACAGATTTTGGAGTTGGAAGTCTACTCCAAGCGGTTGGAGTTGGTTCAGGATCAGATCAAAGCTGCTGTCGAAGAGTTGCGCTCAAATGGAGCAGGAGGTTGTTGATTACGCCTTTTCGTTTCTGTTTGTTTTTATAGTGACTGATTCGAGGGCTTCTTCCTATTCATCACACACATTCGCCTCCAAATTTATCCGTCGATGCTTGGTTCATACTCATAACTGATAGCTTTAGCAGTTAGTAAGTAACTAGTAAGTGGTAACTAGTGTCTTTTTTTTAATTTTTTTTTTTTTTTTTAGTTTTTAGCACTTGTCCATTAAAATAAAATGTTTTACATTTTAGTTGTTTTCTTGTTCCTTTAAATTGTAAGGGGTCTCATACATGTACAGAACAGATTGAAATAATTGGTGCGGGGTGATGGCTTTGTACCATGATATGTTGTAAAAGATGCAAAAGTGGGTTCTTAATTGTGGAAAGTTCTTCCTGTGTTCTACGTTCTTAATGTTTCATTCAGTATTCTGTGTCTCTTGGGTTTTTGTTGCTTTACGTTTCTTATTATTATTGTAGATTTGTGTGGGTGATAGCTGTATGATTCAATGGATTGTGAATATAGCATTTTCTAATCTTAAAGATAGCAGCAGTATTATGCGATTTTTCCTGTCAGTTGTTTAATAATGAAACAATATCTTGATGTTATTCCGCAAAGTATTCATATATGTTGCAAGCTATTGAGCCTTGAAATTTGGAGAGATGTTAGAATTTTGAAATTCTAACCTATCTAAGTTGTCAGTTCGTGTCGCCGATCATTATCATGGTCGGTTTTGGATTCACTGCGAGTTCTACAGTGTCTTTTAGACTAAGTCACAAATCAATCCCTTGAATTGTTATAATTTGTCAATTTAGAGTTTGAAATTGATAATTGATGGTCATTTTCAGTGTTCTCGTCAACTTGATGTCTTGATTTTTTTTTATTTATTTACTTATTTTCAATTTGGTCCTTGAGACCGCTAACATTTGAATTTGGGGAGCTTATAAACTTATCTCTATTTTGTTTTTGCGTACAAATAATTTATGGTTGTCAGCTAATTAATTTCGTAATGTTAGGGTGTTAAATTGATTAATAGGGTGGTCAATTTCAAATACTAAATTTACTGTTCACGATGAATCAAAGTAAAGCGAATTTGTCAAGACTAATTTTTTAATTCATATATTCTTTTTTGGAGAATGTTGGTAAATGCTATTAAAACTGAATAAAGTTATGAGAAAGTGTTATCTAGCTTCGTTCAGATGTAATTTTTAATGCATCTTTATTCTAACTTTTAAATAAAGGTTTATGTTTGTTAATTCATTAACTAATGCCTTTCATATAGTTGTTAGCATAACAATTTTTTATTTTTTGAAATGGTAAGACTATAATGAAACGCATCATCCATTGGCTAGGCAATTTTTACTGGATGATTCCATTAAAGTTGATTAAAATTTCACCTTATTTCAGAAAAAAAAAAAAAAGGTGAAAAGCAAAAAGTGGCATGGAGTTGGGAGAATGCTTAAATTCGTGCAATGATTAGTTTATTCCTTATCCACAATTTCATTCCGGCGTAGGTTTAATTTAATTTAATCCCACATTTCAACTTCTCCAAATATTAATAAATAATATTTGACAGTGACAAACTACCAATCATGTGGCAAAAAGGAAAATATTATAAAACTGACCAAATTTTATCAACATTGAATTCCACGTGAATCCTCCTTAACATCAGGGTACGGTTGAAATGCAATCATATAATTTTAGTTTTTTTATATTATAATTCAGACACTTAATCTCTTTATTGAAAAATATATGATTTTATCTTTTACCTGTCAATTAATATTATCTAACAAAATAATCAATGTTTAACAAAAAACAATGAATTAAAATCACAATTTTTTTAAAACAAAGAAACTAAATGTTTGAATTAAAGAAATACGACAATTAAATTTGTAAATTTTTAAGATAAAGAGATTAAATACTTAAATTAAAATATAAAAGAGGTAAAACTATGGTTTTAGTTTCTTGTCGTTATTCCACAGAGTCTGACTTTTTTTTTTTCCTTTGTACATCCTATTTTTACTTAATTTTCCAATTTTATCTTTAAAATCTTTTAATCCTTTCAATGGAAGTTTGAATTATTTTATTCACAGATTTATTAAATCTGTAAGTTAATTTTTTTTCTTATAAATTTATTAGTTCTGTAAGTTAAATTTTTATACGAAAAAAAAATTTAAGTTATATGAGAAAAAAATTATTTCACTAACTTTTCAAATTTATATGTTAAATTTTTTCTTCTTATATATGTAAGCTAAATCTTTATATGATAACAAAATTTAAGTTAAGCAATTATCAAACCATAACAAAATTTTATTTTACAGATTTGACAAATCTGTAAACTAAATTTTTTTTGGCAAGTTAAATTTTAATATGACAAAAAAAATTTAAAATACAAGGATTTAATACTTACAGATTCGTTAAATTCATAAATTAATTTCTACGAACTTAAAGATTTTATCAAATCCAAAACCTACATATTTTGTAATTGCAATGACTCAAAATTTATTTTTGAAAGAAAAAATTAACGAGTTAAAGGAAGGTGCACTGCTTTACAACGCAACGTTGATTGAGTTATAGGCCCAAACGCACCCTCACAGGCCCAATTCGAAACCCAACCCAACCGAAGAAGCCCATTCGGAGTAATAATTTTAGTACAATGAATTAATTATTATTATTATTAGAATAAAAAGAAAATCAGGACCAAAATTAAAAGAAAATAATTTTAAAAAAAAAAAGAAAGAGAAAAGAAATGCATACCTTATCCAAGCGAATTTCAATCTGAACGAACGGCATTGGCATATACTATGGTTCTTCTCCTTCTCCTCCACACAAGAACCCACCGTCACAGTCACACACCGTTGCTTCTACTTCTTCTTCATAATAATAACTAACTATAACAACAATGGCTTCTGCAACTCCAGCTTTCCACCTCTCAACTCCATTCTCTCAACTCCACCCTATACTCAAACCCAAACTCCATTACTTCCCCACTCTCTCCCTTTCCAAACTCTCCAAGCCACGAAAACTCTCAATAAACTCCGTCGACGTGTCAAAAGAAGACGCGCCCACGCCCACGCCCACGCCCACGCCCACGTCACAATCGGAATCTTCCTCCGCCGCGATTCCCGATACCGAAACAGAAACCGAGAACTTTGACCCACGGCGTCTGGAGGAGAAATTCGCTGTTCTGAACACAGGCATCTACGAGTGCCGGTCGTGCGGTTATAAATACGTCGAGGCTGTTGGTGACCCTTCGTATCCGATTCCGCCAGGGTTTCAGTTCGAGAAGCTTCCAGATGATTGGCGCTGTCCCACGTGTGGGGCGGCGCAGAGTTTCTTTGAGAGTAAGAGCGTTCAGATCGCTGGGTTCGCTCAGAACCAGCAATATGGACTTGGTGGAAACTCTCTCACTTCCGGTCAGAAGACTATTCTTATATATGGCACTCTCTTGCTTTTCTTTGCGCTCTTTTTGAGCGGCTACTTCCTACAATAGTTTATCTTATATATAATGTAACTTGTTTTTTTTTTCTTTAATAAGTGTGTGAGGTGAATTGGAATATTGGATACGTATTTTTGAATTGATGGATTCAATGTTTTGTATTGTTGGTAACATGTGTATGTATGTATCTATGTAGTCACTAGTCAAACAATGTGCGAATCATCTCATCTCATTTCCTATCTCAGTTCCGGGAATCCGGGAATTTGCTCTGCTGGGAAACTAGGCTAGCCCAAGCTTTTCTTGTTTTGGTAAATCATGGATGAGTTATACAATACAATTCCTTCTTACTATTTCTAATCACTGTCATTTTACTAGGTACTATACTTTTTTATCAGACCATGTTAAAATACAAAAATTATTAGTAATTCTTAGATACTGTTTCCCATTTTCCATGTATTTCTTACCTGTGGAAAAGTTTCGATTGATTCGCGTAGTTTAAACACCGGTGAGGTATACACACAGTTAGCTGCCTGTTTAAGATTCTCACTTCAGGTGAAAAGTAGATTTACTTTTGCAGTATTTAATTCATCTTTAAATTGCCATATCATATAAATTTATGTGAACCATATAAAGCCACTAGAAAATAACAAGCAGGAAGAGAGATATCATAAGCGGGAAAGCCACTAGAAAGAAGTAGCATATTTCTTTTAACCTTCCAAGTGTACGTCACAATCAGACAAAGATTATTAGAATAATTAAAACTTGGATAAATATTAAATAATTTTGTTAAAATCAATCTTAAAATTAATTTTAAATGTTTAAAATATAAATTTTTATTAACAATAAAATATTATATACTCCTATAGTTTTAATATAACAACACTTCATCTCTTAAATCATAATTGCCATTTTAAATACTTCAAATCAACCTCAATAATCGATGTTAACATTTTTCAATTTCAGAAGAGAAAACTTGCTTCCAATAAAAAACATTACAAGTCCTAACTACAACATGATGAGGCAAGTTTATTAAAATCTTTGAAGGATTGCACACATCTAATTAAAGAAAGAAACATTTTTATTAAGAAATTTAGCATTTAGGGTTTAGTTTGGACCCAAAGAAAAATGAAAGAGAAAATGAAACAAATCGTTTTTTTTTTTAAAACTAAAAATTTAAGATTGAATATTGAAGTCAAATATGGTACATGATAATACAAGTGCCACTGACCGCAGCGGGATTTTATACATGCTACCCTACTCGTGCCACGGACAGTAAAATCAGCAATTACAACTTTTAAAATATTTCATGTATTATGTAATATATTCTCGCACCTTTCCAACTGGTATAAGCCTGGACAACTATCAAGGAAGTGCCCGTGTCTAATTAAGGCAGATAAAAATTCTTTGCAGCACCTTCACAGCAGATTAGTGCTTATCCAAAGCCTTGATAAACATTTGTCTGCATATTGCATAACGGTATCAAATAATTGCCCTGTCAAACTCCATTGTTGAACTTGGACGAGCTCCAATTTGAGGAACAGCCAGAGAAATGGGAGAGAGGGCACATCGGTCACAAGGCAAATGAAATCGACAACAATCACTGTTGATTCCCGTACTCTGACGTATCTTGGTGTTGACGAGTTTTAACTTGGTACACCTTCTTCATGTACTTATTATCATAAGCTCCTCCAAATGCAGCTTCTTGATGCCTAGCATGTATTCCATTTGTATCTGGTGCTTTGGTAATCCAATTTGGAGGTGGTATAGGAGGACCCATGTTCTGCACAAATTGTTGTTGTTGATTAGTTGTTGATCCTGAATTATGTGGCCTCATTAACATAACCGCAGGTGTCTTTGGCGAAGGAACTCCATATGGCCTAGGTCTCACACCTTCCTCCATTGTCAAATTATAAAACCCAGTTCTTCCATTTTGGTACTGTTCATAATGCTGTGACCTATCCTGTATCCTAAAATTCTGTTTGTCATAATGTCCACCATTAGATGAGACTGGATATCTAGGCCTATTCATCATGCCCTGGTGATTGTAATATTGTCCATAGTAACCACTTGTGTCCTCACCATTATATTTCCCAGATCCTGAGGGTCCAGCTGATCTGGGCCGGTTCATTGTATAATGGCCTGGAAACTGCTCTGGCGATCCATATGGCATATTATTTGATTTAATATTAAGGGAATTCTTGACAAGACGATGTGCTGCTTCTCCGAGTTGATGGCCGGCCATTGCTCCAGGTACATGTGGTCTGTCAGATGCATCATCACACAAGGTAAGAGCACTTTCAAAGTATCTGTTTTATTACTAGCACAAAGACCAGATTTTATGCATAAAAAACTTCACGTGCTTAATCTGAAAGGCATTGAGAACTGATCAACGCACTCAACATTGAATTTTCCAGATTTCAAGACCAGTACGGTAGTGAGTAAGTGCCAGTACCACTGGCACTACCACATCAAACATTAAATTTAATCTGCAGCCGTAGATTGTATCCCAGACAGCAAGAACATGAAAATTCTATTACACATTTCTAACAAACTTAGGAATAGATTCTCACCTTTCTCTGCCATGTCGCCGACTACTATTGTCTTCGTGCCATAACATAGGAAAAGGTTTAATATCAATGGGTTTTAATATCTGCAAACATAGTCAAAGTAAATAAGATCCATACCATATATAGATCAAAAGAAACAAGGAGTATAAGTTTTCTTCGAAAAATCTAAAACAAAAATATAATATTTGATTGAACAAATCAAATTATGGTAATTATCTGAGCTGTGTTATTTACAGAAGAATCTGGTTATAAATAAAAATAAATGGGGTCAAGTATATTTTTCATCCCTACAAATTTAGCCAAATTTCATTTTCGGTCACTAAAAAAATTATATTTGATTATTCATTTCATGGAAATACACGTCTGTGGTCCTTGCTGTTAGTTTTACTATAAAGTGATGATGTGGCATATCAGGTTATGCCATGTGGCAATTATCTGTTTGTCCCATCATCACCATTAACGTTAGGGACCAAAAATATGCTTTCAATAAAATCAGGGATCAAATGAGAAAAAATAACATATAAAATAGAAATCCATTAATTTTTTTCAAGGACAAAAAGAACATCTAGGGTATCTTTGGGTAAAGCTTAATTATGTTTTTGTAATAAGCTCCTATCACATAAAGGCTAATGCCATAAATTCGAAAATGACACTTAATGGAAAATGCAAAAGAGCTCAAAGATAAGCTACACCAAAAAGGTTTCTGGAATAAGCTAAAAAGAGTTTATAGGAGCCAAACTATTTTCATAAGCTCAAATCAACTTCACATAAACTCTTTTCAACTGCCCCTTTTCAGCCTGCCTAAATAAATGAATCATGAAGCTCTATCCACAGGATGAATCTGTTGATAATGTCAAATACTAAGAGAAGTCAGTCTACAAACCTTTTTGGGCATGAGTACACCATCTGGAGGTTTTGGAATATGTCTATGTTTACCAGGATTAAGATAAGTAATATTTCTGAAATTTGAAACACGCAACATGAGTTCATCCAATGAGTTCAAAATATTAGGCAAGTGCAAAGGACAAAACTTACAAAACTTGATTAAACTCGATGTTTTGCAAACCATTGACGGGAGAGGATACAATGGTTCTGAACACATTTCTTTCGTACAACCAGAGATATCCATTCATACCATCACTGCTAATAAAGAAAACAAGACACATGTAACTAATGACAATTACCAAACATATGATTATGACAGTGACCATTACCAAACATATTCACTTACCTAGCATGTGGGTCAATTGGTAGAACAGGTCTTTCATGCAGAGGCAATTGACAAGAATATCGGTGATATGATAAGATATATGGAGCCAATTTGTGTGCACCGCTAACATAAAGCAAATCAAGCATTGTACTATTTCGGTGTTGTTCCGCCTCCTGCACATAACAAATCTGAATAAAACTGAGCCCAAATGCAACAAACAGTAAGCTTGTTTGGTCATTCATGTGGCATGAGCTATAGAGTTGGGGACTTGAAAAAATATAAAGTTAAATTTATTCCTGCTCAAACCAAAATGAAAATAACTTCCAGTAATTGCACAGCAAAGAGTCGGGGATAACTGTGCAAAATGAAACAGCTTTAACAGAGGGTTATCACTAACGGATCGGTTTAAAAGTTGCTATAGCCAATCAACAAAATCTATTTCGATAAACATAACAGTCAACTTTGAGTCTTTGACAATTTATTTGTTGATGCAATTTGAAGGCCAACGATTTTAGACCACTAATCTGATATGTTTAATCACAAATGTGGTAGACTAGGCCCTGTTTGGATAAGTTTCTCCATAAGCACTTATAGGAGAAGAAAATAAGGAAAAATAAAATAAACTTCTCCCATAAGCTAAAATTAACTTATGAATAAGTTGAAATCAACGTTTTAGAGAGAAGTTTATCCAAACATGGCCTAAACTAAATATCATAACCAACAACACCCCTTCCCCAGAAAAGTAAAAAGAAACATCTCCAGACCGTTAATGTGCCTTCAAGCTTGCTTGTGGCAGCAAGCAGTTTCTTCTCATCAATGAATGGCAACTTGGCAACACCCTGAAAAACATTCCAACAATGACCTTAACCCCCACACTTCATTCTAAAGCATTAATAAAACAAACCAACACATACACAAAACTATATTACCTGCCATGCAAATTTTTTGCCATTCATATCAATCTCAAAATCTGTCAAAAAGCAATACAAGTAATTCTAGAAGCTCTATAAAATACTGCAGAATATTTCAAATAACAGACAAGTGACCTCACCAGCAGGGTAGAATTGAAGTATAGGTGATGAGGGATCAACCATCAAATCCCTATACTTTTCAGGCAGTGCACTTGAACTGTAACAAGAATTTAATAAGCATCAGCACAGGATGTGTGATATGATAGATCTGACGATAGGAGAGATTAAAAAACCTTGCAGCAGGTAGGGTCCCCATTAGCTGATCAAATGGTTTAAATGGTTCTCCCAGAAAAAAAGTTATTTCCAGATCAGTTAGATCTTTAAGATCAGAAGCAAAAGGAGCATAATGGTATGGGTAGTACCTGAATGAACAAACAGTGAAAAAATTGAAGAAACATCATGGGTGAAAATTCAACCAAAATGAAAGGGGTCTCTGAGAAACGTATATCAATCATCTTGAAATAAAGACACTCAAACATCGAAGCCTGTCTGTATCCCAGCCCTTAAGGCATCTAGTCCATATTATATCTAATTACATTCCTTATAAAATATGATTAGAATTTTTGGCTAGCAACCATTTTTGGAATAATAACAGAATTTATAAACATGCAGTGATACAAGGTTCCAGGAGAATATGAAAGAAAATAATCAACCCTTGACATTTTAAGTGTCTTATCATCCTTCATGCAAAGCATCATAAAATTTTCAGATCATCTTACTAAAATGTGGAGAATGAACCCAAGAAAGGGTACTTCACAAATGAGGAATTAACTGTCATACAACAAAACGATGAACTACCCTCCATTCTGCTAAAACTGTGTATGAAACTACACTTGTACCCATTGCTTTGCGCCCAAAGGCAGGGAAAGCCTTCGGGCTCAAAGAGCACTTAAAAATATACTTACATTTACCTCACTCCAAAGTACACATGGGTACTGTCTAGGAAGTTTCACTTAATTAATAGTAGCCTAGGAAATAGTCTCCATTAAGTCTATCGAGAAACTATAGATGTGGATGATATGAAGACCCTACGTATACATTCTACTACATGGAAGTTGTTTCATTCTCCAAGTTCTTTCTTCTCTAATTCTCCCTCTCTAAAGTCAACACACCCATTGCCCTAGGATATTATCTGGTCAACAAACAATCACATGAAGTCAACTAAACATCCAGAATTCCAGACAAGTTAGTTTCCCTAGCACTATAAAAGGGTTAAGAAGTTGCACTTGATCTGTTGAGGGACCAAAAATGGGGATTATTTTCTCAGCATTTGTTTAAAAATGCATTTTCACCAAACTGTAACAGTATAACATATCATGCATGTAAATATACTGGCTTATCAATCCAGTAACAGAAAATATCAGGAATGGATTCAATTATAATCAATTAACTAGTAAAAGCACAACTAACCATTGCCATGAGCAGACACCCTGATAGTAATACCGACAAACCCAACAAAGGCCTTCTACATATTTTAAGACCTACAAGGAAAACCAAGACAATCAGCTATCTTCTAATACAATATATATGAAAACCAGAAATTATTGAAGTTGAGTACAATAGTCATCAACAAGAATGAAATGCCGCATAGAATACAACAAACCACCAATCAATTCAGGAGGAAAATATAAAATAAATTTTCAATCAGTGTGAACTGTGAAGCCCTTATTCTTTGCATGAGCGTAACAAACTGAGGAACTGCAGAAGGACACTCCCACTTCTTGTGAGGCACAGGCAAATAGTAAGAGTAAGAGCTCAAGACACACTAACAGCATGTAAAATATCATTTAAAAAAAATGGAGAGGATTATGAGTTTCTAAGACAGTGAAAACTATTGAAAGCAGGAAATAATGTGAAAATAAGGTGACATATATGTAATTAAAAGTGAAAATAGAAAACATTTATACAAGTAAACACACCCTTGTATGCTCATCTAAGGTGTGTTTCTGGAAATTCAATATTATCACTGATAATATGATACTTAACTTTCAGTAATGAAAATCTTAAGCAATGAATCTATACATTTGAAAATGTTTCCATTTTAAGCATAAATATGTATAGAAGAAAGGTGACAACAAACAATTCCCAGAATACTGACAGGACATACCGTATCTTTCTTGAATTTTTCAATCTCCTCCAGATCCAATGCACCAAACTTTTCAGTATAATACCTTTCCTTGTAGCCAGCCTCTCCTAACTTAACCTGAAAAAAATAACACACTATGTAGTTTATACTTTATAATAATACCTTTCCAAGTATCCTGATGTGAGTGAATAACTCAGTTAGCCCATATTTTTCCTTTTATGACTTTACTGTTGCCATCATGATAGCTGTACAAGCTTTCTTTAGTTAGTCATAACTGTCACCTTCACAACTGTCACAAGGTGACAGTTATAACCAACTCTCTTCTGAGATCTGAAGTATGTATAGGTGATTGTAATCAGAGTCTCAACAAGTCTAGTAATCATTTCTCATTTCAATAAAGTTTAGTTCACTTCAATACCTGGCAACAATTTTAATACGAGAAAAACTGAAACTAAGTGGCAAAAAGTGTGAATCACATGATCCAGAGACCAGCAGAGCACAAAAACTTTGCGCACAACCACAAACTGGCAGACAACAATGGAACAGAGTAAGGTAGCACCAGATCTGATTCGTACAGAACCAGAGGCACTCAAAACTCAGTCACAAAATGTTGCTCATCCCAGCACTAATCACACAAGTTTGCTGTAGGTAAGCGTCCTTATTTGCTATCACCCTTACCATGACTTAATTATGCCTCTTTGGGGACTGCCGTAATTGCATCCTTGAGTGTGTATTTAGCCTAACATCATCCCCCTAGAGATAAGGCTTAAATAAACTTATAAAGCTTGGTTGATTTTTACCTTATAAGTTGGTTTTGTGGAGGTGAGTTAAGACCTAATTCAAATTTTAAGATGATATCAAAGCTAATCATAAGCCTAACCTTGGGATCCAGAAGAGTATAGTAGAGTTCCCAAACAAGCTTAAAAAGTCAGCAAAAAAACTAAATTCAAGCCAAATGCTTAAAAGATTTGGACAATAAATCTTATTACTAAACCTTGTCCACAACTGACGCCCGTGGTTCTTCAGGCATTTCTCCTCTTGCCCTAGCTTTCATCTCTTCATTAATTTCTGCAGCCTGCAAAAAAATCAAATTACAAATTACATATCAGGAAGTAAACTTCAAAACCATATTAAAGAAAATGTAGCTCAATCTGAAATTAATTAGACAGATTTGTCAATGACATCCCCCTGATGTAAAGTCTAACGCCACAGCACGCCCCACACAGAAGAGTAGACAATGAGAGAAGAAAAAATGAACAGTAAAACTACAATAGTATCTGTTGGTGTTGGCTTGTGAACTCACATGTGTAACAAGTAACCGCGAAGGTTGAGAGTTAAATATTGGAGGGGAGACACTATAACTATTACAATGCAACAAGGATTGAGGAATTATCCTCTAGAATTTTATAGGATAAAGCTCCCTGATAATTCTGTACATCCTGACCAAAATCTGCCTAATCAATGAACTCTACTTACAGTCATTTCCTTTATTCAGCAGAAATTAGAGGACAACTCCGCTCTCAAAAGTATTATACAGCCAGATCATATTCATGCTTCAGCTAGAGCTTTTACCCGTTATAATTACTTAATCTATCTAGTAGCCAAATTTGAAGCAGTGTCATTAAGAAATGTTTTGAGTCTTCTTACCAAATAACTAAATTCCAAGTCAATTCAAATAGGAAGCAAAAATCATGGATATTGGGGGAATAAGATTGTGATATTTCTGTTAGAAATTTTCAGCAGAAAAAAAGGCCAAAATACACAGAAATGAAATGAAGATTCTTCCATGTCAATATTGACAAGAACTTTCTCAAAATGAATCAAACAAGATATCCCATTCCCATCTCTAATACTGAACCATGAAAATAAGCAGAACCCTGGCAACTATCAAATTTAGAAGTTTAAGAATTCATATTTTAAAATAATTATCCCTTGCAAAGAGCCAAAACACAGAAATCACAATACCTGTTGAATCCGAACTCGTTTCTGAAATATTTGATCTTCATGAACAGCAACAGACTGAATAAAATGTTCTACTCTCTCTAAGAAAACCTAGAAGGTTCAATGATACTCATATTACAACACTCATTGAAGAAATAAAAATCTCCAGATGGATGACTTCAGAGAAAGAGAAGCAATTGAAGGAAGATGATTGCTAGAAAAGATTGTCACATACCAAATACATAACGGCTTTACAATAACAAGCAAAAAGACAAGCACACCTTAATTGAATTTCAGAGAAAAAGAGAAACTCACCTCACCCGCATCAGTAAGATAACCACCCATTGTAGTGAATTCCTTTCTATAAATATGCATCAATAAATTTACAGCCCCCTGAAACAGTAAAACGTTTATTGAAGAGAACAACGTTGACATTTACATAGAAAGAGAGATGTGCAGGTAAAGGGGCATAACTAAAGCATGTTTTAAAAAAGAAATAAAATCCATTCACCAATAATGAGAGAAGCAGATAGCACTGGTATACTTCCTGTTTCAGGATACACCTCAATATAACATGACGTGTTCCAGATGCTTACCTCACGGATCTCTAATGTTGGCATATGAGGAAGAAAGTCATTGCCAACAAAGAAACATAGAAATACAAAATCATCCACAATGCGCTCGAAGTCAATCTCAAAAGGAGGGTTGGGAATATCCATTTCATATTGCAAATATTCACGCAGCACCCAGATGTTAAGAAACTGTACATGCAAGGTTTTAGTTTGAAATTAAGAATCAATAGAAAAGAAAAATAAATATTCAGCTTAACATGCTGGATTCCAAGACTCCAACCTGATATTTCTTCTTGTGAATTGGCGTATCATCAACTGGATTCCAGTCCTCAGCTTTTTCACCTGGCTTACCACGACATTCAGATGCAAAATGGCCAACTTGGCCACATTGAAAACACTTCTCTTGTTGTCCAGGGAAAGTGATTACCTGTTCATTCATGCTATAAATCATCAAGGCAATCTATTGGGATCAATAATCTAAAATCACCATGACAATTTGCATGCTGGAATCTAACCTCCCGCAATATTGAGAAATGAACCTCATGTGTGGCTAAGGACAACATAATCAAATCAGCATCCTGAATCAAAGATCACATCAATGACATCATACCATATAAAAAGCAAGGACCATCACCAACCTTGGATAAATTGAAATTTTCAAAATCAAACAAAATCTCACCAATCCATACAAACAGTGCCGAGTATTTGGATTAAACCCAGGAAGGTTCCGTTGTAATCGTATGTATTCCATTATTTTGTGTTCGCCCTCACCAGGAACATTTGAATCAGAAAGTATAACCTTTGAAAAATACCCAAAGCAGATCCATCAATAAAAATATTCAGACAAGAGATTCTGAAAACAAGATATATTTACAATATAGGAACAGAAAAGAAACAGGATTACTCCACAAGGAAGGAATATCCAATATCGAAGGGATCATGGGGGCAAAGAATAAATAGGATAAGGTCAACCTTTGTATTCCTCCAACCAGGGTTGTTGTTCAATCTAGTCTGTATATAATACTGAAGAGACAGTGACAGCACAGCCATAAATGGAGTGCCAGGGGTAATGACATTTGAGTCATGAGTCTCGGGCTTGTCTTTGGAAGACAAGAGTTCCACCTCACCCTCAAATTCTTTCCTAAGTCTTTCCTCTTCAGCTTCCTACAACATCACATTGTACCCAAACTTTGTAACAGAAATAGCAGGAGATCATTGTAAACAGGAGCATGTTCATATTCTTACTTTCTCAGCTGCGTCTTTTGCAGCTCGGAAACGCCGTGAACGTTGCTGATTCATTTTGGCTCTTGGTGCAACCCCATCTGAAGGAGCAAGAGAAGTACATATGGGAAGAAATGGTTGGAATGAGAAAGCAATTCAAAGTTAAATTAGACATAGTAACATAACATTACAGTCAAAAGAAAAAATTAACAGCCTTCCAAAAATTATATTTAGTAGTTTTAATTTTACAAACACTTATTCGAGTCTTTTGCTTGAAAACATTTGCGCTAAATTTCGAATGTTCAACCATACAGGAATGTGCCAAGTTACTAATTATCAAGAAGAAGTAGAAGCTTCATGGGAACCAAGTTGCTGGATGTTTATAAACTTCTCTATTAACTTCTTTAGTGTGATTTCCAGGGTTTTTACATAGAGATATCAAATCTCTTGGATTTATAAGTTAAAAGGGGCTGAGCCAGCAGATCCTCCATGATGAAAAACTATGATGCAAAATATGATATGTATCCAATATGGCAATATGACTATCCCCAGAATATGTAGGATGTGATTCATGCATTCCCCAAATCCAAACATTGAGCATACTTTTGTAACATTACTAAAAACAAAATAGAAATTATAAATCATTGTCATCATAAGTTACTGCTTAATGTTTACAAAAAGGAACGGTAAAATTTTATTTCCTCCTTGAGTATCATCTATAAGTAAGATGAAGCATTGGGAAAGCATCAATGAATCAATGTCAGATTTGGATTTGTATCCAATATAATATATAAGACATAAAGCAAAAGCAAGTCTTGGTGTTCCACAGGTGAGAAATAGAACAGTAAGATAAAGCATCATACCGATCGCAAGATAAAGAAGCTTCCTTGGGCGAACCAATGAAAAGAGATGGTCAATATAGTCAAAAATTGATTTGAATACATCATCATAGGTTGCAGGTGCTGGCTGCATTTTAAAGATTAATCACCAACGAGCACTTTACACAACAGAAATGTAAATTTACTCGTAGACACAAAAGAAAGAAACTACAGATCCCAATTGTCAGTGTAGTCAGCTTTCTATAAGATTTCACTATCACCCTACTCAAAATTAATCATGCACAATGTCATTTCTTCAAAAGGCACAAGGAACTCAGCTCACCAAGCATCTAAATGCAACAAATGTCATTTCTTCAAAAAGCACAAGGAACTCAGCTCACCAAGCATCTAAATGCAACAAACTCTAAAACAAGTTTCCAATAACCAACTGAGAAACATACAACCTCAATTCTCAAAATCTAAATCCAACAGAGAAATTTTCACAAACATTGATACGGCAAGTTGAAACAGAAATCGCAGAAGTTAGTTCACTATCATAATTCCCCGCTCCAATCGCTTATTCCTATTAGGTTACATACACTAACTTTCTTCAACCAATGAAGAAGACATTAACACTTCCAGAACAATAATTCGCGAATCGATTACAATTTACAATATTCCGAGTCACGAGAACAAAACGGAGTTAGTTCGGTAGGTACCTTGCCGTCAGGGTGAAAACAGGGGTGAATGATACCGTTCATGTCCAAGTACAGGTTATCGAACTCCATGCCATTGGGATTAGGTCTAGACACGTCGACGGTGGCGCCGGCGGAGGGTTCTTCTTCGACGACGTCGACGATCGAGAGAGGGTACCGGTCCGCGAGCCACCGGTAAAACGCTGGCACTCCCATATTGTTGCGGCTCGGTTCGGCCCGGTTCTTCCAAAAACGATGAGAGAGAGAGGGAAAAAATAAAAATGAAAATAGAATAAGAGATTATGGAGATCTGTGTTGCCGTTGTTTAATGTACGGGCGGCTGCGGTGGCCGCCTTATTTTATGGGACGGAAATACCCTCCGCTTAAGTGCGCCCTCGCAAACCAAACCGGTTCTAGGCGTTAGTTCGGTTTTGTTCCGGTTCGGTGTTAATAATATTAAATATTAAATCCATCTAAAATTAAATCCTAAACATATATTCTCAGTTATTATATTCAAATATATCATTCATTATATAATAATAGTTACAATTATTGTTATAATTATATCTTACACTTTACTCTTGTAATTAATAAAAATATATACATCAATTAATTTAAATTGCTCTGTCTTTCAATTTACTCTTTCTTTTTATAGTGGGTTGAAAAATTATTTTCTAAAAAATTTAATTGATTCATAATCAATATTTCGTTCAAAATAATAAAAGGTGCAATACAATATATAATTGAAACTATTTATAATTCAATCATTAACTCATTCTGGTATTTAAGTATGTGGAAATGCAATGTGCATAAAATAGTTAATTATTTTATATAATTAAAGTTTATCATAGATAAATATTTTTATTATAAAATTTATGTTATGGTAAATTTTATAACAATAAATATTTTAAAATATAATTATATTTTATATTTATAATAAATAATTCATATCATGATATAATTTAGTAACTGATTATATATTTAAAAATATTGAAAGGATAATTAAAAATTAATGGTGAAAATAATATATAAAAATAATAAAAATTAAAAAAAATACTTGAAACATTTTCATTAAAGAAAAATAATTAACAATTCTCTCATTTAATCATGATATCTAAAAATACTCGTGTTAAATAATTGTTTAAATTCATATAGAGAGATCTATGACTATTGGTTCAAAATATATATTAAATTTTACTATTTTATTTTTTTAATGAAATACTTTATAAAACATATTTTTAACTTATAAACAAATTTTTATTAATAAAAGAGTTTGCATTTCAATGGTATAATTTTTTAAAACTGTTAGCTAATTAGAAATCGTAATATAATTTTACGGTAATTATTAAAAATTTTAAAAAAAAATGATCACACTTTAATTACAGTTTGATTGACCTTATAAAAATCTATTCTATTGCTTGCTATTTTACATTTTTGCATATAATTAAAAAAAAAGTAATGTACATTACCTGTCTTAATCTTAACATGAGGCTAAATATGAAATTGTTGTTTGACACGTAATCATATTTGTGTCGTTAATATTGTGTGTCGACGCACAATTCTGAGTTTTTTTTTTTATAAAAAAAGTTAACTACTTTGCAAACACGAAAAAAAAACAAAGTTAAGTTGATGAACATTAAGACAAGTAACATAAACTAGACGAGAATTAAGGTAATTTGTAATTTTCGCGAAAATCAATTTCATCCTATCAATCATTATTTTATACTAATGTGTACTTTTGGTTTTATTGTGTACCGCCTAACCAGATAACCTGATTCTAATGATTAATTGTTACAAATATAGTTTAATTGACTCTGTAAATATGTCATATTATTATTATCTTGGTATTAAAAAAATCATAAATAGCTCATTCTTAATTATCTTATTAATTATTTAGTTTTATTTTAGATAAAATTAAAATGATAATAATTTTATAAAATTTTGAAGTATAATACTGATAAATTTGTACAAGTTAATAATTAAAATAATAATAGATTATAAAATTTATAAATTATAATAAAAATGAAAATGAAAAAAATGTTTGTTATGGTTTAAATAATGATCATTTAAAAAGGATTTGACACATATTTCTTTTTAATCTCTTGCTAAAACTACTAGTCTCATATAATTCAATTTAACTACTACCTCGATTCTTTTGTAGTACTTCTCTAATTGCAAGTTTCAGCAAATATTATGATCTGATGTTTGAGAATAATGGTCACAACATGTGGTTCAAGATTGCTTACAAGGATGTCATATTTGCTTTTAATTGTGTCACAAGTTGAGATGTTTGAGTTACTGCAAGTTTGAGGCCTACATGGTGGAATATCTATGGCAAATGTGTACTGTATGTAAATCTCTCATATGATTGTTTTTGAGATGCAAGGTTTTATGTGTGAGGTTCTTGAATGTATCAATATGATGTTGCCTACCAACTATTGTTCTCAAGTTTGTTTAGTATTTTCTTTTCTTCTCAGCACCAAGGGCAATGGAACCCAAGTCTAGATGGTATTTGGAAAATGTTGACTATGTTGATTTGTGAATTCGTATTAGCATGCTTATAAATATAGATTCATTCTTTCGCATGTGTAAATAGTAATATATATAAATAAAAGTTTCTCTTTTATGTATGTAAATAGGTTTCTCTCTTCATGGATGGATTGAAAATATATTTTTTTTTAATCGGTAAGAAATTCAAACATTCACGTACGAGTCAAACCTTGTGTGAGGGGGTGTGTTCAGAAGTCTCACATTATCTAGAAATATGATTTGTCACATATATATATAAGTAGGGAACAATCCTCATCTTACAAGCTGATTTTGATTTTATTTAGTTGAGTTAAGTTCATAACTCACTCCGGTCCAGCACAAGTTCATCAATATAAGATAACTTCGGACCACTACAAATCAAATATATTATAATATACATTTAGAAAACATTTGAAGTACTTTCTAGTAGGAAAAATAAGCCTTTTTAACTCATATTTTGACATAATGATTATAAAAAAAATCTTTAGTTGGATTTTTAATCAAGAACTAATGTCCGAGATGGTAATATTTTGTTGATATTTTTTAATATACTCAAATTTTAGGATAAATATCTAATTACATAATTAAATGATAGCATTATTAATAAATCATATCACATCACATTGATTCCAAAAAATAATTTTTTATATATTATAATTAATCATCATTAATTATTGATAATGGCTCATGATGATGTTCGAATTTAAATAACGTGCCAAGGGGTCGTCCACAATGTGCTGATTATTTCCATTTCTTTTGTTCTACTTAAAGATTTCAACGTTTTCTTTAATAATTATTACAGGTTGTTATGTCTGTAGCGATTAGACAATGGCAACAAAAGTGGAGAATAATATAATGGACCGTAGCGACACGTATTAAAATAATTATTAACTGTGTTTTTTTTGGAGCTTATTACATTAAAAAGTAATTATATTATGATTATGATATGTAGTAATTATTATATGAGCATAATGTGCATATATATCACTGATTAAAAAGTAAAAAAAAACTTTACTATTAATATCAAAATTTGCGTATGTAAACAAAATCATTATTTTGGTGCGAGACAGCTTAGTCCCAAGGAGTAGTTCATCATTTTGGTGTTAATTTTAAACCTATTTATCATAACGAACAGTTTTGAAATTGTGAACAGTTAGGTAATATAATTTATATTTGATTATTTTATCATAAAAATTTAACTAAGCTGATAATAAAATTTAGTATATTATTTTTTATTTAATGCAAAACTATTGAGCATATAATATTTTTATTTTAATTCAAAATTAATTGCATAGATAATTAATTCCAAACTGTTTTAAATACAAAAATAAGCATATAAAATTTATTTTAAATTATTTCTCTAACGTGAAATTAACTTACATCGAGTATTTGTCAATTGTAATGATAATGAAATTCATTTTTTCCCGTGTAGTTTTAAGCCGTTGGTTTTTGACATAAGACGTTGAATAAATAAGGTGAACTTGAACTGTTTATCATAAACAAAGAAAAAGAAAATGGTGTAATTACGCGAAAGAAACGGATTCACGTGTGAAATTTTTAGAAGGAATCATCACGTATCTCTGAGGTATATAATAATCGATAGCAAATTACTTTTATTATTAATTTATTACGATAATAATCCGAAAAGGGTGAAAAAATCTTTTCGTTGACATTTAAGGCAGTGGAGTTTTTTTTTCTTCTTTTGTACTTTTCTGATTTTCCAAACTTGAGTTGGAAATTTGAGGCATTTTAATTATTCTATCCAACTTATATATATATTTATATATTAATCTCCCTATTTATTATTCATTATATAATTTTCTTCTTCTATTTAGTATTCCTATCTATGATACTATTAATTTTTATGAAACATATATTTAATTTTCAATTGATTTATCTTAATAATACTCCATGATATATACCATATAGAAATTAATGAATTAAAAAACGAAGTGTAGTTTTGTCATTATCAATTGGAATATAGCGAAGAAAAGAAGCAAGAGAAGACAGAGTAAGAGGACAACACATAACATAGTTGCTCTACGCAATTCCGAAAGTATCAAATATATAAAGTCCAAAGTCTAAACAACCAATCGAGAAAAGCTTATAGAATTTCTCGTTCTCTTTGCCTATAAATTCTCCTCTCCAAAACTCTCATTCTCTTATCAATAACGAGCGTTACTCGGATAAGGTTCTGTTCTGGCGACTCACTCATTTTCCTACTTACATTGTTGTAACCGATTTTTACTTTCTCTCTTCCGCTTCTGTTTCTGCTTATGCTTTGTATCTCTTTATCTCTAAACTAATCTTCTACTTGTCGCGTGTATCTATGCTTTTTCTCTCGTTACTTTGGAATCATTAGCTGTTTAGCATAAAGAGTAGATACCAGAATTTTATTTACGTTTTTAGTGGATTAGTTAATCAATTTTCATGTGTTTTAACATTGTTGACCTGATTTTGAAGTTCGAACTTCGTTTCAGTGTTAATCTACTTGTCGTATTCCTGCTGCATGTTTGTTTTCCTTTTTTCTTCAGTAAATCGATTCACTAGTCATTACATAGGAACAATAATTCCAGTTTTTCAACTAGTTTTTGAAACAAATCTACTATAAGTTTCGCAAGTCAATCTGAGGTTTGAACAAATTTGTTTTATTTTTTCTCTGATTCCACATCGTTTTGCTATAGTGTCATGATCTGTTTCATCATCGGTGAATTTTGATGTGTTTAGTATTCATATTTACGAGGAGATAGAAAATATCAACGCAATGCATTGTGAATGGAAATTGTTGATCTGTTTTTGGTTACAGGATCAGTCAACTCAACCTATCCAATTATTGATAAATTAATTAATGATGATGTTATGTCCTTTTGTTTGTAATTATTGGGATCTTTGAACCTTTTTATGATTTTGCAGTGCTTTGCTTGATATGGCGGTAGAGAAGACAAGTATTGCAAAAGACGTGACTGAAGTAAGCAATGCTCAATGCCTTCCTTTTTGTTTCCCGGATGAAGCAATTCAGTTCCGGTACATATAAATTCATTTTTGAAATGTGCAGTTAATTGGCAAAACTCCACTGGTATATCTCAACCATGTTGTGGATGGTTGTGTTGCGAAAGTTGCTGCAAAGCTAGAAATGATGGAACCTTGCTCCAGTGTCAAAGACAGGTAAATATATATATATATATGTGTGTGTGTGTATATTTATGCTCATGACCTTGTAAAAATGCTTAGATTAATCAAAGTTTTGGCATAGAGGTTGTATTCAGAAAGCTTATGTAAACATAATTGTTAACTTTCCTACAGGATAGGATATAGCATGATTGTAGATGCTGAGGAGAAGGGAATCATTAAACCGGGTGAAGTTAGTTCTTGCTTTAGATTGTCCTTTCCTTGTAGTTCTATATTTGAATTCAAGTTGAATGCGCCTGTTTTCCATATCTCATCGAAGTTTCATTCTTCTTATTCATTCCAATTTGTGGCTGCATTGTATGAGTAGTTGTTTAATTCTCGTTGATATTGACATCCTCTTGCCCTTGCTTTCAAATTTTAAAAGTGAACACAGGAGTGGTTCTATAAGAAACTGATTCAATTCATTAACGTTGCATTCGTCTTTCAAGCAGACTTACTACTGTATACTTGGGTATTAATATGGTTTACTGTTGTTCATGTTATTAGAGTGTCCTCATTGAGCCTACCAGCGGAAACACTGGCATAGGTTTGGCATTCATGGCAGCTGCTAAGGGTTATAAACTTATTATAACCATGCCTTCTTCAATGAGTTTAGAAAGAAGAACCATTCTTCGAGCTTTTGGAGCTGAATTAGTTCTCACAGATCCTGCCAAGGGTATGAAAGGAGCTGTTCAGAAGGCAGAAGAGATAAGGGACAAGACTCCCAATTCCTATATTCTTCAGCAATTTGAGAATCCTGCCAACCCAAAGGTACTGTGTTAATATGCTTTGTTTGGAAAATCAGTTGGTTGAAGAGTATTTACTCAGACATGCTCTCCTTCCTCCTATTCATAGATCCATTACGAAACCACTGGACCAGAGATCTGGAAGGGCTCCAGCGGGAAGGTTGATGCTCTTGTTTCTGGGATTGGGACTGGAGGTACAATAACAGGTGCTGGAAAATATTTGAAAGAGCAGAACCCTGATGTAAAGGTTAGGCTTTTCATTTTATCATTGTGTGTTAATCTTTCTTATGTTTCCCTTGTATTGTTTATAACCCTTTTCTCCCTTTTTAACTCAGCTATATGGCGTTGAACCAGTAGAAAGTCCAATACTGTCTGGAGGGAAACCTGGTGAGTAATGAACTTTTTTTGTGTTTTCATGGCAACTGTCTCTGATTATTAGACCTGTTAGAATATCTAGATGATATCTAGATGATATCTCGTGATCTTATCATTGCATCTTAGAATATTTTAAAGTATCTTAGATGGTTTCTCATGGGTGGTCTCCATCTTTCATAATTTGTTTGCTATTTTGCTTACTTAATTAGGACTAAGACTCTAATATTAGTACAAATAGGGGCTAGTGCTTTGTATTTCACTACACAAAGAGTTGAGGCAGGCAATGTGAGACTTCCCAATACTCTCCCTATACAGGGGCTTGTCAGAACAGGCGAGCCTACTAGAATAGGTGATAAGCGACTTACCAAGATGGGCTATAGGCTTTGATATCATGTTATATTTCATCTTAAAATTAATTGGCATTGAGTATAAGCGCCCAACTTATATGAGCTGCACCACAAGAATTGAGGTATACAATGTGGAACTTCTCAACATGTGGGACATTTTTGCAGTTGAGAGGCATGATGGAAAACTCTGATACCAAATTAGCAATTGATAAAAACCTTGGGAGAACCACACTACAAAAGCTAGTCATTGTAGTTGGAAAGGCCAAAGCCTTACAAAACTCTCACTAGAATCTCATATTTCTAGGGGCCGTTTGTTTCAAGATATAAAATTGTATTGCCGGAATCCATATT
Organism: Hylodesmum podocarpum; assembly: GCA_026586105.1. NCBI lineage: Eukaryota > Viridiplantae > Streptophyta > Magnoliopsida > Fabales > Fabaceae > Hylodesmum > Hylodesmum podocarpum. Next base: position 3,144,701 of record JALJEV010001298.1, on the reverse strand, counting down.
CCTGGGAATATCATATCTGGGAATAAAACATACCTACCTTCTATCATAGAAATAGAAAACAAGGTAAATATGAGTAGTTTGTATCCCCAGGAATCAATCATTTTCGGGAATATTTTTTTAAAACTTGTAGCAAACATGGGTATGTAATATTCCCATGTGCACATCTCCAGGAATCCTTTTACATACCCTGAAACAAATGGCTCCCTAATGTCAGACGCTAGTCCCATGACTTGCAATTGGGACCTAACAGGATGTTTGATCTACCCACGTTTGTGCATCTTTTTACCTTGCAGGCACTGCCATCAGATCTACCCTTGAATGTCAAGTTTGTTTTCTCTCTCTCCATGCTTTGGAATTTGCTCTGAGAATCCAATAATATAAACCACATTGATAATTTCAGGGATCCATAAAATTCTTTTTTATAATTTAATTTGATCTCACTCATAAACGGAGAACATTGTTAAATTTAGCCTTCTTGCTTACATATTGTTCAGGCTATTTCCTTTTTCAAGTTACATTCTGGCTCAATTTCAAATGTCTTCTGATTTTGTTCATATATTATGGTCTATCAGCTGGCCTTTTTTCTAAATCACCATTTGCAATCTAATTTTTAGTTTCCTATATTTAGAGGTATGTGATTTGTCATGGCTGCATTGATGATATTATTCAAGCATGTGCTTAATAAGCACTTGTAAGTTGTAAACATATGAATACCGTGTGCTCTCCACCTAAATATTTGGTGGGATTACTTTACTTGTCCACTTATGTTTGTTCCCCTTCAACAATTACAACATCTACAATATATATATATATATATATATATATATATATATATATATATATATATATGTACTTGTGTACTTATTTACTTATGTATATACTACTACTACTACTACTAATAATAATACTTTTTATGGTTTACATTTATCAAATGACTGCTTTCTTTTGTGTACCTTTCCCCTGACAAATGCATGGTTGTTAAATGGAAACAAGGTCCTCATAAGATCCAAGGAATTGGTGCTGGCTTCATCCCTGGTGTTCTGGATGTTGATTTACTTGATGAAGTTGTTCAAGTAAGCCACAAACCTTTTAATAAGTTTATTTGTGCCCAAATAAAGAGATTGTTTTGATTTGTAAAATAACCTGGTGTGCAAAACATGTTACAAGAAGAGAATATATTGAACTTGTAAACAAATCAAAATTTAAATTATAGTATTAGAACACATCATTAAGTGTCATCTAGACTGATGTGAATAAATTTTGAATTATTTAAGGAGAAATTAATTTTTATTGCCATAAATATGCAATCTGTTCTATTATCACTTTCGCCTTGGTGAACTTGAAGGCTGGAAGTCTGTTAATTTAATTCACTTCACATGTGAGGAAGCATCACTAACCAAGAATTCTGATAATTTATCCATAAATTCTGAGAGTACGGATAGTAACTCTTAAATTTGTTTCTGATTTTAGATTTCAAGTGAAGAAGCTATTGAAACCGCTAAACTTCTTGCTTTGAAAGAGGGTTTGCTGGTAAGTTCTTCTCAAATATAGTGGGCTTGTCAATGATCTCACCGCTTCTCATTTCCTTGGATTTGTTTAGGTGCATCATATTTTGTTAGTAGCATGCTTTAAATTTTGAACTATCCATGCCAGTTGGTGTGCTTTAGTGGCACCATGGATGGGGGGTTGGGGGAAGACTATTTAAAATGCTAATTGAACTCTGATTGTATTATAATGCTGCAGGTTGGGATATCATCTGGTGCTGCTGCTGCTGCTGCTATTAAGTTAGCAAGGAGGCCGGAAAATGCTGGAAAACTCATTGTTGTAAGTTTGTCTACTAGTCATCTAGCATAAGATTTTCTTGTGGAATATCATCGTTAATTTTCTTTAGATTTAATATTTTAATTTCAATATCAATGTGCTCAAAGAATTTTCAGAGTACTTGCATCTTTAACCATTTATCATTGACAGAAACTTCTAGCATTAGCTATTTGAGATACAACTTGGTTGTTATAGATGCGATTGTTCTTATTATTACTATATATATTCCATCACTGATAAGCTCATTCAAAACCTGAGTAGGCGGTCTTCCCAAGCTTTGGAGAGCGTTATCTATCATCGGTGCTCTTTGAATCAGTGAAAAGAGAAGCAGAGAACTTGATCTTTGAGCCTTGAATATGAATTCATATTAATCTTTTGCTGCTCTCGTATGTATGTAGTGAGATATTGGATGCTTCTCGAGTTGAATTCTCTCTTTGGTTTGTGTATGTATTTATTTTTCTTATGGGTTTAGAAAATAATTGGATTTCTGTTTCCTTGCTAATTGAATAATATTCAATAATACTATCAGAAGTTTGCTTGAATGTTCAAATCCTAGTATTTCAATGTTTACTTATTTGTTTTATTGGCTATTTAAATCCCTGTGTTTCAGTGTTTGTTGGTTAAGTAAAACTTGTAATGGAGAAAATACTGCTAACAAATGAGGACTAATCGCTAAATAAGTTTGAAACCCTACAAATATATTAGATGTTGAATTTAATTCTTCTTAAATCTGGATTTTAGTTTGGTCTTTTATTTTAATAAAAGCAGACATTTTAGTTCCTGCTACTATTCCTCTAAATTTGTGTGTTTGGGTATGTAGAAGCTAGCATTTTTGTTTATTGTGTTCCAAAACTCATTCAACATGCACACCTGCACTAAAAAACACGTCAAATCCAATGTTTTGGGTAGAAGTGCGTCAAATTTGAGTAGGTGCGCTAACAAAATGCTGTACATTGTTCCCTCGGTTAACTTTCTATCTGACATCTGTTTTTGGTGGTGAATCAATTTTGGTATCCTGCCAAGTTTGTATATGATCATGACATTGAATTCGCCCTCATGGTAAATTCATTACTTTTACTTGCAACATGGAAACAACGTTTCAACTCGTGTTAACTGCATTGGTCATTGGGGCCTAAAGATACACAATATTGGGTTCTTATGACATGAATTTGGAAGAAAAGAAAAGAAGGAATGAACTATTAGAATCTTAGTCAATGTTTGAGAAAGTTGTTACACATGAAAAAGGAATATCTCGAGAGAATTAGATGAGTATTAGTGACTTATATACGTGCAGTTTCTTTTCCATTGTTACTCTTTGTACCCGCCGCTTCAATTAATTCAATACTTCCTTCATAACTTCACCATATATTAAGCATCAATTGGGAGTTTTGAATTTAAAGTTAATAAATGTGCCATTTCAATTAACATCTATTTGGTGTTTTGAATTTGAGTGTCTTAAACTTAAACGTTCCATTTGAATTAACATCTATTTATGCTTAGTATTAACGTATTAACGAAGACTACGCCTCAGCCTTTTATTTTAACCTAAAACACAATTAAGCGCATAAGATCGGAGTTTTACTCTATTAAAAACAAGAGCGGAATTTTACTCGTTAGTAACAACGTTTGAAGCGATGCAGAAGAAAATTAATAAAGTATAAGGAAAATACAACTTATTAAATATATATATTTAATTAAATTACTATTAAATATAGATTAATGATAATTCTAATTCAAAGTTGAACTGTACTTGAAGGGGCTGCGCGAACGCAAGCCCCACTACCACAAATTATGATGTAGGCTCTTCCACTTGGGAAGACCTTAGGTGGGCACCCCTCCTAAGTGCAATGGAGGTCACCAACCTAGGCCATGGACCTTCTTGATCACCCATTGACCCCATCCAGGTAAGTAAATATTAAGTTGCTGGTTGCTCCTTATTTAAACACTACTGTTAAGTTAAATACATATAAGTTGTTCGATGTGGGACTAAATAAGCTATGAATGTACATTGCGGTTTCTTATGTACATTCGTGATTTGTGCCAGAATCATTTTAAAAAAAAAACCAATTCTTGATTAACACAGTACTTGGTATTACAACTAATCAAAAACCCAAGCATCAAAGTAATACCGCAGTAATGTTATTGGAAACTTAATTTATTGTACTCGTAGTTATTATGTTTATGCAAAAAGTGTGCTTCTTAACTATATATGCAACTTAATTGATTCCAATATGCAACAGCTACTATATAACTAGAAAATAGTTTTCACTTTGATCACAAACTTTTAAGTTTTCACTCAGTTGGTACTGGAGTCTGCTGTAATAACCATGAGTCCATAATATCACTCAATTTCCAATGATAGACAAAGAATATGAGCGAGAGAACAACATTTAATGGTTTAATCCAGTTGCAGCATTAGTAAAAACTTCATCAGTAGAACTTAATACATTCCAAAGAATTGGTATCAATCTGAGAATAAAATAGAAAAACCAAGTCCATAACTTAGCATTTATCAAGTTCATTCCATATACAACATCAAAATTAAATGTAGGGCAAGAATAGGTCCAAGTCCAAATTATAATAGAGACTCAATTCTGACATAGTCTAGTAAGCTTAATAAAAAGATTAGGCTACAATCAAAATTTTAATATACATATTATATTTAAACATCATAAAAGATGTATATATCTTGTAATATTTATTAATTTCCAAATAAAAGATCCTAAGATTCATAATTTAATAGATAATTTAATATTGTTTTACTTAGCTTTACATAATTCAAGTCCTTCTTAAATTTTAAAGATAGACTATCATACAATTTTATGAGTATTTCATAAGACATCAAATTTGCATACAATTTCACTGTTTGCACTTTTTTTTTTTACCAAATTTAATTGTATCATGATGTTTAATAATAAATGAAGAATTGCATTATGCTACGATGAATTCTATGCGTGTCATGCATGTATAATATCTGGATATTTTTTAATTAATTTTTGCACCATCAACTTTTGTTAACAATTTTTATTAAAATATATTTTTATATTTTTTTCCAGCGCATTTGAACATATTAATTTATAATTATTTTTATAATTATAATAAAATATAATTATAAATTATTTATATAGCACAGAAGGTAACGAAACCACGCGTTAGTATTTCAAGTAGGAGAATTTGGTTTGGATTGGGGCTTACGAAAAATTAAGCCCTGAACCGACGTCGTTTTGCGGTGAAACACAATAAAGCACACTGTTCTTGTTCCTTTTTCTTCGTTTTCATTCTACCCTCCTTTTTCTTCTTCTTCACTACTCGGACGACGATTTAACTGATACAAATTCGTTGCGATGGAACCTGTAGCTCCAATACAGCGAACTCAGTATGTACTCTCACTCCCTCTTCTTCTGTTCCTTCCTTAATTCTCTTTTTTCGAGTTCAGGGTTTCACTTTGAATAATTTGATTTTACTGTTAAATGTGTATGTCGTATCTTATTTTCTTTGCCCTAAATTATATTTTCACCCTTAGGTACCCTTACGTGACTGGATCCTCTGTAGTTGCTATCAAATACAAAGATGGGATTCTCATGGCCGCTGATATGGGAGGTCTGATTTTAATTAATTTTTTATCTTTTTAGTTAAATTGCTCTCAATCTGATTATTGTAGAAATTGATTCCCAGAGTCCTCTGTTTATTGGAAAATTAAAATAAAAATTATTTTAGTTGACTTGTGATTCGTAAATGTGCTATCTCTGCAAGGTTCATCAGAGTGTTTTTATCAATTGGAATCACTTTATGTGTTATGTCAATGTGGATTTGTTGAATATTTATAGGTTCATATGGATCTACCCTGCGGTATAAGAGTGTTGAGCGCATTAAGCCTGTTGGAAAGCATTCTCTTATTGGTGCCAGTGGTGAGATAAGTGACTTTCAGGAGATTCTGCGCTATCTTGATGAGCTTATGTGAGCACCTTTTCCTTTTAAGAATATTTGTTACTTGGTATGCACTGGTTATCTCAAATAAGTTTGGTGCAGAGAGGTGTGTTGACTGTTGAGTTAATTGGTCTGCATCTGCTTTGTTTTTCTTGTTTGGCTTGTTTATTTATTTTGTTTTGATAAAAAAAAACTCCATCTGTGTAATTTTCCCTTGACATATTCAGTACTACAGCTTCAAAATTCCCATCTAACTATTTGGTTTTGAGTTTTGATTGTTCAGACTTTATGACAACATGTGGGATGATGGGAATTCTCTAGGACCAAAGGAGGTGCACAATTATTTAACCCGGGTGATGTATAATAGGCGTAACAAGTTCAATCCTTTGTGGAACGCACTTGTACTTGGTGGGGTGAAAAACGGACAGAAGTACCTAGGCATGGTATGCTTTTGCCCTTTTTTTTTCTCCGGTTCCACGTTTGATATACCTGCATTCCTGCAAGTGTTTTTTTTTAACTAATTAAATATGTCTATCTTGTCCAGGTTAACATGATTGGTATTAATTTTGAGGACAACCATGTAGCAACTGGGCTTGGAAATCATCTTGCTAGGCCAATTCTCCGTGATGAATGGCATGAAAACTTGACCTTTGAAGAAGGCGTCAAGTTACTGGAAAAATGCATGCGTGTACTATTATACCGTGATAGGTCTGCTGTTAACAAAATTCAGGTATTATACTATTCCCTTTTCTCTCTATACTCTAATATTTTGTTTTGCTCTCCACTTCCACACTCCCCAGTCTCCATTTTCCATGTATCAAAACATTTTGTTGGAACTGGTTCAGAGGTTGAAAAGAAAGATTGAAATATATTTCCAAGAATGAACAGGAACATTTTGTGCCCAGGGAAGTTGCAGACTGCTAACATACAATTCCAGACGTACTGGAGAGATCTTGGCTTCGCTCCCACACGAGTCTTTAACTAACAAGACACCCAATTCTCTTAGCTCTGGCCCTTATAACAACTGTCCCTTATAACAACTGTCCCTTATAACAACTGATTCCTAATCATGAGCTAATTAACTGTGTCCTAACTTTGGCCTCATCACATTATCTGGCCCACTCTTCCCTTCCCTAACTTAAACTTATTATGGACTTTTTGCTATCAATACACCCCCACAAGCTTTCACCTTATCCTCAAGTTGAAAATTTGGAAAACCAGTCTGCATAAGTCACAAGAACAAGTTGTTCACAGAAGTCTGTGTTTCTGGTAGATCTTGCCATCTAATCAAATTCTTCACCTTCCACTTTATCTTTCTTCAAGAGGAATACTGGATGGATTCTGCTATATTCTGGCAGGTGCAAGCAATAATCTACTTTACCCACCTTCTCTAGGATTTGGTAAGGCTCATAAAATTATGGGGCTAACTTTTCATTCTGTATCCAGCCTAATAAGGTTGTATCCTCAAGTACACCCAATCTCCCTCCGGGAACTCCACTTCCCTTCTTTCTTATCAGCTTGTGATTCCATCCATTGCTCTGCTCTCTCCAAGTTCTGCTTTAATTCCTGCACCATGTCATCCCTCACATTTTTAAGTTGATTTATTATACTCTAGAGGTGAAGTGTCACCTCGAAAAAGAAGAGGTGCATCTCAACCATATAACACCTAAGATGGTGTCGTTTTGCTGGGTTGTTATAACTGGTTTACCAATATCACATGTCTTAGGTATTTAACTTATGTAGCCTCAATCATATATATGTTCGTATTAACCACCAGTTTATGTTGTTGTACCTCAAGGGACTGAAAAGTGGAAGGGGCATTAGCGAATCTAAAAGACATCACTAAAAGCTCATAATGCCCTCATGTATGCTTTTGATGTCTTCCTCCATTCTAATATGGTGATATTCAGATTTTGCATTAAGCTTAAAGAAAATTGTATTTCCTGTCAACTCATCCAATAGTTCTTCGAGAACAAGTATGAGAAATTTGTGCGGGTAGTTATCTTGTGCAATGCTCTATAATCAACGCCAATGCTCCAACTTCCATTTTTTTTCCTTACTGAAGTTATAAGTAAAATATGATAGTATTGTCCTCAATCTAAAGCTGCTAATTGTTCCCCTTTGTTCAGCCTAGCATACCCATAGACCATAAGCTGCACGCTACACTCAGGAGAATATTCTTCTCAAATCTTATTTTACATTCATCTTTTAAGATTTTACTCAATATTTTGATTGAGTTTGGATTATGTATGGAATTTGTAAGGAGGTGTTTGGAATTGAATGTTTGTTTTGTCTGTAGTTCTCTTAATTTTTCTACATTGTTGTTGCCAAACTCAGAAACAGTTAGGCCAAAAACTGTGTCCTCTTCTCATGGAGATTTCTCGTATAAATACATTTTAGTTACAATCTGTCAAGCTGATTTTCAGCCCAATAAAATGGCTAAACTGCCATATATACATTTACAGCTAATTATCCTAAATTAAGAGAGTAATTGTAACAAATAAATGTGCAAACCCATACAATTTGCTGTGCCATTAATCCTGTGTATATGAGGATTGAGACTTGGATATAAACTAAAATGATTTTTCTTCCTTACTTCCTTCCATTGTTGGATTCTTATTATGAAAAATGCTAATATACTCACTTATCTAATGAGCTCTATTCAGAATTTTGTACTTTCAAATAAATTTTAACCAAATAGTAAGATTGTATATTGGAAAGAGTGCAATAGAGTGTATACTGCTAGCACTCCTCTCTTAATATAATCTTCTGTAGAATTGAAGGGATTATCGTTGCATTTGGAATTTATATCCTGTGAAAAGGAGGAGATGAAACCCAAAAGGACTTCGAAGGAAGTCATTAAGGGAGCTCTTATGAAGTTATGATTGATAATATTTCGTAAGCTTTGGTTTTTAACTGTGTCGGATAGAGTCTTGTAATCTATGTAGCTGACCTTACCTAGTGAAGTAAGACTTTGTTCTTGTTGTATCCGTTGCGATATGAGTTTCTGACATTTAGTGTAATTTGCCACTGTTTGCAGATATCTAAAATTACAGATGAAGGTGCCACTGTTTTCCCACCTTTCTCGTTGAAAACGTACTGGGAGTTCTCTGCCTTCAAGAATCCAACTGTGGGTGCTGAAGGTTCATGGTAGCTGGCTCATTGTGAAATGAAACAAAAACAGAATTTTAAATGAATATGAAATGGATTCCAATAGAACATTTCTAGGTGTTAATGGATTATTAAATTAGTTAGCCTTCTGAAGTTGAAGAGACTTGATGTTGTTTTTATATTTTTCTTAGATCCCTATGGTGGTTCAAATTGATCTGTTTCATTTAAATTTCGAACATATTTTCAGTGTCTCTCATTTGTGACATTCATCGTAATCACTGTTCCTTTTCAATTGCTTGCACAGCCACATCAATGTGATACATGTGTTTAAAATTAATCATACAAAGATTTATTATCTAGTTTCATTCGTCAATGCTTTCATTTCATCTCCTATCAAAAACTAAATGCTTAATTGGTTTAGGAAAACAATGTTGTCATTTTTGTTCTACAAATAATTACATACATATTGCTTTATTTTTATTTTTAAATAGTATAGCAAAATTAAAACATTCTGTTTTTATTATTTTGTTGTATAAATCTCAAAATATACTCTGAATTTATAATAAAATATTTAATTTCATACATAACAATTAATCATATATATATTTTTTTGTCTTTGCATAAAAGTTGAATTGTATTTTTTAAATTACTTTCGATTCATATTTATTGAACATTAAAAAGTTGAATGAATTTAAGAGTATTTTTTAGATAAGGCGGCATAAAGTTGAATTAGTTTAATTTTGTTTATATTTGAGTTTTAAAATAATATTTATTTTCTGTTTTTGAATAATAAATACAATAAATATAATATTAGATAGTTCTTTATAGATGAGGGAAATGGACTATCAAATTAAACTAGAAAAGTTTGGAGAAGTTTTGGCATGTTTGAGAAACCAGTTGAATATGAAAGAATTATGTTAATTAATTTTTAAAATTTCGTTTGACAGTTGGATCTTGTCTTCACTATGTTAACGAGGGGTGATTTGATTCAAATTATATCATTTTATTTGGGTGGACAAGTATATTTTTTCCAGAGTATTTAAACATTTCCAGATATTTTTTGTTTTTAGGAAATCGTATATTAATATTTTATATACTTTTATTTTCATAATAAAAGGGTAGGAATATAATATTCCAATCAGAATATAAGAAAATAATTTTTTTACATTATCTTATGTATTTTTTATTTTAAATTTTAAAACGTATTCTTAAGAATATTAAAATATCAGTACATATATTCTTTTAAACATTCTTAGTCATAAATTTTATTTCAATATTATATTTTCAAGAATAACATTATCTGAAATAGAAAAAAATTCATTAAAACAAATGTTCTCTCTATATATAACATCGTGATCAAGTTTATCTTTACCAATTTGGTTGTGTGAAAACGAAAAATTGAAAAGCGAGAAGAATGCAAGAAACAGAGCTGTTTGATGAAAAATGAAAGATTGAATTGGGGAGAGTTGGTAAAGCAAAGAAATAAATTAGTGTAGGTTCAACATCTTTTTCTTCTCAAAACTGCAGAGAATTAACATTATAACACTTCTTTTGTCAATCGATTCTTTTTTTTTATAACTGGTTATCATCATTGGGATGCTTTTTTTTTTTTTTTTTTTTTTTTTTTTTTTTTTTTTTTTTTTTTTTTTGGTTCTATAATTGATTGTGACATATATACATACATACAATTGATTATAAGTGTAGTAATTTTATAAAAATCAATTGTTATTAATTATTTTTTTTAAAAAAATCTATTTCTATTAAATAAAACACTTATATTTTAATTTTATTATATTTTTTACTAACATATTTGTTTTTAATTTTTGTCTAACATATTTCTCATTTTTTTCCTTTGTACAAAAGGAATTTTAAGTTTTCCGAATACTTTATAAGTATAAATAATATTTAATATACTGCTCCACTTCAACTCATTATAATGGATTGTAAATATAACTTTTAAAATAATTATTAAACAACCAACAATTAATAACATTGAATCATTCAATGAGAAGTCGTTTACGTAACAAAAAAATAGTGGTGCAGAATCTTTGTGGTGCAGAATCATTTTTAAAAAGATGGTCCCTTTTGTGGTGTAAACATGGTCCTTTGAATTTGAAATTACGTTTACAACGTTAACTTTGTTGTTGTGTAGTCCTCTCTATTTATAAACCTTTACTATTTGAACACTACTATGCCATTTATTACACGAGAATTACGAGAGAAATGTGAAGATTGGGTGTGTTTGAATTTTATTTTAGCAATTTTTTTTTAGTTTTAAAATACCATATTTTGCGTTAGGACTACAAAACAGAAAAAAGATGAAAATAAATTTCTTATTTGTTTCTATATTTTAATTTTTTTATTTTTTTTTTTTGAAAAGAATTTCAAACTTCATAGATTTGTAGTGAAAAATTAATTGTTGAATAATATGAAATTATATTTTGACAAAATATAAAATTATTTAAGAAACAGCTTTTAAAACAAAAAAAAAAAAAATGAGAAGAATTCAAACGCGTGTATTTCATGACACCTTATAAATGCTATTAACTCTTGACACGTATATACGAAAAAAAGATATATTTTTAACTCAATTTAATGACCTTATTTTAATTTAAATTAATTCAATTTTTTAATATACACATGAATTCCAATAAGGATAGTTTAAGAACTGCAATTCAATTTTTACATAAAAATAATATATACATTTAATTATATTTCTTAATCTATATATTATGTATTTTTATTCATACAAGTTCAGAGAAAATATCTGTCACCGTTAAAATCATTATTATCACACATTCAACTTTTTTTTTTAATTTCACTTTCACTCTATTTTTCTTTATATCTCTTTCTTTATTTTAGGTAAAACATGTTATATTTATTTTAAAGTTTAAAAACTGTAGTTTTAGTCTCTTAAAAGTTTTTCCTTTTTTTTTCTATTTAATTTAGAATATATTATTTTTAAAATAATTTACACAATGCTTAATAACATTTATGAAATATTATTTAAACGACTTTCAAACTAAAGGAATAAAAATAGGATATTTTTTTTTTTAAAAAAAAGTAAACCAAAATTTTCAAATGCGTCTTAGAAAAATTGTCACATCTATATGAGATTATCTCTACTTTATTTTATTTTTAATTATCTCTTCTTTTCCCTCGTCCGTATGTACGAAAGAAAAAATAATTAATTAACTCTAAACTATTACATGTTTTTCGTACAAACAAGAATATGTATACGGATATTTAGTAATAATTTATTAATATTAAAATGAGTTTCATGTATATACATTATTTTTTGTTAATTAAATATCTTAATCATTATTATAACGTAAGAAATAATTTCTCACATAGGTATGATGTGTATTTTATAAATTAATTATTTAATACATATAATTATGAATTTTATTTTAAAATTTTTATTTAATTAATATTATGAAATCATTTTCTTTCTTCATTCCTTAAACACTAGGTGTTTATAAACTTAGATCATGTCTAACTTAACACACTTCAATATATGCATAGATGTTTGGCTAATAGAGATATTTATTATATGCAACCTTATTAAGCACTTTCACTAAATTTTTTCTTAGATATTTTAATTTTTTATTTTATTTAATTAACTAATTAAAACCTTTTTAATAAATATTTCAATTTTAAAAAACTAATTAATTATATATTAATTTATATAAAAATTAGTTAACATCTTATTAATTCCGGATTCCTTGATAATTTATCCCTTTAAATTATTGTCAATAATAACATTATTAAGACTATCGTATCTCCATTTTATGTAACCACGTGTGTGATGGTTGATAAAGTAGCAATATATTTATTTTTTCATTCTTAAACATTTTTTACATGGGAATTATCGGTTTCTATCTATGAAAAAAACGTGCAACATGCATGTTATTGACAATTAAGATGAGAAGCAATTAATACAACAAGAGTTCCAACATTCTATACGTTTATAAAAGGTTAACAGACCTAGCTCCAGTGACTCACACAAACAAAATACTACATTACATATTTACATTATTACTAATAAGTAATAGACACTCTTTCTTCTCTCTTAATCACCAATCTTCTATTCTCTAATAACATGGCCTCATCACTTCCTCTCATGTTTACAGTGAGAAGGCGCCAACCTGAGTTGGTAACTCCTTCTATTCCCACTCCTCATGAACTTAAACCCTTATCTGACATAGATGATCAAGATGGCTTGCGTGTCCACTCTCCAATTATACAAATCTATCGTAATGAACCATCACTTGCAGATAAAGATCCAGTTAAAGTGATTCGGCAAGCACTGGCACAAACACTTGTGTTGTATTATCCATTTGCGGGTAGGCTTAGGGAAGGACCTGGTCGCAAATTGATTGTGGATTGTACCGGGGAAGGTGTCGCGTTTATTGAGGCAGATGCAGATGTTACACTTGAACAGTTTGGTGATTCTCTTCAACCTCCATTCCCATGCTTCAAAGAGCTTCTATATCCTGTGCCAGGCTCCCAAGAAATTACTAACTCTTTCCTTCTACTAGTACAGGTTAATCCCATAGTTGCTTATATTAATTAATAATAACCACTTAGTTTAGTGACAAGAGCATTATTACACATCAAACCGCTAAACCGCTACACAACTAACTAGATCACCTTAATTCTCAATCAAACTAACTTTTAAAACTCTTCCTTATTAGAGATACGTAAAAAACAAGTTTAATTACGCCATAAACCTCATTATAAGAATATATATAATCTTATTTCAAGTCGGGTATATATGATATGGAATGAACTTGTAATTATAGAATCAAATTCAATCATTAGATTTTAAATTATGTATTTTTTTTTCTATTTTATTTTTTCTTCACAATTTGTCTATCTATTCGAGTTTTTTAACCAACATTTTTCAGGGATAAATATTTGTTTCTTTCAAAGAGATGATTACCTTTGCTCTCTGTATATGTATTCATCCTGAAAAATAAATATTAAATTTATTACAGGTTAATTCCATACTATAGTTGCTTATATTAATTAATAATAGTGACTTAGTTTAGTGACAAGAGTAATATTACACGTCAAATTATGCAACCAACCCGTTAATCCTAATACTCCGTTAACCTAATAATCATAAAAGTATATATTTATGTATTTTTTTTAAAAACAAATTTCATAATTTTTTTTTCAGGATAAATACTTGTTTTTTAAAGGAAAAATATTTGGTAGATAACTGCACTACGCAAACAATCAGATGACCAGTTATAAAATGTGAAAAGAAAAAAATACGTATAGGTATAAATTATAAAGAAAGATAAATACATATGATTTGAGTTGATTTAATATAGTAATTGATTGTGAAATAAAGTTATATATTTTTTTTTAAAGAGATGATTACTTTCCCTCTGTATTAATTTCCAATTTATTTTTTTTTAATTTATGATGTTGATGTTGGATATTAAATGATTACAGGTTACGCGGCTCAAGTGTGGTGGCTTCATATTGGCTCTCAGTTTCAACCACACCATATGTGATGGAGGTGGTCTTTCACAATTCATGAATACTTGGGCTCAGTTTTCTCGAGGTGAAACCAAACCTTCCATTGTACCTGTGTGGCGCAGAGAACTCCTAATGGCAAGAGATCCACCTCGCATTACATGCAACCATCGTGAATACGAGCAAGTCGAAGGAGCCATCACTTCAAATTCGAACAACATGCTTCAAAAATCATTCTTCTTTGGATCAACCGAGATAGCTACCCTTCGCCGCTTGATTCCCCATCACCTTCATAAATGCTCTACATTTGATGTAATCACCGCATGCTTCTGGCGTTGTCGCACAAAAGCATTGGAAATAAAGCCAGAGGATGATGTTCGCATAATTTGCTTCATCAACGCACGTGCTAGGTTCAATCCTCCCATACCTATTGGTTACTACGGAAATGCTATTGCAATCCCTGCAGCAGTTACCACTGCAGGGAAGCTTTGCGGAAATCCATTTGGGTATGCAGTGGAGTTAATAAATAAACTGAAACGTGAGGTGACTGAGGAGTATGTGCATTCTGTGGCAGATCTAATGGTTATTAAGGATCGATGCATGTTCAACACAGTAAGGTGTTGTATTGTTTCTGATTTGACACGTGCTAGGTTCAGAGAAGTGGATTTTGGGTGGGGTGAAGCTGTGTATGGAGGATTGGCACAAGGTGGGATTGGGTCCTTTGATGCAGCAACGTGTCATATATCGCATAAAAATGCAAACGGAGAAGAAGGTATAGTGTTACCGATTTTGTTGCCCGTTGAGGCTATGAATAGGTTTGAGAAAGAATTGGATGACATGCTTGGGAATGAAAATTTTAATCAACCTACCATAAGTCTTCCTAGTTTTATCATCTCTACCTTGTAGAGTTGTAGCGTAGGAAAGTGGAATGCTGAAGAAAATTTAAGTTTGTTAAGTAAAAAGTAAATTAATTCATCTCGTACGTGAAAAGGATTGAATGCGTGTTAATAACTGTAATACACAATGTAATACATAATTAATCAGTCAACCCATTTATAGAATAATATCTGTGTAATTTTTTTTTTTTCACATTACGTATATATATTTCTTTTTTCTCACATTTTATAATTGATTGTCTAGTTTTATATGTATTACATATGTCTATCAAATATTTTTCTTTTTATTAACAGTGATAAGTTGAAGTTGAATATCTAAGAGAAAGAAGACAATCTCTCCTTCATGTTTTAATATAAATTGATATGATATATTCTTACAATTTTAGTAGCTCTAATGCATGTAATACAAAGTCATTAGTATTTATCTTTTTATATTTTATAACGAATTATAAATGTATTTTAATTATATTATAATTATCTATCAAATATTTTTTATATTATTAAGAATTGAATTTAAAATTTATGATAAATATTACAACGGACTATTTAATTGTCAGTAAATAATTATTTATCAAATATTTTTTTTAAATATTAACAACAACGCATCATGGACCGATTATATTCACTCCACTGTGTTTATTTCGTCAAGAAAATTTATATTTTATCAGGACTGTACCATTTTTCGGTGTAATAATTAAACAAATATAGTGCGAGGGGAAAAAATGCAAAACAATATGTTATTACAAAAAGATATAAACTTAGCAAAATTTAGATGAAAATTTGATTTTTGAGTAGTATAGTTTTTTTAGTAAACAGTTTCAAAATTTAAAAAGAAAGAAAGAAAGCTCAAATTAAACGGTTTATATTACATCCTCTGTTTCGTCAATAAAAAAAAAAACAAAAAGGAAAATTTGTGCATGTATTTGCTAACTTGAAAATAATGAATTTAATTTTGATATTGTTTTAGTATAAAATTTTGTATATTACTATAATTAAAATTATTATAAAATTCAATAATTTTTTATGCGGATAGAACAGTCTCTCTGAATCGTACTTGTACGTTTACTCGACAGAAAAAAAAAGGTGCAGTTTTAACATTTAGCATGGACAGGTCCTGTGGTCCTACAATTTTAAATTCTCTTTAACTAGGAAAAATATATTTATACATTTAAAATGTTATTTGATATTTAATGAGAGGAAAAAACATATACGTATAATAAGTGATATGAAGATTGTACCGGGCCGGGGATGAGTACCGAGCTCACCCCGTGATGCCGGGCTTGACCGGCCGAGCTGGACATGAATAGAACAAATCTGGACAAATATGGACATATATCTTTTCCCTGATATCTCAGGATTCTTGGGCCTGAACCCATGAAATCCACGAATAAGGAACCCTAATTGTGATCCCTATAAATACTAATAGAGGACTCAATAATTACACACGAAATAAAACCTAAATCACTCACACATCAAAGAGGGTTCCAACCCCTCAAGCCGCCGGAATTCTCAGGGCCGAGCTCAGCTCGGACCACCTCAAATTCCAACGAGAACATCTGGCGCCCACCGTGGGGCGAGATAATCCTTTATCCCACCACCACTTTCTAAATTCCAATCAAAACACGCTCGAGATGGTTCGAACGCTGCAAAACCCAACGCTACGGTGGATCCGCCGTGGCGAACTCATTCATCCACGGTGGATGCGGCGGCGAGGCTCACGCACAGATGAACGCTCGCGAGGAGGCCTTGCGAGCCCATAATCGAGAAATTGAGAGGACGTTGCAGACCACGCAGGCGGATTTGAATACGATACAGCGACAGCGCGAAGCCGACCTTCAAGAATTGCAGGCCCTGCGACAAAGAACCCAGGAAATTCATGATAGACCCCCCCATTCCTAACGCGGAAGGCGAGCCAAGGCCGAGAGAAGAGACCAGGTCCAATTCACGCATAGGCCCCTCTCATGCCCGTACGACTGGGGAGGACATGCACGTTGGGAGTTCGGCAATCCCGCATGCGACTCCCATGTTCGAGCTCGCCTCCCCGCTCAACCATTCGCCGACCTCGGACCTCCTCGGACACCTGGATTGGGTAACGTTTGGAACCTCCACCCATTTGTCCCGGCCATCCTGGCCGTGCGAGTGCCCAAATCTTGGAGGTGGCCGTCCCAGGACAAGTACGATGGGACCACCGACCTAGTTACTCACGTGAGGGCTTTTCTCACTCAAGCCGCTATGACCGTGGAGGATGATTATGTGCTCTGCCGGATGTTTCCCTCCACCCTGAAGGGAATAGCCCTCGATTGGTACTACTCGCTCCCCGCATTGTCGATCGATTCGTTTGACTCCTTGTACCGACACTTCCAAGCCCGGTTCGCAGATGCTCGGCCGACCCCGACCACCTCGCAGTCACTTCATCATCTCATACAGGGAGAAAAGGAGTCCCTCAGGGACTACATGGCCCGTTTCGCGTTGGCATGCCGAACCATACCCAATCTCCATCCCGCTGTCGCCTTGCATTCCATACAAGCCGGGCTCAATCCCGGCCCATTCTCCGATTCCCTCTTCACCGAGCCCCCTATCGACATGAACGACCTCCACTCTCGAGCCGCCCGCTTCATGAGCATAGAAGAGAACTCAGCCGCTAAACGCCGAGCCCGGGAACACGCTCTCCCACCCAATCAAAAGGAGTCGGCCTCTTCTCGTCGGTCGGAGTCTAGGAGAGAACGCCGTGCTAGCGCGTATACCTCATACACCCCCCTGAATGCGTCCCGGGACAGGATCTTTAGGGAGGCGTGCGCGTTGGATCTAGTTCGCCGACCTAAAGCCTCCCAGTCACCCGTGGACGCTGACCCGACCAAGGAGTGCGCCTATCACCAGAATACAGGACACACTACCGAAGACGTCGCTGCGCACGGACTCCGATAACGACTCATCGACGGCGAGCCGCGAAGATTTGTACCAGAAGGACGTGTAAGCACCCAGAGGTACACCGGGACGAGCTCCAAGCCACGGACCCGAGATTCAGATCGCGATGCCCGGGATGGTCCGAGCAAACGCAGAGATAGAGGTTGGGGGTAAGGAAGCCGATCAAAACCTCGACAAGGTAAAGGGAACCATCAACACCATTGCAGGAGGTTTTGCAGGAGGGGGAGCTACCTCTTCGGCCCGAAAACGATACGCGAGAAGCGTCAACCACATAGGGTCACCCAAGAAAAGAACTCTGCCATCCATCACATTCTCTGACGACGACTTCAGCATCGACGATCCCGACCAGACCGACCCCATGGTCATCTCGTGCACCATCGCCAACTGGCGAGTCCGCAAAGTACTGATCGACCAAGGGAGCTCGGCCGACGTGTTGTACCGTCCTCCGTTTCAGCGGTTGGAGTTGCCTGAGACCATCATCAAGCCGTACCCCGAGCCCCTGCTCGAATTTGCTGGAGAAAGAGTCCATTCTCGGGGCTATATCGACCTCCTCACTACCTTTGGCGGGAGCGAGGCTTATAAAACGGTGGAGGTCAGATACATTCTGATTGATGCCGACACCTCTTACAACGCCATTATCGGCAGAAGGACGCTGAACCAATTAGGAGCCATTGTGTCCACACCTCACATGGCCATGAAGTTCCCGAAAGATAGGGGGAAGATAGTTACTGTCAAGGCCGACCCTAGGACGACCCGAGTATGTTACGCACGGAGTTTGAAGGTTACACCGTACTCTATCAAAAAGAAGGAGGGGAGACCGACCTTTAACATATGCTCGGTTCTTCTCGGCACCGATGAGCCGATTGACTTGGACCCTAGGGCCGAGTTCGAAGAGGAGCGTCCCTCCTTTTCCGAGCCCCTTGAGCCGCTGCAGCTCGGCCCGGAAGCGGGGCAGGTCACCAAGGTAGGCACTTCCATGCCGACCTCCCTCCGCCAGGAAGTAATCGCCACGTTACGAGAAAATGCTGACCTATTCGCATGGAGACCATCCGATATGCCTGGCATCGACCCTAATTTGATGTGCCACAAGTTGTCATTGCTTCCTCATGCCCGCCGGTGGCGCAACGGAAGAAGAGGAAGTTAGGCGGAGCGCCGCCTAGTAGTTGAGGAGGTTGGCAAACTTCCGAGGCTCGCTTCATTAGGGAGATAATATACACCACCTGGTTAGCCAATGTTGTGATGGTCAAGAAGTCAAACGGGGAAGTGGAGGATGTGCACGGACTACACCGACTTGAATAAAGCTTGTCCAAAGACACTTACTCGTTGCGAGCATCGATCGCTAGTGGACAAGACGGCGGGTACGAGGCATTCGGTTTCTTGACGATATTCTGTTACAACCGTATACCGATGTATCCACTGACGAGCCAAAGACCGCGTTCATGTCGAGACACGGCCAATTATTGCTACCAAGTCATGCCTTTCGGTCTCAAGAACGCCGGGGCCACTTATCAACGACTAATGGACAAGGTCTTCAGTTCCCAGATCGGACGCAACATGGAGGTCTACGTTGATGACATGGTGGTGAAGTCGAAGACCCAAACCCAAAGATGCCGACCTCGAGAAATCTTCTCGAAATACGCATCAAATTCGCTCAACCCGAGAAAGTGCGCCTTCGGTGTGGGCGGGAAAAGTTCCTCGGCTTCATGATCTCCCATAGGGGAATCGAGGCCAACCCGGACAAGTGCACGACCATCTCTAGTATGCCCAGCCCGACCTGCCTGAAGGATTTGCAGAAGCTCAACGGACGCCTGACTGCTCTATCTCGCTTTCTGCCCAAGCTGGCGGAGCAAAGCAAGCCCCTGTTCGCACTATTGAAACGATCAGCCCGCTTTGAATGGAATGAGGAGTGTGCTTCGGCGTTTGACAAGTTGAAAGCTCAAATAGCTTCCCTACCGACCCTAACCAACCCGTCGCCCGAGCTGCCTCTGTATGTCTACTTGGCGGTTTCAGAAGTTGCCATCAGCTCGGTCCTCGTCAAAGAGGCTGACAAAGCACAGACCCCAGTATACTTCGTGAGCCGGACACTCCAGCCCGCCGAGACCAGATATCAGACCGTAGAGAGGTTGGTGCTCGCCCTAGTCTTCACGGCTCGCCGGCTGAGGCATTACTTTTGCAGCCATGATATAGTGGTGAGGTCAGACTACCCCATCAGGCAAATTTTGCAGCGACCCGACCTGGTAGGCCGCATGACGGCGTGGGCTGTCGAGTTATCCGAATTCGGACTGACATTTGAAGCCCGAGGACCTATGAAGGCCCAGTTCTTGGCAGAGTTCCTCACCGAGCTACCTGAGCTCGGCGACCGCGACCTAGGTTGGACGCTGAGAGTTGACGGATCTTCTAACAAAAAAGGCAGCGGAGCAGGAGTTATTCTGGAAGGGCCGGACGACCTCGTTTTGGAACAAGCGATACGCTTCTCGTTCGCAACCTCAAACAATCAAGCTGAATATGAGGCCCTGCTGGCCGGCCTCAGATTAGCCCGGGACATGGGCGTTCGACATCTAAAGTGCTTAAGTGACTCCCAGCTGGTCACTTCTCAAGTTAGGGACGAGTTCCAAGCCAAGGAACCCCTCCTTCAGCAGTATTATCACAGGGTGAAGAACATGCTATCTCACTTCGCTAAGTTTGAGATCATCCACGTTCCCCGTGAACAAAATGACAGAGCGGACATCTTATCCAAGCTGGCGAGTTCCCGCAAAGGGGGACAACATCATTCAATCATTCAGGAAGTGCTTATCTCCCCGAGCTGGGACAAAGACGAGGTTTACTCCATCAACACCGAACCAAGCTCGTGGATGACTCCACTCGTGTCATACTTGCAAGACAACGTCGTGCCTGACGATAAGAATGAAGCACAGAAGATACGTCGTCAAGCTCCCTACTATGTGCTGAGGGAACAAGAGCTCTTTCGGAGAGGCTTCTCGACCCCGTTGCTCAAATGTTTGAACAAGGAGCAAGCGCAGTACGTGATGGACGAGCTCCACACAGGCATTTGCAGCATGCACTCGGGGGCGAAGAACATGGCGGCCCGGTTAATCCGAGCCGGATACTACTGGCCTACAATGAAGTAAGACGCCAAGGACTATGTCCGGAGCTGTAAGAAATGCCAAGAACACGGTTTGTTGCCGACGGCTCCGCGTACCGAGCTCCATCTCGTTTCGTCACCTTGGCCCTTTGCCTTATGGGGGATGGACATCCTCGGCCCGTCCCACCAGCGCAAAGGCAAACCAAGTTCCTGCTCGTGGCCATCGACTACTTCACCAAGTGGATCGAGGCCGAGCCCGTTGCGACCATATCGACGAAGCAGGTTCAGAAATTCGTATGGAAGCATATCGTTTGCCGGCACGGCATACCCCAAGGCCTGGTTACTGATAATGGGCGACAGTTCACAAATGCTACCTTTCGTGCATTCTTAGCCCAACTCGGCATCCAGCACCGGACGTCGTCAGTGGAGCACCCTCAAACAAATGGACAATCCGAGGCAGCCAATAAGGTCATCCTCAACGAGTTGAAGAAGAAGCTCGGCCGCGTAAAGGGAGATTGGGCGGAAGAAATACCGAGCGTGCTATGGGGGTACCACTGCACACCTCAGTCCTCCACCAACGAAACGCCATTCCGCCTCACCTATGGGTTCGATGCCATGATACCAGTGGAGGTCGGTGAACCTTCGTGGAGGAGGCTAACGCACACACCCTCGAGCAATGAGACTGCCCTCAGGGAGGAGCTCGACCTTATTGAAGAAGTCCGAGAAGAAGCTAGAGTGAGGGAGTTGGCCACGAAGTTGCGTGCGGCCCGTCGTTATAACTCCCGAGTTCGAGAGTAGTCTTTCGTCCCGGGTGACCTCGTTTGGAGAAAGACCGGGGAGGCTAGGAGAGACCGAGCTCACAGCAAGCTTGCTGCCAACTGGGACGGTCCCTTTCGCATCCTCGAGACCCATGACAATGGAGCCTACAAGTTGCAAGAGATGGGTGGACGTCTTATACCCAGAACTTGGAACGCAAGTCACCTGAAGCCATATTTTAGCTAGAATATGCCATATTCATTTTTAAATTTCAATACAGTAAGTTACATTCGTTGTATTCTTTCATTTGTCGTGGAGGTGTACTCTTTTTCCTAAGCCCGGGTTTTTCCCTAAGGAGGGTTTTTCTGGGAAAGGTTTTAACGAGGCACCGCGTCAGTATTCAATAAAAGAAGTTTTGCATCATCATACTTATCTTTATTCCCGTGCTCGGCGGCTACCGAGCTAGAGGAGACATTGCGTCCCTCTATCAAGTTATTCCCGTGCTCGGCGGCTACCGAGCTAGAGGAGACATCGCATCCCTCTACCAAGTTATTCCCGTGCTCGGCGGCTATCGAGCTAGGGGAGGCATCGCGTCCCTCTACCAAGTTATTCCCGTGCTCGGCGGCTACCGAGCTAGAGGAGACATCGCGTCCCTCTATCAAGTTATTCCCGTGCTCGGCGGCTACCGAGCTAGAGGAGACATCGCGTCCCTCTATCAAGTTATTCCCGTGCTCGGCGGCTACCGAGCTAGAGGAGACATCGCGTCCCTCTACCAAGTTATTCCCGTGCTCGACGGCTACCGAGCTAGAGGAGACATCGCGTCCCTCTACCAAGTTTATACCGGGCTCGGGCTACCGAGCTAGAGGGGACATCGCGTCCCTTTACCAGTTCTTACCGTACTCGGCGGCTACCGAGCTAGAGGAGACATCGCGTCCCTCTGTCAAGTCAACACCGTGCTCGGCGGCTACCGAGCTAGAGGGGACATCGCGTCCCTTTACCGGTTCTTACCGTACTCGGCGGCTACCGAGCTAAAGGAGACATCGCGTCCCTTTACGAGTCCTTATATTATGCTCGGATGACCTGAGTTACAAGTTTGACCGAGCCCACCCGTTACAAGGCGAGACTAAGCTCATCCGTTAGAGGTCGGTCACCTATCTCGTCGAGCTCGGACCTGAGACCCATTGGAGGTCGGTCGGGTGAAAGTAAACATCCAGAAAAAGCAAGTACAGTGTAAAGCGGCACAAGTAAAATAAAAAGAGCGTGGTACGAAGATGAAACAAGGATTGATAAAAACGAAGACAATGACATTCAAAATAGATGATGATAAGCACGGCCCAAAGGACCACGGTTATAATCTACGACCACAAAAAGAAATAAAAAGTACAAGTAAAAAGCAAAAGAAGCAGCTAAGCTAAGTCTACCCATTCCCCGTCAACGACATCCTTGAGAACATCGAAAGACTCAGGATTCAAAGTTGGAGCCAGGTAGCATGCTTGCCGGACTGCTTGGTCAAAACCCTTGTAAAAGGTATCCGCCACGGCATCCTCCAGCCCGGCCACGATAGCCTTCTCCTTCTCGATGGCCTTCTCGGCTTCCCCGAGCTTATTTGTGGCTCCACCGAGCTGCTCCCTCAGCTGAACGACCTTCAACTCAGCATCTGTAGCTCGGTCCCCGGCCGAGGCTACCTTGCCTTCCAACTCCTCTTGGATGGCCTTGTTAGTAACGAGCTCTTGCACGAGCTCCTCCTTGGCAGCTTGGGCGGCCGCGAGCTCCATCTCGGCCTTTTCCTTGTCTTGCTCGGCCTTCTCTTTATCTGATCTCAGCTTGGCGGCCTCCACCCCCCAAGTAACCAACCTCGTCGCGAATTCAGACTCGCGAAGAGTAGAAGCGTTTTCCAACTCCGCCACCCGAGCTTCGAGGTCGGCTGCTCGCTCAACCCACCTTTTTGAGTGGCGAAGTATGGCTGTGGACCGAGCAAGGAGGACCTCGACCCCATCCAAATTGTCCTTCACTCCAACAGCGTTTAATAGCGAGTTGTCGTACGAGCTGGGGAAGGGGTCTCCAAATTTAATGTGTTCACCCCGAATGGAGGAGTCCCATAAAGACTGGCCGGGGAGGACGTCGGCCATCATTTGTTCAATACGAGGGTCTGAACCCTCCTTGCTATACCATGACGCGCCAAGAGGTAATTTGGCCGAGGTCTTCAATGAAGGAGCTGGCGCACCCCCATGTAACAAGGCTGAAGGAGAAGCCTCTGCCTCAGCCGAGATGGCAAGAGGAGCCGTAGTGGTTGCGGCGGTAGGAAGAGATGATGTGGTCTCGGCCTCCTCTGCCCTTGGCCTCTTAGTAGCAGCAGTAGCCTCTGGCTGAGCATCAACGCTCTTCTCCCGGGGTCTTTTGGCCGGGCTGGGGGTAGTAGAAGGACGAAGAGCCGGGCTGAGCCCTCCCCGCTGAGGCGTCGAGCTGAGCCCGCCCCTTATTCTTGGACTAGGTGCCGGGCTGAGGCCGCCCCGAGTTCTCGGACTAGAGCTTGCTTGGCGAGCCTTTATGATACGGATGAGGTCGGCATTATCAGCCATTAGTCCTACAACCAAAACAAGAAATACAAGTTAGAAATGCAAGTAAAGACTCGGACCAAGGACTCACAACTGGGACGGGGAGACACTAAAGATTATTACCTAAGAAGTGATGGTATGGGTCCTCCTCCCGAGCTGAATGTATCAGAGCCCGGCTGCTAATGGGTAAGGGGAGGCCGTCCAAGACTTGAATGATATTCCTATCACCCGGGGTCAACCTTTCCTCGGGGAACTTGATATATTTGTAAGGGCGGCACCAGTATAAAGGATACCTAGGACTTAGGTCGTCCTTCAAGAAGAAGGCACAGACGGCCGGTTCTTGACCGAGAGCTAGCTTGAAATACTTCTCCTTGAAATTCTTATATGACTGGGTGTAGGGAATGAGCAAACCCCTCCCAGATCGGGCACTGCTAAGGGAAGCCCAGCCCACCTTGGGGCCGTGCTTCAACTGATAATAGTGAAGGAACACACGAGAACTCGGCCTGAGGCCGAGCATCTTGCACAAAATTTGGAAGGCACGCAGAAAGCCCCAACTGTTAGGATGGAGCTGACTGGGAGCCACGTTCAAAAAGGCGAGGACCTCGGTCTCGCACCGGCTCAAAGGAAAGACTACGCCATATTCCTTGAACAGATACTCGTACACCGTTATGGCATACCGACCAGAGATGAGAGTCCGAGTATGAACTCTTTGATGGGGCTTACAGGTTCTAAAACTAGCCACATCCTCGAACCCGTCCCTCACGATGGCATACCGATCAAGGACGGCCTGCACGCTTTCGATATTATTGAAGGAAGAGACTCGACTAGACACGTCGGCCAGGAGCCACGAGAAGTCGGGCTCCCCAGCAGGGATGGGGACTACGAGATCGGCCTCCTCGGCTTCCCTCGCTACCCCCTCCTCGGCCGAACCGGCTACTTCCGTAGCGACCTCGACATTCCTCACCTCGGCCTCAACAGGGGAGACCTCGGCGGTACCGGTAGATTGAACCTCGGCCCCATCAGGGGGGACCTCGGTGGCAGAAGAGGAGGGCCCGGATCTGAGATCGGCTCCTCCAATTGAAACTTCGATGGAGGAAGAAGTCTTCATCGAATCGGGCTCAGAGCCCGAAACAGAAGAAGGGATCATACTTTCCACACTATGAGTGGCCGAGGAGTGGGAAGAGGAAGACATACCTAAAGAGGGCGAGGAATGAAAATGGCGGAGTGAAGACGATAGAGGACGAAAACGACGCCGAGCTAAAATGGCTAACCCTTCCCTTGGCCAAGAAGAGCGAAGAGGGCACTTAGAACGATGAGGAATCTCGAAAACGAATGCGAGGGGAAGAAGAGGAAAAGTGGAGAAGTGAGGGGGCGTAGCCTATTTAAGGAGAAGGAAAAGAGCCGTTACCAGCCAAGGGTAACGGCCAAGCCCATAATAAACGGCCCACTCCCACGTTCAAGGCCCACTCACGCAAGCAAAAAATTAAATAAAATATTAAAAAAGGAATACCAACCGTCGCGGAAGTCCCCGCCATTAGGCCTCAGACTACCGATCTCTTGACTTGAACTCATTACCAACCAATCGCTTGGCTCGAGCTCGGGGGGCTGATGTACCGGGCCGGGGATGAGCACCGAGCTCACCCCGTGATGCCGGGCTCTCCCCACTGACCGGCCGAGCTGGATATGAATAGAACAAATCTGGACAAATATGGACATATATCTTTTCACTGATATCTCGGGATTCTTGGGCCTGAACCCATGAAATCCACGAATAAGGAACCCTAATTGTGATCCCTATAAATACTAATAGAGGACTCAATAATCACACACGAAATAAAACCTAAATCACTCACACATCAAAGAGGGTTCCAACCCCTCACGCCGCCAGAATTCTCAGGGCCGAGCTCAGCTCGGACCACCTCAAATTCCAGCGAGAACAAAGATAAATATAAAAAAGTAAATTTTTTTGATGAGATGTTTAAAATAAAAGGTTATTTATATATAACAATTTTTTAATATTAAAATAAGACGTGAATTATTAGGCTTTTTAATATTTAGTGTTGTTTTGTGAAACCGCAAACTAGATTGCGATAATGAAACTGTAACTTTACTTGTGACATTACCAGAATGCGTGTCTCTATTTTTCAGTGATAACTGAAATCACAACTCTTCTTGTGATTTCACTCAGAGCAGACACATGTCCAGTTAAAATTAGCATAAAAGATGACTAGAATTTATATATTCACTTCACATGTCACAAATCTGTTCGTGGTAAGGGTGTTGCCGCGGTTTCAATGGTTATGGGGTTTCAATTGATATGGGCTTGCTCTTCGTAATTGAATTTGACTTTCTTGTCAAATACCTTTCGCTAACAAAATTTCAATACTTATTTTTTTTATCTCATCATGAAGCAAATGGGCAACATGTACAAGCCTTTTCCATCGGAAAATATCAGACTTCGTACCCGTCAATGATACTATGGCAATAAAAGATAAAAAAAGACGCATTCTGTGTCTGACTGAATATTAACTTCCATTTTCAAAGTAAATTACATTATTTTCTTTTGTGGTTGCCCATCATCAAACCCACTGGTGGATCCCGTAGAAGCAAATAGTATTAGCTTCTTGTCAATTTCACAATTTGGATTTGGAAACAAGTAAGTTACACGTGTTACAAAATTGCAATCAAACATGTACTAGGATTGGATGCAAATTGCAATCAGACATGTTATTAAAAAATTCACAAAGATCGGATGCAAATTGAGACTGCATAACCATATGCGATTTTGTCATGAATTCTCCACCCTAATTTTAACTGGATACGTGTCTGCTCCTAGTAAAATCACAAGAAGAGTTGCGATTTCAGTGGTCACCTTAAAAAAAATAAAGACATGTGTCACATTCTAATAATGTCACAAGAGAGATTGCGATTTCAGTGTCACAATCTAATTTGCGGTTTCACATAACAACACCAAATCTGTAAATAATTTGTAACTAACACTATTTTCATAATTAATTTTTTTAATAATGCTACTTTAGTCAAAAAGCCGAATTATTATGAATTCTATTATAAAAAAAATACTTTATCAACCTAATAACACAAGACTTAATTATTGTTTTCATAAATACTACTTTTTTGTGAATAAGAAAAAAATTAATAGTTAAATATATAAAACACCTAATAACCTATGTTTCAATTGCCTTTAAATTTTGGACTCGGTGTTAACTTTCACATTTAATTAAAGTTGAAAATATATAACAAATTAATTATGTTTAATTGTTAGTTATTGTTCCGTCGAAATCTGGGCACTGCCGAGCTCCTTCAAACGCGGGTGCTAGAACACCTTCCTCCTCGGCCGAGTCCGATCAGGTGAAACACATTCACTACCAAAGAGGGGAGGTACCTGCAAAAGGCACTCCGATGCTTAAGTTAGAGGGTGGTTTAGAGAGGGAGAGAAGACTAAGGAAAAATGTTAGGATAAAGATGACTTAGCCTTTTTCGTTGACCTTGCAAGGATATTTATACTCTTGCTCTGACGGTTGGTAGTAGGGGGGAAATCCCAGAATTTCGGGACACTCAATGCGCTTGGCTCGAGGTACACGCATAGGTCTTAGGGAAGCTTTACGAGTTCTAATAGTCATGATTGTTGGAAGGGAAAACGTCACGTCAAGTCGTCACATCTCTGGATTAGATGGGACTACCCTTAGAGCTTGGAAAAGCTCAGCCTATGGATAGTGCCGACTTCACTTCAGCTTGGTATGTACATAAGCCCCCAAAATCCGAGAATGAGACAAGTCGTCTGTCTTGGATGAGGATTTTTATTGCAAACTTCTCCAACAAGCTGGGGTTTATGGAGAGCTCGCCTTCCAAGGTACAGCAAATGAAGCGTTTCTTTTAAATTTTTCCATTTATTGGCGGGAACGGTTGTGAGTACGCAACGGTTGGCATTCCATGCCCTTGTCTTTAAATACCCCTTTGCGGCCCTTCGTCACCCTCCTTTCTTCTTTCCAAAACTCTCTGCTTCGTTTTCTGCCGTAGTTTCCTTCCTCTTCCGCCATTGTTGCTCTTGCTTTCGTTCTCCGGTCGCCGCTCACCTTCTCCAAGGCTACCTTCGCAGTGGTTCAAATTGTGCGTTTGTCCGAAACCACTTCCTCTTCTAGGTACGCCACCATGTCTCTTCTTCTTCTTCTGATTCCTCAAAAGTGAAACTTCTGGCTTCGAGAGAAGTGTCCCCTATAGGGGGGTCTATTTCTTCAGAGGGGACTCCTAGTCCCCCCGCCGCGCCCTCTCGTAGGTGGGGTGTTGTAACTTCCCGATTGATCACTGCAACCGCGGCGGTTGTCACTGTAGCTGCGCCCCCAAAGAAGGGGAAAGCCCCAAGGCCCAAAAAGGTGTACCCTCCGGCCCCGGCCGAGTATGCCTGGGTTTTGGATGAGTCAAATTCCTATTCTTCCGACCTGACGTCAGCTCAGGTGGGGGACTTAGTTAGGATATTTCCACCTATCTCCCCGGGTCTAGAGCAGTCTGTTCGGGTGGAACTTTGCTTCCCTTTCGAGAGGATTTTCATGAAGCCCCCCATTAATGGGGATGACTTTGTCTACGCCTACGAACATATGTTTCGTGACTTCAGCGTCAGCTTCCCTCTTAGCGACTTCGCCTGCCAAGTTCTGAGACTTTTGAACGTGGCCCCCTCCCAACTTCATCCCAATAGCTGGGGTTTTTTGAGGGCTTTTGAAATCTTAAGTCCATTCCTTGGCATTACTTGTTCGGCCAAGGTGTTTTTATACTTCCACGAGTTGAAGCTAGGTCAGAAGGTCGGTTGGTGTTCTCTTAACGGGGCCCAATACGGGTCTGTTTTCACCCTTTATCACCAATCTTTTAAAAACTTTAAAAATAAATTCTTCAAATTGAAACCAATCCCCCACACCAAGGGTATGCGCCTTCTCTTCGATGAGCGTCAGGTCCCCCTATTCCCCCTTTATTGGAGCGAGCACCCAATAAAGTTCACCTCCTGGCGAGATAGCAACCTCCTTCCAGAAGAGAAAGAGGGCATTGACAAGCTCATGGCATTGGATCGTCCTTTAGACGTCCGACGTGTCTTGAGGTTGTTAGACGTAGAGGACCCCCAAGCTGACTTCCTAGGTATTTAACCATGTGTATGACTTTACTTTTGTTTCAGATTTGGTGTTTTTATAACATATTTTTGGTGTCTCATTTTCAGACCTGATGGGCGACCAAGGGAGATCAGCTCGTGGGAAGCTGATTCAAGCTCCCCCTTCTCAGAACAAACCTCCCATTAAGCGGTTGAAGAGGGCTTCTCGTCCTAGCACCATAATTCTCTCTGACTCGACCACTGTTGGCGAGCAAGAGAAGATTCGTCCTGGCCCTTTTGAAATTCCTCCGAGGGTTGAGGAGGGCACTCCTGAGAAGGGTGCCGATTTGCTCGCCGGGATCACAGAGGCCGAGCCTATTACCGTGGTTCCTCCCGTGATTGCTGAGGTGCCTCAATCTCAGCCGACTTTTACCTCTACGGCTGAGGATTCTGAGCCTGCTGCTGAGGATCCTCCTCCGGAGAATTCAACAATCCTTGGTCGGTTGGCCCCTAAGGGGTTGATTTTCCATGGTTGTTCTTCCAGCGCTCCAAGGTTGGAGCACCTTTCTTGTCGCCAACCCGGACCTCCATCCCTATGGGGCACTGAGGTTCGCATGAGCGATGTGGCTATCGAGGGTGCTTTCCCTACTCTGTATGACGCAGAGCTTATTCGCTATGTCGGTACCACCGAGGCAGTAGAGGGCGCTTATCTGATGATGCTGCGAAGTGTCGCAGTTTTCAACCATTTGAGGTATAAATAACCATTTTCTTTTCTTCAGTAACTTAAGTGCGTTCGTTATTAGTAACTTTAACATTCTTTCGATTATTCAGGGATGAAGTGATAGGCGGGGTTGAGGCGCGTCGCCAGCTGTCCGAGTTGAAGGCCGCCAATCATAGGCTCAGGGAAGCCCTTCAAGGGGCCCAAAACTCCTACCAAAGCCTTCATGCTTCTCAGCAAGAGCTGTTGAAAAACAGGGTGGAGTCTGATCGGGCTCTCCACACCCTGGGGCTGGAGGTCGAGCAGTCTCGGGCTTTGCTAAGGATGGCCAACGAGCAGAGGGAGGCCACCGATGAGTTTCTCCAAGAGTTGCGTCATAAATATGATGAGAGTCAAGCCATCGTGGCCTCCAGTCTGGTTCGAGAAGATGCTTTGAAAAAGCTTCTGGAGGATTCCGAGGCCCAACGTGAAGGTCTCGGGAAGGTCGTTCAGGAAAGGGAGGCCGAGGTTGCTGCGCTTAAAGAGGAGTCGGCAAAGCTCCAATCTTCTTTGGTAGAGGCTGAGGATTGCAATGACGCGCTAGCCGACCGAGCTGAGGAGGCCGAAGCCGAGGTTGAGAAGCGGACTCAGATCGGTTTAGAAGCGTTCTCGGAGGGCTTCGCTCGTGCTTCGGAGCAGATCAAACTCTTCCATCCCGACCTAGACGTTTCCCGGCTTGACGAGAAGAAGATGGTGGTGGATGGGGAGCTCGTTGATGAATGATAAATTTTCCTTTCTTTTAATGTACCTTGTAATTTTGTTGACATTGGATTTCTAAATTTGCTTTATAATATTAACTTGGCTCCGGTACTTGTGTTTTTCCTCGTTTTCTGACTTCCTCTTCGTAAATCGTGGCTTTGACATGACTTTAAACTGCCCATGCTTTGGGACTTGGTGTTTGACTGTTAGCATTTATTTACTTGCATTCCTTTGCCTATAAATACTATCTCGTTATTCTTCCATCCTCAGGGCAATCTTCTTTTTGTTACCATGATTTCTTTTCTTAAACATGGGAAAGCCTCCTTCTCCCCGCATTTTGTTTTGCATCTGTTAGTTCATAATTTTGGTTGTTGGATGATGTTTGGAATGAGAAGTTCTGGTCCCGCAGCTAGAAGTTCTGATTTTCCAGATCTTGTGGTGTGCTACGTCCAGCCGAGGTATTTCCAGAGGGTGCCACTTCCGAGGGTCTCAGTCTCCTGGCGCATCTCCATTCGCCCCTGGATTAGGAAGAAGAGATCTCAATCTCTTCGTGTATCTCTGTCCATCCATGGGTGAGGTAGAGATATCTTGGTTTCTTTGTGTATCTCTGTCTGCCCCTAGGGTGAGAAAGGGGAGACTCGAGCTGAGTTATGTTGCTTCAGCTGACGGGTCTACGTTTTTGCATTACTTTTTGCAGCATACTTTTGTGTGAAGCCGAGGTGGCCTGCCCTTTATGTTTTTCTTTTGTACTTGTTTTTAGAGCTTTACTTGTATCATGCCGGGATAACCTTCGGCCCTTGTATTTGAATATTATTCCAAACTCTTTTAGAGCTTTCTTCTCATAATTCCTAGATAGCCTTCAGCTTATGTATTGGAATATTCTTCCGAGCTCGTTTTAGAGCTTTACTTGTATGATGCCGGGATAATCTTCAGCTTATGTATTCGAATATTGTTCCAAGCTCATTTTAGAACTTTTATTTGTAAGATGTCGGGATAAACTTCGGCTTGTGTATTCGAATAGTTTTCCGAGCTCATTTTAGAGTTTTTATTTGTATGATGCCGGGATAAACTTCGGCTTGTGTACTTGAATATTTTTCCGAGCTCATTTTAGAGCTTCTATTTGTATGATGCCGGGATAAACTTCGGCTTGTAATTATATGGCTTATTTCATGTTCTCAGAAAATAAAAAGCATTTTAAATATCTTTTAATAATCCACAAAATATCACATGGCTTTCGGCCTTTATACTTAATCTATCAGCAGTGCTACATTCGATTCATTCAAAATCCGAGGATAAAACCTTTCCGAAGCATTATCAAAAGAGAATTCATCCAATGACCTTACCTAGACTAGCTGTAGTAGGCCTTCAGATGAGAGACATTCCACGTCCTGGGGACAGGTCTCCCTTCCAAGTTTTCTAATCGGTATGCTCCATTTTTTAATGTCTCGGTCACACGGAATGGTCCTTCCCAATTGGGGGCGAGCTTACCTTCCTCTTTATTCCTCCGGGCTATCCCAACCTGGCGCCAAACTAGATCTCCTTGGAGAAACTGTCTTGGTTTTATCCTACTGTTATAACGCCGAGTGGCTCTTAACTGAGCTGCCTCATTCTGGATTCTTGCTGCGTCCCTTATCTCTCCCACGAGGTCAAGCTCTGCTCTCAAGTCGTGTTCTTGGCTAACATCTGGGGCCAAGTTTCTCCTTAGAGATGGCTCTCCTATCTCAACTGGTATCATTGCATCCATGCCGTAAGTCAAACGGTAGGGAGTTTCCTTGGTGGATGTTTGGGGAGTATAGTGATATCCCCAAAGGATGCTTGGAAACTCTTCAGCCCACCACCCCTTCGCCGCTCCTAACCTCCTTCTTAACTCTCGTAAGACAACTCGGTTGGCGGCCTCGACTTGTCCATTGGTTTGGGGATGCTCCACCGAAGTCACCTTGTGCAGGATATTCAGATTTTTTAGGAAGGTCTCAAATCTGGCCTTGGTGAATTGGCGGCCGTTGTCAGTAACGACCGAGTAGGGGACCCCATAGCGACAAACTATATTCTTCCAGCAAAATTTTTCCATATGCTGAGCTGTTATTCTGGGTACAGGTTCTGCCTCAATCCATTTGGTGAAGTAATTCACCGCTACTACCAGAAACTTGACCTGTCCCCTGCCTTGAGGAAAAGGTCCGAGGATATCGATTCCCCAACTCATGAAGGGCCAAGGGGATGTCATAGTGTGGAGTTGCTCTTGAGGGATGCGAGAGATCGGCCCATGCTTTTGGCATTGTTCGCATCTGCGCGTTACTTCCTCCGCATCACTCTTCAAGGTCGGCCAAAAATACCCTGCTCGTAAGGCTCGGTGGGCGAGCGTTCGGCCCCCTGTATGCATTCCACATATCCCTTGATGTAGCTCTCTCAGGACGTACTCAGCCTGTTGGGGATCGAGACATTTGAGTAGAGGTGTTGAGAACCCTCTTTTGAATAACTCCCCATTGACCAAGGTGAAGGTGGCGGCTTGGCGACGTATCTTCCTTGCTTGTGCATCGTCCTCGGGTAGGTCCCCCCCTCTAGGTATGCTCTAACTTGATCATACCAAGGCGAGGGGGTTTGTGCTTGAGAAGGCTGGGTCAGACACATGATTTCTTCGAGGGACGGCCTCGTCATTGTTTCTTGGATCAGGGTTCTATATTGCCCAGTCTTCTTTGTACTGGCTAACTTTGATTACACGTCGGCTCTCTCATTTGCTGCCCTCGGGACGTGGATCATATTAAACTGTGATAATGAAGCCGTGTTCTTCTTTACCAATTCCAAATATTTGGCTAAGAGAGGCTCTTTCGCCTGATAAGTTCCATTAACATGACCAGTGACGAGCTGGGAGTCGCTGTGACATTTTAACCTTTTGACGCCCATCTCTTGAGCTAATCGCAGCCCCACCAAAAGGGCTTCGTACTCCGCCTAATTGTTTGATGTTGAGAATTCGAATCTAACAGCTTGTTCCAATATCAAATTCGCAGGTCCCTCAAGGATGATTCCTGCCCCGCTCCCCTTTTTGTTGGATGATCCATCCACGTAAAGAGTCCAAAGTTGATCGCTTCCATCGACGCTATCATTAGGAACTGGTGGGAGCTCGGTCAAGAAGTCAGCCAGAAACTGAGCCTTCATGGGTCCCCTACTTTGGTAGGTTAAACCGAACTCTGAGAGTTCGATAGACCATGCTGTCATTCGCCCGGCCAAATCGGGCTTTTGGAGGACCTGCCTGAGTGGGTAGTTCGTTTTGACAATGATCTTATGGCTCCTGAAATAATGCCTCAGCCGTCGTGCCGAGAATATAAGTGCCAATACCAGTTTTTCCACAACTTGATATCTTTCCTCTGCGAGTTGTAACGTTCTGCTAACAAAATAGATGGGGTGTTGTTTTCCCTCTTCTTCGGTTGTCAAGACCGAGCTTATGGTTGATTGTGCGGCGGCCAGATACAAGCTTAACTCTGCAGTTCTAGGGGGATTCTTCAAGATCGGTAGAGTTGCTATGGTTTCCTTTAAATCTGTAAATGCCTTTTCAGTCTCTGTGTTCCACTCGAATTTGGAGGCTTGCTTCAATAGTTTGAACAATGGACGAGCCTTCTCGGGTAACCTCGGCATGAACCGAGACAAAGCGGCTAAGCTCCCGTTCAGCCTCTGCAATTCCTTCAAGGTGGTTGGGCTTTTCATGCTTAAGATTGCTTTACACTTATCAGGGTTAGCCTCGATCCCTCTTTCCGTAATAAAAAATCCCAAGAATTTTCCCCCTTGAACCCCAAAGACACACTTTTCCGGATTTAACCGAAGATTATGCCTCCTGACTTTGCTGAAGAGTCTTTGCAGATTGTCTAAGTGATCATCTACTCCTGCCGACCTTACTACCATGTCATCAATGTTGGACTTGAAGCTTGAAGAATGCTGATTGTGTCTCTCTTATGTGTTTTGGTTTTGATGAATGTATCTTTCGGTTTTCCATAGTTGAATGTAACTAGGATATAACTATGTATTGTGTGTTGAGTATAGGCATATATGTGTTGTATTCTTTGCTTAAGACCCCAGAGATATGTAAAACTAGTGTATGATTGATCATGTGACTAATGTTTGATTTCCATTTGAGAAAAATAGTTTGAAAAACCTTGGAAATCCATTTTTCACTGATGTAATCGATTACAGTCTTAGTGTAATCGATTACATTGATCATTCTCTCTGGTGTAATCGATTACATGGTTAATGTAATCGATTACATGCTGAGAACTCTCTGGTGTAATCGATTACATCCCCAGTATAATCAATTACATGGTTTGAAATTCACCTTTCTGGGTTTCCCTCTTCAATGTAATCGATTACATGCTCGTGGTAATCGATTACATGCTCGTGGTAATCGATTACATGCCTGGAAAATTCAAATTGGAGGGTTCTAACGACTAGTGTAATCGATTACATGCATTTGGGATCAATTACATTGACCGTTATATCTCAGATTTGCACGTTTTCTCCCTCCAAATTGATTCTATAAGTATATCCTTGATGAAGCATATGAGATTGCTGAAAACCTAGCTTCTTGAAACAATTCTTACACTTTCATATGCTCTAAACTTTAGAGTTCATCAAGGTTTTCAAAGACCAAAGGGAAACTTGTTTCATATCTTTGTTGGGTGGATCTCATAAAGCTTGTTTGTGATCAGATTCTGCACTTGAGGTGTATTCTTTACTGATCTTTTGTATTTCCAATTTTGGGTATTTGCTCTAGGAGAGAGGTCTCTCAAGATAGAGCATTGTATTTGAGAAGTGATTCTCAAAGTTTGATCTTGGAGGTGCCAAGGTGCAGGAAGTTCCTTCTTGGTTGAAGAAGAACATTTTGGGTGTTTTGATTTCTATTTGTATTGCTTGTTGCAGAGTGAATGTAAAAGGATACAAAAGAAATCATTTGATAGTGGAAAGCCAATCGCAACATTGTTGGGTTGGGATGGACGTAGAATGGTTGGCGAACCAAGATATATCATTGTACACTCATCTTCTTCCTACTCTCTTTACGCTTTTCTTCTATATTGTTATTGATTATATTCTGCTCTGTATTTGGAAACTGTATTGATAATCAACTCATTAATTGGTTTAGGAATAGAGTCAGTAATTGAACCTGTAATTGAATATGTAATTGAAAGGTAATTGATAGGTAATCAAGATTAGCTTTTGGTTGAATTAAAAGGAATTAGAAACACGCGAATTTGGGGTAAAGTTTAGCAAGAATCTATTCACCCCCTCTAGATTCATACATAGGGACCAACAATTGGTATCGTAGCTACTTCTAGTAAGTTGCTCTAGAATTTGATCCATAATGGCCGGAATCAATTACCATTTCTTTGAAGGTGCCTCTATTAATAGACCTCCTCTGTTTTGTGGAGATAAGTATCCATTTTGGAAAGTTAGAATGAAAATCTTTATGGAGTCTATAAATAGAAATATTTGGCAAGTCATTGAATCGATTTTAAAATCCCCACATATATAGTTGATGGAAATGAATTAGAAAAACCATTTGAGAAGTGGGAACCAAAGAAATTAGGAGAGCAGAAAATGATGCTAAAGCTTTAAATATTATACATTCCGCATTAAACTCGATGAATTCTTTAGAATTTTAGCTTGTACAACAAAAAAGGAAGCATGGGATCTTATCATGGTGA
Organism: Hylodesmum podocarpum; assembly: GCA_026586105.1. Classification (NCBI taxonomy): domain Eukaryota; kingdom Viridiplantae; phylum Streptophyta; class Magnoliopsida; order Fabales; family Fabaceae; genus Hylodesmum; species Hylodesmum podocarpum. The sequence continues at coordinate 3,107,906 of JALJEV010001298.1, read as the reverse complement.
CTCATGAAGGTACTCCCAGGTGAGAAGAGCTAGAAAGAACACACTCATCCAAGAGTATGAAATGTTCGAGAATGGCACAAGGTGAGTCTATCATGGACATGCGAAACGATTCACACACATTGTGAATCACCTCAAAGGACTCGGTAAGGTCTTTGTTGAGGAAGAGGTAAACATAAAGGTGTTGAAGTCTCTAAGCGGAAAATGGCAACCAACAGTCCACAAATCACAGAATCAAAGGACTTGGCCTTAATGACAAGTGCTGAGTTGTTTGGTAAGCGAGAGAATATGAGATGGATATGTCACGTATGGGTCATGAAGAAAGTCAAAGGACAAGAAAGCTAAGAGTTTGGCACTTAAAATGGAGGACACACTAGTGATAGTGATGCATCATCAAGTCAGTGGAAACGAATCCAGCAAGAAATGAATCTCATGGTCGAAAAGTTCAAAAGGTTCATGAAGAAGAACAAGAACAAAAAGAGATTCAACAATGCTAGAAAAGGTTCATCTTCAAAGGTCACATGCTATGAATGTGGCAAGGCTGACACTATAGATCGGAGTGTCCTAACTTGAAGAAATCAAATAGCAGTGAGCCTAAAGAGTGGAGCAAGAAGAAAAACCCAAGAAGGACCGGTATCGGAAGAAAAAGGCCTACATTGCTTGGGAAGAAAATGACTGCTCCTCCTCCAGTGAAGCGAAAATGAGGAAGCCAACTTATGTCTTATGGCTAAACCAGAATCGGATAATGAGGTAAGTGATTCTCGACTCTTCTAAAAATGATAATGATTATGATGAACTATATACTTTTGCTTTTTGTGAGTTATTTAAAGAAGCAGAAAAATTTGAAAAACTAAGTAAAGTTTTGAAAAACAGAGTTGCAGATTTAGAAAATGAAATTTCTTTTGAAAACCAATATTCAAGAATTGAAAGATGAAAATGATAAGTTGAAATTGCCCTGTTCAAAGTGTAAATCTTTTACGCCCCTTTGAAAAGAATAACAAGAAGCTCCATACATTTAAACAAACCAGCAAGTATAAAAACTTCTCATGTAGTTATTGTATGCAATCTGGACATAATCATTATAACTGCATGATTAGAAAGAAAGGCTTAGATAATGGATTGTTTAAATGGATTAAGAAAGATAGTCATTGTTCTAACATGAAAGGACCCAACAAGATTTGGGTACCAAAACCAAATGATATCTTTCTTTGTGTAGGTGTGCTTGAGAGCCAAACACTCAACATGGTATTTGGATAGTGGCTGCTCAAGACATATGACGACGACAAGAGTAACTTTATCTCCTTCAAATCCAAAGAATCCGGTTCAAAGTTTATGGAGATAATAACAAAGGCAAAATTCTCGGGTATTGGTGATGTTGGAGATAAATCCAACTCCGTGATTGAAGATGTACTTGCTTGTGGAAGGTTTGAAGTTTAATCTTGAGTATTAGCCAATTGTGCGACAAAGGCTATCAAGTTTCATTCGACAAAGGCTGCAAAAGATCAATAACAACAATCGAATGAGGTATTGATGGTAGGTAAGAGAATAGGTAACATCTATACACTTGAACTTGATCATTCATCATCATATCATGCATGTCTTATGTCTAATGATGATCTATCTTGGCTTTGGCATAGACGTATAGCACATATTGATGTTCATCAACTTAATAAACTGTCATCTAAGAGCTTAGTAGAAGGACTACCTGAATTAAAGTTCAAAAGAGAAGGCCTATGTGATGCATGTCAGAAAGGCAAGCAATCTAGAAACTCTTTCAAATCTAAAAATGTTGTTTCAACTTCTAGACCACTTGAATTGCTGCACATGGATCTCTTTGGTCCATCTAGAACTGCTAGTTTAGGTGGAAATCTATATGGATTAGTTGTTGTAGATGACTACTCTCGGTTTGCTTGGGTTGCTTTTATACCAAGTAAAGACACCACTTTTAAAGTTTTCAAAATACTTGCTAAAAAGATTCAAAACGAAAAGATTTGAAAATCAAGTCCATTAGAAGTGATCATGGAGGAATTTGAAAATGAGTCTTTTGAAAAGTTTTTATGCGAAAAATATGGAATCGATCACAATTTTTCCGCTCCAAGAACTCCACAACAAAATGGGGTTGTTGAAAGGAAAAACAGATCTTTAGTAGAACTAGCTAGAACTATGTTGAATGAAAGTGGTTTGCCTAAATATTTTTGGGCTGATGTAGTTTCCACTGCGTGATATGTTCTAAATAGAATTGTTATTCGACCTCTTTTAAAGAAAACCCCCTATGAAGTCTATAAAGGCAAGAAACCTAATATATCTCATTTTCGGGTATTTGGGTGTAAGTGTTTTGTTTTGAATAATAGCAAAGAGCCTCTTGGTAAGTTTGATGCCAAGGCTGATGAGGGTGTGTTTATTGGGTATTCATCATCAAGTAAAGCATATAGAGTATTTAATAAAAGGAGAATGTGCATTGAGGAATCTGTGCATGTTAATTTTGATGAAACTAATAATCCCCAAAAGGGAAGTGTATTTGTTGATGATGATGAGCATGTAGGTGAAGAAAGCACAAGCAAAGAAGAACAGCAAGAACCACCAACTACTTCTCATGAGTTTCCAAAAGAATGGAGGAAACCAAGAGATTTATCTCTTGACAACATCATTGGTGACATCCATAAGGGAGTATCTACTAGATCTACTCATAACATGTTCTGTGATGATTATGCATTTGTATCTCAATTTGAACCTTCTTGTGTTGATGATGCTATAAATGATGAATATTGGATGAATGTTATGCAAGAAGAATTGAATCAGTTTAAAAGGAATAACGTATGGGAGTTAGTACCTTTTAAAAGAGATATGAATGTAATTGGAACAAAATGGGTGTTTAAGAATAAGTTAGATGAGAATGGAGTTGTGGTTAGGAATAAGGCTAGACTAGTAGCTAAGGGATATAATCAACAAGAAGGAATAGATTTTGGTGAAACATATGCCCTTGTTGCTAGACTAGAAGTCGTTAGAGTTTTACTTGCTTTTGCCTCGCATACATGATTTCAAGTTGTTTCAAATGGATGTTAAAAGTGCTTTCTTGAATGGCTATATAAATGAAGAAGTTTTTGTTTCACAACCTCCTGGATTCACCGATTTCAGATTTCTGAACATGTGTACAAACTCAAGAAGGCCCTATATGGTCTAAAACAAGCCCCTAGACAATGGTATGAAAGGTGAGTAAGTTTTTGTTGTCAAAAGGGTTCTGAGAGGTAATGTTGACAAAACTCTTTTCATAAGGAGGAAGTCAAACTGTATTTTGTTGGTTCAAGTTTATGTTGATGATATTATATTTGGATCAACTAATAAATCTCTGTGTGAAGAGTTTGTGAATAGCATGCATGGGGAGTTTGACATGTCTATGATGGGAGAACTCAAATTCTTCCTAGATTGCAAGTCAAACAACCGAAAGATGGAATCTTTATACATCAAGCAAAGTACACCAAGGAATTGCTTGAAGAAATTCGACATGGAGAGTTGTAAGATCTCAAACATTCCTATGTCAACTAATCTCTACTTGGATAATGATGCAGCTGACAAAGTGTAGACCAATCAAGATATAGAGGATCATTGGATCACTCTTGTACCTCACAAGTAGTAGCCGGACATTATGTTCAGTGTGTGTGTTTGTGCAAGATTCCAATCTGCACCAAAGGAAACACACATGGCAAATGAAGAAAATCTTGAAGTATCTCAAAGGAACTACTAACGTGGTTTGTGGTATCCAAAAGGTACGTATCCCACATTGGTTGGTTTTAGTGATGCTTGACTTTGCTTTGGTTGTAAACCGATAGGAAAAGTACTAGTGGAGTATGTCATTTGTTTGGAGGAAGCTTGGTCTCATGGTATAGCAAGAAGCAAGCCTGTGTAGCTCTTTCAACTCGCAGAGGCGAGTATGTAGTCAGGTAGTCAATGTGTTTCGCACCATTTGGTCAAGCAACAACAATGGAGGATTTTGACTTAAGCTTGATCATATTCCAATCAAGTGTGACAACACAAGTGCCATCAAGATCACGAAGAATCCGGTTTTACACTCAAGGACAAAACACATCGAGGTGCGTCATCACTTCATTAGAGATCATGTTGAGAAAGGAGATTGTGAGGTGGAATTCATTGACACAGAAAATCAACTCGCGGATATCTTCACAAAACCTCTGCCCAAGGAGAGGTTCTTCAAACTTAGAACCAATCTTGGTATTCTAAGTGAAGAACATCTCACATAAAGTGTTGTAAGTATGTTAGTTTAATCATTCATTTGTGCTTAAACTTGATATGAATTCATTGCATAACATGATCTTGACCTTTATATGATGAATCAAATGTTTTTCAATCATTCTATATGTGAAAATCTTTAACATTGCAGTTCATAGCTTTATTTCAACTTGTTTTTGATTTTCTATAGGATGTAATCGATTACGATGCATGTAATCGATTACAATAGGTTTTGGTTCTAATGTAATCGATTACAACAACAATGTAATCGATTACATGTGTAAGAGGTTCTGATGTAATCGATTACAATAACAATGTAATCGATTACATGGGGTTTTTGGTTCTGATGTAATCGATTACATCATGAATGTAATCGATTACATGAGCTCTGGAAGTGTTTTTCAGAGCTTTGTTCTTCGTTTCTGGGCTTTGTATTCCATATTTTGGAAGCCCATTTGCACACATTCATTGAACCTAGTCTTTTGTGATCTTTATTAGTCTTTGTGTTAGGGTTTTTCTTTCACATTCACATTCCTTTCTCTTCTAAACCCTAATCTCTCACGCCTTCATTCTCTCTATCCCACATTCATCTTCAACCTTCAAACAATGGACTGACAAGGAAGCAAAGAAAAGGATGAAAGCTAGGGCTAACCGTGATATTCAAGAAGAAAGACGTACTAAGAAGAGACAAGAAACCTCCTCCAAAAGGAAGGCTCTGAAGAATCCGTGCGTCACAACCCATGGTTCACCTCGAAGGAACAAGAAACTCGTTTCTTGACTGATTTTGCAAACAGGGAACTCGTACCCCCAAAGATTGTGAACTTCAGATGGCTTGACAATGAAGGGTTTACCTTTCAATCCATGCTCCGAGATCGAACTTGGAGAAATTCGTTGGGCTAAGGGGTCACATTTACCCCGATTTGGTAAGAGTATTCTATTCTAATCTAAAATATCACCCTGGAAGGATTTTATCTCGAAGTTAAAGGAGTGAGTATTGTTCGACTCACGATTTGTTTTTCTAACTCGGTGGAATAACAAATGAGGGATAGTCCCTACTTTGGAAAATCGGTGGAAGGCTTTGAACTTCAAAAGGATGCTTTTTACATGAGCATGTTGAGGAATCTGAGTCTTGGAAAGCCGATATGACCGCAAGGAAAGAAAGAGGTATGAGGAAGACCTTTGGCATAGGTGGTCTCAACACCGACGACCGTCTTCTTCATTATACTATTTCTTTGGGTATTGGTCGCTAGAGGTACAAATCATGCTCAACTTATGGAAGAAGATATGCTCTTGATGGCTGCCCTGAAGAATGGAATTGATTGATTGGGTCAAGTTGTCATGGACAACATGACCAAGGTAAGGAAATTCCATGACTTTAAGTGCCCTTATGGTCTGTTCATATCACGTGTTCTTGAGAGATGTCAAGTGGATGTCTCCAATGAGCACGAGAATTGGCAAGGGATATCCATGTGCTTGGTGACATGATGCTTTGAAAAAGATGAGATTGACCAAGACATCCGAGGGTCGGGTATCTAGAGAGGAAATACAACAACAACAAAACAAGACCAACCACAACAACAAGAACAACCACAACATCCTCCTTCGATGATGATGGAGATTCAGGCCAGGGAGTACACCCCAAGTCTCGTTTTGAGTGCATTGTCCTAGATAGGTTGGAAGAGATGGACAAGCGCCAAGAGGATCTAGGAAAGCAAATCAAAGACTTGGAAAGGAATCAAAATTTGCACTTCCTTGACATGAGGTCTTTGATGGAAACCATCATGGAGCGCCTCAATCAAGATGATGATGATGGCGATGATCAGTGATCTCTCTTTGGTTTGATATACCAAATAGGGGGAGAATAGTTAGGTTATCCTAGATAGGGAGAGTAACTAGATAGGGGGAGTTGATTTGAGAGTTTTAAAGATTTTTTTTTACTGTTTTATTGAACTATGTTACTGTTTTTGAATAATGAATAAAATTTGCTTTGAGAATTTGTTTTATGATTCATTGGTCTTGATCTATATTTGTATTTGAATCATGTCATACATACTTGAATGAATGATTGATTATTAGTGCATATGCATATTGTATTTTCTGGAAATTCTAACATATGCAGGTATGTCAAAGAACAACACATATCCTAAAACTCTAGGAAAACCTCTTATGTGATTTGGTACATCAAAACCAAAAAGGGGGAGATTGTTGGACTTGAAGCTTGAAGAATGCTGATTGTGTCTCTCTTATGTGTTTTGGTTTTGATGAATGTATCTTTCGGTTTTCCATAGTTGAATGTAACTAGGATATAACTATGTATTGTGTGTTGAGTATAGGCATATATGTGTTGTATTCTTTGCTTAAGACCCCAGAGATATGTAAAACTAGTGTATGATTGATCATGTGACTAATGTTTGATTTCCATTTGAGAAAAATAGTTTGAAAAACCTTGGAAATCCATTTTTCACTGATGTAATCGATTACAGTCTTAGTGTAATCGATTACATTGATCATTCTCTCTGGTGTAATCGATTACATGATTAATGTAATCGATTACATGCTGAGAACTCTCTGGTGTAATCGATTACATCCCCAGTATAATCGATTACATGGTTTGAAATTCACCTTTACTGGTTTCCCTCTTCAATGTAATCGATTACATGCTCGTGGTAATCGATTACATGCCTGGAAAATTCAAATTAGAGGGTTCTAACGGCTAGTGTAATCGATTACATGCATTTGGGATCAATTACATTGACCGTTATAGCTCAGATTTGTACGTTTTCTCCCTCCAAATTGATTCTATAAGTATATCCTTGATGAAGCATATGAGATTGCTGAAAACCTAGCTTCTTGAAACAATTCTTACACTTTCATATGCTCTAAACTTAGAGTTCATCAAGGTTTTCAAAGACCAAAGGGAAACTTGTTTCATATCTTTGTTGGGTGGATCTCATAAAGCTTGTTTGTGATCAGATTCTGCACTTGAGGTGTATTCTTTACTGATCTTTTGTATTTCCAATTTTGGGTTGTTGCTCTAGGAGAGAGGTCTCTCTAGATAGAGCATTGTATTTGAGAAGTGATTCTCAAAGTTTGATCTTGGAGGTGCCAAGTGCGGAAGTTATTCTTGAGTTGAAGAAACAGTTTTTGAAATGTTTTGATTTCTGTTTGTATTGCTTGTTGCGAGTGAATGTAAAAGGATACAAAAGAAATCATTTGATAGTGGAAAGCCAATCGCAACAGTTGTTGGGTTGGACTGACGTAAGCGATTAAAACCAAGTATATATCGTTATTGCACTCATCTTCTTCCTACTCTCTTTACGATTTTCTCTATATTGTTATTGATTATATTCTGCTCTGTATTTGGAAACTGTATTGATAATCAACTCATTAATTGGTTTAGGAATAGAGTCAGTAATTGAACCTGTAATTGAATCTGTAATTGAAAGGTAATTGATAGGTAATCAAGATTAGCTTTTGGCTGAATTAAAAGGAATTAGAAATACGCAAATTTGGGGTAAAGTTTAGCAAGAATCTATTCACCCCCCTCTAGATTCATACATAGGGACCAACAATCAACATAGACCTCCATTATTTCCCCTATCTCCTCCTTGAAGACTAGATCCATCAACCTCTGGTAAGTAGCACCAGCGTTTTTTAACCCGAAAGGCATGACCTTGTAACAGTAATTATGCACATCGGACATGAATGTCGTCTTGTCCTCATCGGGGGGGGGGGGTATATGGGAATCTGATTATAGCCCGAGTATGCATTGAGGAAGCTCAACATCCCACTTCCCGATGTGGCATCTACCAGGCGATCTATGCTTGGTAAAGGGTAGGTATCCTTTGGACAAGCTTTGTTTAAGTCCGTGTAATTTGTACACATCCTCCATTTTCCACTTGCCTTTTTAACCATCACCACATTAGCCAACCAAGTAGTATACTTGATTTCGCGTATAAAACCCGCTTGTAGAAGCTTGCTCACCTCCTGTTGGACAGCGGATGACCTCTCCTCTCCCAATTTTCTCTTTCTTTGGGCGACTGGGCGAGATCCAGGTACCACAGATAATTTGTGGCATATGAAATTGGGGTCAACTCCGGGCATATCAGCCGCGCTCCATGCAAAGAGATCGGCGTTTTCGAGCAATACTGTCTCCATCTTTTGACGGGAACTCCCCTCCAAAGTTTCTCCGATATGTACATCATGGCCTGTCCTGCTACCTAGCTGGAACGGAAGAGTTTTCTCGGCAGGTACTGGTCGGGACTTTTCAAAACCTGTTCTGGAGTCCAGATCCAAGGTTTCTGGCTGTATACTCAAGCACTGAGGGAAGGTCTCCTTAATCGTAGTTGCCTTTAACTTGTATGGTTGAATTTTGAGGCTCTGAGCATAACATTGTTGGGCCATTTTCGGGTCGGCCTTGACAGTAACGATCTTGGGTCCCACCGGAAATTTCATCGCAAGGTGTAGCGTTGAAACCACAGCCCCGAGCTGATTTAGAGTTCTCCTGCCTAAAATGACATTGTATGAGGTTTGGGCTTGAACCAAAAGATACCTGACCAGAATAGTCTTTCCCTCCTCTTCATCTCCGAGGGTGGTGAGGAGCTCGACGTAACCACGTGTGTGGACCCGTTCCCCAGCAAATCCGAGGAGGGGTTCAGAGTGTTCTTTAACCACGCCCGGGGGTAGGTCGAGCTTGAGGAAGGTATCCCAATGTAGGATATCTGCCGAGCTTCCCTGATCGACGAGCACCTTTTTCACCCTCCAATTCGCAATGATAGCAGTAATGACCATAGGATCATCGTGGTCAGTGCTACTGGTGGAGAAATCTTCAACAGTGAAAGTTATTGGTGGGAAACTTGCCGCAGAGGGGTGGTGAGTTACCACATTTATACTTCGCAAATGCCGCTTCCGAGCTCTGGATGTTACTCCCCCACCCCCAAATCCTCCAGCTATAGTGTTAATTGTTCCCCTTACCTCTTGAGTTTTATTCTTTTGGGAAGCCTCTCTTCTATTCGGGCGGAACTTGTTATTACCCTTGTAAGGGTGGTCCCCCTGATTCCTCTGGGGGTTTCCCTGGCGATCTCCCCTAGTCTCCCCCTCTCTCTTTACGTACTTCACAAGGGCTCCTGATTGTATCAACTCTTCAATGATATCTTTTACCTTATAGCATTCTTCAGTGGTATGACCATGGTTTTGGTGGTAACTGCAGTAACGATTGACATCGGCATTACGGGGGGTAGGGCAAGGCTTAGGGGGGCGAACCAAATCCGAACTGAAGGCCTCCCTCAAAACGACTTCCCTGCTTGCATTTAAGGGCGTGTACGAATTGTGTTTTGGAGGTCCTCGTGCCCGACGCTCGTGCTCCCTCTGTCTTGGTGGTGATTGGCGATCATACCGACTATGCTGCTCCTTTCCCTTTCTCTGGGCCTCGTCGTTTTCCTCCATGTTTATAAATCAGGCCGCCCGTTCCCTGAGTTCATCCATGTTGCGTGGCGGCTCAGAGAAGAGCGATCTAGAAAAAGGTCCCAACCTCAAACCAGCTTTAATGGCATGCATGGCCACTGCTGGGTGGAGGTCAGGGATGGTCATGCTTGCTTGTGCAAATTTTGTCATATAACTTCTGAGTGGCTCCGCCTGTCCTTGTCGGATTCTTGTCAGGGAGATGGAGTCGGTCATTACGGGCTTGCAATCAGCGAATCTGGCCACAAACTTAGCACACAAAGATTCAAAGGAGTTTATAGAAAGTGGTGGCAGGGTGTAGTACCAATCCAAAGCTACTCCTTTCAGAGTGGTGGGAAAAAGACGACAATGCACTCGTAAATCATCGGATATCAAACTGGCCTGGGTAAGGTAAGCCTTCACATGTGAAGTTGGGTCAGTCCCACCTTCGTATTTCTCAGTAGTTAAGCCTTTAACATTTTCGGGTAGCTTACACTTCATAATCTCTGGCACAAAAGGATGGAATGAAGTTAGTTTTTGTAGACTTGGATTCTCTAGAACGCGCGTGTCGTAGAAAGGCATCTCTTGTACTATGGGAGGGAGATTTTGCGGGTCTTTCCCTCCCTGACCTTTTTCTTGAGCTGGTGCTTCCCTCTCTTGATCATCCTTCTTCTTTTCTTCACCATCCTCATGCTCCCTTGACGCTGGCTTGCTATGGACTGATTCTGCACGTTCTCCTTCGCCAGTATTACCCTCACAGGCTGTCTTTTGTCTTTTAAAGGCTGCCATCTCTTCCTGGTGTTGCTCCCGGAGCTTCCTCATCTCCTCCTCTTGGCCTTGTCTCCACTGGTTCATATCATGCTCCATCTGTTGTCTCAAGGCAGCCATGGAACTTTGCATCTGGTTCTTCAAGATTTCTATTAATGCTGGATCCATCCCTGTCGCTTCTGAAAACGAATGGGCTTGACTCCGCGTCTTTACCATGTACCTTGTGGTCCCGGGAAAGCGTTTTACCGGGGCCCCACGGTGGGCGCCAAAATGTTCCGCCGAAATCTGGGCACTGCCGAGCTCCTTCAAACGCGGGTGCTAGAACACCTTCCTCCTCGGTCGAGTCCGACCAGGTGAAACACATTCACTACCAAAGGGGGGAGGTACCTGCAAAAGGCACTCCGATGCTTAAGTTAGAGGGTGTTTTAGAGAGGGAGAGAAGACTAAGGAAAAATGTTAGGATAAAGATGACTTAGCCTTTTTCGTTGACCTTGCAAGGATATTTATACCCTTGCTCTGACGGTTGGTAGTAGGGGGGAAATCCCGGAATTTCGGGACACTCAATGCGCTTGGCTCGAGGTACACGCGTAGGTCTTAGGGAAGCTTTACGAGTTCCAATAGTCATGATTGTTGGAAGGGAAAACGTCACGTCAAGTCGTCACATCTCTGAATTAGATGGGACTACCCTTAGAGCTCAGAAAAGCTCAGCCTATGGATAGTGTCGACTTCACTTCAGCTCGGTATGTACAATTATAATAAAAAATATTTGATAAACAATTAAATTAGATAATTAATTATAAAATGTTAAGAAAAAAAAAATATTATATATATAATATAAGTGGTTGTTGACCAGTTGAAGTTGGGTTATAAATGCTAACATTTGGCGCAATTCTTGTTCCATTGACCACGCGCATTTAGCGCAAATCTTGAGACAAAGGTGTACCACAGGGGATACTAGACCAAAAAAACACGGATTTCTTCAAAGTAAATCCACTAGTATAACTTGTATTCTTCATTCAGCAATGCATTAATTCTGAGATATACACAACATGGCTTCATTATCTTCCACTCTATCATTTGCAGTGCACAAGTCGCAACCTGTGCTAGTGGCTCCTGCAATACCCACTCCTCACCAAACTAAACTACTATCTGACATAGATGATCAAGATTACCTCCGTTGCCATTACTCAATCATACAAATTTATCGAAATGAATCATCAATGGCAAATAAAGACCCAGTTACAATCATTCGACAGAGACTGCACAAGCACTTGTGTTGTATTATCCATTTGGGGTAGGCTTAGGGAAGGGCGTGGACGCAAATTGACGGTGGATTGTAACGAGGAAGGTGTCTTTTGAGTTGAAAACCTAATATTAACAACCACCTATTATCTGAAACGATATTAGCTGACGCAGATGTAACACTTGATCAATTTGGTGATGATCCAAACTCCTTTCGAATGCTCCCAAAAATTCCTATGTGAAATTTCATACTCACAAAATTTTGCAGCCTCACCCCTAAAGAAATTAGTTATTACAAAAACTAATAAATATAGTTAAACTTAAACATGTTACAAAAACTTAAAACTTTTATTAATGAAGTCAAATGAACTCAAGTCAAGACAGGGAATTTTGTTTGATATATAACTCCACTAATTCCACTAAGCAGATAACTAGTTAAAATGTAAAAAAATAAAAGAAGAGAAAAATTTAATAAATGAAATTTAATAACTCTGTTCCTGCTCACCTTCGCAGATGCACCTCATATGATATGATCACAGCATGCTTCTGGCGTTGTGGCACAAAAGCAATACAGTTTAATGCAGATGACGATGTTCGCATGATGTGAATCATCAACGCTCGTAAGAGGTTCAAACCTCCGATTCCTGTTGGTTATTACGGCAACGTTTTTGTATACCCTGCAGCAGTCACCACCGCAGGGAAGCTTTGTGAAAATCCATTTGGGTATGCTGTGGAGTTAGTACATAACGTGAAAGGTGAAGCGACTGATGAGTATGTGCATTCGGCGGCGGATCTAATGTTGATTAAGGATCGATGCATGCCCACAACTGTAAGGTCTTGTCTTCTGTCGGATTTGACACGTGCGAGGTTTAGAGATGTGGATTTTGGATGGGGTAAGGCTGTGTCTGGTGCACCAGGCAAAGATTCGCCTGGACCATTTCATGCTGGAACCCATATAGTCGCGTATAAGAAACCAAAAGGGGAAGATGGTTTGGTGTTACCGCTTTGGTTGCCCTCAGAAGCTATGAAAAGGTTTGCGAATGAATTGGAAGACTTGCTTCGGAACCAAAATCAATCTACGGGAACTGGTCCTGGTTTAATTAGGTCTACCATCTAGATTAATGTATTCAATGAAACTCTTATTATATTTAATATATTTGAAGGTTGAAGGAAATTTTACATTGTAAAGAAATACATAAGGGTTCATCTAAGGTTAGTTAAAAATGGGAAATAATGATTTTTCTACAGAAATGTTATTGCGTACCTTGCATCAGTTACCACCGCAGGGAAACTTTGTGGAAATCCATTTGGATATGCAATGGAGTTAATATATAAACTGAAACATGGGGTGACAGAGGAGTATGTGCAATCTGTGGCAGATGTAATCGTAATTAAGGATCGATGCATGTTCAACACAGTAAGGTGTTGTGTTGTTTCTGATTTGACACGTGCTAGGTTCAGAGAAGTGAATTCTGATTGGCATGAAGCTATGTATGGATGAACGGCACAAGGTGGGGCTGGGTCCTTTGATGGAGCAACGTTTCATGCGTTGCTTAAGAATGCAAAAGGAGAAGCAGGTATAGTAGATTTGGTTGCCCGCCCGCTGAGGCTGTGAATAGGTTTCCCACCAAATTTGTTTGTGAAACAACCTTACTAACTAAACACTCATCACTCAACTCATATATATATATATATATATATTTACTTATTTTTTTATTAATATTTTTTATTTTTTCTTCTTTCTTTAAATTTTATATATAACTATTTATGTGAATGTCTTTCAAATATTTACTAAATATTTTTTCCCTTCAAAAAAAGTGGATAACACGGTGGTGTTTGTGAATGAAATTTTAAATAACCTACCAAAAAGATAGACAATTGTAATAATAAAAAACCAATTATAAATTGTCATATAATATTCTTTGGGTGTGAAGTAAAATTATCTGGAAAATGTCGTTAGTTGTATCATTTCCAACTTGTTAGAATTGTAGTACATGAAAGTGATAATATACATCGTGGAATGCTGAAGAAAATTTTAGTTTGTTATGAAAAAAGTAAATAAAATTCAACTCGTTAAAAGGATTCATTGTCTAATCTAGGATTTAAAATTAATATTATTAAAATAAGAACATGTGATGGACTAATAAATTAATCAACGGGTATATTAGTGAATCATTATTCAGTTAAATAAATCATTGATTAAATTGAATGATGAAATATAAATAAATAAGTAAACAAAATAGTATATATTATTGTTGTCCCATTTTTTTATAATTGTGAATTGGCCCGATGGTAAATCTTATTTCTTTTGATTGAGAGAGGATTCACCTCCGATTCTTAGATATGATTTAAAATTAATATTATTAAAATAAGAACATGTGATGGACTAATAAATTAATCAACGGGTATATTAGTGAATCATTATTCAGTTAAATAAATCATTGATTAAATTGAATGATGAAATATAAATAAATAAGTAAACAAAATAGTATATATTATTGTTGTCCCATTTTTTTATAATTGTGAATTGGCCCGATGGTAAATCTTATTTCTTTTGATTGAGAGAGGATTCACCTCCGATTCTTAGATATGATTTTTTTTTAAAATAATATTTAGATTAATAATTAAAAATTACACTCCACTAAATATTTAAAATAAATGACATGAGTACATGACAAAATTTTTTATTTCTATTAGCTGATGTGACAATTTTTTTAAAACTCATGAATATTAACATGTAGCATAGGATTTTCCTTAATAACAAAATTTATGTAAAACCTAATAATCAATGTTACAATAAACCTTAATTTTTGGGTATTTACTGCCGGTTTTAATTAATTTTGAAAACATCTAACAAATTGAGTATGCTAAATTTACCCATCTTGAGAGTTATAAATGCTATAGCTATTGTTCCACGATTATGTAGTTTGAACCCCTGTCACTAAAGCAACAAATAGTTTTGTTTCCAAGGATTGACGTTATTGAATGATTTTAATTTTTAAGAAATTATTTTGATAGATATAATCTTATAAAATTATGTTAAAACTTTAAAAAATATCTATATTTAATAATATCTAATCGATTGACAATAAACAATATCACTTAGGAATGACCCACTTTTCTTTACTTTATGTATGTAGGAACTGCTACACTAACTTGTTAAATTTACTAATTTTGGAATATTTAATTTTTTTAACCAATAAAAACACATAAGAATTGTCATGTCATTAATTAGTTTCAATTTAACCATCTTTTAAAATTGAAAATGAAATCTCAGCCAAATTTTTAATTAACCGTCGTAACACGCTGTATACTGAATTAAAATCTTAACTACAGATACTCCACCTGAAAACCCTGTTAATTAACCTTATTCAAACGTTAGATTTTGGAAATACTTGCACACTAGGAACAATCAATCAAAATGTTTAATTAAAACAATAAAATGATGACATGGCAGTTAATTGTCCAAAAACCCCTGTTAATTAACCTTATTCAAACGTCAGATTTTGGAAAAACTTGCACACTAAGAATAATCAATCAAAATGTTTAATTAAAACAATAAAATGATGACATGGCAGTTAATTGTCCAAAAAACTCTGTTAATTAACCTTGTAGAATTTGTCGTATATTTAGCGCAAATCTTGGGACAAACGTGCACCAAAGGGATACTAGACTAAAAAAAGCACGGACTTATTCAAAGTAAATGCACTTTTATAACTTGTATTCTTCATTCACCAATGCATCAATTCTGAGATATACATAACATGGCTTCATCATCTTCCACACTATCATTTGCAGTGCACAAGTCGAAACCTGTGCTAGTGGCTCCTGCAATACCCACTCCTCACGAAACTAAACTACTATCTGACATAGATGATCAAGGTTTACTCCGTTCCCATTACGCAGTCATACAAATTTATCGAAATGAATCATCAATGGCAAATAAAGACCCAGTGGCAGTCATTCGACAGGGACTGGCACAAGCACTTGTGTTGTATTATCCATTTGCAGGTAGGCTCAGGGAAGGGCGTGGGCGCAAATTGATGGTTGATTGTAATGAGGAAGGTGTGTTGTTCATTGAGGCTGACGCAGATGTAACAATTGATCAATTTGGTG
The DNA here is from genome assembly GCA_026586105.1 of Hylodesmum podocarpum. NCBI lineage: Eukaryota > Viridiplantae > Streptophyta > Magnoliopsida > Fabales > Fabaceae > Hylodesmum > Hylodesmum podocarpum. The sequence continues at coordinate 3,092,099 of JALJEV010001298.1, read as the reverse complement.
ACGATATCCAACCTCCTTTCGTATACTCCCAAAAATTCCTATGTGATATTTCAGACCCGGAAGATATTGCAGCCTTACCCCTTCTACACATACAGGTCCTATTAATGCACATCAATATACTTCACATCTATATACATTTATATACTAATGCACAATTTGGGTATTAAAAATAGTTGTTGTGAGAGAGATTCAATTTTATTGGTGAAGTGAAATGAACTACAATCAAGATAAGAGATTTTTTTTCTTTACACTGAGGAATCGAAAACTATAAAAATTTGCTTGAACAATTAAATTAAACATTAGACACACAAGATCTATTGTAATGTACACTATATGGAAAGATCGAAACATATTTTTGTTGACGCTGGATATTAAATGACAGGTTACACGACTCAAGTGCGGTGGTTTCATCGTGGGCACACATTGGAACCATGTCATGGCTGACGGAGGAGGTTTGTCACAATTCATGAATGGATGGGCTGAAATGGCACGTGGTGCTCAGAACCTTTCCATTACACCTGTGTGGCGCAGGGAACTCCTCATGGCAAGAAACCCACCACGCATTACATGCAACCATCCCGAATACGAGCAAGTCGTTGAAACTAAGGAAGGAACCAATTATTCACGCGATAACTTGATTCATCGATCATTCTTCTTTGGACCCTCTGAGATGGCAGCCCTTCGTCGCTTGATGCCTCTTCACCTTCGCAAATGCACCGCATTTGATCTGATCGCAGCATGCTTATGGCGTTGTCGCACAAAAGCGATGCAAATAAAGGCAAATGAGGATGTTCGCATGATGGGCCTCGTCAACGCACGTAAGAGGTTCAAACCTCCGATACCTGTTGGTTATTACGGCAATGTTATTGCATACCCAGGAGCAGTTACTACTGCGGGGAAGCTTTGTGAAAATCCACTTGGATATGCAGTGGAGTTAATACATAAAGTGAAAGGTGTAGTGACAGAGGAATATATGCATTCTGTGATTGATCTACTGGTGCTTAGGAATCGATGCATGCCCACAACTATAAGGTCATGCATCTTGTCGGATTTGACACGTGCGAGTTTTGAAAATGTGGATTTTGGATGGGGCAAGGCTGTGTCTGGTGCACCAGCAAAAGGTTGGACTGGACCATTTTTTGGAGCATCCCATGTGGTCGCGTATAAGAATCTAAAAGGGGAAGATGGTTTGGTGTTTCCAGTTTGGTTGCCCTCAGAAGACATGAAAAGGTTTGTCAAAGAGTTAGAAGACTTGCTTCGGAACCAAAATCAACCTACAGGAACTTCTCCTGGTTCAATTAGGTCTACCATCTAGATTAATTTATCCAATCAAACTCTTACTATATTTATTATTTTTGAAGGTTGAAGAAAATTTTATTATGTCATGAAATAAAGACATTTTTTTATTGGGTACATGTTCATTTGATACAGTAAACTTTTGCTCGTGAAAAAAAATTCCACAGAATTCATGAATTGAAATTATATTAATTATATTAATTTTTCTATAGATATTACTATGTACAAGTGTTAGTTTAATTAAATGACATTAGATGCTGTTTGTATATGTGTAATCATATATTAATTTACTTTGATAATTATATTTTATATTTTTTATTAATTGATTTAATTTTATTTCATATAAGATTAAATATACGGATGAAATAAAATAAATTAAAAATATATATAAAATAAGTTTATAAAGTTAAATGTTGGTAGTTTGTTAATTGTTAATGTCACCATGATGAGTGGGTGGATAACATAAGGATAATGGTTTGCAGTGTTGAGAGAATTGTCATGATGATGTCTATGTTATTGTTGGTGGATGTATGCGTTGAAATTCTCCAGGGAAGGGAAAGGTAGTCTACTATTTAATCAAGATTAGTTATGATATATTAATATAGTTTAATGTCGTGTTAATATAATATAATCAATTATATATATTTTATTTTTTGGATAAAAATTGTCACAAATGATGTCAAAGTTAACCCGTGAGGTGATTTAAGTTGATATATATAATTTTCTAATACTCATTTATTTAAGGGTTAATGTTATTAATAGAATATTAATTCAAAACCTTTTTTTTGAATATTAATTCAAAATCTTTTTTTTTGAATATTAATTCAAAATCTTTTTTTTTTCTTGAAAGACTAAGATAAAAGTGTTTATCTTATTTGTGGATTAACATAATTATTTATTCACTAATATTTTATTATAATAATTAAAATAAAACAAAAATCTTATTATCAAAAGAAGAAAGACAAAAAGTTCATGTACCTCATGGTTTAAAGAACTCATCCGTGTTAAAACTCTTGAAAGATTGAGAATAAAGGATAAAGAGAAGTCCATGCATAGTAATGTTTAGAGAAATTTATCCTATCTGGGTTTCGTGTTTCAGCCGACAAAGATATAGAAAAATAGAAGGGAAATAATTTATCTTGACTTATCTACTTAGGAGTCGGAAAGCTTTGACAAGAGCTTAGTTACTGGGGTGGAGTTGACTAGGGTTCATATTGAAAAGCTTCAAAACACGACACTCAAAGGGAGCAAAGGAAAAAATGATGTCATATACATACACAAAAACATCCTCGTCAAAAAGGGCTTTATAAAGATACGCTCAAAAGGGAAACAAGCTTCGACCTTAAAGAAGTCAGTGATGGACGCTTCACATATTGGATGAATGTTAACAACGTCTCAAACTCAGTTGGGAGAATCAAGGTTGGAGGCATATGTATTTGCCTCGTTTATGACCCAGTGGTAATCACGAGGAACAAGATAAAACACTTTTTGACACAAGTGTCCTTTTGCCTTCCTACAGAGCACGACGACGACCTCTTGTATTGAGGAAGAACTTCTAGGAGAAGCACCCCTAATGGGCTTAGGAGAAGCACTAAGAGTATGTTCAGAAGAAGATAAAGCTTCATCTATCAGAGAAACCTCCCTATCTGCTATAAGGAAAGCTTTAGAAGAATTGGAAGAGGAAGAAGAAGAAACCATAGAGGACGTACTTATGTCGAAAAAGGAAGACTTTAAGTAAGAACGGGAGCATGAAGGATGTGAAGAGACAACCAAAGCAAAAATCAAGAAGAATGTAATGCACACAAACCCTAAAAGAAAACTTTCAAGGGAAGTTAGAGCACCTAATGAAACGACAACATTTCATACATTTCCCACCACTAGACCCATGTCGTTTCAAATGGTGCACATTTATCAAGGTATGTCATTAAGGAATTACATGTGGTTATGCTAACAACTACCCCGTAAATATGGAGTAAGTGGGAAAAATAGTTAATTAAATATTAGAGTTGTTACAAAACGTGTCTTAGGAAAAACGATTAATTAAATATTAGAGTCGTTACGAAATGTGTCTTAAATAATTTGCAATATTAAAATTAAATCAAGTCTAGGTCGACAATATCTTACAAGATGCCATCCATAAGTTCGACACCTCAATGTCTCAAGATTTCATTCCCGAGCTTGGGGGCTCGTATAGTCACCTCATGCCAACCTCATACCTTGAGCAGTGTGTTGTGTCAGCAAGTGATTTGACATCTGTTTTATCTGCACATGTCAAGAAGGGGAAAATCTCTCCTTTGAGACCTTGACTAGTGAGAGACCAAGACGTGATTCTTGACTGGCGCGCTACTAAACCCAATTTTTCCCCTTGTCATTGCTTGACGTTGCCGGTTCCAGAGACTAAAATAATTGTTTTTTTCCCTGTATACTCTATCTTTAAGTATAAAAGGGAAGTTCTCCTACAGAAAGTACTTTAGACCTTATTATTCTCTATTCCTCTCCATACATTATCAATACTAATTTAAACATTGAAGTGTCTTTACAAATATATCTCTTATCCTGATGAAAAGACTTAGTTTAACTCAACCATGCTCCTAAAAATATTGGCAAACCTCAATCCGACCACGAAAATTATTCAGCATCATCTGAATCAACACCCCGTTTTTGAAAAGAATAAAAGTATACAAGGAAGAAAAAAATATTATATAAATAAATCTAATATGTACGTGAATATAATGAACACCAAACAATAACGAAAAGTAAGAAGTTCTATCAATATTGACGTTAAGAAGTTTTCTAGTGCATATAGTATTCTTTAAAGTGTTGAAAAGATATTTCTCAGTGTGGTGGGAGTAACACAGATATTATGAGGCTGAATTTATACACGTAGATGTAAATATAAAAGTACGAGTCAAAATATATTTTTCTTAGAGCATCTATCTTTCTTATGGATAAAGATTTAATCATTTTAAATTAGTCTAATTATCTTTTATTTACTGAGAATTGAAGATAAAATATTAAAATAATAGATAAGATTTAATAAAGAAATAAATATTTCATTTATTTTTATTTTAAGAGATAAGAATAAAAAGATGTTTTCAATATTTTTAGTTGTAAAAATATCATAAAAATGCGTGGTGAGAATAGAGCACTTGAAACTATTAACAGTATCCACAATTTTGTGGTCAATATTTCATCGACAATTGCCAAAAAAGGAAAGAGGTGAAGCACATTGCTAACTACTAAAATGAGATTTAAAAAGAAGAAATATAATTATATAGAAATAATTCTGAGATATACATAACATGGCTTCATCATCTTCCACTCTATCGTTTGCAGTGCACAAGTCGAAACCTGTGCTAGTAACTCCTGCAATACCCACTCCTCACGAAACTAAACTACTATCTGACATAGATGATCAAGATTTACTCCGTAGCCATTACGCAGTCATACAGATTTATCGAAATGAATCATCAATGGCAAATAAAGACCCAGTTACAGTCATTCGGCAGGGACTGGCACAAGCACTTGTGTTGTATTATCCATTTGCGGGTAGGCTCAGGGAAGGGCGTGGGCGCAAATTGATGGTTGATTGTAATGAGGAAGGTGTGTTGTTCATTGAGGCTGACGCAGATGTAACAATTGATCAATTTGGTGACGATATCCAACCTTCTTTCATATACTCCCAAAAATTCCTATGTGAAATTTCAGATCCACAAGATATTGCAGCCTTACCCCTTCTACTCATACAGGTCCTACTAATGCACATCTATATGCATTTATATACTAATGCACAATTTTGGTATTAAAAAGAGTTGTTGTGAGAGAGATTCAATTAAAAATGAAAGTCAATTTATAGAAATTAGGAATTTTATGAGTAATGTTAGGCAATTAATTAACTCAGTTTTTTTCATTACATTTACGAATCGAAAACTATAAAAATTTGTTTAAACAATTAAATTAAACCCTAGACGCACAAGATCTATTGTAATGTACACTATATGGAAAGATCGAAACATATTTTTGTTGACGCTGGATATTAAATGACAGGTTACACGACTCAAGTGCGGTGGTTTCATCGTGGGCACACATTGGAACCACGTGATGGCTGACGGAGGAGGTTTGTCACAATTCATGAACGCATGGGCTGAAATGGCACGTGGTGCTCAGAACCCTTCCATTACACCTGTGTGGCGCAGGGAACTCCTCATGGCAAGAAACCCACCACGCATTACATGCAACCATCCCGAATACGAGCAAGTCGTTGAAACTAAGGAAGGAACCAATTATTCACGCGATAACATGGTTAATCGATCATTCTTCTTTGGACCCTCTGAGATGGCTGCCCTTCGTCGCTTGATTCCTCTTCACCTTCGCGGATGCACCGCATTTGATCTGATCGCAGCATGCTTATGGCGTTGTCGCACAAAAGCGTTGCAAATAAATGCAAATGAGGATGTTAGCATGATGGGCCTCGTCAACGCACGTAAGAGGTTCAAGCCTCCGATACCTGTTGGTTATTACGGCAATGTTATTGCATACCCAGGAGCAGTTACCACTGCGGGGAAGCTTTGTGAAAATCCACTTGGATATGCAGTGAAGTTAATACATAAAGTGAAAAGTGTAGTGACAGAGGAGTATATGCATTCTGCTATTGATCTACTGGTGCTTAAGAATCGATGCATGCCCACAACTGTAAGGTCTTGCTACTTGTCGGATTTGACACGTGCGAGGTTTAGAGATGTGGATTTTGGATGGGGCAAGGCTGTGTCTGGTGCACCAGCAAAAGGTTGGAGTGGACCATATTTTGGAGGAACCCATATGGTCGCATATAAGAATTCAAAAGGGGAAGATGGTTTGGTATTTCCACTTTGGTTGCCCTCAGAAGACATGAAAAGGTTTGTCAAAGAGTTAGAAGACTTGCTTCAGAACCAAAATCAACCTACAGGATCTTCTCCTGGTTCAATTAGGTCTACCATCTAGATTAATTTATCCAATCAAATCTGCTATATTTTATTATATTTGAAGGTTGAAGAAAATTTATTCTGTCATGAAATAAATAGATTTTTTTATTGAGTACATGTTCATTTGATACCGTAAACTTTTGCTCGTGAAAAAAATTTCCACAGAATTCATGAATTGAAATTATATTAATTACATTAATTTTTCTATAGATATTTACTATGTACAAGTGTTAGATTAATTAAATGAAATTAGATGTTGAAGAGTGGCAGCGGCAATTTTTTTTTATCATTTTTTATTTATTTATTTTTTAAAATTGATCGAATACAAATCTATTAATTACATCGTAATTTTATTTTAAACTTGAGATTAAAATGAATTTAGGAGTGATTAAAATTTATTATATATATAAATTAATATATATTAATAATAAATTTATTATTAATTTATATATATATATATATATATATATAAATTATTATTAATATATATACATATATAATATATAAAAAAAAAAATTGGGATGATCATAGACACTGGCCTTGGCTCCGGCCCAATTTGTATACTTGTAAAATTTACTTTTGTCAATTTTGTTGTCATAATTTGTGTAAAGGTAAAATGTATATTTAAAATTTTATTTTTTTAATTAGAAAATGTCACAAATGATATAAAAGTTAAAACGTGAGGTGATTTAAATTGATATATATAATTTTCTAATACCCATTTATTGAAGGGTTAATGTTATTAATAGAATATTAATTCAAAACCTATTTTTTCTTAAAAGACTAAGATAAAAGTGTTTGTCTAATTTATCGATCAACATAATTATTTATTCACCATTATTTTATTATAATGATTAAAATAAAACAAAAATCTTTTTATCAACAGAAAGAAAGACCAAAATGTTCATGTAACTCACGGTGTAAAATATTAATCAATTAATTATAACTCTTCATATAAGATGACTTTATAAAATTTGATAATAAAATCTATAAATCATAAAAAATAATTTATGATTGAATATTTTATAAAACTGTTTTTTAACAATGTACAGTCTTGAAATTTTGAAAAGAAGAACTATAATTATATAAAAATAATTAAAATTAAAATAAATGTTATTTCATCTTTTTAATACAACGTTAGTTATTTTTTTACACCCCGTAATAATGTTATTGTGTTGCATCATTTTCAGTAAATGAAATATTATTTTTCTTTAATTATAAATTTATTACTAATTTTTCTTAATTCATAAAAAAATTGAGCAGTGCTAAAATAGACGAATAAAAGGAAAGTTGCGGAAATAAATTTCCATTAAATGCGACAGGTACTTTTACCCAGCAGTTCAACACAAATAGTTTTATTGAAAAAGAAAAAAACCACATCATAAAAATAAAATAAAAAATATATTATTCAAAATTTTATTTGTACAAAAATTTAAAAAAAATATTTTTTTATTTTTTAAAAATGAAAGTCTATTGTCAGCCAAGTGCCAAAAATTTATATTTTATTGTAAAGGAAAAACCACTTCGCGAAAATAAAAAAGAAAATAAATATCATAACTTTTATCGCTTACGAAAGATTAAGATTTGCTGATCTCTTAAAAAGATATAGAATTTTTAAAAAATATTTAATGATAATTTTTGAGTTATAATTAAAATATTATAATTTATTAAATTTTAATTATAAAAATATATTATTATTATTATTATTATTATTATTATTATTATCTTTTTACAAGTGACATTATCATTGTTACTAATAATAGTTATTAAAAAGCTGTAGCTGCAATATATAATATATTAATGATTTTAATAATAGAAAGGATGGGGATATACATGCGCGATAACAATTATAGTGTTTATAATAAAATAAATTATATTAACGATAATTATGATTAAGTTTATAACAATAATAATTAGATAGAAAATGTTATATATAATAAAATAATTTTTTTAAAAAATAAGTTATATCATATCATTTATTAAAATTTCTATATTTTTAAATATTAAAAATTGTTTTTAAATTATAAAATTCTTAATAAAATATTACAAAATTTTAATAAATTTTTAAAAATATCATTGATTATATTAATCAAATAATAGAAAACATTTTTACATCTTAATCTATATATTTATATTTTAATTATATTTTTAATTATTATCATATTGATATAAAATATCTGTTAAATAGAAAATAACATGCATGGCTGAAATTTTTTCATCTAAAATATTTGTTAAATTCAATCAATTGGTAAAAAATAGTTAAAATAAAAATGGAAATAAATATATAAAAATGATAGATAATTATAAAATAAATACCATAAAATTTATTATTTCTTCAATAGTACAATTAAAGTAAATATTTTTTTAAAGTAAATAATATAAAAATGATCCATATTTCCATTCAGTGTAGCCACGTGTCGATGGCAGATAAATTTGCAATTTATATTATTTAATTTCTTTTTTATGTGGCTATCAAATCACGAGATAGTTTCCCTAATTTTCGAAACTAAGACATCTTTTATAAACATAACACATGGAATTTATCAGATTCTACAAATGAATAAAACGTGAAACGTGCAAGTTGATGACAATTAACATTAGATGCAAATACAATCAGAGTTCCAAGATTCTGGAATAGTATGTATGTTCAATGATATATAAAAAAAAATTGATATATTTTTTCCTACGAGCAGAAGAAATATGTAATTACATCATGAAAAAAAAATACTAAATGTGTATATAAATATTTAATGACCAATATTATACAATTTTATGAAAAAATCAAATTAATAAATATAAAATTATTGTAAAAAAATACACAATAAAAGTATAAAATAAAATTATTTAAGCCTTATATATAAAATAGTATGCAATGAAAGTAAGAAAAAAATATTATATAAATAAATCATTTGTTGTGTGAATATAATAAACACCTAACAATATTGAAAAGTAAGAAGTCCTAACAACATGTATATAAGATTCTGTAAAGTGTTGAAAAGATCATTATTTTTTTTTGAGTGGTGGGAGTAAATCCAAGGATATTATGCGGCTGAAATTATATATGTAGATGTAGATACAATACGAGTCAAAATATAATTTTTATGAGCATTTTTCTCGTGGAGTAAGATTTAATCATTTTAAATAAGCCTAATTATCTTTTAAAAATTATCTTATATTTTATAGAGAAAAAAGATAAAATATTAAAATAATAGATAAGATTTGATAAAAAAAATATTTTATTTATTTTTAATTATTTATTATTTTAAGAGATAGAGAATAAAAATATATCTTTAAATTAAATTTGAGACTAAATCAATGAATTAAGTTATAAATCTAAATTTTATTTAAATATAATAAAATATTAATTTTAAAATCAAATATTATAATTTTAAAACTCTATCATAAAATGTACGTGTGAATATACATATTTTCTATAAAGTGGTCAATATTTTACCAGCAATTGGAAAAAAAAAAGGTGAAGCACATTGCTAACTACTAAAATGAGATTTAAAGTTTGTAATTTTTATGACACTACACTCAGTTTATAAAAGCTTGCATCCCTAGTTTCAGTGTCTAAGCACTCTCAGTAACTTTTTTGTTCTTTCTCTGATAATGAAAATGGCCTCATCATCTCCATCTCTAGTGTTTACAGTTCGGAGGTGCCAACCTGAGTTGGTGACTCCAGCTACACCAACTCCACACGAACTTAAACCACTATCCGACATAGATGATCAAGAAGGTCTTCGTTTCCATATTCCAATGGTACTTTTTTATCCAAACGAACCATCAATGACAGAGAAAGATCCAGTTCAAGTTATTCGGAAGGCACTGGCACAAACACTTGTGTTCTATTATCCATTTGCGGGCAGGCTCAGGGAAGGGCCTGGTCGCAAATTGATAGTGGATTGTAATGGGGAAGGTGTGTTGTTCATTGAGGCTGACGCAGACGTAACACTTGATGAGTTTGGTGATGCTCTCCAACCTCCATTCCCATGCTTCCAAGAACTGCTATGTGATGTTCCTGGCACTCAAGAAATTACTAACACTCCCCTTCTTATCGTACAGGTTCAATATACATCATTGATAATCTTATTAGTCTCTTGTTTTTAGAAAGGAAAAACATGATGGTCCACCTAAAATGTTAAGTAGCATCTAGTTTGAGAAAGAAACAGAAAGTACCGGTATATAATAAGTGATCATAAAAACAAACAGAGAAATAAAATATTTTTGCAGTCAGGATAAATACGTAGTATTTATGCGTATTTTTTTATTAATTTTATTTTATATTTTATCATTTATTGTCTACTAATCTGTATTATAATTATTTATTAAATATTTTTTATATTTAGAAATAAGGACGATGTTCAAATATTACTACCATATACAAAATCCTTTAAATTTATAACCACCAGTTAGTAGGCTGGTTATAACTTTTTAGATACGCACTTATTTGATCCTAAAAATAAATTTATTGTTATTTAATTTTTAATAATGTGAAATTTTACAAAAATAAATTGTAAATATAATTAACTTTTTAATCAAATTATAATTTTTAAAATTATAATTTTTATCATTAAAATATAATATCATCTAATTCAATTCTTAAAATATAAAAAATATTATTATTTCAATTTTCCGTCAAATGTATAATTAATTAATTCATTTATAAAATATATATATATATATATACATGTATATTTTTTTTATTATATTTTATAACTGATTTTTTCTGCGTATTAAAATGGTATATTGAATATTTTTATTAAAAATCCACTTTAATTCAATTAATTTTTTGGGATAAAATTTTATTATTTTAGGCATCTGTTGTTCATAATTTATCATATTTCTTAAACTTCTATCGATATTTATTCCGGGTATTCTTGGTGTGGCATGTTAGAAGTAGAATTTATGAATTTGTCGACCTTATGCAAATCAAATGCAGGTAACACGACTCAAGTGTGGTGGTTTCATAGTGGCCGCGCGGGTGAATCACACCATGACTGATGGACCTGGCTGTTCACAATTTTTGAACGGTTGGGCGGAAATTGCTAGAGGTGCAACTAAACCTTCCATTGTACCTGTGTGGCGCAGACAACTCCTAATGGCAAGAGATCCACCTCGCATTACATGCAACCATCGTGAATACGAGCAAATCCAAGACACCATCACTTCAAATGAAAACGACATGGTTCAAAAATCATTCTTCGTTGGTCCCGTCGAGGTAGCTACCCTTCATCGTTTGATTCCCCATCATCTTCAAAAATGTAGCACATTTGATTTGACCACAGCATGCATATGGCGGTGTCGCACAAAAGCATTGCAAATAGAAGCAGATGAGGATGTTCGCATGATGTGCATAGTAAACGCACGTGGTCGGTTAAACCCTCCGTTGTTACCTGTTGGTTATTACGGCAACGGTTTTGTATACCCTGCGGCAGTTACCACCGCAGGGAAGCTTTGCGGAAATCCATTTGGGTATGCAGTGGAGTTAATAAATAAAGTGAAACGTGAGGTGACTGAGGAGTATATGCATTCTGTGGCAGATCTAATGGTTCTTAAGGATCGATGTCTTTTTACAGTTGCAAGATCTTTTATTGTGTCAGATTTGACACGTGCTAGGATGAGAGAAGTAGATTTTGGGTGGGGCAATGCTGTGTATGGTGGTGTGGTCAAAGGTGGAGCAGGGGTGTTTCCAGGAGTAAGCTTTTACAATTCGTTTAAGAATGGAAAAGGAGAAGAAGGTTTGATATTTCCGATTCTGTTGCCCGCTGAAGCTATGGAGAGGTTTGTCAAAGAGTGGACGGACATGCTTAGCAACCAAAATACACCTGGAAGGGGTGATGTTAATGTTATCTGGTCTAATTTGTAACCTAGTTATAAATAGAAAAATATTTGGTAAATTATGAAATAAAGTTGTTATAAATGTAAGGTATGTAAGGGTAATGGATGCAGTGTATGATAAAAAAAAATAATTTAAAAATAGGATGGATTGTGAGATAGAAGAAAAAACGAGTAGATTACGTTTCCTTAAGATCTTAAAAAGGATAAAATGGATTTATTATTTAATAGAATAGTAATGAGGAGTAAATGATAAAAGGTTAAGTGTTGGTAGTTTGTTAATTGTTGATGTCACCATGTTAACTGTATTTTAATGAGTGGGTAGACAAAATATGGATGATGATATGCAGTGTTGAGAGAATGGTCATGATGTGTAAGTTATTGTTGGTGGATGTATGTGTTGAAATTTTCAGGAAGGGAAAGGGTATATGATATAAAAAATATTTGGTAGAACAATTAGATTATAAAATAAAATATAAGGAGAGAAATATGTTATATATATATATATATATATATATATATATATTATATTATATTATATTATATTATATGAATAAGTTGATGCAATACGAAATAAAATTAATATGGTATAGACTGTATGGTTGGATCATGAATGGGAAAAATGGTCCATGACTTTCTATACCTGTAAAATTGGCTTTTGTCCTTCGATCGTTTGTGTAAAGGCAGAATATGTATATAAAATTTTATTATTTGGATAAAAAATGTCACAAATGATGTAAAAATTAACACGGGAGGTGGTTTAAGTTGATATATATAATTTTCTAATACCCATTTATAATTTATTTAAGGGTTAATGTTATTAATAGAATATTAATTCAAAACCTTTTTTTTTCTTAAAAGATTAAGATAAAAGTGTTTATCTAATTTGTGGATCAACATAATTATTTATTCACTATTATTTTATTATAATGATAAAAATAAAACAAAAATCTTTTTATCAAAAGAAGAAAGACAAAAAGTTAATGTAACTCACGATGTAAAATGTTAATCAATTAATGATAACTCGTCATATAAGATGAGTTTATAAAATTTGATAATAAAATCTATAGATCATATAATTTTTTTTATGATTGAATATTGTATAAAACTGTTTTATAACAATGTACAGTCTTAAAATTTTGAAAAAGAAGAAATATAATTATATAAAAATAATTAAAATAAAAATAAATGTTATTTCATCTTTTTAATGCAACGTTAGTTATTCTTTTACGCCCCGTAATAATGTTATTGTGTTGCATCATTTTCAGTAAACGAAATATTATTTTTCTTTAATTAAAAATTTATTTCTGATTTTTCTTAATTCATAAAAAAATTGAGCAGTGCTAAATAGTATGGGGTACACACGATTACATGATAATGGAATCAAAATTGAACAATTTCTACCTTAATTTGGGTCATTTCCACTTCCTCAAAGAATGTGACATTGATATTTTCAAGACACTTTTCTTTATATACAATGAAATTAATAGACGAATAAAAGGAGAGTTGCGGAAATAAATTTCCATTAAATGCTAAGTGTACTTTTACCCAAGTTCAACACAAATATTTTTATTGGAAAAGAAAAAAACCACTTCATGAAAATAAAAAACAATATATTATTCAAAATTTTATTTGTACAAAAATTAAAAATAAATGATTTTTTATTTAAAAAATAAAAGTCTATTGTCAGCCAAGTGCAAAAAAATTATATTTTCCTGTGGAGGAAAAAACCACTTCACGAAAATAAAAAAGAAAATAAATATCATAACTTTCATAGCTCCCGAAAGATACAGATTGCTGATCTCTTAAAAATATATAAATTTTTTAAAAAATATTTAATGATAATTTTTGAATTATAATTAAAATATTGTAAATTATTAAATTTTAATTATAAAAATATATTACTATTATTATTATATTATTATTATCATCTTTGGTTACAAGTGTCATTATCATCACTGATAATAGATAGGATTTGTTAAAAAAATATATTTTTTTTATCTTTAAATTAAATTTGAGACTAAATCAATGAATTAAGTTATAAATCTAAATTTTATTTAAATATAATAAAATATTAATTTTAAAATCAAATATTATAATTTTAAAATAAAAATATATATATATATATATATTTATTTTAAAAATGTATTTTTATTATTATTGTTATCATCTAATTCTTTAAATTATTAGTCGAAAGCTTTTTAAGATAATTTTATAGAGGTAACAAATGTTTCGAGGAGATTTATAATCGGATAATATATAAGTATATAATTTTTATATGACTAGGTAACTCAGATAATATATAAGTATATAATTTTCATATAAATATTTTATGATATTTTTTAAAGTTATATTAATTTTCTCTGATACAATATATATAAAATGTGAAATTCTTTTCCTCTTATTTCAATATTTTTAGTTGTAAAAATATCTAGAATTGCGTGGTGAGAATAGAGCATTTGAATTAAATTAAAGACGACCACAATTAGCTACCAACAGTACCCACAGTTAGCTACCAACAGTACCCACAATTTTGTGGTCAATATTTTACCAGCAATTGGAAAAAAAAAAAAAAGAAAAAAGAAAAAAGAAAGGTGAAGCACATTCCTAACTACTAAAATGGATTTAAAGGTTCTAATTTTTATGACACTACACTCCGTCTATAAAAGCTTGCATCCCTAGTTTCAGTGTCTAACCACTATTAGTATCTCTTTTGTTCTTTCTCAAACAGCAATTCAAACATGGCCTCATCATCTCCCTCTCTAGTGTTTACAGTTCGGAGGTGCCAACCTGAGTTGGTGACTCCAGCTACACCAACTCCACGCCAACTTAAACCACTATCCGACATAGATGATCAAGAAGGTCTTCGTTTCCATATTCCAATGGTACACTTTTATCCAAACGAACCATCAATGGCAGAGAAAGACCCAGTTGAAGTTATTCGGAAGGCACTGGCACAAACACTTGTGTTCTATTATCCATTTGCGGGCAGGCTTAGGGAAGGGCCTGGTCGCAAATTGATAGTGGATTGTAATGGGGAAGGTGTGTTGTTCATTGAGGCTGACGCAGACGTAACACTTGATGAGTTTGGTGATGCTCTCCAACCTCCATTCCCATGCTTCCAAGAACTGCTATGTGATGTTCCTGGCACTCAAGAAATTACTAACACTCCCCTTCTTGTCGTACAGGTTCAGTATACATTATTCATAATCTTATTAGTTGCTTGTTTTTAGAAAGGAAAAACATGATGGTCCACCTAAAATATTAAGTAGCATCTAGTATGAGAAAGAAACAGAAAGTGCCGGTATATAATACGTGATCATAGAAAAAGACCGAGAAATAAAATAACATAAATATTTAAATAATTTTATTTCTAGCTAACTTACTCATAAAAATTTAAAAAAATTTTAAAAAATTCTTGGGATAAAATTCTATTAATTTTATTTGTTCATAATTTATCCTATTTCTTAAACTTCTATCGATGTTTATTCCGGGTATTCTTGGTGTGGCATGTTAGAAGTAGAATTTATGAATTTGTTGACCTTGCAGGTTACACGACTCAAGTGTGGTGGTTTCATTCTGGCTATACGCCTGAATCACACCATGACCGATGGACTTGGACTTGTACAATTGTTGAACGCTTGGGCTGATATTGCTCGAGGTGCAACTAAACCTTCCATTGTACCTGTGTGGCGCAGACAACTCCTAATGGCAAGAGATCCACCTCGCATTACATGTAACCATCGAGAATATGAGCAAATCCAAGACACCATCACTTCAAATGAAAACGACATGATTCAAAAATCATTCTTCGTTGGACCCGTCGAGGTAGCTACCCTTCGTCGTTTGATTCCCCATCATCTTCAAAAATGTAGCACATTTGATTTGACCACAGCATGCATATGGCGGTGTCGCACAAAAGCATTGCAAATAGAAGCAGATGAGGATGTTCGCATGATGTGCATAGTAAACGCACGTGGTCGGTTAAACCCTCCGTTGTTACCTGTTGGTTATTACGGCAACGGTTTTGTATACCCTGCGGCAGTTACCACCGCAGGGAAGCTTTGCGGAAATCCATTTGGGTATGCAGTGGAGTTAATAAATAAAGTGAAACGTGAGGTGACTGAGGAGTATATGCATTCTGTGGCAGATCTAATGGTTCTTAAGGATCGATGTCTTTTTACAGTTGCAAGATCTTTTATTGTGTCAGATTTGACACGTGCTAGAATGAGAGATGTGGATTTTGGGTGGGGCAATGCTGTGTATGGTGGTGTGGCCAAAGGTGGAGCAGGGGTGTTTCCAGGAGTAAGCTTTTACAATTCGTTTAAGAATGGAAAAGGAGAAGAAGGTTTTGTATTTCCGATTCTGTTGCCCGCTGAAGCTATGGAAAGGTTTGCTAAAGAGTGGATGGACATGCTTAGGAACCAAAATGTACGTGAAAGCGGTGATGCTAATGTTATCTTGGTTAATTTGTAACTTGTAGAGTAGTTATAAATGTATCGTATGTATGGTAATGTGATGCATTGCAGTGTAGTTAGAATCGCTTGAATCCCGATACGATTCAAGCGATTCGATTCGATTCGACCTTAAAATGATTCGAATTGGTTGTGGAATCGTTTTTGGTCATGTATCGTAGCAGAATCGTGCAAAACTCAGAAAAAATGGATGTGAATCGCGATACAGCAGTTGTTGGGTGCGATTATGGGGAACCGGGTCGCCATTTAAAACGGGTCGGTGGGTCGTGTCAAGCGCGGCCCGTTTCTAAGAAACCCTACAAAAAATTAGGGTTTTTGCTTCTGCGCAGTTTCCCTCTCCACTCTTCTCACTTTGCTGTTTTTCTGTCCCACCACTCTTCTTCCTCTGTCCGTTCTACTCACCGTTCGTCTTCTCCGCTCCGTTCGTCTTCTCCGCTCCATTCATCTTCTCCGTTCTCCCTTCGTCTCTGTCAAAGGTTCGTTCTTCTCCGTTCTTCTCCCCCGCTGCTGCATTTGCTGGTTCTCTTCTCTGTTCTTCTCCCCTACTGCTACATATACTGGTTCTTACGATTTTTTTTGGTTGTTGATTGAAGAATGGTAAAGAAGGACATAGATATCACTTGGCAGCATTGTGAAAGTGTCCCACCAGCAAGACTTCACGTGAGATGCAACTATTGTGGCCATGAGTGCTGGGGTGGAATTGCAAGAATGAAACATCACCTTGCTGGAACTAATCAAAATGTGGTTGCTTGTGTGAAGGTGACAGATGATGTTAAAGACATATTTATTAAGATATTGAAGGGAAAAGAAAAAAAAACAAGAAGAAAGTCTTGATTATTTTGAAGAAACAGCAAAGGAAAAGACTGTAAAATCTAAGGTTGCAATTCAAATGACACTTAATCAAACTACAAAAATAGGGATGCTGTGATTGAAGATATTTGTAAGTGTATCTATGGTAATGCTCTGCCATTTAATTTGGTAAGAAGCCCTCTTTTTGTGCAAATGCTGAAAAGTGTTGGTGAATATGGTAGGTGTAACGCCCCGCCGTATTTCATTGCTAAAATATTTTCTTTTTATCCATTTATTATTATTATTTGAAAATGTTTCCCTTCATTTAGATTTCTTTAAATAAAATCTTAAAATAATTTTCCTTGCTAACAAAAACGTCACCAAAATAAAACACATCACATAGATCATATCGTAACCAGACATCAAAAGTTATTTACAAAACGTCACATAAGTACGTAATATTGTAATAATTATAAAATACACATTATTCACAAAAATCCTCATGTTAGCTATCCTTCCTTCACATCTCCAAATAGAATTATCCTGTTAATCTGCTCCCCCAAATAAAATTTAGGATCATCACAGGTGTCAAACCACAGACACAAACACGCAAGGGTAAGTTCCAATATCTTAAAAATACTTATCATGTAAAAATATCAATATAATACATATCATGTAAAAATGTCAATATAATACATATCATACTCACATAAATAAAGAATGAATCATGACTAAATGAAATTTCTATATGATGCATGCTCCAACCTCAACTCCAAAAATATGCAATGTGGTACCATCTCAGATAATACGACATCATCATCGTAAAACTTACCGACCAGTTGGGATTTCACAAAGGTGCACGAATCTCATAAACAATCATGTGATCATCATGAATTAAATGAATTCTCACTATAAAAATCCCCAAGTCCGCATCCCACCTAGACGCACGGATTAAGTTATTATTTGCACCTCTAACCGAGGCCACCTCTTTTGAGGCATGCATGAATGAATGAAAACTTATCTCCCTTTCTAAAAATCTCATTTATAATCATTCATATTTTGATGTACCATCAAATACCAAGAATACTAATTAACATCATGAAACCAGTAAATCAAGAAAACACCAAGAAAATACCCATCAAAAGTAATGTATACGGAACAAGATCAGATATCGCATGAACAAGATCATATATGCGTGAACAGGTTTCAGATAATGAATGAACGATTCAGATATGCGTGAACAAGACCGTATCGTGAATGATTCTATATACGTGAACAAGATCCGTATATCGTGAACGAGAACGTATAAGTGATCGTAGTCCGTGAATAGTACACCAGGTAAGTTCCCAGGAAAGAGAGGTGGGTCACTAATGGACACACTTAAGTACCAAGTCTTTCCTTAGCCAGAACTTTCCTAGACGTGCACTTCCACACTACCACCCTTTTCCTAACAACAAGAATAATTCTGTTCTGATGTGGAAGATCGGACAAAACCGCAACCACAGAGCATACTAAGAATTTTCTTAGTACCTTAGTATCAGATAAAATAAAGATAATAACAACAAAGAATAGTAAGATAAGGATAGCTCCCCTTACCAATTCCTCCTAGTTTCCTATCTTCCTCTACCTACTTACTTTTCTCTTGATTGAAGAGATTTCTTCCTAAGAGATTTTGAGAGAATGAAAGAATGTTCTTGAATTTGTGATTATAATTGAAATTCTAGGCCCTATTTATAGAATTTCAAAAGTTACTATTTGCACAGTGATTTTATTATTATAATGTCCTCGTGTAACCTGTTAATTTATATTTTATTTATTTATTTATTTATTTTATTTTTATTTTTTTACTATTTGCACAGTAATTTACTATTCGCACAATATTTTACTATTTACACAGTAAATTACTATTTACACAGTAAATTACTATTTATACAGTATTTTTACTATTTGTACAGTATTTTGACTATTTGCACAATAGTTTACTATTTATACAGTAAACAGTTAATATGTACATTTTTATAGAATTTTTAGTAAATGTTTTAACTACGAAATTATTTATGAAAATTAATTTTTGAGGTGTTACAACTCTCCCCTAAAAAGAAATTTCGTCCTCGAAATTTACCTTATTGAAATAATGTAGGATAGCTTTTCTGCATCTCACTTTCCAATTCCCATGTTGCATCATCTGTTCTCCAGATAACCTTTACTAAAGGAATATCTTTTCCCCTTAAGGTTTTGATTCTTCTATCCTCAATTCTTATTGGTAATGCTTCATAGGTTAGATTATCCTTTATTTGTATGTCATCTAACTCAATTACATGTGATGAATCAGAATGTATTTACTTAAGTTGTGAAACATGAAAGACATTATGAAGATTAGAAAGAATTGGGGTAAAGCAATTTGGTAAGCCACAGGGCCTACTCTTTTTATTATTTGGAAGGGACCAATGAAACGCGGTGAAAGTTTTCGGGATTTTAAAACTCTTCCAATACCAGTCCATGGATTTACCCTTAAGAATACGTGATCACCAACATCAAATTCCAAATCTTTTCTTCTTTTGTCATGATAACTTTTCTGCCTACTTTGTGCCGTTCTCATTTTTTCCTGAATTAACTTAATCTTTTCTGAGGTTTGTTGTACAATATCAGGTCCTAAAATTAAACTTCTCCTGATTCAGTCCAACACAAAGGAGTTCTACATTTTCTTCCATATAAAGCTTCAAAAGGTGCCATACCAATGGAAGAATGAAAACTATTATTGTAAGTAAATTCTATCAAAGGCAAAAAGTCTACCCAACAACTCTTATGTTCTAAAACACAAGCTCTCAATAGATCTTCTAAAGATTGGATTGTTCTTTCAGTTTGTCCATCAGTTTGGGGATGATAGGCAGAACTTAATTTTAATTTGGTGCCTAAAGCTTTATGTAGACTCTCCCAAAATCTTGAAGTAAATCTAGGGTCTCTATCTGATATAATACTAGATGGTACACCATGTAATCTTACAATCTCACCTATGTACAAATTAGTTAATTTATCTAAAGAATACCTAATATTAATAGGAATAAAATGTGCAGACTTAGTTAAACGATCTACTATAACCCAAATTGAATCAAATCCCCTAGGGCTTCTTGGCAAAGCTACCACAAAATCCATAGATATGCTATCTCATTTCCATTGTGGTATTTCTAAAGGTTGCAATAAACCTGAGGGTTTCTGATGTTCAATTTTAGCCTTTTGACAAATTAAACAAGAATACACATATTCACAAATTTCTTTCTTCATTCGAGGCCACCAAAACATGGTTTTCAAATCTTTGTACATTTTAGTGGCACCAGGATGAATACTTAATTTGCTTTTATGTGCTTCCTCCAAAATTGTTTTTCTAACTTCTATTATATTAGAAATACAAATTCTATCTTGAAACCTCAAAATACCATCCATTCCAATCTTAAACTTACTACTTTTTCCTTGAGTTAAAATTTCTATTTGGGTTTTCAGAAAAGGATCAAATTCTTGCGTCTGTCTAATTTCTTCCAAAAATATGTTAGAAATTTGTAAAGCTCCTAATCTAATACTCGTTTTAGTAGTTTCACACACTAAACTAAGATCCCGAAATTGTTCCAATAAATCCATTTCTCTAATCATCAGTGAAGATATAATCAAAGATTTCCTACTTAAAGCATCTGCTACCACATTAGCCTTTCCGGGATGGTAATTAAGTTCAAAATCATAATCTTTTAAAAACTCCATCCATCTACGTTGTCTCATGTTCAAATCTTTTTGACTAAATAAATATTTAAGGCTTCTGTGATCGCTAAATACTTCAAACCTTGTTCCATACAAATAGTGTCTCCACATCTTAAGTGTGAATACTACAGCTGCTAATTCTAGATCATGTGTTGGGTAATTTTTCTCATGAATCTTAAGCTGTCTAGAAGCATATGCTACCACTTTACCATCTTGCATCAATACTCCTCCTAAACCCATTTTAGATGCATCACAATATAGTACAAAAGGTTTCTTGGGATCAGGTAAGGTCAATACTAGGGCAGTGGTCAATCTTTCCTTAAGAGTTTGAAAATTATCCTCACATTCAGTGGTCCAAATAAATGCCTGATTCTTTCGAGTCAAGGTAGTCAAAGGTAAAGCTATTTTAGAAAAATCCTTAATAAATCTCCTATAATATCCTCGCTAATCCTAGAAAACTCCTAATCTCTCATTACAGTTTAGGTCTTCCCCACTCCAAAACAGATTGTACCTTAGAGGGATCTACAGATATTCCCTCTTGGCATATCACATGACCTAAAAAACTCATTTTCTCCATCCAAAATTCACACTTAGATAATTTAGCAAAAAGCTTTTTGTCCTTTAAAATCTGTAATACTATATCTAAGTGTTTGGCATGATCCTCCCTAGTTTTACTCATACACTAATATATCATCAATGAATATAATTACAAAATGGTCAAGATAAGGGTGAAAAATTCGATTCATGTAATCCATAAATACTACTGAGCATTAGTCACTCCAAAAGGCATAACTAAATACTCATAGTGCCCATAACGAGTACCTAAAGCGCTTTTTGGAATATCCTCGATTTTACCCTAATCGATGGTATCCTGATCTTAAATCAATCTTACTAAAAATACAGGCTCCTTTTAATTGATCCATAAGATCATCAATCCTAGGCAGTGGATATTTATTCTTAATGGTTACTTTATTCAATTGTCTATAATCTATGCACATTCTCATAGTTCCATCCTTTTTCTTAACTAACAAACCGAGCTCCTCAGGGTGATACACTAGGCCTTACAAACCGTTTAGTTAACAATTCTTCAATTTGTTTCTTGACTTCTCGCTAACTCTACAGAGACATTCTATATGGTGCTATGGAAATTGGTCCTGTTCTTGGCACTAAATCAATGGAAAACTCTATTTCTCTTTCGAGGTAACTGATCTACTTCTTGAAATACTTCAACAAAATCTTTTACTACAGGCACAATACTCACCTCTTTTTCAGATTTAGTTTCATTAGCGGTGATCATATATACTTGGGTATTGTTTTCCTTTAAAGATTTTAAAACCTTATTTATGGAAATAATTTCAATATCCCTACTCACCTCCGGGTCTCGAAAATAATTGTTTTGTCAAAGCAATTCAACAAAACATGATTAGTGGACAACCAATCCATACCTAAAACAACGTCAATTTGTCAAGGGTAAACAAATCAAATTGACACGTAAAAGTTTTATCACAAATTTTTATTTTACAGTTTGGACAGATATCTGATGTTAGAACTGAAGTACCAGTTGGAGTATTTACTTCTAATTTAAAATTTAATGAAGACACAGGGAGTTTCAATTTTTGCACACAAGAATATGACACGAAAGAATGAGTAGTACTTAATCAAATAACACGCTTAAAGGAGTTTCACTTATGAAGCATTTACCTCGAATCAAAAGTTCCGAAGTCTCAGTTTCTACTTTGACTTCCAATTGCTTGGGCAAGTTTTTCGAGTGCCTCAACAATTGCCTTATCATTTCTTCCGGTCATCTTAATTATTACCGAAAAGAAAATCTCAAAGCACACCAACTAATAATCAAACAAAAATATATAGCACATAAACAAACAATCATTCACACAACCTTATTGCTTCTAAGCTCACTACCAATCACTTAATCACAATAAAAACATGGTTAGCTCAAAATTCACAAGTCCAAGAAAACATACTGCTCTGATACCAACTGTAACGCCCCGCCGTATTTCATTACCAAAATTATTTTCATTTTTATCCAATTTATTATTATTATATGAAATTGTTTCCCTTCATTTAGATTTCTTTAAATAAAATCTCAATATAATTTTTCTTGCTAATAAAAACGTTACCAAAAATAACACACATCACATAGATCACATCATAATCATACATCAAAAGTTATTTACAAACGTCACATAGGTACGTAATATTGTGACGATTATAAAATACACATTATTCATAAAAATTCCTCATGTTGGCTATCCTTGACATCTCCACACATGATTACTGAATCTACCTGTCAATCTGCTCCTCCGAATAAAATTCAGGATCATCACAGGTGTCAAACCACAGACACAAACACGCAAGGGTGAGATTTCCTTAATCTTAATAAAAATACATATCATATAAAAATATTAATATGATACATGTCATAATCAAATAGATGAATTATGAATTATGACTTAAATGAAATTTCTATATGATGCATGCTCCAACCTCAACTCCAAAAATATGCAATGTGGTACCATAATAGATAATACGATTATCCGCTTTGTGAGCCCACTGTCCATCGGGTCACTCACCGCACGCTTAAGTTTATTATCTGTTCCTCTAACCGAGACCACCTCTTTTGAGGCATGTATTTTCTTTTTATCCATTTATTATTATTATTTGAAAATGTTTCCCTTCATTTAGATTTCTTTAAATAAAATCTTAAAATAATTTTCCTTGCTAACAAAAACGTCACCAAAATAAAACACATCACATAGATCATATCGTAACCATACATCAAAAGTTATTTACAAAACGTCACATAAGTACGTAATATTGTAATAATTATAAAATACACATTATTCACAAAAATCCTCATGTTAGCTATCCTTCC
Source organism: Hylodesmum podocarpum (assembly GCA_026586105.1). Lineage (NCBI taxonomy): Eukaryota > Viridiplantae > Streptophyta > Magnoliopsida > Fabales > Fabaceae > Hylodesmum > Hylodesmum podocarpum. The sequence goes on along the minus strand of JALJEV010001298.1, from coordinate 3,068,100 downwards.
TTCACATCTCCAAATAGAATTATCCTGTTAATCTGCTCCCCCAAATAAAATTTAGGATCATCACAGGTGTCAAACCATAGACACAAACACGCAAGGGTAAGTTCCAATATCTTAAAAATGTAAAAATATCAATATAATACATATCATGTAAAAATGTCAATATAATACATATCATACTCACATAAATAAAGAATGAATCATGACTAAATGAAATTTCTATATGATGCATGCTCCAACCTCAACTCCAAAAGTATGCAATGTGGTACCATCTCAGATAATACGACATCATCATCGTAAAACTTACCGACCAGTTGGGATTTCACAAAGGTGCACGAACTCATAAACAATCATGTGATCATCATGAATTAAATGAATTCTCACTATAAAAATCCCCCAAGTCTGGCATCCCACCTAGACGCACGGATTAAGTTATTATCTGCACCTCTAACCGAGGCCACCTCTTTTGAGGCATGCATGAATGAATGAAAACTTATCTCCCTTTCTAAAAATCTCATTTATAATCATTCATATTTTGATGTACCATCAAATACCAAGAATACTAATAAACATCATGAAACCAGTAAATCAAGAAAACACCAAGAAAACACCCATCAAAAGTAATGTATACGGGAACAGTACCGTATACGTGAACAGTACCGTATACGTGAACAGTTCTGTATACGTGAACAGTACCGTATACGTGAACAGTACCGTAGTCCGTGAATAGTACACCAGGTAAGTTCCCAGGAAAGAGAGGTGGGTCACTGATGGACACACTTAAGTACCAAGTCTTTCCTTAGCCAGAACTTTCCTAGACGTGCACTTCCACACTACCACCCTTTTCCTAACAACAAGAATAATTCTGTTCTGATGTGGAAGATCGGACAAAACCGCAGCCACAGAGCATACTAAGAATTTTCTTAGTACCTTAGTATCAGATAAAATAAAGATAATAACAACAAAGAATAGTAAGATAAGGATAGCTCCCCTTACCAATTCCTCCTAGCTTCCTATCTTCCTCTACCTACTTACTTCTCTCTTGATTGAAGAGATTTCTTCCTAAGAGATTTTGAGAGAATGAAAGAATGTTCTTGAATTTGTGATTATAATTGAAATTCTAGGCCCTATTTATAGAATTTCAAAAGTTACTATTCGCACAGTATTTTTACTATTTACACAGTGATTTTATTATTATAATGTCCTCGTGTAACCCGTTAATTTATATTTTATTTATTTATTTATTTATTTTATTTTTATTTTTTTACTATTTGCACAGTAATTTACTATTCGCACAGTATTTTACTATTTACACAGTAAATTACTATTTACACAGTAAATTACTATTTATACAGTATTTTTACTATTTGTACAGTATTTTTACTATTTGCACAATAGTTTACTATTTATACAGTAAACAGTTAATATGTACATTTTTATAGAATTTTTAGTAAATGTTTTAACTACGAAATTATTTATGAAAATTAATTTTTGAGGGTGTTACCGTAGGGGCTTGAAGCCACCTACTTATCATGAGGCAAGAGTATCTTTTTCCTTATTTTTTTTTTTGTTTATTACATAGGTCCAAGAAACTTGAATTTTAAGGAGAAATCTACATTGGAAGTTGAAGATGAAATGAAAGAGATTGAAGAAGAAATTAAAAGAAGATGTTGAAGATCACTTGAGTGGTATAGATTTAGGGGAAGATGAATGATTGTATATTTTGTGATTATGGTTTTAGAGTGGCTATATTTTGAAATAGTAGGAGTAGTATTAAGCCACTGTTTTTGGAAATCATGCAGCAACATACACTATAGTTTTTGGGGGGATATGTTGTTGAATTGTGCTGCAGCAAGCATAGGATTTGCTGACTTGGTGCACTTGCGGCCACTTTTATTTTTGCTTGTGGCTGCCATTATTTTGTATCTAAAATTTTAAATTACCTTGTAATATTCCAAACATGCTGTAAAAATATTTATCCTGATTCAATTATCTATTTTATTTGCTGTAGAATGTTTTATTTGTTATCATGAATTTTACGATTCATGGAATGATTCTTGTTATCATGAATCTTACGATTCATAAAACGATTCAATTCACGATACGATTCTGAGACCCACCGATACATATTTTGTATCCCGATTCAACTACACTGATGCATTGCATAATAAACAATAAATAAATAAAAAATAGATGAATGCATGGTGAAACAGTGACATGTGAATATATAAAGATAATTATTAAAAAGTGCCATGGGAATACATAAGGATTATTATTAGAACGTGCCATATGTAATACATAAGGACGATCATTCAAATAGCAATGAAAAATTTAAGGAAAATCACTTGAATAAAAGAACTATTAGAAGTATATTTAAAAAATGGAAGAAGAGGTCGGAAAGAAACTCTTAACAAATAAAATGTAAATTATATTTGATGATCATGTAAATTATCAGCTAAGTGTACTGTTTTTAAATGTTTATTTAATATTTTATTTAAAAGGTTAGTAAATTCAAAGTGTGGAAAAAGTAAAATGAAATGAATTTAATATTTAAATTATGAGTCCAAATAGATTTGCCTCAAATATATTTTTATTTGAATTAGAATTCATGTTTAATTTAAGAGAAAATCTCATCCCTTAACTAAATACACTCATTTAATAAATTATAATCAAATAGAAAATGATAGTATGAACTTGTTACTTTTATTCATAAAACAAAAAATTTAAAAAAATAAATTATATTATATCATTAATTAAAATTTATATACTTTTAAATATTAAAAATTATTTTTAAATTATAAATGTCTTAATTAAATATTACTAAATTTTAATAACTTTTTAAAAATATTATTGATTATCTTAATCAAATAATAGAAAACATTTTTACATCTTAATCTACATATTTATATTTCTAATTATTATCATATTGATATAAAATATCTGTTGAATAGAAAATAATATGGTTGGAATTTTTTTCATCTAAAATATTTTTTAAAATTTAATCAATTGATAAAAAATTGTTAAAAATAAAAATGAAAATAAATATATAAAAATGATAGCTAATTATAAAATAAATATCATAAAATTTATTATTTTTTCAATAGTAAAATTAAAGCAAATATATTTTTTAATTTTTAAAAATTAACTTGAAAATATTATAGTGTATTTATTATTAATTATTAATTTTAATAAAAATATTTTTTAATTTAAGTAATTTACTTTAATAGTAATTGAACATGTTTTTCTCATCTGGGTCAAGAATAAATGTTAACTTTTTCTCATATGAAGTGCTTGTGTGACCACTATGACGATATATTTTATTTTTTTCCTACATGTAAATGACGACATATATATCATGAGTTCAATTACTGATATACAATAATTGAAGGCTTATGCAGAAAAAATTGCCTAATTAGTATATCAAATATTTGACCACATTGTATACGTGTCCTTTATTATTCACGACATGTGTAACATGAGTACAAATACTGGTCATACAATAACATTAATTGGTATGTCATCGTGTAACAATGAGTACGAATATTGGTCACACAATAACATTAATTGGTATGTGGACCACATTCTATATATATATACATATGTATCGATTCTAGCTTGCATAATTTTTGGATTCCTTAATAACTTCTCCTCCTTAATTATTCAATAATAATATTATCAAAGCTATATATCATATTTCCATTCAATGTAGACACGTGTCAATGGCAGATAAAGTCTCAATTTATTTACTTTATTTAATTCTTTCTTGTGTCGCTGTCTCAAATCACTGGATAGTTTCCCTAGTTTTCAAGACTAAGACATGGTTTATAAACATAAAACATGGGCAGTTATCAGTTTTTACAAACGAATAAAAGGTGAAACGTGCAAGTTGCTGACAATTAACAAGAGATGCAAATACAATAAGAGTTCTAAGATTATGGAATAGTAAGCATGTTCAGTGTTTTTGGACAATATATTCCGTATATAATATTCTAGTGTTGAAAAGATCATTTTTCTACGGTGGCTGAAATTATATATATATACGAGTTAAATGTATGGTTATGATTCTCTTTGACCCAGTGTCAATCTTGTTGATAGTTTTTTGATGAAAGATCATCTCTAAAATTTTAACAAATTCTTTAACCTTATTTTTTAATAAATTGAGTTTTCAATAAAATTTATTATGTTTTTTTTTATTGTCTGATCAGGTTTAATATTTGGAGAATAACTTGGGTTATACAACTCCAATTGCGTTGTTCTTAGTATTTTTTTAAAGCTGACTTAAAGTCTTATAAAATCTATGAAGACACAAAAGCTCAGTTCTAATTTCATTTAAGAGGAAATTGGGCTTGAAAGTAATGTTAGGATACTGCCAGGATGTTCCAGCGGGGTGCTGACCAGGTTCAGTATTTCGAGCATAATGTTGGCTACAAAACTCCAATTAAGTTCGTCTTAGTGGAATTTTAAAACTGACTTAAAGGACTACAAAAGCTATGAAGACACCAAAGCCTAGTTTAGACTGTATCTTGGAGTAAATAGAGCTTGAAGTTAACATTGGAATTCTATTAGGATTTTCCAGCAAGTTGTTTAATTGTTTAAGCCTATTAGTTTTTTTCAATTATGTATTTATTTTAAGACTTGAATTTGGGCTTCATAATTGTAAAGTGTGCTCAGCCTAGCGTGTCTCTCATCTCACCATTGATCACTGATTTTATCCTAAAGTGAAGAACATTTCAGATTTCTAACCTTAAGCCCATTACGCTTTCATTAAATTGGTCAACATATCTACTGTACACACTTTTAGTCAAAATGAATGAAAATTGAGAATTGTTTCTCTTGAAAGGAGTAGAGCTCTCGTAGAGTTTTCTTCTTGAAATCTTGAATCTTATCATGGATCCTTACATCCAAGTAACGATTCTTCCTAAGAGCTTATTGAATTTCTAATTCATGGCGCTCTCACAATTCTTGTCTTCTCCATTTTATCTTTTCTTCTCCCTTTGATTTAGTTCCATTAATTAACACCTTGATCATGATCTTTTTGCTGCATTTTTGTGAGATCAAAATTATTTAAGAGTGATTAAAGATAAGTGAATAAAAATTAAGGCAACTACTTGCTTATCCATAAAGATTCCTTCCAATTTCCTTATAGGTTTGCATGCCTCCTTCTATTCCCACTCCGCATTAACTTAAACCCTTATTTGACATAGATGAGATCAACATTCTCTTATTACAAATTTATTCAATTTTTATCCTTTAATTCTTTAAATTATTATTCGGAAGATTTTTAAGATAATTTTATAAATTAACAAATGTTCCGAGGAGATGATTTATGATCGGGTAATATATAAGTATACAATTTTTATATGACTAGGTAACTCAAAAGATAGAGATTGCATATAATAATATCATTTCCATATAAATATTTTATGATTTTTTATAGTTGTATTATTTTTCTCTGATATTATATATATAATGTGAAATTCTTTTCCTCTTATTTCAATATATTTAGTTGTAAAAATATCATAAAATTGCGCGGTGAGAATAGAGCATTTGAATTAAATTAAAGACGACCACAATTAGCTACCAACAGTACCCACCGTTAGTTACCAACAAAACCCACAATTTTGTGGTCAATATTTTACCAGCAATTGGCAAGAAAAAAAAAAAAGGTGAAGCACATTGCTAACTACTAAAATGAGATCTAAAGTTTCCAATTTTTAATGCACTACACTCCGTTTATAAAAGCTTGTATCCTTAGTTTCAGTGTCTAACTACTCTTAGTATCTCCTTTGTTCTTTCTCAAACAGCAATTCAAACATGGCCTCATTATCTCCCTCTCTAGTGTTTACAGTTCGGAGGAGCCAACCTTAGTTGGTGACTCCAGCTACACCAACTCCACACGAACTTAAACCACTATCCGACATAGATGATAAGAAGGTCTTCGTTTCCATGTTCCAATGGTACACTTTTATCCAAACGAACCATCAATGGCAGAGAAAGACCCAGTTGAAGTTATTCGCAAGGCACTGGCACAAATACTTGTGTTCTATTATCCATTTGCGAGCAGGCTTAGGGAAGGGCTTGGTCGCAAATTGATAGTGGATTGTAATGGGGAAGGTGTGTTGTTCATTGAGGCTGACGCAGACGTAACACTTGAGGAGTTTGGTGATGCTCTCCAACCTCCATTCCCATGCTTCCAAGAACTGCTATGTGATGTTCCTGGCCCCTGAAGAAATTACTCTAACACTCCCCTTCTTGTCGTACAGGTTCAATATACATTATTCATAATCTTATTAGTTGCTTGTTTTTAGAAAGAAAAAATATGATCGTCCACCTAAAATGTTAAGTAGCATCTAGTCTGAGAAAGAAACAGAAAGTGCCGATACATAATAAGTAATCATAAAAGGAGACGGCCGATATTGAAGAACCTTAGCATAGCAGGAGTCCAATTGATCAATTGGGTAGCAGTAGCAATGCAATCACCCCAAAAAGTGAGAGGTACCTTGGACTGAAAAAATAAAGCCCTTACAATGTTCAAAAGTTGTTGGTGCTTCCTTTCAACCACAGAATTCTGTTGAGGAGCTTATACACAAGAGAATTGATGAAGGATCCCTTTTGATTGCAAAAAGGAAGTCAGTGCCAATTCTTTAGCATTATCACTTCTAACCTGTTTAATCACCTTATGGAATTGTGTCTCAATCATGGTAATAAAATGAATCAATCTCTGTGTTGCTTCTGATTTGGTTTTTAAGAAATATGTCCAAGTAAAACGGGTGCTATCATCCACAATAGTAAGAAAAAACCTATGGTCATGATATGTAGGTAAATGAAAAGGACCCCAAATGTCACAATGAATAAGATCAAAAGCATTATCGGTTAAATGATTATTACTCAAGTAAGGTAATTTTTTCATTTTGGCAAGGGGACAAATGGAACATACAGCAGAATTTGTTATAGAGTTTGAAACAAATTTGAGACACTTGGAAATTTTGTTTAACACTTTATTGGAAAGATGTCCTAATCTAGAATGCCAAATGGAATGAGAAACAGAATTTGAAGCATGAATTACATCAGCAGAAACAGAATTGAAAACATTTGAGGTGGTAACTTTGCTTTGAAGGTCTGCATCCTTGAGGACATATAAACCATCAAGGAGATTAGCCCTTCCAATCACCCTCAGGTTGCTGAGGTCCTGTATAAAGCAAGCATTTGTATTAAAAATGATGGCATATGGATTGTGTTTCAAAAGGGCAGCCACTGAGATCAAATTAACATGAAAATCAGGAATATACAGGACATTATGTAATTTGATAGAATTGGGCAATGTAACAGTACCTATAGCCTGAACATTTACTCCGTGACCGTTTGGAAGGGAAACAAAAGAATTTGACACATTCATAGAAGGGACAAATTGATTAAGAGTACAAGTTATGTGACTTGTTGCTCCTGAATCCAAAATCCAAGGTGAATTATTGGATTCAGGAATGTAGTGTGAAGTGGACATCACATGGCCAAGATTTACATGATCTATTGTGGGAAAAATAGTACCTAAGGCATTCTCCTTTGATGCATCCACCCTAGGCACAATTGCTGTAGAAAGTTGAGCAGATAGAAGACTGAGGAGTTGTTGATACTGATCAGTGGTCAATTGTAGATTGTTTCCAGTAACATTTCCAGAATTCACAGCAGTGTTAGAAACTTGATTAGCTGAGTTGGATTTGTACTTTCCTTTCTTGTAGTGGGGAGGGTAACCAATAATCTTGTAGCATTATTCCTTGGTGTGGCCAAAAATACCACAATTTGCACACTTTGGCCTGTCCGCTGAACCAGTTTTCTTATCTTGAACGCTCTTCACAGCAAAGGAAGCTTGAGACTCACTAAGATTTCCAATTGTCCTTTGTTTTTCTTCTTGCATAACTAGAGAAAAAACCTTATTGATTGGGGGTATAGGATCCATTAAAAGGATTTGGCCTCTTATGGTAGAATAAGAGTCATCCAACCCCATTAGAAATCCTATAACAAGATCAGTTTCCAGGAATTTCATAAACTGCTTGGTGCCTTCACAATTGCAAGATAGCAATGGTCTATAGTCTCCTAATTCAGTCCAAACTGTTTTCAATTTAGTGTAGTATTGGGTGACAGAGAGTGAACCTTGTTGAGTGGTTACCAATTCCTTCTTAAGCTCAAAAATTCTTGGACCATTTCCTTGTTGAAATCTATCTTTCAAGTCCTGCCAAATCTCTGCTGCAGTGGAATGTGTAATAATGCTGGCAGATATGTCCTTGGTCACTGAACTGAGAAGCCAAGAACATACAATGCTATTAATTCGATCCCAAGAAGCCATTAAAATGGGATCACCTTCTGGTCTGAGCAGAGTTCCATCAACAAAAGACATCTTATTCTTGGCTACCAATAATATTTTCATGGATCGAAACCAGAAATGAAAATTATCACCATTGAGAGGTTGAGAGACCAGCATTAAACCAGGTCCATCAGAGGATAAAATGGAATAAGGATTGGTGAATTCTTCCAAGGTTTGATCAGCCATTGAAGAAGAACAATAGAAAAAATTCAGAAAGAGAATGGAGAAAAGAAGATGCAGAGGGAAAAGAAAGAAACCAATTCTGCATAAGCACCAGTGAAATCTACAAAAGAAATTGCCAAGAAACACAAGATCTTGAGAAATCGGGTACCAATTGTCCTCAATTGCTTTGTGAAATCACAAGAAAAATTCACAGGAATTAGTTAGAATCCTCAGAATTGTTGCAACTTCGCAACAAGAGGATGCAGAAGAAAAGAAGAATACAATAATGAGAGGAGAGGAAAATCATGAGGGAGATGAAGAGAAATTTTAGAGAGAAAATGCGGAAAAAACTTCTGATACCATATTGACTCTAATAATGGAAGAACTGAATTTTATATTCCTCTTGTTTGACTTATAAAAAAGTTTTATATACAAAGTACATCAAAGTGCAACAAAAGAGAAAAAATACATTTTATTACTAACTATGTTAATAATTTGCGAACAGGCTTAGGGAAGGGCTTGGTCGCAAATTGACAGTGGATTGTAATGGGGAAGGTGTGTTGTTCATTGAGGCTGACGCAGACGTAACACTTGATGAGTTTGGTGATGCTCTCCAACCTCCATTCCCATGCTTCCAAGAACTGCTATGTGATGTTCCTGGCCCCTGAAGAAATTACTCTAACACTCCCCTTCTTGTCATACAGGTTCAATATACATTATTCATAATCTTATTAGTTGCTTGTTTTTAGAAAGAAAAAATATGATCGTCCACCTAAAATGTTAAGTAGCATCTAGTCTGAGAAAAAAACAGAAAGTGCCGATACATAATAAGTAATCATAAAAGGAGACGGAGAAATAAAATAATATAAATATTTAAATAATTTTATTTCTCAACTAATTTATATTTTATTAAAATTTTATAATTAATTATGTTTGTATTATAATTGTTTATTAAATATTTTTTATATTAAAAAAAATAGATTCAAATATTACCACCGTCAACAAAATCCTTTAAATTTATGACAACTTGTGGCAGGTTGGTTATAACTTTTTTAATAAGCACTTATTTGATCCTAATTTTTTTTATTGTTATTTAATTTTTAGAAATGAGAAATTTTAAAAAATAAATTCTAAATAGAATTAATTTTTTAATTAAATTATAATTTTTATCATTAAAATATAATATCAGGTAATTCAATTCTTAAAATATAAAAAATATTATAATAATTTTTAAAAAAATTGATTATTATAATTTTTTCACTAAATGTATTCAGTTATTATTATACAATTACAAAAAATTTATTATTAATAAGATTTTTAAGTTAATTTTATATAAATCGACAAATTTAAAATGATAATCTATGAATGTATATTATATAAATATACATTATTTATACGAGTAATAAACTTAAAATTTAATATGAAAAAATCAATTTTATTTTAAAGTTAATTCCAATACATTGTCAGTTAACTAACTCAATTATACAGGACAGAACTACGTCTATACACATTCGTTGTACTCCTTTTATATATATATATATATATATATATATATATATATATATATATATATATTAATAATAAATTTTAATTATTTTAAATTTATTTTATTCTCAAGACCAAAAAATAAATTATTGTGGAATAAATGAGTTTGCATTCAATCGTTTTTTTTTAAAAAAAAAGGTAAAATTAAAATTAAAAAAGTTAAAAGAAAAATTTAACTCTTCCCAACATTACATCCTAGCTCCATGACTTGACTCTGTAATTCTGCCACTATATTTTCATACACATTTAAAAATTAGTTATCTATCAAATATTTTTTTAAAAAAATTCACTTCAATTCAATTAATTTCTTGGAGTAAAATTCTATTAATTTTACGTATCTATTGTTGATCATTTATCATATTTCTTAAACTTCTATCGATATTTATTCCGGGTATTCTTGGTGTGGCACGTTAGAAGTAGAATTTATGAATTTGTTGACCTTGCAAATTAAATGCAGGTTACACGACTAAGTGTGGTGGTTTCATTCTGGCTATACGCCTGAATCACACCATGACCGATGGACCTGGACTTGTCAATTGTTGAACGCTTGGGCTGAAATTGCTCGAGGTGCAACTAAACCTTCCATTGTACCTGTGTGGCGCAGACAACTCCTAATGGCAAGAGATCCACCTCGCATTACATGTAACCATCGAGAATATGAGCAAATCCAAGACACCATCACTTCAAATGAAAACGACATGATTCAAAAATCATTCTTCGTTGGACCCGTCGAGGTAGCCACCCTTCGTCGCTTGATTCCTCGTCATCTTCAAAAATGCAGCACATTTGATTTGACCACAGCATGCATATGGCGGTGTCGCACAAAAGCATTGCAAATAGAACCAGAGATGGATGTTCGCATGATGTGCATAATAAACGCACGTGGTCGGTTAGACCCTCCGTTGTTACCTGTTGGTTATTACGGCAACGCTTTTGTATACCCTGCGGCAGTTACCACCGCAGGGAAGCTTTGCGGAAATCTATTTGGGTATGCAGTGGAGTTAATAAATAAAGTGAAACGTGAGGTGACTGAGGAGTATATGCATTCTGTGACAGATCTAATGGTTCTTAAGGATCGATGTCTTTTTACAGTTGCAAGGTCTTTTATTGTGTCAGATTTGACACGTGCTAGGACCAGAGAAGTGGATTTTGGGTGGGTAATGCTGTGTATGCTGGTGTGGCCAAAGGTGGAGCAGGGGTCTTTCCAGGACTGAGCTTTTACAATTCGTTTAAGAATGGGAAAGGAGAAGAAGTTTTTGTATTTCCGATTCTGTTGCCCGCTGAAGCTATGGAGAGGTTTGTCAAAGAGTGGACGGACATGCTTAGCAACCAAAATACACCTCAAAGGAGTGATGCTAATGTTATCCGGTCTAATTTGTAACTTGCAAAGTAGTTATGAAAAATGTTAGGAATAATACTGTTACCATGTATTAATTTTTTATTTTTATTTTTGTTAAAGAAGGTTTTTAGGTTAATGATTTTATTATTCAGGTATGTTTATAACTATTTGGGTCATTGCCTCTTTTGATAAGCCTTTTTAATTAATTTTTCTCTCTTCTTAGTTATCTTTTTTCTTTTCATCTCTTTCTTTATTTCTCTCTCTGATTCTTCTTATCTAGTTGTTTCAACAGTAAGAACCAATTTTTCTAATTATTGGTGGATCCTGGGTTAGGGCTAATAAGTGGTATCAAGAGCCATCCCAAGAAACAAGCAAGAATAGAAAAGATGTCATCCATTACAAGGTTTGACATAAAGAAATTTGATGGGAGATCAACTTCAGCATTTGGAATGTACAAATGAGAGTTGTGCTAATTCAGGAAGGGTTGAAGAAGGTACTTGATAGAAGGTCCAAGAAGCCAGCAACTATGACTGATGAAAGCTGGGAGGAATTGGATGAGAAAGCCCTTATTGCCATCCAGTTATGTCTTTCAAAAGATGTACTTAGAGAGGTCGTTCAAGAAACTACAACTTCTGGTTTGTGGACTAAGCTGGAAGCTTTGTACATGACCAAGAATTTGGCCAACAAACTAAGGTTAAAAGAAAGTGTTAAGTCAAGATGATTTAGCATCTTAGTTTTGATAATTACAGAACAGTCTGTTGTGCCTGTAGACGAAAGAAAGAGCATCAGATGGGGAAGAGAGCACAGATCGACTGAAGAGCTCAGACTGAAGCATCAGACAGAAGAGCACAGACGGAAGAGCACAGACTGAAGAGCCTCAGACTGAAGCATTAGACTGAAGAGCATAGACTGAAGCATCAGACTGAAGAGCACAGACTGAAAAGCACAGACCGAAGGAGACGGACGAATGAATTCAACACACAACTCATTTATTTATTCATTTGTCTACCTCGTTTAATGAAGTTCAGACGGAGTAACTCGCGCCCTAATTCAAATCTAACTGTTACTCGTAGAAGCTTCCAAAGACAGAATAGAGATCTGTGCAAAACCCCTGCAACACGAAAAACAAACATGCTTTTTGTTGATGTCTCTGATCAAGTCAGAAAAAGTCTGTGCAAACATTAATTATTCTGATTGATCTTTGTCACATGTTTGAAGACCCCAAGACAAAGGACTAACGTTCAAATCTTTAGTCTAACGGATACTTCAAGGAGCTCTCTATAAAAGGACTTCATTACTTCAAGAGAAGGCTGGCGAACTGCATAACAAAGAAAATATATCCAAGCTTCAAGCTCTCTAGCAAAGTTCACTCGCCCTGAACTTAGAATAAATCTCATTGTAAAACCCCTCTCTGCGCAGAGGATAAACTTATTCTTTCATCTTCCTAAATCCACTGTTGTGGTGCTCTTAGCCTGAGGAGACTGTGTTTCAAAGAATACATCTGTTTTAGCCTGTGGAGGCTGTGTTCAAAGAATACCCTGTTTAGCCTGTGGAGGCTGGGTTCAAAGAATACCTGTTTAGCCTGAGAAGGCTGTGCCCAAATAATATCTGTATTTAGCCGAGTGGCTGGATTCAAAGAATACTCATAGTGGAACCTTAGCGTGTTGTTGGGAACTGGATGTAGTCTTAATCGACGAACCAAAGATAAAAATATTGTTGTCTTCTCTATTGTTTTATCTGTTAACTAACAGGGGATAATAACTTGAACAGTTTGATAATAAAATCAATTTTAAAGAAGAAAACAATCTTGCGTCTGATCAAGCTTTGAAAGCATCATACGCAAACGCATCGTCTTAGAGAAAAAGTTTTAAAAAATAGTCTACACAATTCAACCCCCTTCTTGTGTGTTTTTGTACTTTACAGTTTGGTATCAGAGCTCAACCTCTAAGGGTTGAGCGCTTAATGTACTGCTAGAGGAAAAGATCCGGATGGCGAACTCCCGACGATGCTCATTACGTAAGGCTCCTCCATGAACACTCCTCCAAACTTTCTCGGAAATGATTACCCTTATCAAGGGCGGTGGATGGAGATGTATATCAAGTCTACAAAATATAGATTGTGGAAGATCATAACAGAAGGAGACATTCCCCTAACCAAGCCTGAATCAGAGTGGGGAAATGAAGAATATACAATCGCAGAGCTCAACAACAAGGTACGTTATGCCATAACATGTGCTCTTTCTAGGACAGAATATAACAGATTCTGTGCCTACAAAACAGCCAAAGAGCATTGGGATGCGTTGAAGATCTCTTATGAATGAAGGAACTGAAGATGTCAAACTTAGGAAAGCTGCCACTCTTCAAAGAGAATACGAAATGTTCTCCATGGAAAGAGAAGAATCTATAGACGGAATGTTTGGAAGATTCCAAACTATTCTGAATGGGCTAGCTGCATTGGAAATTACTTTTTCAAGAGCCCAAAACAACATGAAGATTTTGGACAGCTTACCTGCACCATGGGAAGCTATGTCCACTGCCTGTTGGGAGAAATATAAAGACCCTTACTCTGGATGAACTCATTGGAGCACTGAGAGTGCATGAAGTTCATTTGTGTAAAAGGGGGAAACTGAAAATTCAAGAGCTTATTGCTCTATTCAACATTAATGAGCTTGATGGAGAAGAGTCAAGTATGAAGAAAGCAGAATCAGCAGACTCAGAAAATTCCTCTAAAGAAGAAATCTCCTTGATGGCAAGAAGATTAAAAAGATTGATGAAGAAGAGGGATCCCAAAAAGATTAAAAAAAAAAGAAACAAACATCTTGGGATGATCTCGATGATGAAAGCTCAGACGAATCATCTGAAGAAAAGAATGCAAATATCTGTCTCATGACAAGACTATCATCTGAGGTAGATCTTTTAAATATATCTAATTCATCCTCATCTTCTTCAGATTCAGATTCAGAGTCAGACTATGAGGACATGTCATATGATGTTCTTTTCGCTAACTCACATTTTATAGCTCAAGAATATATAAATTGCAAATCTAAGCTCAAAAAGGCTTTAGAAGAAATTGAAAATCTGAAAGCTATAAATGTCCAGTTATCTGAGAAAAACATATCAGATGAATCATCCTCTTCGTCTGATACTGAAAAGAGTCATCTTCTTCTTAGTCTTGAAAATTTAAAAGAAGAAAATGAACTCTTAAAGAAAGATTTAAACAAGTTCATCTTGAGTTCTTCCAAGCTCAAAAATACTTTAAACTATGGAAGATCTCCTCTTAACAAGAGTGAACTTGGTTATAATCATGTGACAGACGAAAGAAAATCACAAATTAATTCGTCTGTATGTAGAAACATGCATATTTTTCATTTGAGGTCTCCAAAACAAATCCAAGGTCATGTAAGAACCTATGACAGACGAAACCTTACAACTAACAAAATTGGACCCAAGAAAATCTGGGTACCAAGATCAAAAATAATTTTTGTTGCAGATAGAAAGAGAGAATGTATAAAGATCGTACAATCTGAACAATGGATACATGCAATATGTGATCATCAACATGTCCTTGTTCCAAAACAACAGATCATGTAAGAGATCTACCATCTATGGGTCTTAAGAAGACAGATTCACCAATTCAGATGGAAGAAGCAAAATTTTCAAAGAATGCAAACAGGTCGAATTTTAGAGACCTTTCTGAACATGCTTTGGTGTCAAGAAAAATTGAACTCAAGTGCATTGAAGAAGTGCATTCAAATATCAATTGAATGGAGCTTGAAATAATGTTTTAAGCAAGGTGAGTTGCTCATGTGTACATCCAATATAAAAAAAAAAAAAAAAAAGACCTTTGATATTAATTTATTCAAAATGCTTTTCAATGATTCAAACTCTCTTACAAAGAATTTAAACAAATCTTTTTTGAAAACTTAGAAATAATTGTCTCATCTGAATAAGTTTTCTTATCTGTTTAAATTTCTTTTGTCCATCCTTATCGTCTATAGACAAAACGCTGCATCTGATCATTAGTTGAAATAGTCTATCTGACTCTTCAACAGACGCAACGTCATGTTATCTTCTAACATATCTCTGTTGAGTGTACAGGACAAAGCTCTTTAATGCTTTACATATGTATAGCTTTTTAAAGCAAGAGGCACGCTATCCTTAGATACACCTCATCAGACGAAAGAAGGTAATGAGAGATAAGAAGGCCTTGGAAGCCTCCGTGGAAAACCCAGAGGATGCAAAAGATTTAAGAAAAGATGTTTTTGATGATTGTAGCCCAAGGGGGAGAGAAATGAGAAATAAGGATGGGAGAGAAATAAGAATGGAAGAGAAAAGGATTAAAAAAAACAGAGAAAAGGATTGAAAAAAAAATGTGTACAACCCAAGGGGATGGAGAAAAAGAAAGATGCAAAAGCTGAGGGGGAGAAAAAAAATGGAAGAAAAGAAGAGATCAAAAGTTGAGGGGGAGCATAATACAAGTGTTCAATCTGAAAGGAAGTTCAGATGCAGAAGAAGAAAAGAGGAAGAAGAACAAGTTTATGGGAGATTTTGATCTGTTACTCTTTCAAGTTCAGTCTGATAAAGATCATCTCTCTAGCTCTGATACATCCTTTTGCTCTGTCTCAAGTAGAAGATCAATGATTTGCTAGTGTGGTCTATAATCATCAAAAAGGGGGAGATTGTTAAGTCAAGATGATTTAGCATCTTAGTTTTGATAATTACATATGTTAGATCAAGGAAGATTAACACCTCAAGTTTTTGATTATTACAAGACAGACGAAAACAAATCAAGACCGGCTAAGACGAAACCAGCTCAGACGGAAGAGGACTCTTCAAAATGAAGATCTTGCGTCTGTCCAAAAGCCATCAGACGATACTGGCACAGACGAAAGAAGACTACTCAAGTTGAAGACCTTCGTCTGTCCAAGAGTGAGAAATAAGGACGGGAGAGAAATAAGAATGGAAGAGAAAAGGATTAAAAAAAAACAGAGAAAAGGATTGAAAAAAAAATGTGTACAACCCAAGGGGATGGAGAAAAAGAAAGATGCAAAAGCTAAGGGGGAGAAAAAAAATGGAAGAAAAGAAGAGATCAAAAGTTGAGGGGGAGCATAATACAAGTGTTCAATCTGAAAGGAAGTTCAGATGCAGAAGAAGAAAAGAGGAAGAAGAACAAGTTTATGGGAGATTTTGATCTGTTACTCTTTCAAGTTCAGTCTGATAAAGATCATCTCTCTAGCTCTGATACATCCTTTTGCTCTGTCTCAAGTAGAAGATCAAGGATTTGCTAGTGTGGTCTATAATCATCAAAAAAGGGGAGATTGTTAAGTCAAGATGATTTAGCATCTTAGTTTTGATAATTACATATGTTAGATCAAGGAAGATTAACACCTCAAGTTTTTTATTATTACAAGACAGACGAAAACAAGCTATCAAGACCGGCTAAGACGAAACCAGCTCAGACGGAAGAGGACTCTTCAAAATGAAGATCTTGCGTCTGTCCAAAAGCCATCAGACGATACTGGCACAAACGAAAGAAGACTACTCAAGTTGAAGACCTTCGTCTGTCCAAGAGTGAACCTTAAGACGAAAGGATGAGACGAAACAACTTCAACTGATTACACATTTCGTCTATCCAAAAGTGAAGTCAAGATTGGAGTCTCGCGCCAAGATTTAAAATCTAAAGGAGTCATCATGAGAAGAATCCAAGATCTGTATGGGGATCTGCGCTTTCACATCCAAAGTCAAAAAGGTCTCTACCTTTTTGTCACATCTCTGTACAAGTCAGTAAAAGGAATTGCGCACGCAATTCAGTCCGAGATATCCGCTGCAACTCTCATCTATCAATCAAGGACAACTGACAACCTTTTTGGAAAGTTCTCAAGAAGATTTTCAACGACTCTCAACGGCATTCAAATGAGTCTAACGGCTATTTGAAGAAGATGCCTATAAAAGGACTTCACCACGACCAGAACAAGTTGGCGAATACGCTTACCATCTTCTATCTCTTAAGGATTCGCTCAAATCTGTGGTTGTGCTTTATTGTAAACACCTCTCTGCGTAGAGGAAAGCTTTGTTTTTCAAAACATCTTTCAAAGTCCACTTGTGTGGCATTTTAGCCTGAAGAGGCTGTGTTCCAAAGAATACCTCTTGTAATAGCCTGAGGAGGTTGGATTCAAAGAATACCTTGTTGGTTTAGCCTGAGAAGGTTGGGAGCAAAGAATATCTGTGTATAGCCAGAAGTGGCTGGGATCAAGGAATACTTGTAACCCTTTCACGGTTGGTAGTGAAAACTCAGCGGTTGCTGGGTAACTGGACGTAGTCTTGAATAGACGAACCAGTATAAAAATAACTGTGTTTATTTTTGTTTCGTCTGATCAACTAACAGGGGATAATCACACTATAACGTCTGTTCATTAAATCAATCTTTCAACATAAATTTTGTTTCGTCTGAACAGCTTTGAAACCCACAGACGAAAAGGATAAAATTTTTAATTAACACAATTCAACCCCCCTTCTTGTGTTTTATCTTTTACAACATAACAATCAAGTGCTCAGACGAAAGAAAGAGCATCGACGGAAGAGCACAGATCGAAAGATCGATCAAGAGCTCGATCAAGAATCGACGGAAGAGCACGAGACGGAAGAGCAAAGACAGATCAAGAGCCTCAAACTCAAGCATCGATCAAGAGCACTGATCAAGCATCAGATCAAGAGCACTGATCAAGCATCGATCGAGAGCACTGATCAAGAGCACGATCAAGGAGACAAACGAATGAATTCAACACACAACTCATTTATTTATTCATTCGTCTACCTTGTTTAATGAAGTTCAGACGGAGTAAATTGCGCCCTAATTCAAATATAACCGTTACTCGTAGAAGCTTCCAAAGACAGAATAGAGATCTGTGCAAAACCCCTGCAACATGAAAAACAAACATGCTTTTTGTTGATGTCTTTGATCAAGTCAGAAAAAGCCTGTGCAAACATTAATAATTCTGATTGATCTCTGTCACACATTTGAAGACCCCAAGACAAAGGACTAACGTTCAAATCTTTAGTCTAACGGATACTTCAAGGAGCTCTCTATAAAAGGACTTCATTACTTCAAGAGAAGGCTGGCGAACTGCATAACAAAGAAAATATATCCAAGCTTCAAGCTCTCAAGCAAAGTTCACTCGCCCTGAACTTAGAATAGATCTCATTGTAAAACCCCTCTCTGCGTAGAGGATAAACTTATTCTTTCATCTTCCTAAATCCATTGTTGTGGTGCTCTTAGCCTGAGGAGGCTGTGTTTCAAAGAATACCTCTGTTTTACCCTGTGGAGGCTGTGTTCAAAGAATACTCTGTTTAGCCTGTGGAGGTTGGGTTCAAAGAATACCTGTTTAGCCTAAGAAGGCTGTGCCCAAATAATATCTGTATTTAGCCAGGAGTGGCTGGGTTCAAAGAATACTCATAGTGGAACCTTAGCGTGTTGCTGGGGAACTGGATGTAGTCTTGATCAAACGAACCAGTATAAAAAAATTGTTGTCTTCTCTATTGTTTTATCTGTTAACCTACAAGGGATAATAACTTGAACAGTTTGATAATAAAATCAATCTTAAAGAAGAAAACAATCTTGCGTCTGATCAAGCTTTGAAAACAACAGACGCAAACTCATCATCTTAGAGAAAAAGTTTTAAAAAACAGTCTACACAATTCAATCCCCTTCTTGTGTGTTTTTGTACTTTATAGAAAGGTTGTATACCCTGAGAATGACAGAAGGAAGCTCATTAAGGTCTCACCTAAATGAGTTCAACACAATCTTGATAGACTTGGAAACTCTTGAGGTCAAGATTGAAGATGAAGATAAGGTTGTATTACTTGTAGTGTCTCTCCCTCCTTCTTATAGACACTTCAAAGAAATCATGCTTTACAGCTCCAATGACACATTGTCATATGAAGATGTAAATTCTAATCTTCTCTCAAAGGAGAAGTTTGATAATGAGCTACCCACCGACAAGAAGGGTGATGCCTTTACAACAAGAGTAAGGCCTCAAGAAGAGATAGATTCTGGCAAGAAACAATCAAGATCCAAGTCAAGAGAAAAAAACTCAAAGAAATCTTGCAAATATTGCAAGAAGCTTGGGCATGAGATAAATGAATGCTACAAGCTCAAGAACAAGAAAGAAAAGGAAGAAAATAACAAGAATCCTAAACTAGAAGCTGTTGTGGCAGATTCAGATTCAGAGTCTGATGCTGATGTTTGGTGGCTGCAGCAGCAGTTTTAGATGTCAGAGAAGAATGAATTTTGGACTCTGGATGCACCTACCACATGTGTCCCAAAAGAGAGTGGTTTTTCACCTATGAACCAGTTCATTCAGGAGTTATTATGATGGGTAATGATGCAGTTTGTAAAGTTAAAGGCAGAGGCTCAGTGCAAAGCAAAACCCATGATGGAGCAGTCAAGACACTACACTCACAAATGTGAGACATGTACCTGATTTAAGAAGAAATTTAATCTCCCTTAGAGCTTTGGAGTCCTTGAGATGTAGGTATTCTGCTGAAGGTGGAGAAATCAAAATTTCTAAGGGCTCGCTCACTGTTATGAAGGGAAAAAGAAGAGGTAATCTCTATTTCCTTCTTACTTCCACTGTTACTGATCATGGCATTGCTGCCCAGGCAATTTCAACAACCAATGAGGAACAATCAAGGTTGTGGCACATGAGATTAGGCCACATGAGTAAGAAGGGGATGCAAATCATAAGCAAAAGAGGTTCTTCTAGTAATCAAAGTTTCAGCAAGTTCCAGTTTTGTGAGCATTGCATCCTTGGGAAAAAGAAGAAAGTGAGTTTCTCGAAGGGGCAGCACACTACACAAGGCATTCTAGGCTATCTCCACTCAACTTTCATCTGAGCAGTGTCTTAAAACAGAAACTGACCTTGAGGAGATGCCTAAAGTTCCCTACCAAAGTGCAGTGGGTAGCTTAATGTATGGAATGGTTTGTTCAAGGCCAGATTTGGCATATACAGTAAGTGTGGTTAGTAGATACATGCACAATCTAGGAAAATGTCATTGGAATGTTGTGAAATGGATCCTAAGATACTTACAGGGGGCTTCTACCCTAGAATTGTTGAAGGGTTTTGTCACTGAACTTGGAGTTACACAAGATTCAGTGTAAGTTTACTCAGACAATCAGAGTGTTATATACTTGACAAGAAATGATGCATTCCATTCTAAGACTAAACACATCATCTAGTAGGTGTTTCTAATTGTAAAGCTTAGAATATTTTTTTTTTAATAGAATTAATCTCAAGGTAGAGCTTGTTAGGAATGATGCTAATTTCTGTTACAATGTATTAATTTTCTATTTAAGTGTATTTTTCTGCTAAAGCCTTTGTTACTAATTGTATTACCTAGGTATGTTTATAAATACTTGGGTCATTATCTCATTTGGCAAGCCTTTTCAATTAATCTCTTTCTCTTTTCTCAGTTATCTCTCTCTCTGTCTTTCATCTCTTTCTTTATCTCTCTCTGATTCTTCTTATCTAGCTGTTTTAACAGCAAGAACCAGCTTTTCTGGTTATTGTTAGATCCTGGGTTAGGACTAACAATATATATATATATATATATATATATATATATATATATATATATATATTCTCATGTGAGTCTTGAATAATTAGGTATTGTAGTTAGTTTGTACAGAACAAAGTTGTTATATGGGAAATGAGACAATACCCTTTCACGTATTAACAAAATCAAGTTAAAATCATTCACTTATAATCCAAAAGTACTCTCAAAGCGTATATAGAAAAGATAAAGGATATAAAGTCTGTCGAGCTAAAAAGGGAGAGATTTCCAATATGGGAAAGAAAATAATCTAAATTCAAAATATTTAATTTACATTAAATAAATAAAGACAGAAAAGAAAGGAAAGAACTCATTAATTGAGAACTAACCTACCCTTTTTAGATTAAAAGAATGACTTTCAAGATTAAGAAAAACATAATTTTTCATTGTACAGACTACAAAACACTACTAAATTAATGGTGTGATTCTCGATATTACAATCAACAAAACCCTTCAAGAAATTTTAAAAATAAACAAAAGAATAGGATTAACGTGGTTAATGAAATTTAACCATCATAATTTATACATACAACACTCTGACACCAATTTATAAATTAAAATAATAGGGTGAAATTATTCTCTAAAGCATTAATAGATACACGATAATGATATATCAAATTAACCATTGTTGAATTATAAAAGGGACATATCTGAACCGTCCATAAGAACTTGTTCTTTGTATTTTATTCTCTATTAAAAATATTTACTTTCAATCTGGTGAAAACTCTAAAATACATTAGATCAATTATATGCTTCATTAATATATATAATTTTATATTTTAATTAAAAATGTCAAAAAAGTTAAACGTGAGGTGGTTTAATAAGTTAATATATATAATTTTCTAATATCATTTATTTAATGGTTAATGTTATTAAATAAAATATTAATTTAAAACCTTTCTTTTCTTAAAAGACTAAAATAAAAGTGTTTATCTAATTTGTGGATCAATATAATTATTTATTCACTATTATTTTATTATAACAATAAAAATTAAATAAAAATATTTTTATTAAAAGAAGAAAGACAAAAAGTTAGTGTAACTGACGGTGTAAAATATTAATCAATTAATTATAACTCGTCATGTAAGATGAGTTTCTAAAATTTGATAATAAAATCTATAAATCATATAACTTTTTTTATGATTGAATATTGTATAAAACTTTATAACAATGTACAGTCTTAAAATTTTGAAAAAGAAATATAATTATATAAAAATAATTAAAATTAAGATAAATGTTATTTTATCTTTTTAATACAACGTTAGTTATTCTTTTACGCCCCGTAATAATGTTATTGTGTTGCATCATTTTCAGTAAAAAGAAATATTATTTTTCTTTATTTATAAATTTATTTTTAATTTTTCTTAATTCATAAAAAAATTGAGCAGTGCTAAATAGTATGGGATACACACAATTACATGAGAATGGAATCAAAATAGAACAATTTCTACCTTAATTTGGGTCATTTCCACTTCCTCAAAGAATGTGACATTGATATTTTGAAGACACGTTTCTTTATGCACTTTTATCCAACAGTTCAACACAAATAGTTTTATTGAAAAAGAAAAAAACCACTTCATGAAAATAAAAAACAATATATTATTCAAAATTTTATTTGTACAAAGATTAAAAATAGATGCTTTTCTATTTAAAAAATAAAAGTCTATTGTCAGCCAAGTGCCAAAAATTTATATTTTATTGTAAAGGAAAAAATCACTTCACGAAAATAAAAAAGAAAGTAAATATCATAATTTTCATCGCTCCCGAAAGATACAGATTGCTGACCTCTTAAAAAGATATAAATTTTTTTTAAAATATTTAATGATAATTTTTGAATTATAATTAAAATATCATAATTTATTTAATTTAATTATAAAAATACACTACTATTATTATTATATTATTATTATCTTTTGTTACAATTGTCATTATCATCACTGATAATACTTATAATAGTTATTAAAAAGCTGTTGCTGCGATAACAATTATATTGTTTATAATAAAATAACTTATATTAATGGTAATTGTGATTGAGTTTATAATAATAATAGTTAGATAGAAAAATTTATATATAATAAAATAAAAAATTTTAAAAATAAGTTGTATCATATCATTAATTAAAATTTATATATTTTTAAATATCAAAATTATTTTTAAATTAAAAGTCTTAGTAAAATATTACTAAATTTTGATAAATTTTTAAATATATTATTCATTATCTTAATCAAATATAGAAAATATTTGTACATCTTAATCTATATATATCTATTTTTAATTGTTATCATATTCATATAAAATATCTGTTAAATATAAAATAACATGGTTGAAAATTTTTCATTTAAAATACTTTTTCAAATTCAATCAATTGGTAAAATATAGTTAAAATAAAAATGAAAATAAATATATAAAATGATAGATAATTATAAAATAAATACCATAAAATTTATTATTTCTTCAATAATACAATTAAAGTAAATATATTTTTTTCATTTTTAAAAATTAACTTAAAAAAATAAAAATATATTTGTTATTAATTGTAATTAAAATATTTTATAATTTAAGTAATTCATTTTTACAATAATTCAACATATTTTTTTCATTTAATTTTATCTTATAATCAATTATAATACACAACTAATTAATTAATTTATTCAATATATATATTTATATTTATATATATATATATATATATATATATATATATATATATATTTCACTCCTTATTTTATAACTATTATTTTATTTGCATAACTTCTGAGTGACTGCGTGACCATATATTTTATTTTATTTGTACATGTAAATGACGACATATGTATCATGATTTGAAACACCGATATACAATAATTGAAGGCTTATGCAGAAGAAATTGGTACATCAAATATTGGACCACATTGTATACTTGTCCTTCTCTACTCACTCTGTGTAGCATGAGGACAAACACTGCTATACAATTAATTGAAGACTTATAATAAAATAAATAAAATAAAATTGAAAGCTGATCCATATTTCCATTCAGTTAGCCACGTGTCGATAGCAGATAAAGTTGCAATTTATTTACTTTATAAACATAACCCATGGGATTTATCAGTTTATACAAATGGATAAAACGTGAAACCTGCAATTTGCCCACAATTAACATGAGATGCAAATACAATAAAGAGTTCCGAGATTCTGGAATACTAAGTATGTTCAATGTACAAAAATTTGATATATTTCTTCCTACGAGCAGAAGAAGAAATGAAAAAAAGATACTAAATTTGTATATAAATTTTTAATGACTAATAATATAAACTTTTATTAAAAAATCAAATTACTAGATATAAAATTATTGTCAAGAAAAGAAAAATACACAATAAAAATATAAAATAAAATTGTTTAAACATTATATATAAAAAATATACAATGAAAGTAAGAAAAAAACATTATATAAATAAATCTCACGTGTATGTGAATATAATAAACACCTAACAGTATGGAAAAGTAAGAAGTCTTACAATATTGATATTGAGAAGTTCGCTAGGTATACAGTATTCTTTAAAGTGTTGAAAAGATTTTTTTATTGCTTGGTGAGAGTAATTACAAAGATATTATGTGGCTGAAATTATACATGTAGATGTAGATATAAAAGTGCGAGTCAAAATCTATTTTTTTTAGAGCATCTTTTTTATGGAGTAAGATTTAATTATTTTAAATAAGCCTAATTATTTTTCAAAAATTATCTTTTATTTTAAAGAGAATAAAAGACAAAATATTAAAATAATAGATAAGATTTGTTAAAAAATATATATTTCATTGATTTTTAATTATTTCTTATTTTAAGAGATAGAGAATAAAAAGATATTTTATTTGTTTTTAATCTTTAAATTAAATTTGAGATTAAATCAATGAATTAAGTTATAAATCTAAATTTTATTTAAATATAATAAAATATTAATTTTAAAACTATATATTATAATTTTAAAATAAAAATGTATATATATATATATATATATGCATTCTGTAAAGTGAAATTTCCAACTTGTGCCAACTTGAGTTGGTGGCTCCTTCTTTCTTACTCTCGTTAACTTAATTCATTATACATAGATGAGATCAACATGGTCTTATTATAATTTATTCAATTGTTATCGTCTAGTTCTTTAAATTATTATTCGAAAGCTTTTTAAGATAATTTTATGAAGGTAACAAATGTTTCGAGGAGATTTATAATCGGATAATATATAAGTATATAATTTTTATATATGACTATGTAACTCAAAACATAGAGAATGCATATAAAAATATAATTTTCATATAAATATTTTATGATATTTTTTAAAGTTATATTAATTTTCTCTGATACTATATATATAAAATGTGAAATTCTTTTCCTCTTATTTCAATATTTTTAGTTGTAAAAATATCATAGAATTGTGTGGTGAGAATAGAGCATTTGAATTAAATTAAAGATGACCATAATCAGCTACCAACAGTACCCACAGTTAGCTACCAACAGTACCCACAATTTTGTGGTCAATATTTTACCAGCAATTGGCAAAAAAAAAAAAAAAAAAAAGAAAGAAAGAAAAGAAAGGTGAAGCACATTCCTAACTACTAAAATGGATTTAAAGGTTCTAATTTTTATGACACTACACTCCGTTTATAAAAGCTTGCATCCCTAGTTTCAGTGTCTAACCACTCTCAGTATCTCTTTTGTTCTTTCTCAAACAGCAATTCAAACATGGCCTCATCATCTCCCTCTCTAGTGTTTACAGTTCGGAGGTGCCAACCTGAGTTGGTGACTCCAGCTACACCAACTCCACGCCAACTTAAACCACTATCCGACATAGATGATCAAGAAGGTCTTCGTTTTCATGTTCCAATGGTACAAATTTATCCAAACGAACCATCAATGGCAGAGAAAGACCCGGTTGAAGTTATTCGGAAGGCACTGGCACAAACACTTGTGTTCTATTATCCATTTGCGGGCAGGCTCAGGGAAGGGCCTGATCGCAAATTGATAGTGGATTGTAATGGGGAAGGTGTGTTGTTCATTGAGGCTGACGCAGACGTAACACTTGATGAGTTTGGTGATGCTCTCCAACCTCCATTCCCATGCTTCCAAGAACTGCTATGTGATGTTCCTGGCACTCAAGAAATTACTAACACTCCCCTTCTTGTTGTACAGGTTCCATATACATTATTCATAATCTTATTAGTTGCTTGTTTTTAGAAAGGAAAAATATGATCGTCCACCTAAAATGTTAAGTAGCATCTAGTCTGAGAAAGAAACAGAAAGTGCCGGTATATAATAAGTGATCATAAAAAGAGACGGAGAAATAAAATAATTTCAGTTAACTTACTCATAATTAATATATATATATATATATATATATATATATATATTATTAATTTTTTCTTTTTCTTTTATATTTTACAACTAATTATTCTATTAAATACTTTTTATATTAAAAAAAGGACGAGGTTCAAATATTACCACTGTGAACAAAATCCTTTAAATTTATGACAACTTGTGGTAGGTTGGTTATAAATTTTTTAATAAGCACTTATTTGATCCTAAAAAAAATTATTGTTATTTAATTTTTAGAAATGTGAAATTTTAAAAAAATAAATTCTAAATATAATTAATTTTTTAATTAAATTATAATTTTTATCATTAAAATATAATATCAGGTAATTCAATTCTTAAAATATAAAAAATATTATAATAATTTTAAAAAATTTAAAAAATTTAATTATTATAATTTTTTCACTAAATATATTCATTTATTATCATACAATTACAAAACATTTATTATTAATAAGATTTTTAAGTTAATTTTATTTAAATCAACAAAGTTAAAATGATATTTTATGTACGAATAGGTAACCTTGAAAATTAACATTAAAAAATCAACTTTATTTTACCATTAACATCAATATATTATCTAATACTCTCACATAGGTGGAGTTATGTTTATACATAAGAGGTCGTACCCTAAATATATATATATATATATATATATATATATATATATGAATTAAATTTTAGTCATTCTAAATTCATTTTAGTCTGAAGGTTAAAAAAATGAATTATTGTCATTTGCCAAAAAAACCAAAAAACGGTAAAATTAAAAATAATAAAAATAAAAATAGCCCTTCCTAACATTACAACCTAGTTCCGTCACTCCGCTCACGTAACATAAATATACATATTTTATAATCGGTTATCTCTGAATTGTATTTCTCTATTAAATATTTTTTTTTAGAAAAATTTCACTTCAATTCAATTAATTTCTTGAGTAAAATTCTATTAATTTTATGTATCTGTTGTTCATAATTTATCCTATTTCTTAAACTTCTATCGATGTTTATTCCAGGTATTCTTGGTGTGGCATGTTAGAAGCAGAATTTATGAATTTGTTGACCTTGCAAATTAAATGCAGGTTACACGACTCAAGTGTGGTGGTTTCATTCTGGCTATACGCCTGAATCACACCATGACCGATGGACCTGGACTTGTACAATTGTTGAACGCTTGGGCTGAAATTGCTCGAGGTGCAACTAAACCTTCCATTGTACCTGTGTGGCACAGAGAACTCCTAATGGCAAGAGATCCACCTCGCATTACATGCAACCATCGTGAATACGAGCAGGTCGAAGGAGCCATCACTTCAAATGAAAACGACATGGTTCAAAAATCATTCTTCGTTGGACCCGTCGAAGTAGCTACCCTTCGTCGTTTGATTCCCCATCATCTTCAAAAATGTAGCACATTTGATTTGACCACAGCATGCATATGGCGGTGTCGCACAAAAGCATTGCAGATAGAAGCAGATGAGGATGTTCGCATGATGTGCATAGTAAACGCACGTGGTCGGTTAAACCCTCCGTTGTTACCTGTTGGTTATTACGGCAACGGTTTTGCATACCCTGCGGCAGTAACCACCGCAGGGAAGCTTTGCGGAAGTCCATTTGGGTATGCAGTGGAGTTAATAAATAAAGTGAAACGTGAGGTGACTGAAGAGTATATGCATTCTGTGGCAGATCTAATGGTTCTTAAGGATCGATGTCTTTTTACAGTTGCAAGGTCTTTTGTTGTGTCAGATTTGACACGTGCTAGGATGAGAGATGTGGATTTTGGGTGGGGCAATGCTGTGTATGGTGGTGTGGCCAAAGGTGGAGCAGGGGTGTTTCCAGGAGTAAGCTTTTACAATTCGTTTAAGAATGGAAAAGGAGAAGAAGGTTTTGTATTTCCGATTCTGTTGCCCGCTGAAGCTATGGAAAGGTTTGCTAAAGAGTGGAGGGACATACATAGGAACCAAAATGAAAGCGGTGATGCTAACGTTATCTTGTCTAATTTGTAACTTGTAGAGTAGTTATAAACGTACGGTATGTGCGGGTAATGTGATGCATTGCATAATATGTAAGACATGTAACTATCATAATGCTCTAAACTAATTAGAATAATAATATATTTAGAATAAATGGTGAAAGCTAAAATAAATAAACATACTTGTACGTGGAACACAGTAATTTTAAATTTGTGGAACATCATTATTCTAAACTCTCACTCACTCGTTTAGTTGAGTATTTTTTAATTGAATAAAGAAGTAGGTGTGGTGATACGATATTTAGAGCACTTCATTTTATTTATATTTATAGAGTCTAGAGTCTGTTCATAACAAAATTTCAACGAAAAGATATTAAGAATAAAGTTGATTGCTCAAAGGAGATTGAATGTGGGAGTTAAATGAACTAGAATTAGAAAACATGTTAGATCAAGATGATTAACGATTCTAAGTTTTGATTAATTACAAGACAGACGGAATCAAGCGCTCAAGACTTGCTAAGACGAAACCAGCACAGACGAAAGAAGACCCTTCAAAGACGAAGTTATGCGTCTGTCTCAAAGCCAAGTCATCAGACGAAACTACAGACGAAACCTTCAGACAGAACCTCAAGCTTACTCCTTCAGTCTGAAGATATATATCGTTTGTCCAAGAAGTGAAGCAAATCGCGCCAAGATTTCAAATCTAAAGAAGTACTCATTAGAAGCATTCAAGATCAGTATAGGGATTCGTGCTTACACATGCAACTCAAAAAGGTCTTTACCTTTTGTCAAAGTCTTTGTACAAGTCAGAAAAGGTACTGCACACGCAATCTAATCCGCTGCACAAGCCATCAATCAATCAAGTATTGTCTGACACTTTTTTGGAAAGATCTCAAGTAAATCTTCAACGGCATTCTAATGAGTCTAACGGTTATCTGAAGATGGTGCCTATTTAAAGGACTTCTCTTCACCTAAAACAAGTTGGCGAAAACGCTTCTATCATTCTATCCTCTGTGATTTCACTCATACTTCTGTTTGTACCTCATTGTAAAACCCTCTCTACGTAGAGGAATCCTTCTGTTTTAAAATATCTTTTTAAAATCCACTTGTGTGGTGTTAGCCTGTGGAGGCTGGGTTCAAAGAATACCTTTGTTGTTTAGCCTGAGAAGGCTGTGTTCAAAGAATATCGGTGTATAGCCAGAAGTGGCTGGGTGCAAAGAATACTTGTAACCTTTTCACGGTTGGTAATGAAAACTCAGTAGTTTCTGAGTAACTAGACGTAGTCTTGAAGAGACGAACCAGTATAAAAATATTCGTGTTCTATATCAATATTGTTGAACTAACGGGGATAACTTAAAACATAACGTCTGTCAACTAAAATCAACTTTTGAAGTAAAACACTGTTTTGTCTGTACCCCTTTTCAAAACCACAGACGAAAGGATTTAAATTTTAAATTAACACAATTCAACCCCTTCCCCTTCTTGTGTTTTGTATTTTACAGTTTGGTATCAGAGCTCAACCTCTAAGGGTTAAGCGCTTAACAGCTGCTAGAGGAAAAGATCCAACATGGACTCACAAGGGCCTTCGTTCTTATCCGGAGGAGCTTCGATGAACAAACCTTCAGCGTTCTCTGGAGATGATTACCCATACTTGAAAATTTGCCGACAGATAGAGATGTACATCAAGTCAACCCAATACAGATTATGGAACATAATCACTGAAGGAGATATTCTCATCATGAAGCCAGAAAAAGAATGGGGAAGTGAAGAATATTCAATCATGGAGCTAAACAATAAAGCCAGATACGCTCTCATGTGCGCACTCTCCAGAACTGAATACAACAGATTTTATGCCTACAAAACTGCTAAAGAATTATGGGATGCTCTCAAAATCTCATATGAAGGCACGGAGGACGTCAGAATGAGAAAAGCTGTCACTCTTCAAAGAGAATATGAAATGTTCTCCATGAAGAAAGGAGAGTCAATCGATATGATGTTTGGGAGATTCCAAACAATATTGAATGGACTCACTGCTCTGGGAATCACCTTCACAAAGGCCCAGAACAATATGAAACTTCTGGATAGTCTCCCACCTCCTTGGGAAGCTATGTCTACGGCCATCTCTGTTGGAAGGGATATGAAGACATTAACTCTAGATGAGTTAATTGGTGCTCTAAGGGTACATGAGGTACTCTTATGTAAAAGGGACAAGATCAAGATTCAAGAGCCTATAGCTCTTCCGTCTGTCAACACCACTCCCGAAGAAGACTCTGTCAAGAAGGACAGAAAGAAGAAGATGAAGATTCTGAAGGCTAACTCAACAAAATCGAAATCGTCTGATGGTTCGTCTAAAGACGAAATTTCTCTTATGACCAGACGCTTTAAGAGGATGATGATGAAAAGGGGGAGAGGTCAACGCTTCTTCAAGAAGAAGGAGAGAAAGCTCCTTGAGAAATCATCAAACAAGGAGGAAAGCACAAAGATTGTGTGCTATGAATGCAGAAAACCGGGGCATATGAGGTCAGAATGCCCCAGGCTGAAAAAGAGGTGGAACCCTCGTAAAGATAAAGGAAAGAAGAGCTTACTGACTTGGGAAGACAAGAAAAGCTCGTAGGAATCTCCATCAAGAAAAGAAACAAATAACATCTGTCTCATGGTCGGAGACCATGTCTCACTTTGAGGTAAATGACACTCAAACTTCTTCATCCTCCTCTTCTCTCAAAGTCCGAATCGAATCAGAAGAAATGTCATATGATACACTTCTAGCTAACTCTCACTTTATTGCTGAGCAATACAAAACCTGCAAAACCAAGCTGAAACAAACCTTGGAAGAAAATGCAATTTTAAAATCTGAAAAAGAGTTACTAGAAAAGAAAGTATCAGATGCTATTTCATCTGAATCTGAAAAAGATATTTTCATTCTTGAGATTGAAAGATTAAAGAAAGAAAATAAGTCCTTAACCAAGTTTACAAAGGGATCCTCCATGATTGAAAATATTTTAAATTATGGAAGGTCACCTAGCGATAAAAGTGGACTTGGTTATGTTAAAGAGACAGACGGAAAGAAAAATAAATCTGTTTCGTCTGCTCAGAAGAAGAGAAACTATAACAAGGTTCCTAACAACTACAAGAAGGCTAAAATTACAAACAAAAAGAAACCTTCTGTAACTAACAAAAAAGGACCCAAAAAGATTTGGGTACCAAGGTCACTCATTATTCCTGTTGCAAATATCCTTAATAGGAAAAGAGAGGACTTCAAGTTGGTACCTGGACAAATGGATGCTCACGATACATGACGGAGACTGTCTATGTTCCAAGACCTCGACCAAGTAAAGGGTCCGCTCTCCTACGCTCGGAAAAGGTAAAATCCTTGGTATTGGGACTGTTGGTAAGACACCTAATCCACTTATCCAGAATGTCTCTTATGTTAAAGGTCTCAACTTCAATCTACTTAGCATAAGTCAATTTTGTGACAGTGGATATGAAGTAGTTTTTAACTTTGATGAATGTGTAGTTAAAAACAAAGACAAATCCACTCTGTTCATTGGGAAAAGGAAGAACAACCTCTATGAGGTATGTCTTTCTGACCTTAGTAATCAGAATGTGACATGTTTGATTTCAGCAGATGATGAACGAGATATTTGGCACAAAAAGCTTGGACATTTAAGTCTCAAGTATATTTGAAAAAATTTTAAAAAGGATCTTGTAAAAGGTCTGCCAAAAATATCTTGGAAATCCAATCGTCTGTGTGAATCTTGTCAGCATGGGAAACAATTCAAAGCTTCTTTTAAATCGAAAAATGTTGTTTCCACGACAAGACCACGAATCAAGTTACATATTGATCTCTTTGGACCTACTCAGACTGAAAGTCTTGGAGGGAAAAGATATGGATTTGTAATTGTAGATGACTATACTAGATTTACATGGGTATACTTCCTAGCACATAAACATGAGTCATTCAGTGTTTTTGAAATATTCTGCAAACGTGTTCAAAAAGAAAAAGGAATATGTATTGCGTCTGTTAGGAGCGACCATGGAACAGAATTTGAAAATTCTGAGTTCAATACCTTTTGTTTTGAAAATAGTATCTTTCACAATTTTTCATCTCCAAGAACTCCTCAGCAAAATGGAGTTGTGGAAAGGAAAAATCGTACCTTACAGGAAATGGCTAGAACTTTGTTGCATGAAAGCTCTCTTTCAAAATATTATTGGGCAGAGGCAATTAATACTTCTTGTTATATTCAAAACAGAATATTGATAAGACCAATATTGAATAAGACTCCATATAAACTATGGAAAGGAAGAAGACCCAATATTTCTTATTTCCATCCATTTGGATGTGAATGTTTCATTTTAAACACCAAAGATCATCTTGGAAAATTCGATTCAAAAGTGGTGAAGGGATTCTTACTTGGATATTTCAATACGTCTAAGGCCTATAGAGTATTTAACTCTAAGACGCAAGTTATAGAGGAATCAATTCATGTAAAATTCCAAGATAACTCAAAGGCTGATAAGGAAATATCAGACCTAGAAAATTTATTTGATAATTTGCAGATTACTCCCTCGACTCAAGGAAATGTTCCGTCTGAACAACCTCTCACAGACACAAGAGCAGACGATAGAAACTCAGACGAACCCTCTTTGTCTGACCCTCATAAGACTGATGATCATGCGCCTGTCAAATCTTGGAAATTCACCTCAAATCACACTCAGATTTGATCATTGGAGATAAATCTCAAGGTGTTCAAACAAGATCAAAAGTGAAGAATATCTCAAGCTATGCTCTTGTATCAGAAATAGAACCCAAGAATATTGAAGATGCTCTTCAAGACAATGACTGGATCTTGGTTATGGAAGAAGAACTTAATCAGTTCACCAGAAATGACGTCTGGACCTTAGTTGAGAAACCAAAGAACAAAAGTATCATTGGCACTAGATGGGTGTTCAAAAACAAGCTCGATGAAGCTGGTAAAGTGGTAAGGAACAAAGCAAGGTTAGTAGCACAAGGGTATAATCAACAATAAGGTATAGATTTCACTGAAACTTTTGCTCCTGTAGCTAGATTGGAAGCTATTAGAATTTTACTTGCC
Organism: Hylodesmum podocarpum; assembly: GCA_026586105.1. Taxonomy (NCBI): domain Eukaryota; kingdom Viridiplantae; phylum Streptophyta; class Magnoliopsida; order Fabales; family Fabaceae; genus Hylodesmum; species Hylodesmum podocarpum. The sequence goes on along the minus strand of JALJEV010001298.1, from coordinate 3,034,688 downwards.
TTTGCTGCTCATAAGAATATCATTCTATATCAAATGGACGTAAAAAGTGTTTTTCTAAACGGTTTTATTGAAGAGGAAGTATATGTAAGACAACCTCCTGGATTTGAGAGTTCATCTCAACCAGATCATGTTTTCAAACTAAAAAAGGCATTATATGGTCTTAAACAGGCTCCTCGAGCTTGGTATGAAAAACTAAGTTCCTTTCTTCTTCAAAATGATTTTTCAAGAGGGAAGGTCGATACTACTCTCTTCAAGAAAAGCGTTTCAAAAGACTTTATTATTGTTCAAATATATGTAGATGATATAGTCTTTGGAGTAACTAACGAATCTTTGTGCAAGGATTTCTCTAAGTTAATGCAGGAAGAATTCGAGATGAGCATGATGGGAGAATTGAAGTTTTTCTTAGGACTTCAAATCAAACAGACTAAACAAGGCATATATATTCATCAACAGAAGTATACAAAGGAACTTCTAAAGAAATTCAAAATGGAAAATGTCAAACCAATGAAAACTCCCACGCATTTGTCTGGAGTCAGTCTCAACAAAGATGAATCAGGTAAGACCATTGATCAGACGGTATACAGAGGTATGATTGGATCTCTTCTCTATCTCACTGCTAGTAGACCTGACATTATGTTTAGTGTCTGTCTATGTGCACGCTTTCAATCTGATCCTAGAGAATCACATTTACAAGCTGTTAAACGCATTTTAAGATATCTTATTGGAACTACTAATCTTTCTCTCTTTTATAAGAAAAATAGTGATTTCAATTTAAGTGGCTATTGTGATGCTGATTATGCTGGAGATAAAGTGGAGAGAAAAAGCACAAGTGGTGGATGCCAGTTTCTTGGTTCATCACTAATCTCTTGGTCAAGCAAGAAGCAAAACTCCATTGCACTCTCAACCACTGAAGCAGAATATATTGTTGCGGCAGGGTGTTGCTCACAACTACTTTGGGTAAAACATCAACTTGAGGATTACTCCAGGTTTGAAACTCAAATACCAGTATTTTGTGATAAAACAAGTGCAATAAATCTCAGCAAAAACCCTATTCAACATTCAAAAGTGAAGCATATTGAAATCAAATTTCATTTCATAAGAGATTATGTTCAAAAAGGTATTTTCAATGTACAGTTTGTTCAAACTGATTTTCAATGGGCAGATATCTTTACAAAAGCTTTAGACGAAACTCGCTTTAATTTCATTAAAGAAAATTTAGGAATTATCTCTTTAATTGATTAAGTTTTCCCTTTCGTCTGAGCATTTCATTTCATCTGTACCCTTGTATATGTTTTCGTGTTAAGACGAAACTTTGCGTCTGATCAAGTTGAATCAGTCTGAGGAAATTCGACAGACGCAAGGATATTATTTAAATATTTTAAAGTTAAGTGTGCAGGGACAAATTAAAAGTAGCAATAAATGTGTCTGTCATTTATTGTACTATTCTAAGACTTTGAGAAGCACACGCTGTGAATTGCAGAAGTCAAATCAATCATTAAAAGGGCAATGATAGGGACACGTCAAATCAGGGGCGATTTAAAATTCTTCCGTCTGATGAATCACAACCGTTTCAGTTTTGACTATTAAATACTCTTAAAGTTCACACTTTTATTCTTTACTGCATTCACACTTTCTCTGAATATTCTACTCACAAAACTTAACTCTCTCTTTTTCAAACCTAACAATGGCCGTCGAGAATACCAAGGCAACCGAAGCAACCTTCTTCGCTCAAGATCTCTTCTTGCCCAGCAAGTAGATATCGAGAGAGACTGTTGAAAGCATCTCAGAAAGAGTAGCAAAGATGCTGATACATAACGGATGGATGGAGTTCGCAGAGATGAGAGGGTCATGGCTGATGGAGGCCTATGCTGAGTTTTGGAGTGACGCAAGGGAGTTTGAAGATGGTATTATTGGTACCATTGATAACAAGGAGTATATTATTACAATAGATTCCATTGCTGAAGCCGGAAGCTACAAGGCAGAAGGGCATTTTTAACAGCGCTGACTGGATGAAACGTGAATCTGAAGAGCACGTAGACAAGATTATCTACGGGAAGATCCACAGCTCCGAAGATTCCAAGTTTTTGAGATCAGGGAATCTTTGTCCCACTGCAAGAATCATCCACAACCTCCTTTACAACATCTTCACCCCAAGAACTGGCTCACGAGACAACGTGAGTACTCGAGACAGATTTTGCATCTTCTACTGTCTGAGGAAAGCGAGGATGAGTCTCCCTCACATCATTCTTGACCACTGGATAAGTGCGTTAAAGAATAGGAACATCCGTAGGAAGAGTAGTATTCCCTACGCCACCCTCTTCACCAAAATCATCATCAACCAAGGCTTTGATGTCACTGGCGTCGTGTGGCACAAAGAAGGCAAGGAAGTCAAAGGAAGCACCTTTGCCAAGATGCATCTGAACCCTGGCTTCCTTCAACACTCTGCAAGTGAAGAAGAAGTTCCCCTTTCACCAATCACCAAAGACCCCCCACACAGAGCTCGCATCAAACACCAGAACCCAAACACGAACCCAAACACAAGCTCAAACACAATCCCAAACACCAGACCGAACACAAACCCAAACACCTTTACCTCTTCCACCCGTGGTTATTTCTGAAGTCCCTTTTGAAGATGCTCTAGAGGAGCCTCTTAAGAAGAAAAAGAGGACTATAAGAATAAAGCACGTTGCAGCTAAGACACAAGAAAAGACGATATCCCCAAGTGAAGATGAAGGGGCTAAGCTATCGTCTAAAGAAATTTCGTCTGTTAAAATACTCTCAGACGAAGAGAAGCAGAGGAAAGCAGCCGAAGAAAAAGCAAGAGCCAAAGAAATCGCTCTTCAAAAGGCTGCCAAAGGCAAAGAAAAGATGAAGCAGAAGCTTGCGTCTGTTGTTGTTGGTGAAACAGACGAAGAAAAACAATTGAAAGAGGCTAAGAGGGTCTCTATGTTGCTTCATGCTGAACGAGAAAGAATCTTTCTTGAAAGCGTTAGGGGCATTGGATCGTCTGAAGGTGCGTCTGCTCCAAAGAACTTCGTAGGCATGAACAAAGGAAAAACCGCGCCAGATCCAGAAGGATAATGCCCAGTTAGCAGAGGAGTTGGAGACCATGCTCAATGATGAAGTCTCTACTATGGAGGTTTCTCCATCAACACTCCAAGACGAACATAGGACAATTGTATCTGATCCTATTGTTGCGTCTCCTCTCAACGCTGCCTTTGAACAGACGATACCTGCTGCATCTGAAGAAGCATCCCACCAACAGACGATGATGATTCCGTCTGAAGAAATACTTGTTGAAGACATAAGTTCTTCGTCTGATGAAGAACATATGGAGGTAATAAAGGTGGATGCATCATGGGTGAGATCTCAAGCCGAAGTTATCAATCCTGAAGATCTACCACCCAATCACAAGACGGACTATTCGTTCCTCAATGAATTAGTCATGAGACGCTTTGCTGAAAGCTCTTGTGCTGAAAGACCAGTCAAGCCTGACTGGATTCTTGGAGAGAAGATTGAAGATATCTCCAACGATGGTGAACCGTCTGAGTCTGTTGAAGATGGTCACTTGGCAGACGATGAAGACTGCTTTATAAAGGACACTCCCTATATTGAGTTGAGAAACCTCTATCGGTATAGAGGCAAAAAGGGTTTTCAACTGGGGAGATTTGTCAATCCCATCGTCTATCACAAACCCCTGAAACCAGTAGATTTCAAAGAAGATTCCATCTACACTCCTGAAGAGCAACGCGAATGGCTGAAGCGTCTGCCCTGGGATATACTGGCCACCTTAGACATTAAGGATTTAGAAGATATAAAGAGGTACAAGGATCATCTAGCTAAGTCGGTGATTGAAGGACCAGCTCTTGGCTATGAACCCCACATCCCTTTCAGAGAAAACATCAAGTGGAAGGTTCAACATGAAATCAACGCACCTGCATTTCACCACTGCAGATATGGAGATTCTGGCTCCACCATCTATGAGCCAAAGGATTGTTCACATTGGCATGTCGACGCCATTGATCGCCATGATCTTGTACCATTCACAATTCCCATGAATCAAACTGAGTATGTAGGTCTAGGACATACTCTTGGAATTGTTCTTCCCTGGACAAGACCCCATTGTTCAGGAATTAGCCCCCGCTACTCCATTCTACTCAGAGAATTTGAAGACCCTGAAGAATTTGCTCACGCCCTACCTGGAGACTATAATGCTGCTTTTAAGCTTATGGCCAGTGGCTACAGGAGAGAAGAAAAGGCTAGAATGGAATCTATCCATCATATATGTAGAAGAGCAACAAAGGAAATGAGAGATTGCCCCTTTATGTTGGGATCTCAATTTTCCTCTATCGTCTTAGAAGAAACGAAGTTCTTCATAACCTTAGATCGAAAACGACCCTGCTTGGTCAAGTTTTTGGCTAAGGAAAAGGAAAAGAAGATTCCGTCTGTCCCCAAGACGTTCAAGTTTGCAAGGCACATCCCCCGGCGACTTCCGTCTGCTGTATACTCGCATCTCAAATCTCTTCAAACTCATGCCTCAAGACCTATTAATCCGAAGATTCAAAGGATGATAGAAGATCATGAAGCCACCTCCACGTTCTGTTCTGGAACTTCATTTGATGAAGATTCCACCATCTGTGGCAGGGTGTATCCTAGAGAAGCCTTCGCTTATACTCATCCATCATAGGAGCATCCGAATCTTGAACTTTCTGTACCCACAAAGATGTACTCTTGGCAATGGGACAGAAACTTCACTGCATACCTCACTCTTCCACTCTTCACTCTGCGTCTGAAGAGGACTCCAACAGTGTTCATCATAGATGACACTATGCCTATCATGGAAGAGCCTCAAACACCGCAAGTAGAGATTGATGATACGGTAGAGGTTAATGATAAGGTGGAGGTTACTGAGGCTGACGCAAAGGACGCTACTGAGTATAATACTCTAAAGCGTAAATATGATGTCTTAGAAGAGGATTGCGAGCATCTGAAGCTAAAGAATAAAGAGCTTGAAGACAATCAACCCTCTCTCACATCTGAGGTGCAGCAGCTGAAGGACATTGTCATGAGCCTTCTTCAAAAGAAGCCTAAACCTTCTTCTTGATCGTGTTTTTGATGATTCTCAACCCAAGGGGGAGAAAGAAAAGAGAAAGAAGAAAGGTCATGCTAAGGGGGAGTCTTCGTCTGAAGGGGAACAAAGGGTCAAAATGCAAGTTAAGGGTGAGCTTCGTCTGAGGGGGAGCAGAGGCAAATTGTTTTATGTTTTTACTTGTACTATTCTTGTAATTTATATTATTTTATTCTTTAATTGAACATTCTGAATGTACCATGTATACTTGAATAAAACTGAATTACATCACATTGATATAACATATATTATAAAGAGGTATTTTTTTCAGAAAACATCGTCTTGATGTAATTCTGGCTATTTGAGACTTTATGTTTCTGTCTAACCATGTCTTATGCAGATGTTTTTGGTATGGTCTGTAATCATCAAAAAGGGGGAGATTGTTAGATCAAGATGATTAACGACTCTAAGTTTTGATTAATTACAAGACAGACGGAACCAAGCTCTCAAGACTTGCTAAGACGAAACCAGCACAGACGAAAGAAGACCCTTCAAAGACGAAGTTATGCGTCTGTCTCAAAGCCAAGTCATCAGACGAAACTACAGACGGAACCTCAAGCTTACTCCTTCAGTCTGAAGATATATATCGTCTGTCCAAGAAGTGAAGCAAATCGCGCCAAGATTTCAAATCTAAAGAAGTACTCATTAGAAGCATCCAAGATCAGTATAGGGATTCGTGCTTATACATGCAACTCAAAAAGGTCTTTACCTTTTGTCAAAGTCTCTGTACAAGTCGAAAAAGGTCTTTAACGCACACGCAATCTAATCCGCTGCACAAGCCATCAATCAATCAAGTACTGTCTGACACTTTTTTTGAATGATCTCAAGTAAATCTTCAACGGCATTCTCATGAGTCTAACGGTTATCTAAAGATGGTGCCTATTTAAAGGACTTCTCTTCACCTAAAACAAGTTGGTGAAAACGCTTCTATCATTCTATCCTCTGTGATTTCGCTCATACTTCTGTTTGTACCTCATTGTAAAACCCTCTCTGCGTAGAGGTACAGACAGTATGTATGGGATTAGCTGCTTCAATGGGATCCTTTATTTTGGCAGGAGGGGAAATTACCAAACGTTTAGCATTCCCTCACGCTTGGCTTCCTTGTTCATAGACAAAGCTGATTCGGAATCTTCTGTTTTAAAATATCTTTTTAAAATCCACTTGTGTGGTGTTAGCCTGTGGAGGCTGGGTTCAAAGAATATCTTTGCTGTTTAGCCTGAAAAGGCTGTGTTCAAAGAATATCGGTGTATAGCCAAAAGTGGCTGGGTGCAAAGAATACTTGTAACCTTTTCACGGTTGGTAGTGAAAACTCAGTAGTTTTTGAGTAACTGGACGTAGTCTTGAAGAGACGAACCAGTATAAAAATATTCGTGTTCTATATCAATATTGTTGAACTAACGGGGATAACTTAAAACATAACGTCTGTTCACTAAAATCAACTTTTGAAGTAAAACACTGTTTCGTCTGTACCCCTTTTCAAAACCACAGACGAAAGGATTTAAATTTCAAAATAACACAATTTAACCCCCCTTCTTGTGTTTTGTATTTTACAAAACGGTTTCCTACAAAATCTCAACCGAGAATCTTGAATTTATTTGTAATCGATTTGTTATGGGCTAAATAGATTACAACTGAATTTATTTTCATAATAAATAATAAATAAATAAAAAATAAGATGAACGTGAGACAGTGAAATAGGAACGTGAACATTTAAGAAAAATCATTAAAATAGAAGAATTATTATAAGTATATTTAAGAAGAGAGAATAAGAGAAACTTTTAAACACGAAAGTTCATGTTGAAGACTCTTCTTATACTTATAATTCTTATAATCTTCTGTTAATTATAAAGAAATGAATCTTCTATTAATTATAAAGAAATGAAGTGTAAATCATATTTGACGGTCTTGTAAGTTATCGGTTAAAGTGTATTTTTTTTTAAATGTGTGCATAACATCTTATTTAGAAGACCAGTAAGCTCAAAGAGTGAAATAAGTAGAAGTGAATGAATTTAAATTCAAGTTCACATTAATTCACATTTGAAATTTAAATTTAATTTGAGTTAAATTTAAATTTCAAATTATGAATCTAAGTTGATTTAGTTAAAGTAGATTTTCACTTGGAAAAGAATCCATGCCTAATTCAAGAGAAAAAGATAATTAAGTGGAAAGTCACACATAACCTTGAGAGTGACATGTAACACTCTTCAAAGTGCATGTATACTTGAGTCTTTGAACTTATGTTTTTTATTCATTAACTGTACTTTAATGTGGTTTAACTCCCTCTTCGAGCTTTCCTAAGTCTATAAATGCTTTGGATAAAATTGATGTGAAACAATGAATAAGCATTTCGCTTAAGAGAAACTTCTATTTTCTTCCTTTGGAAGGTTTCTTCAATCTTTTCAATAGTTTCTTATACTAGTGTGACTGTTCCTTTTAGGCTTATTAGTGAATTCATTGTGCTTTCTTCCATTTTTAAACCTCCTCCACCTTTTATCTTTTTGGTTACATATACTTTATTCCATAGTTTGGCCGAGACTCCATTGATGACTCCATTAAAGATGTGTTGAAGAAGCTAAACAGGGAAATTCATCAAGATCTTATGAAACTCATTCATTATGCTTGTATAAGATAGAAGAAAAAACAAGAATTAAATCATGTTTCCTTCATTAGAAGTGTGAGGTTAGATCTTTATAAAAAGATAAAACGGATTTATTCTTTAACAGAAGAGTAATAAGGAGTTAATGATAAGAATGAAATGATCAAAATAATTGTGAAAGGTGAAGTGACAATGGAGGATATGCATTTTGTGGCAGGTCTAATGGTTATTAAGGGACGATGGTGCTTATTTACAATGACAAGGTCTTTTATTGTGTCGGATTTGAGACATAATATTGGTTTCAAACAAATTGATTTTGGGCGGGGTAAGACACTATATGGACCCTTTCATGCAGTTATATATGTATCTTGTGCCGCATGAGAATGCAAAAGGAGAAGAAGGTACAGTAATACCCATTTTATTGCCTTCCAAAGTTATGGTCAAATTTGAAAACGAATTAGATTAGATTACATGCTTGACAACCAAAACCAACGTACTACTACTGCTGGTGAAGGTTTGGGTCAATTTACCGAGAATTATTTTAACTTAAACCACGGGTCAAGTTGAAATCTCAAGCATATACATGCATTATATATGGAAGGAAGAATTTTATCGCCTATAATTACATAGTTGTATATAAAAGATAAGTTAATTTGTCGATCGGGATAAATCAATCCGTATATCATGTAAATATATATTTTAATAGCTTTCACATGTGATAATATAAACAAATTTTATTTACACTCTAAGGTATCATTTGGGACACAAAATTTGGAAGCTAAAATTAAAAGTGAAAGAATATAGGATGAAAAATATTGCTGGATCCATGTATAATTGCATTCTATCATTTATACAAGAAAAGAGGAATGAAACATTAAAGGTAGAGTTGATAGGAAACATTAAGAAAAGAGTTGATTAATCTAAATCTCACATAGAAATGGGGTGAGTGCAGTGAGAAATCGTATCCCAATAAATGGGCCTTGCAAAATGGTTAGAACGAGCCAAACACATAATTACGAAATCAGTTACACCCCATCAAAAATAACTTTACTTTGAACATGCTAATTAATTGGTGAATATACTCGTAATATATATTATTTTTTTCTTTTCACGTTTTAAAATTAATTATTACATTAATTATAATATATATTAAACAAGTTAATTTATTTATAAAATATATATATTTATTAATTTTTTATTTTATAACTAATTATCTAATTATCTATCTATTATAATTTTTTTGACCAAAAGTTTAATTTTCAATGTTCCACGTTGGCCATTGTCTGGGGAGAATCATTTTATAACAATTTAATTTATGCAAGCTTGGAGTAGAGAGCACAACTTTATCAAGCCAAGGGAGGCAAGTAACACCACTTTAATCGGCAAGCTTTGTCTATTATTACAACTGTAGCTTGAGGAAGGCTATTATAATTTGTCACTAATTCCTATTTTCCAACCAATTATTCTGTTAATTTAATCTCCATTTTTAATTTCTTATATTTTCCAATGGCTAAAACTATATATTAGAAATCAATCTTTGTGTGTATTACCAACACACTCGCTTTTATATTTTTAACAGTACTCTACTATGTATCATCATGAAAATTTATTGAAATTAAACTAAAAAATTTATGGCTTATTAAAAGTGAGTGTCTAAATTTATGAAAGAATATTATTAATTAGAGGACCGGTAATAACACATTTTTTTTCTTCTGAGAACCTATTTTTAACTAAAATTTAGTGAAAACTAAAAAAATCAAAAAGTTTGGTAAAGATCTTAGAAAGTTTGTTTCTTGCTTTTCTCTGTCAGCGGTATTATTACTATTAGACAAACCAATGTAGTTGCTTATATATAGGTTTTTGAAGTTATGTAACTAGCACATAAATTGAACTAAATTAGCCATTAAAAGAATAATTTTCCAACTGAAAATAAGATACATGTGTGAGTGGAAAATATAATGAGACTTAGTAAATTAGTTAAAATGCAAGATAAATTCTACTATTAAAATAAAAATAAGTGAGTGTTCTTAAATCAGGTAAAAATTCTACTATCCTTATTAATTTTGTTCAAACATATTTTTTATTAACTAAATTCTAAGGTGTCCTTTTTAAATGGGAAACACACTGCTGTTCTCGTATTAATTATGTTAAGTATATGTAATATTGTATATTTAAAAATAAATAAATTTTTAAATAATAAATAAAAAAGGTATATAACACACAATATCACCTAGTAATGAACAAATTAAACATCTTTTTATTATATTGATTAAATTTAACACCAAATTGTATGACTCCTTAAGAAATAAACAAAACTTCAATTATTTTTTTTTATAGTTTTTGATAAATTTCTTAGAATAGTAAATAATGTGTTAAAAAGTTATTTATCATACTCGAAATCGCTTGGTGGGGGTAACAATTTAGACTTTCAACAGTTACCAAGAATTTGGTGCCCTATATTTTCTAAACATGTGAACAATATGATCAAAAATGTGCAGAGCATTTGTAGGTTTAGTGTCATATTTCTTGGATTTTAAACTCTATTCCTCAAGTTGCGCCCCTTTAGCTCCCAAATAAACCATTCACTTCAAAGATACCCTCCTTTTTATCGTTCCACATTGTCATCAATGCATATACTTTCACTCTCTTCATGCAAATATAAATCAAATTCCATTTCCTATATATAATATTAATAACTCAATCCCAAACCCCACCAACTCTTCACCAATAAACTAAACCACATTCCCCCAAAACTTCTCTTTCTCTCTTATTAACCCTTAACATGGACACTATCAAAATAAAACTCCTAATACTTCTCTTTATACTAGCTTCACTATTTCAACATTTTCAAGCTCAAACATATTCAAACAAAGGGCAATGGAATCTAATGCAAGCGAGCATTGGCATATCAGCAATGCACATGCAACTTCTACACAACGACAAAATCATAATGTTTGACAGAACCGATTTCGGACATTCATACATTGCTCTTCCCAATGGTCGTTGTCGTGTGGATCCAATTGACACTGCTCTAAAAATCGATTGTTCCGCTCACTCTATTCTATATGATGTTCCCACAAACACGCTTCGACCCTTAATGGTACAAACCGACACGTGGTGTTCCTCAGGTTCCGTTCTCCCTAACGGTACTTTGATCCAAACCGGTGGGTACAACGACGGTGAAAAAAGTATTCGCATGTTCACACCATGCTTTGGTGAAACATGTGATTGGGTTGAATTCCCAAGTTTATTGTCACAACGAAGGTGGTATGCAACAAACCAAATATTACCGGATGCACGTGTCATTGTTGTTGGAGGTAGAAGACAATTTAACTACGAATTTTTACCTAAAACTCCTACCTCTAATAATGTTCTCTCGTCAATTCCATTTGGTTTTCTCCAACAAACCAGTGATTCAAGTGAAAATAATTTGTATCCTTTTGTGCATCTTTTACCTGACGGAAACTTATTCATCTTCGCTAACACGCGTGCCGTGGTATTGGACTACAGACAAAATAGAGTGATCAAAGAGTTCCCTCCCATCCCAGGTGGTGATCCTCGTAACTACCCTAGCTCAGGATCTTCTGTTCTTCTCCCATTAGACGAAAACACAGGTCCTCCATGTCAAAAATTTCTTTTTCTTCGTTAATACATGCCACAAAAATTTTAGCAATCATTTTTTAAGTTTTGTTAATTATTTTATCTAAATATTTATCATAATATTTTATAACTAATTATTATCTTGTATATCAAATATTTTTTTATTTAACACGGAGTTATCAAGACAATCGTATCCATTAGGGAACAAAAAATTGAAGACCATCAGGATATAATTAAGTGACTATAGACTTTTAAATCTGTAATCAAAGTTACAAAATTCAAAATCACTTAATCCATTTTTAAATTATACTTTTTTAATATGGTGTTTTTTTTACATATTGATTCAGGCCAATTAGCCAGTAAGTCAAGTAAGGCTGACTGAGTTTGTCAATTTCCATAACTCTAATTTTTAATTATGTGATTGTATTATATTAAAAATAAATCATAATAGAGACTGAAACATTGAAAAATTATATATGAAGATAAAAATAAATTTTAGTATAGTGCCAAATAAATAATTTGATATCTCTAAAAAAAGTAATTTATCAAACCATTTTTTAAACTTACATGAACTATTAGGCATTTATTTTATTTTAATTTTTTAACAGGGGTTGAAGCTGAAGTTGTGGTTTGCGGAGGAGCACCACGTGGCTCATATCAAAGTGCCGCACGTGGGAATTTCATGCAAGCCCTAGGCACGTGCGGGAGGATTAAAGTGACTGACCCTAACCCTTCTTGGGTGATGGAGAACATGCCAATGCCACGAGCAATGGGAGACATGCTTCTTCTCCCTAACGGCGACATCATCATAATTAACGGCGCCGGTGCAGGGACCGCTGGTTGGGAACACGGAAGCAACCCGGTGTTAACGCCGGTGATATTCCGGCCATCGGTGACAGACTCCGAGAATCGGTTCAGTGTAATGGCACCAGCGTTAAGACCTAGGTTATATCACTCCTCAGCGGTTTTGTTACGTGATGGAAGAATTTTAGTTGGTGGTAGCAACCCTCATGTTTTTTACAACTTCACTGGGGTTCAGTACCCCACTGATCTTAGTTTGGAAGCGTTTTCGCCGCCGTATTTGGAGCCGGAGCTTGATCCGGTACGGCCAACGATTAGGTATATCACAAATAACTACGTGTTAGGGTTTAGGGTTTATTGTTATGTGACGTTCACTGTGCCAAATTATTCTTCGGCGAGTGACGTGTCGGTTCGGATCATTGCACCGTCGTTTACTACACACTCTTTTGGACAGAATCAGAGGATGGTGGTGTTGAAGATTGCTGGGGTTACTTATGTGGGCGGAGAGGCTTATTATGCCACCGTGGTGGGGCCATCGACGGCAGAGATTGCGCCGCCGGGGTACTACTTGTTGTATGTGGTGCATAAGGGTGTGCCAAGTTCGGGTTCATGGGTGCAAGTGATGTAATTGATAATAATAAGGGAAAATTGCGTGTGGTAGTTGCATATTTGGTTAATGGTTGTTACTTGTTAGTGACATAAGAAGAAGTGTTTGTTAGTGTAGGTAAATCATGATGAATTAATGTCAACTTAGAAAGAAATCATGATTTGTTTTTACTATGTTCTGTCTTAATTTAGGGTGCGTATGACATTTGAGTTTTAGAGTTTAATTTTTTATTTTTTTTAATTTGATAGTTTGTTAAAAATAATAGATTAATATAAATTTAATGTCTTCATTTATCATTCATTTGTATAGATCTTATATTACTCTTCTCTCCGTTTAAAAATAAAAAATTCATTCTCCTTTCTTTTCTTTTTTTCCCTTTAAAATCTCACGCATAAAGATATGCTTACTAAATATTAAATCAAATGTTAAATAAAAAAAAAATGCATTGTTCATGTTTTGCCAAATTAGCATAATTTGATTTCAAGATTACTCATTAATTACTATATTTCTTTAATTTTTTTACAAATTTATTAAGTTATATGCACGTGTGTAATTAAATTGAGGGATATGTTTTAAAAATTATAATTTTTTGAGACTTTAGTGCTGTATTGAAAAAAAATATATAATGAAGGAATAAGAAAGTGCTATTTATTATTAAAAAAATAAAAAAGGGTTAAGTCTCATTTATTTTTATTTTTTTAACAAATTATTTGTATAGAATATAGCATGTAGCGGAAATTTCTTCTTATACCCGTTAATTTTCTACACACATTCCAGCAATACATTCAGAAAGAAACATTCTAAATTTATTTATAGGGTACACGTAAAAAAGTGGTAGAGCTCCTTCAATATACATCCAATTTTTAGCTTCTGGAATGATTTTCAGGAAACTAATTAAAAAGAGGGTGCAGCAAGGATGGAGAAAGAAAATCTCTTACCAGTTTTGGCCCTTAAAGATGTTTTTCAAAGAATTTTTTTGGTTAGTGACATCCTTAACTCTCCCTTTGATATACGCATATTCTTTTAGTACACCTTCACTAAATCAGGAACATCCTTAAAATGCAATCTTCACCGCTTTGATGTCAATCTTTAATATGATGAAACGGATGTACATAAGTGGAACATAAAACTTACTTAAATATATAAGGTTTTTCGATCCAAAAGTCCCATAGACAATTTTTAAAAGAAAAAATATTTGATATATTAATTATAAGCTATGAAAAAAAAAATTATCACATAATTTATATATTTCAATGAAAATATTTATCTTTTCATTCTCTAACTAATACTGTAAGAATATTTATCAGTATTTTTTTAATTTTTCAACCAGTGCCTTAAAAATACTTCTAAAAGAAAGACACTTGATATACTAAACAATAGACACGGATATTACTATTATAATATCAACTAGGATTGTCAACTCTCTAAATGCATTAATCTCCATTAATAATAATACAGTGATTTAATTGGTTAATTCAAGAGGTTAAATATTACTTACATGCATGGTTATCAAACTTTAGAGTTGACTTTTAAACTCTTAAGAGTTTGAGAGTTTACTCAGCCCCAGTGAATTAATTCGGTCACAAACTCGTTTTTGGAGCAAATTCGGACAAACTCGCAAGTCAACTCGGTGACTCGGAGTTAACTCGCGAGTCAACTCGATGACTCGGAGTTAACTCGCGAGTCAAACCGAGTTAAGCGAGTTACACCATATCAAAACGGTGCATTTTTGGCCAAACGAAAATCCACTTTTCTTTCTCACTTAGGTCTCGTGTTGGGTCGTGCTTTGTGATTTTTTTCCTCTTCTTTGTCCGGTTAGAGCCTCATCTTCGTCTTCCTCTTCATCATCCGGTTGGAGCCTCATCGGTGTTCATGATTTGCTGTTTGGCCCGTCCGTCAAGGTTAGTTACTCCTCTATTCTTCGTTGCTGTTTTGTTATTCTGATTTGTGAAGAACAGTTTGGGTTTGGGGAACCTTTGTTTCAGTTTGGGCAACCATGGAATTAAATTATGCAGAGCTTCGATTTTTGGCAACCATGGAATTTCAATGGCTGCTCTCTTCGTTGTTGCCTTGTTAATATGATTTGTATAGAACAGTTTGGGTTTGGGGAATCATTGTTTTAGTTTGGGTAACCTTTAATTTTAGAACAGTGTTTCGAAATACAATTATCCATAGCTTTGATTTTGGGCAACCATGAAATTTCAAGTGATGCTCTCTGTGCAGTTTGCACTGTGATGTGTTTATGTTACATTTTCATTTTGCACTATTAGTTGTTATATGTTCCAGTTGCTGCTCTTTACACTACTTTCTGTATTTGTTAGACATCTTGGACATATGACAGATAATGAACAGTAGAATTATAAATGCAATATTAGAATGCCCTCTATTTTGGTCAGATTGCTGCGTGCAGTAATTGAACATAAAATTTGGGATATTACGTTGCACTTAGGAACAATAGACTTGGGATATTACATAAAATTTGACATAGTTGCCTGCTTGTTTGGATGTATTCTTCTGTAGTTGTGTATGGTTGCACTTAAACATGAATATGGTATTTGCTGAATCCTAAAATGGAGGTTATGAGATGCTTTGGAGTGGAATATAATGCAGAGGAGTTGTCAGAAGCGATACAGAAAGAGTTTAATAGAAAATCGAACTCGTCTTACTTTTTTTTTTCTGTTTTGTTATTTATTTATTTACATAACTGTTTCAAAAAAAATTTGGTTTGTGTGTGTGAGTTTGTGTTTTCTGTGTAAGTTTTTCTACTGGTTGAGATTTGATATGAGTTTGTAACTTTTTTCTCTTTGGTATGAGTAAAAGTTAGAGTGATTTACTAAACTTTTAATTTTTTTTTATAAAAATAGACTTTTACGAGTCTACGGGTTGACTATGCGAGTCACGAGTCTACTGTGACTCTACAGTCTGACAACCTTGCTTACATGTTAAAATTTTGCCAAATTAATTTATTTAAGGGATGAAATTCTTTAACTTAATTAAAGAGTTAGACATAGAAGAAAAAAAGTTAACAATAATTTTAACTTGGCCGGCCACGTCTTTCTTGTGATCTTTTCCTTTTCTTGTCACCATAGCATATAACTAATTTGTTATTGGTAGTGCGATCCTTGTCATGACCTTTTTTATATGAGAAATTTATCTGGACTTGATTTACATACTTCATGTTGACCAAACCATTACAAATTAATTATTATGTTATGTTCAATGATTGCTCCTATCTTTGTAATGCCCAGTTCTTTATATATATATTTTTTGTATTATTTTAATCTATTGAGACAAAGATACAAGCTACCAAAATCGCAACGCCTCACTTTGAGATACAAATCTTTTAGAGGAGCTTGTTTTGGTTTAGAAATCAATCAAACCAAACCATTAATTCAATTAGTTACTTCTTTTATAGCATCACAAGTATTTTATGTTATTTGGGTTGAAACCATTCATAATCTAAAAATAACTATTATTGTTAGTACGTAAATAATATTCTTCATTAGTTAAATAAATGGAATACGAATTTAAATATATACATTTCATTTTTTTTCTTTTTCGTTTATGTGTATATCTTCTCCACTTTCTAATCCCCATCTTACTCAATAATTATATTTTTTATTATGCATGGTATTTTTGAAGGATCATTCTTATTAAAGTATTCTTGGCATGCTAAATTATATTAAAAAAAAAAAGTACTCAAACACCTCATAGAAATGAAAATAAGGTTTGGACTGAACACCAAATCAGACTTTCACATCTGTTTTAAAAATGTGATACCATTACAGTGAATAATTTTACATTATTTTGTTCTAAACAATCGGAAGAATTAACACAGGTAATTAACTAGTTAACAAGAGGAACTTTATCAGTTGACAAAAAACTAAACAAAACAAAATCCTTAAGAACCCCCTTAAGATAAGCATATTTTCTAAGGACACCCTCCCTAAGAAACCCTGTCTTTTCAAGCACCTTCTGAGAAGCCATGTTTTGAACATCAACAAAAGCCTGCAACCTTAGTATATGGGAAAAGTCCTTGAAGACTTGAGGCACAGCAATCATGAGTGCTTTGGTGGCTATCCCTTGGCCCCAGTATTTGGTAGCTATAGCATACCCTATATCAGCTCTGCACCTTTCATCACCTGAGCAAGGCCAAACTGAAACAAAGCCAATGGAACGATCATCAAGACAGATTGACCTGCGCCAAGGGTGAGGTATGCAAACATCTCTTATGAAAGCTTCTGCCTCTTCTCTGGAACCAAGTGTCTTCCATCGAAGGTTTTGTGTCACTCCATCATCTCCTGCCCATAGCAAAAAATCGTCAACATCACTCATCTTGAATGCCCGGAGACTAATCCTTGAGAGATCCACTCTTGTTGCCATACTGGTCAAATGTTCCTTATTTTTTTCCTAACCGTGTATTTATTCTATCTTGTGCCTATAATATAACATCGATATACTCTTTTATTAAAACTTGTCAAGATTCTAAATAGCATCATTAGGCTCCAAAATTATATTGGGCCTTAAAAAAACCAAAATTACATTGGGCCTTGAAAAAATATATCACGTTAATGATTAATCAAATGAGAAGCCAATAAACTTAAGACGTCAAACAAAAGACCACATTGTGCTCTGGGATTGAACACCTATTGACCCCATCCAGGTAAATAATTTCAGACGTTACTGGTTGCTCCATACTTAAACACTGTTGTCAAGTTATATGCATATAGTTATTCGATGTGGGACTATTTTTGCTTGTGACCTAGTTCTTTTTCTGGATGGCAGAAATGCTAACAGTGTGTATGAACTTGCATGAACTCTGCTTTAATCTTTCGCTCTGGAACCAATGAAAGCAGGTGGGAAAAATAAAATGAAGAAGTGCATGATGGATTGTTGACTTAAACATCATCTTATGTTGTTATCTGCTGAGGTCATTTAAATCTATATCATAATTGTCTTATTTCTTCAACAATTATTGTTTTGCTTGACAATCTAGTTTCTACTGATTTTTTGCCTGAATTAATTACTGAATGACCTTTTTTTGTGTGTGTATGTGTGTACAATCACCACAACAAAATGAAATTTATCAAAATTTACTGTGAGATGGTCAAATTTTCCCGTGACCTTATCTTGTCAAAATCTAACGTAAGAGGATGGGTTTCCCTCAATAACCTATGCTTCTCCTTCGTATTATCAACCTTTGCTCCTTGCAGTTGATTGTTACCCAACAAGATAAATTGCGGATTCTCATGCACCAATCAGAATGTACAAAATTTGTACTAGAAATTGTGTTTACATTCGTAATTCATGCCATAAGCATTCTTAGAGATGCATTTCTTGCATTAACACAGTGCTTATAACAACTAATCAAAAACGCAAGCACTAAAATAATACTGCAGTAATATTATCGTAACCTTCATTGACTAAACTCATAGTTACTACGTTCGTGCGAAAATTGTGCTCTTAAGAAGTTTTGGTTTTCTTGAAGGACTTAACAATTTTCTTAAAAATTGTGCCAGAAATTTTCTTTGATGACTTAATAATTGACAAAAGAAAAAATGAAGTTATCTCTTTGAATGAGATAAGCAGGACGTACAGAGAATAGAAACCTAAGCATCTAGTCTCCTTTTCACCTTTACCAAATACCTTAAAACCGATTCTACTAACGCAACTTCGTTACAAATCCTGAATCTGATAGATGTATTAAAATGAAGATGTAAAACACTAAAATCAGTAGAAGAAAATGAGTTAAAGCATTTTGACTTTAAAACATGACTATAATTATTTTCTTATTCCCTTTGCCTATTTAGGCACGAGCAGGGAAAGAAGAGAACTAACTAAATACTTTTCAACAAAACAAAAATATTCTGTTTGGTTCTGCCTATGACCACCTCAAAAATTAGAAACCTAAAGAATATAGTGCAACTGTTCCGCAAAATATCTCATCCTAAAATCTGCTTAATATGGACATGCTTGCAGTCTAGTGCATTGGGCAGCTTGATCTGAATTGAAAAAAACAGGGTATGACTGCAGATCAATTCAGCCATTCGTGGGTACCTCCATAACAGATCAATTCAGCATTAATCTCTGTGTTCCTTCAATCCTTTCCGCAGCACCTTCATAAATAAATATTGAGGAGCATAAGGTAAACAATTTCGGGAAAAAAATTCATAAAAATTCCGAACTTCTTGTATTAAATATAAATTTAACATAAAAATGCCATTTACTATATTGATAGAAAAAGAGTGAGAAAAGGAAGACAAACATTGCAGAGTTTACTGTTAGTTTTCACAAATAGACGCACAATCGTTTTCACATTAAGATACATATTAAAACACCAAATCCAGTTCAAAGATTAAACAAATTAAGATTTAGTTTCACTAGAAGTCTAGTAGAGGATGTAAGAAATAAAAAGGCATTAGGTTGCAAACTACTACAATATCTGACAAAATAATAGAAGAGTAACAAACTAAGGCCTTGTTTGGAACAAGGGAGAGAAAATTTTAAAATTTAAATTGGAAGGAAATAAAATTTTAAACTTGTCTCTGCATATCAAGTTTTCTTCTTATTTTCCTTTCATTTTCTTTCTAACCAAACAAAAAAATATATATCAATATCAGTGTTTTCCTTTCTCTCCACTTTCTTTCCTTCCAACCAAACATACCATAAAGGTAGGGAAAGATAAAGATTAAGGAGTTTTGGAAACAATTCTTTTATCCACGTATAGATATATCATTCAGTTCAACACCCCATATACTGTGTAAAAGTTTGCAACGAAAACTCGGGAGTTTTGGGAACAATTCTTTTAGCCACGTATAGATATATTATTAAGTTCAACACCTTTCCTACTTTGTAAAAGTTTGCAAAGAAAACCCAAGAACTTACAGCAAGTATGGACAGACAGTTAACATTACTTGTTTAATTGAAAAACAAGCAAATACCACAAGACAGAAAAAAACAATCAGGAATCAGTTTGTTGTCTAAGAACTTTCCTAAAAAAATTAAGGGGAGAAAAATAACCTTTTATATCTCTTCTTCGAACCACATGGACAGAGTGCATTCCTGCTAATTTGTCCACTTTGGGCCAAATTAGACCTTGCAAGATCCAAGGGAGTTGAACCGACCATCTTTTGGACCTAGAGAACATGAAACATAAACAGGGCTGCTTAAACTCAAATTCATCATCCCCCAACAAGCACTCAGGGAAGCATTTACACTAATTATATGACATTGAAAAATACAAAGTAAAGTTCTTATCTAGCTACACATACTCACTCACATCAAAGTCATCAAAGAAGTTAATGACTTAATCTGCATTAGATATATACATCCAAATCAAGCAAGTTGAAAGAAATTCTAGTTAAATATCAATACCAACAATAAAAGCCAAGAAAAAAATATCAAATAGATTGCCAAAGACATCAACAATTTAGATGCTATGTTTTTATTGGAGCATGATGCTATACAAGACACTTCCAACAACATAACCCAAAATCAAGGAAGCAGTTCTGACTCCCGATGGATCTACATCTACAGTACAATTCTGAAATTCTGATATCCCATTCAAGAAGCACTTAATTACTTTATCAATTATTATAACTGGAAATAAACTACAGATTTAAATTGAGCTACTTATACCAAACCCCAAATTTCAAAACAAAATTGCCAAATCAAGGTCTATTTTCAGGTAGAACTAACCCAACAGCAAAATTTAAAACAAATCATTCACAAATTAAGGTCTATTCATTGAACCCAACAGATTGTAAGGAATTAAAGGCAATAATAAGAACAAGCATTACTTCAGCAAAGCTTGTTGGCATTGGTTTTCCTTCTTCTTTTAACTTCTCTATCTTCTTCTGTGCTTCTCTTGCCCAAGTAAACTTCGCAAGCGCGTTTTCCACATCAGCAATCGTGCAGTTACAATGTTTCGCCGCTTCTTGTTTTTGAGCTGCCTGAAGATTCTAAACATAACAAAACACAGCAATAAAAAACGAAATCATTTCATTTTCCTCTTAAGACTTAAAAGCAAGAACAATAAATAAACACTGTGATTGCGAAGCATGAATTCATGTAGAAACCTCTCCAGTGGGATCCAAAGCCCCGAGATATCGAATAATAGCTTCGTATTTCTCGAAGGCAGTGGAAAAAGTAACTTCGCTGCTTCTTCCAACAAGGTACTCCTTAAACGCACCTATTTTTCTCGCTTTCTTCATTTCATCTGCGAAACCTGTGACCAATAACAATATCGATTATAACGTAAAAGTAAAAAGGCGAAAAGGCGAGGGTGAAATTGGAATTAATAGGAACTGACGGAGCAATGTAAAGGATTCAACGGTGACTTCTTCTTGCGACTGAGGCGTGGTTTTTTGCCCCGTCATGACGTTTTTAACCTTCTTCATCCATGAAACCTGCAATTGTGCCGTTGAGGAGATTGATCGGTACTTGCATTTTCGGTTTGCTGAATAGAAAATTTTGCTTATGATGCGAACTCTATGCATCGAATCCTTCACTGTTATCACTCTTCACTCTTCAATGGCTGCTACTCGAACCAGGTTAGAGAATTGCCCCTCTGAATTGAAATGCTACTTTAGGCTAACACGACGTCGTTTCACGTGAAACTTTAATATTTTAAATTAAAACGAAAAAAAAATATTATTATTGAAGTATTTTTCTATTTATTTAAATTCAATAATGAAACTTTATTAGTGATTAGTAATTAATTGGTATTGTCGGTAAAAAAATATTAAACAGTTATTTTCACTGCAAAATTTGAACATGCATAATTTTCTATAAATTTTGTGTGTATTGTAAAATGAATTATTGAGTTAAACAGAAGCCCAATTTTATGAGACTGGTTGTTGAAGTGTGTACACAGTTAGGTGAAAAGGTAATGATTGAAAACAAAAATTCCTTTATGTTTGAGTGTTATATTTTTTTAATCATATTATAAATACAAAGTATTTAATTAATTTTAACAAACTCTTGGTGCAACTCGTTAATGTACTATGTTAACAAAAAATTGATATTAATGTTAACTGTTTTTTATATATATATAAAAGAAAAAAACTAGTAGTTATATTATTAGAAACTGTTAAACCGAAATGGCTAGTGCAAATTGCAAAGCATCTATTGGTTTAGTAATTTCTATAACATAATTGTTCTTACGGGATTTTTGGGGTGCCGAGCTCAACTCGGTCCTCTGGATTTCAGGTGACGGAGGGATGGGTCCCTTCTTTGATGTGTGTATATTTTTTTATATTCCCTTTTTGTCTGGTTTAATGTCCTTTTTATAGGCATTATAAGGATAATCTAATGATGAGTTTAGGTCCGTAAATCTCGGTAGTGACTTGATGGACATACGGCCGCACGCATAAATCCCAGAATATCAGGGAAAAGGTATTGTTGATGGGATAGATATGTTGTGTCCATGTCAGTTGTCCAATCTTGACCGGGGTCAGCGGAATGAGCCCGGCATTTACTGGGTGAGTTGCCCGGCATTTACTGGGACGAGCTCGGCAGCTCACCCCAGCCCGGTACATCAGCCCCCCGAGCTCATGTCCAAGTTATTGGACATGAGTTGTGTTCGGCAGATATAAGTTTTTGAATGAGGAATCCCGTGACGGTTGATATTCTTTAATTAATTTTTATTAAAATTTTCGTCTTAAGTTTTCATTAAATGCAATGGATGGGCCTCGAGTTTGGATAGTGGGCCGTTGCGGTGATGGGCTTGACTGTTACTCTTCTGGTAACGGCTCTTTTCTTTTCTTTTTAATTGTTTTGCCCCTTCATTTCTCACTTTACTCTATCCTTTGCATTTTCATCTTCTCAGAATTCTCTCGAAGTTCCCTTCGCGTTTCTTCCTCACTCTCAGGATTTTCCTCCTCTCCTCCAAGTTTTCCCTTCATAATCTCGTGTCCATCTCTTCTCAATAGGTATGTCTTCTTCCTCACATTCCTCGGCTACTCGTAGTGTAGAAAGCTAGCTTCTTCCCTCTGTCATGGGTTCTGAACCCGAATCAGTGGGGACTTCCTCCATTGAAGTGTCCACGGAGGAGACCGATCTCAGATCGGGACCTCCTTCCGCTACCGAGGTTCCCCTTGATGGAGCCAAGGTACACTCTGCCAGTATCACCGAAATCTCCCCTGTTGAGATTGAGGTGAGAGATGTCGTAGTCGCTACAGATGTAGCCGGCGTAGGGAGTACCCTTCCCAGTGATGCCGAGGGGGGGGTAGCGAGACCAGCCAGGGGGGTCGACCTTATCGTCCCCATCCCTGTTGAAGAGCCCGACTTTTCGTGGCTTTTGGCAGAAGTATCTAACCGAGCTTCTTGCCTTACCACTAGGGAGAGTGTTCAAGCCCTTGTGGATAGGTACAATATTGTAGGAGAGGATTTTGAGGACGGGGTTATGTGTAGGGTATGTAAGCCTCATCAAAGGGTTCATAGTCGGTTCCTTATCGAAGGTCGGTATGCCATTTCGGTATACGAATATATGTTCAAGGAGTTCGATATAGCCTTCCCTTTAAACCGTTGTGAGACTGAGGTACTCTCTTTTTTAAACGTAGCCCCTAGTCAGCTTCATCCTAACAGTTGGGGTTTTCTTCGCGCTTTCCAAGTTTTGTGCAAGTTGCTCGGCCTTAGGCCGAGCTCTCGCGCTTTTCTTTATTATTATTAGTTGAGGTGCGGCCGCAAAGTAGGCTGGGCTTCTCTGAGAAGTGCCTGTCCTAGGGGGCTACTCTTTCCCTACACCGAGTCGTACAAGAACTTTAAGGAGAGGTTCTTCAAACTATCCCCAATCAATAACCACGTCGTCAAAGCCCTCTTCTTGAAGGAAGATTTGTCACCGAGGTATCCACTGTATTGGTGTATTCCTCGTAAATATACAAAATTTCCCGAGGAGAATTTGACCTCGGCTGATAAAAATATTATCCAAGTTCTAGACAAATTTCCCCTCGCTTCGAGCGTAGAGCTCGATTCATTCGGCTCGGCGAGAGAATCCTTACCAGCATTTCTTAGGTAATAACCTCTAACAAGTCTTTGATCTTATTATTGATTGACATTTTTAACATGGTGTATCCCTTGTTTTGCTTGCAGGACTAATGGCAGATAACACCGACCTCATTC
Source organism: Hylodesmum podocarpum (assembly GCA_026586105.1). NCBI lineage: Eukaryota > Viridiplantae > Streptophyta > Magnoliopsida > Fabales > Fabaceae > Hylodesmum > Hylodesmum podocarpum. The sequence continues at coordinate 3,010,835 of JALJEV010001298.1, read as the reverse complement.
GCGCCCTCCAAGCCCGCCGTGCCAGTTCGGGTCCAAGAACTCGGGGCGGTCCCACTCCAGCTTCTGGTTCAAAGCCAAAGGGGGCTCTCAAATTGGCTCCTCTGCCCGAAGAGGTCAACTCGGCCCCTCAAATTTCCTCTACACCTAGCTCGGCCAAAAGACCGAGGGAGGAGGGCCCCTCTGCAACTACAAAAAGGGCAAGGGTTGAGGTGCCCGAATACCTCAACTCTCGTCGTCATCTCCCGCACCGAGGACACATCGGCTCCTCCTACTTCAACCATCCCGCTTCTCATCCGGTATTAATTCCTTCGCTTTCTGATCACTCCCACTTGGCCATCTCGGGCGTGGCAGGGCGGAGACTTCACCTCCAACCTCACTTGCACCAGCACCTTCTGTGAAGACTTCTGCAAAGCTCCCCCTCGGCACTTCCTGGTGTAGCAAGGAGGGAACAAAGCCGCGCATCGAACAGATAATGGTCGATGTCCTTCCCGGGCAATCACTGTGGGATTCATCCATCCGGGGCGATCATGTAAAACTTGGAGATCCCTTCCCTAGCTCATATGACAACTCTCTGTTAGATGCTGTGGGGGTTAGGGAAAATCTGGATGGGGCCGAGGTCCTCTTAACTCGGTTGCTGGCCATCACTCGCCATGCAAAGAAGTGGGCTGGTCGCGCGGCGAGCTTCAAGACCGGTGGCGGAGCCGGAAAATGCCTCGCCCTCGTGAATCCGAATTTGCGACCCGGTTGGTTACTTGGGGAGTGGAAGCCGACAGGCTGAGGTCGGAGAAAGAGAAGGCCGAAGAGGACAAGGAGCAGGCCGAGCAGAATCTTACTGCCGCCCTATCAGCCAAGGATGAGCTCGTGCGGGAGCTTACAGTTAGCAAGGCTCTCCAAGAAGAGCTTGAAGGGAAGGTGTCGTCGGCTGGGGACCGGGCTACAGCTGCCGAGTTGAAAGTCATTCAGCTGAAGGAGGAGATCGGGGTCGTCACGGAAAAGCTTGAGAAAACTGAGAAGTCTAATGAAGACCTCAAAGCTACCGTGGAGAGGATGGAGGATGCCATGGTGACGACTTTTAACACGGGCTTTGACCGAGCCATTCGCCAAGCATGTCTCATGGCTCCCACTCTTGATCCCGACTCCTTTGACGAGCTCAAGGACGTAATCGACGGGAAGCTTGTGGACCTGGTCTAGATGTTTCTTCTATATATATTTTTTGACTTGTAATTGTGGTCCTCTGGGTCGTACTTCATATTTTAAATGCACTTATTTGTTTTTATTATTTTACCCTTTTCTTCCCGGCTCGTCTTGCTTTTATTTGTGCCGCTTTATTGTATATTTGCCATTAGCATTCCCTTAGCCTACCTCCAACGGGTCTTAGGACCGAGCTTAGCGAATTATGTGATCGACCTCCAACGGGTCGTCACCTTTTAATTCGGTAGCCGCCGAGCGCGGATTAAACTAGTAAAGGGACTGGTCGTCACCTTTAACTCGGTAGCCGCCGAGCGCGGAATAAACTAGTAAAGGGACTGGTCGTCACCTTTAACTCGGTAGCCGCCGAGCGAGGAATAAACTAGTAAAGGGACTGGTCGTCACCTTTAACTCGGTAGCCGCCGAGCGCGGAATAAACTAGTAAAGGGACTGGTCGTCACCTTTAACTCGGTAGCCGCCGAGCGCGGAATAAACTAGTAAAGGGACTGGTCGTCACCTTTAACTCGGTAGCCGCCGAGCGCGGAATAAAAACAATTGGTAGCTGCAATTCCCTTTCATTGAAGGTTAATCCGAGTACATTTTCCTGACAAACGACAATCTTAACAATATATGAGCCGACCATAAATTTGAAAAAGAAAATTAACTAAAGTAAGGCTTTAAATGGCTAGCGTTCCAAGTTCTAGGAATTAGGCGTCCCCCCATCTCTTACAGTTTGTAGGCTCCATTCTGATGGGCCTCAAGGATGCGGAAGGGGCCATCCCAGTTGGCCGCCAACTTGCCATGAGCTCGGTCTCGCCTAGCATCCCCAGTCTTTCTCCATACAAGGTCACCTGGGACAAATGACCGTTCTCTAACCCGGGAATTATAACGACGAGCTGCTCGTGACTTCGTGGCTAACTCCCTCACTTTAGCTTCTTCTCGTACTTCTTCAATAAAGTCGAGTTCTTCCCTGAGGGCAGTCTCATTATCTGAGGGGGTAAAGGTCAGCCTCCTCAACGAGGGTTCACCTACCTCTACTAGGATCATGGCGTCGAACCCGTAAGTGAGACGAAATGGTGTCTCGTTGGTGGAAGATTGAGGAGTGCAATGGTATCCCCACAATACACTTAGTATCTCTTCTGCCCAGTCTTTCTTTATGAGGTCGAGCTTTTTCTTTAATTCATTGAGGATGACTTTGTTGGCTGCTTCAGCCTGTCCATTGGTTTGGGGATGCTCTACTGATGAGACTCGATGTTGAATACCGAGCTGGGATAAGAAGGTCTCGAATGCAGAGTCTGTAAACTGTCTTCCATTATCAGTAACCAACCCGTGAGGTATACCATGCCGGCAAACAATTTGCCTCCACACAAATTTTGGATTTGTTTAGTCGATATGGTTGCCACAGGCTCGGCTTCAATCCACTTGGTGAAGTAGTCAATGGCCACAATTAAAAACTTAGTTTGTCTTTGTGCAGGTGGGAACGGGCCGAGAATGTCCATTCCCCACAAGGCGAAAGGCCAGGGTGAGGAGATGAAGTGAAGCTCGGTCGGTGGAGCTGCTGGCAACGGAGCATGTTCCTGGCACTTCTTACAACGCTTAACATATTCCTTAGCATCTTTTTTCATGGTAGGCCAGTAGTATCCAACTCGAATCAACCGGGCTGCCATGCTCCTGGCTCCGGAGTGCATGCTGCATATACCTATATGGAGTTCGTCCATCGCATATTGAGCTTGCTCCGGGGTCAAACATTTGAGTAAAGGAGTTGAGAAGCCTCTCCGGAACAATTCTTGATCCCTCATGATGTAATAAGAGGCTTGACGACGTATCCTTTGAGCCTCATTCTTGTCCTCGGGTACGGCATTATCTTGGAGGTAAGATATGATCGGGGTCATCCACGAGCTCGGCTCTGTACTGACCGAGTATACCTCGTCCTTATCCCAACTGGAGAGACGAGTATCTCTTGAATGATAGAGTGGTGTTGTCCTCCTTTACGAGAACTAGCCAACTTGGACATGATGTCAGCTCTATCATTTTGTTCACGTGGGACATGGATGATCTCGAACTTGGCGAAGTTGGAGAGCATGCCTTTCACCCTGTGATAATACTGCTGCAGGAGAGGTTCGTTCACTTGGTACTCGTCCTTAACCTGAGAAGTGACCAGCTGGGAGTCACTTAGGCATTTTAGGTGCCGCACACCCATATCCCGGGCTAACCTGAGACCGGCGAGCAGGGCCTCATACTCGGCTTGATTATTAGAGGTTGTGAAGGAGAAGCGTATCGCTTGCTCCAATATGATATTGTCCGGTCCTTCAAGAATGACTCCAGCTCCGCTCCCTTTTTTGTTGGAAGAGCCATCAACTCTCAGGATCCAGGTAGGGTCACCGTTGCCAAGCTCGGGTAACTCAGTGAGGAACTCGGCCAGGAACTGAGCCTTCATGGGACCTCGGGGTTCAAACTTCAGGCCGAACTCTGACAACTCCACAGCCCAAGCCGTCATGCGACCAGCGAGATCGGGTCGTTGTAATATCTGCCTGATAGGGTAGTCCGTCCTCACAATCACCTCATGGCTGCGAAAATAATGCCTCAAACGACGAGCGGTAAAAACAAGGGCTAGTACCAGCTTCTCCACTGTTTGATATCTAGTTTCAGCCGGTTGGTTTGTTCGGCTCACGAAGTACACCGGGGTCTGTACTCTGTCAATCTCTTTGACTAGGACCGAGCTGACGGCCACCTCAGAGACTGCTAAGTACGTACAGAGGCATCTCAGGCGAAGGGCTGGTCAAGGTTGGTGTTAAATCAAGATTTGTTAGATCAAGAAAAGTCCCTAAGTTTTGATAAATTACAGCACAGACGAAACCAAGCAATCAAGACTTGCACAGACGAAACCAGCACAGACGGAAGATGGCCCTTCAAAATTTGAAGTGTTGCGTCTGTCCACAAGCCAAGACATCAGACGATACTGGCACAGACGAAAGAAGACTACTCTAGTTGAAGTCCTTCGTCTGTCCAAAAGAAGCTTAAGACGAAAGGATAAGACGGAACAACATCATTGAAGATTCATATCGTCTATCCAAAAGTGAAGTCAAGTTGAAGTCTCGCACCAAGTTTTAAAATCTAAAGAAGTCATCATGAGAAGAATCCAAGATCAGTATGGGGATCTACGCTTTCACATCCAAAGTCAAAAAGGTCTTTACCTTTCTGTCACATCTCTGTACAAGTCAAGTGGAAAGGCTGCAAGACGCAATCCAAATCGAGATATCCGCTGCAACTCTCATCTATCAATCAAGGACAATTGACAATCTTTTGGAAAGTTCTCAAGAAGATCTTCAACGACTCTCAACGGCATTCAAATGAGTCTAACGGCTTTTTTTTTTAAGAAGATGCCTATAAAAGGACTTCACCACAATCAGAACAAGTTGGCGAATACGCTTATCCTTCATCTACTCTGATTATTCGCTCAAGTCTGATAAGCTCTGTTTTGTATTGAAAAACACCTCTCTGTGTAGAGGAAATCTTTGTTGATTCACTATTTTTTGTAAAAGTCCACTTGTGTGGCATTTTAGCCTGAGGAGGCTGTGTGTTCAAAGAATACCTGGTTGTTTAGCCTGAGAAGGCTAGGATCAAAGAATATCTGTAATAGCCAGAAGTGGCTGGGTTCAAAGAATACTTGTAACCATTTCACGGTTGGTAGTGAAAACTCAGTAGTTGCTGGGTAACTGGACGTAGTCTTGTATAGACAAACCAGTATAAAAATATCTGTGAATTTATTTTATCTGCTAGTTAACTAACGGGGATAAATATACTTTAACGTTTATATATTAAAATCAATCTTTCAAGATAAACACTGTTTCGTCTGAACAAACTTTGAACCCACAGACGAAACCCACAGACGTAAGGTACAGACGAAAGAATTTTTTTTAAATCACAATTCAACCCCCCTTCTTGTGATTTGTCTTTTACAGTTTGGTATCAGAGCTCAGCCTCTAAGGGTTGAGCGCTTAACAGCTGCTAGAGGAAAAGATCCAGCATGGACTCACAAGGACCATCCTTCTTATCCGGAGGAGCCTCCATGAACAAACCTCCAGCGTTCTCTGGAGATGATTATCCCTACTGGGCAGATCGCATGGAAATGTACATCAAATCCACACAGTACAGGCTGTGGAATATCATTACCAAAGGAGATATCCCTATTGTCAAACCTGAAGGAGAATGGGGAAATGAAGAATACTCAATGATGGAGCTGAACAACAAAGCTAGATATGCTCTTATGTGTGCTCTCTCCAGAACTGAGTATAACAGGTTTTGTGCCTACAAAACTGCAAAAGAACTATGGGATGCTCTAAAGATCTCATATGAAGGCACAGAAGATGTCAGAATGAGGAAAGCTGCTACGCTTCAGAGAGAATATGAAATGTTCTCTATGAAGAAAGAAGAATCCATTGATATGATGTTTGGAAGATTCCAAACAATATTGAATGGACTCACTGCTCTTGGCATCACATTCACAAAGGCCCAGAACAACATGAAGATATTGGACAGTCTTCCTCCTCCATGGGAAGCTATGTCTACTGCAATCTCAGTTGGGCGTGACATGAAGACATTAACTCTTGATGAGTTAATAGGAGCCTTAAGAGTACATGAGGTACTCTTATGTAAAAGAGATAAGATCAAGGTCCAAGAACCTATAGCGCTTCCATCCGTTAAAAACATCCCTAAAGAAGAACCTGTCAAGAAGGACAGTAAAAGGAAGATGAAGATTCTAAAGGCTGATTCAACCGAATCAGAATCGTCTGATGAGTCGTCCGAAGACGAAGTCTCTCTTATGGCAAGACGATTTAAAAGAATGATGATGAAGAAAGGCAGAGGCCAACGCTTCTTCAAAAAGAAGGAAAAGAAATCTCCTGAGGAGTCATCCAACAAAGAAGAAAGGAGAGAAGTTGTGTGTTATGAATGTAAAAACACTCCTGCATATCAGTCGAATGCCCTAGACTGAAAAAGAGGTGGAGCTCAAGAAAAGACAAGGGCAAGAAAAGCCTAGTAACATGGGAAGACCTCGATAATGAAAGCTTAGAGGAATCCTCTGAAGAAGAAGAAACAGCAAACATATGCCTCATGGCTGGAAATCATGTCTCAACAGAGGTAAATTACAATGAAACTTCTTCATCCTCTTCTTTCGAAGTCCGAGTCGAATCGAAGAAATATCATATGATACTCTTCTAGCTAACTCTCATTTTATTGCTCAAATAATACAAAACTTGCAAAACCAAGCTAAGACAAGCTTTGGAAGAGAATGCAGTTTTGAAATCTGAAATTGAGTTTCTAGATAAGAAAATATCAAGTGATGTTTCGTCTGAGTCTGAAAAGGATATTTTCATTCTTGAAATCGAAAGATTAAAGAAAGAAAATGAGTCTTTACTCAATGACTTAACCAAGTTTACAAAGGGATCCTCCATTCTTGAAAACATTTTAAAATATGGGAGATCACCAAGTGACAAAAGTGGACTTGGTTATGTTAAGCAGACAGACAAAAGGAAAAACTAACCTGTTTCGTCTGATCAAAAGAAAAGGAATTACAACAAGGTTCCTAACATCTACAAAAGTGCTCAAAACAAAAAGAAGCCTTTTGTAACTAACAAGAAAGGACCCAAAAAGATTTGGGTACCAAAGTCACTTATTGTTCCTGTTGCAGATATCCTCAATGGGAAGAGACAAGACTTGTGGTACTGACAAGGATGCTCACGACACATGACGGGAGACTGTCTATGTTCCAAGATCTCGAGACCAAGTAAAGGGTCCGTCTCATACGGTTCAGTAAAGGTAAAATTCTTGGCATTGGGACTGTTGGTAAGACACCCAATCCCCTTATCCAGAACGTTTCATACGTTAAAGGTCTTAACTTCAATCTACTTAGCATAAGTCAATTTTGTGATAGTGAATATGAAGTAGCTTTTAACTCTGATGAGTGCATAGTGAAGAACAAAGATAAATCCATTCTTTTTGTTGGGAAAAGAAAGAATAACCTTTATGAGGTTTGCCTTTCTGACCTGAGTGATCAGAATGTAACATGTTTGATTTCAGCAGACGATGAACGAGATATTTGGCATAAAAAGCTTGGACATTTAAGTCTCAAGTATATTTCAAAAATTTCTAAGAAAGATCTCGTAAAAGGTTTGCCAAAAATATCTTGGAAAACCAATCGTCTGTGTGAATCTTGTCAGCATGGGAAACAACTCAAAGCTTCTTTCAAATCTAAAAATGTTGTTTCCACGACAAGACCATTAGAACTGTTACACATTGATCTCTTTGGACCCACTCAGACTGAAAGTCTTGGAGGGAAGAGATATGGATTTGTCATTGTAGATGACTATACTAGATTTACTTGGGTATATTTCCTAGCCCATAAACATGAGTCTTTCAAGGTCTTTGAAATATTCTACAAACGTGTTCAAAAAGAAAAAGGATTTTTCATTGCGTCTGTAAGGAGTGATCATGGAACAGAATTTGAAAATTCTGAGTTCAAAGCCTTTTGTTTTGAAAATGGTATATTTCACAATTTTTCGTCTCCAAGAACTCCTCAAAAATGGAGTTGTGGAAAGGAAAATCGTACTTTACAAGAAATGGCTAGAACTATGTTGCATGAAAGCTCTCTCCCAAAATATTATTGGGCAGTATGTATCAAATACTTCCCGTTATATTCAAAACAGAATATTAATAAGACCAATTTTGAATAAGACTCCATATGAACTATGGAAAGGAAGAAGACCCAACATTTCTTACTTCCATCCTTTTGGATGTGAATGCTTTATTCTTAACACCAAAGATCAACTTGGAAAGTTTGATTAAAAGGTGGTTAAAGGAATCATTCTTGGATATTCCAATACATCTAAGGCCTATAGAGTATTTAACTCTAAGACGCAAGTTGTAGAAGAATCAATCCATGTAAAGTTTCAAGATAACTCAAAGGTCGATAAAGAAATATCGACTAGAAAATTTGTTTGATAATTTGCGATTAACCCTTCTCGTCAATTCAAGACAAGACGATAAACAAGGGTCGACGATACGAATCGACGATACAAGGGCAGACGATAGATGCACGGACGAACTCTCTTCGTCGATACTCATCAACGAGGAGATCAATCCACTGCAAAAACATGGAAGTTTGCATCTAACCATACAGAAGATCTCATCATTGGAGATAGATCTCAAGGTGTTCAAACAAGATCAAAAGCGAAGTATATTTCAAGCTATGCTCTTGTATCAGATCTGGAGCCAAAGAATATTGAAGATGCTCTTCAAGACAACGATTGGATTTTGGCTATGGAAGAAGAACTTAATCAGTTCACAAGGAATGATGTATGGACCCTTGTTGAAAGACCAAAGAACAAAAGCATCATCTAACTAGATGGGTGTTCAAACAAGCTTGATGAAGCTGGAAAAGTGGTTAGGAACAAAGCAAGGTTAGTTGCACAAGGATACAATCAAGCAAGAAGGTATTGATTTCATTTAAACCTTTGCACCCGTAGCTAGATTAGAAGCTATTAGAATATTACTTGCTTTTGCTGCTCACAAGAATATCGTTCTATATCAAATGGATGTAAAAAGTGCATTTTTAAACGGTTTTATTGAAGAAGAGGTTTATGTAAAACAACCACCTGGCTTTGAAAGTTTGTCTCGACGATCATGTGTTTTCAAACTCAAGAAAGACAGATGGTCTTAAACAAGCTCCTCGAGCTTGGTATGACAGACTCAGTACTTTCCTTCTTAAAAATGGTTTCTCAAGAGGAAAAGTTGATACCACTCTCTTCAAGAAAAGTGTTTCAAAAGACTTTATTATAGTCCAGATCTATGTAGACGATATAGTCTTTGGAGCTACTAACAACTCTCTTTGCAAGGATTTTTCAAAGCTAATGCAGGACGAGTTTGAAATGAGTATTATGGGAGAATTAAAGTTCTTCCTAGGACTTCAAATCAAGCAGACGAAAGAAGGAATCTACATCCATCAACAGAAATACACTAAGGAACTTATCAAGAAGTTCAAAATGGAGAACTCCAAGCCTATGAAGACCCCAATGCATTCGTCCTGAGCAAATCTCAACAAGGATGAGTCGGTAAGTCTCATTAATCGACGATATACGAGGTATGATTGACTCACTCCTTTATTTAATCGCAAGCTGACTGACATTATGTTTAGTGTCCGTCTATGCGCGCTTTTCAATCGATCCCAAAGAATCTCATTTACAAGTCAGAAAAGAGAATTCTTAGATATCTTGTTGGAACAACTAATCTCTCGTTTGTTTTATAAGAGAAATAGTGATTTGAGTTTAAGAGAGGCTTTTGTGATCTTGATTATGCTTTGGAGATAAAGTGGAGAGAAAAAGCACAAGTGGTGGATGTCAATTCCTTGGATCATCACTAATATCTTGGTCAAGCAAGAAACAACTCCATTGCACTCTCAACAACCAAGCAGTATATCATTTGCAAATTTGGGTGTTGCTCACAATTATCAGTGGATAAAACATCAACTGGAAGATTACTCCAGGTTTGAGAATCTTATACCAAAGATTCTGATAACACAAGTGCAATCAATCTCAAGAAAAAACCCTATTCAACATTCAAAAGCTAAACATATTGAAATTGCTTTTCACTTCATAAGAGATTATGTCCAAAAAGGTATTTTCGATATACAGTTTGTTCAAACTGATTTTCAATGGGCAGATATATTTACAAAAGCTTTAGATGAAACACGATTCAATTTCATTAAAGAAAATCTTGGAATTATTTCTTTGGATGATTGAAAATTGTTTCGTCTGAGTTATTGATTGAATTTGTTCCGTCTGTACATTACTTCGTGTTAAGACGAAACATTGCGTCTGATCAAGTTGAATAGTCACTGTGGTAAAATTCAACAGACGCAACTGTTACTTTTTAATAAATTTATCTCAAGTGTGCGGGGGACAAATTAAAGAGAGCAATAAATGCTTCATTTATTGCACTATTTTAAGACAATGATGAGCACGCTAGTGAATTGCAGAGGTCAAATCAATCATTGAAAAGGCAATGATGGGGATAAGTTAAATCAAGGACGTTTTCAATGGACACGTCAAAAAGGCGATTTTCAAAATCTCTTTCATCGATGAATTGCAATCGTTTTTAACTATTTCCTATAAATACCTTTGAAAGTTCTCTCTTTTACTCTTTACAATATTTCGCTATTGCTATCGTCTGAAGAACTTTCAAAAACCTTTACTCACGAAACTCATTCTCCCTCTAGTTTTTTTTTAAACAACAACAATGGCCGCCAAGAACACCAAGGGAATCAAAACCGCTGAAGCAACTTTTTTCGCTCAAGATTTGTTCTTACCTAGCAAGTGGATCTCAAGAGAGACCCTACAGAGTGTCTCCAAAGGGTATTGAAGATGTTTGACCACACCTTGGTGGATGGGCTTTGGTTTGAGACGAAAGGCCCATGGTGATGGAGGCATACGCCAGAGTTTTGGGAGCGATGCCAGAGTGTTCGATGATGGTATCGTTGGAACCATTGACAACAAAGAGTACATCATTACGGTGGACTCTATTCTTTGAGGCCGGAAACTAAGGCCGACGGCGATTCTACTCCCTAACTGGATGAAGAACGAGTCAGAGGAACATGTAAACAAATTCCTCTACACGAAGATTCCAGATTCTGAAGATCCCAAGTCCTTCAGAGCAGGACTTCTATCTCCCACAGCAAGAATCATCCATAACTTGTTGTTCAACATTTTCACACCAAGAACGGGCTCTCGTGATAATGTGAGTGCTCGAGACAGATTTTGTATTTTCTACTGTCTAAGAAAAGGAAGGATGAGCCTACCTCACATCATTCTCGACCACTGGGTGAGTGCGTTGAAGAATCGGAACATTCGTAGAAAGAGTAGCATCCCCTACGCCACTCTTTTCTCCACTATCATCATCAACCAGGGTTTCGATGCCACTGGAGTCACATGGCACCCGAGGAAAAGAAGTGAAGGCTAGCACCTTTGCTAAGATGCACCTCACCCCAAGCCTTCTCCTTCGTTCACCAAATGAGGAAACCCTCTTTCACCCAAAGACCAAAGAACCACACGAGCTCGTATCAAACGCGCTAAACCACAAACACAAGCCCAAACACCGTCCGAAACACAACCCCAAACACAAACCAAAACACAACCACAAACACAAGCCCAAACACCGTCCAAAACACAACCCCAAACACAAACCAAAACACAACCACAAACACAAGCCCAAATACAAAAACAACCTCAACCTCCTCCTTCTGTGATTATATCTGAAGTTTCTTTAGAGGACGTTCCTGAGGAACCACTCAAAAAGAGGAAAAGGGCCATTAGAGTCAAGCACATTGGTGCTAAGACAAGTGAACAGACGATATCCCCTAGTGAAGATGAAGGGGTTAAGGTATCGTCTAGGGGTGCTTCGTCTGTGAAAATACTAACAGACGAAGAAAAACAAAAGAAAGACGCAGAAGAAAAAGCAAAAGCTAGGAAGCTTGCGCTTGAGAAAGCTATTTGGCAAAGATAAAATGAAGCAAAGTTGGCTTACGTCGTTGTTGGAAAGACAAGAAGAAAAACAACTCAAAGAGGCTAGAAGAGTCTCCATCTTGCTCGAAGTGAAAGAAAGACTCTTTCAAGAAAGCATTCGCGAATTTGGATCGTCGAGGAGCATCTGCTCAAATTACCTCAGAGGGCATGAATAGTGAAGAGACCGCCCAGATCCAGAAAGATAATGCCCAACTTGCAGAGGATTTGGAAACTATGTTAAACGAAGAAGCCTCTACAATGGAGATTCTTCCATCTACAACACTCCCAGACGAACAAATGGCAACTTCTTCTGAGCCACTTGTTGCGTCTCCGCTAAATGCTTGCCAAGCCCAGACGTTTCCTGCTGCGTCTGAAGAAGAAGGAGCATTCCACTATCAGACGAAAGAAGTTCCGTCTAAAGATTTCATACTTGTTGAAGATGCAAGTTCTTCGTCCGATGAAGAAGATTCAAGAGTGGATGCATCAAGGGGAAGAGTACATGCTGAAGTGCTTAATCCAGAAGACTTACCCCCTAAGCACAAGGTGGACTATTCATTCCTAAATGAATTAGTCATGAGAAGATATGCGAAAAGCACTGTAGTGAGAGAGACCAATCAAGCGATTGGATCATTGGAGCGGAGTTCGATGAAGCCTCCAATGAAGCTGACCGTCCGAGCCTCAACTCAATTAGCAGACGATGAAGACTTGTATATAAAGAATACACCATACATAGAGGGAAGAACCCTTATCGGTCGAGAGAAAGAAGGGATTCCACTGGGAGATTTGTCAACCCCATTATATACGATAAGTCCTTGAAGCCAGATTTTGATGAAAATGTTGTTTATTCTCCCAGAGCAACGCAACGGTTGAAGCGTCACGCCTGGGACACTTTGGCTAATCTAAATATCAAGGACTAGAAAGCATAAAGGCATATAAGGATCATCTTGTTAACGTCGGAGATTGAAGGACCAAGACTTGGATATGAACCCCACATTCCACATAGAAACAATCCAAAGTGGAGGTTGCGATACAAGACCAATGCACCAGTTTTTCATCACTGTACAAATGGTGACATTGACTCTCTCCGCTATGAGCCAAAGCACTGCAAACACTGGCATCTTGACGCAATAGATCGCCATGATCCAATGCCATTCACAATTCCCTCAATCAAACAGTATGTTGGTTTAGGCCACTCTCTCGAATTGTGCTCTCATGGACGAGACCTCATTGCTCGGGATCAACCCACGCTACTCTCTTCTTCTAGATGAGTATGAAGACCTCAAGAATTTGCTCACTCCCTCCTAGAAGACTACAATCTACCTTTCAGGATGATGGCTGGTGCATATCGAAGGGAAGCAAAGGAAAGAATCATATCTTTCTCCCATGTTGATCGCCAAGCTACTAAGGATAGAAGATACTGTCCATTCATGTTGGGTTCTCAGTTTTCTTCTCTGGTGACAGACGAAACAAAGTACTATATCGTCTTAGATGAAAAAGACCATGCTTGGTCGGTATCTCGGCTAAGGGAAAAGAAAAGAAGGTTTCGTCTGTAGCTGATCATTGCTCTGGAACCACTTTTGATGAAGACTCTTCTGTCTGTGGCAGGGTGTTCCCTGGAAGTTCATTTGTATATTCTCAGGAACAGCCACTGCTTGAAATGTCTATACCAACCAAATGGTATACTCATCAACGGGACCAGGACCTTCTCTCGCTACCTTGTTCTTCCAATGTTCACACCGCATCGAAGAAGAAAAAAAGTCGGTGCTTATCATTGATGATAGTGAACCTTTTATGGAACTACCTCAAACACCAATGGTACAACTTGAAGATTTGGTGGAGGTTGTTGAAGCTCATATTAAAGAAGCTGAGGAGTATAAGACTCTGAAGCGGAAGTATGATGCTTTGGAAGGTGACTGTGAGCACTTGAAGCAAAAGAACAGAGAGCTTGAAGAAAACCAAGCCTCTCTATCATCTGAAGTGCAGCAGCTCAAGGACATTGTGATGGCCATGCTTCACAACAAGCCTAAGCCTTCCTTTTGATCATGTTTTGATGATCACAAATTTCAAGGGGAGAGAAAGATGAGAAAAAGGAGGAGAAAACAGCCCAAGGGGAAGAGAAAGAAGATAGCATAACCTAAGGGGGAGTCTAGCCCAAGGAAGTATCGTCTCGAGGGGAGCAAGAGCAAACACAAGAGCGAGCAAAGAGCAAGGAAGTATCGTCTTAGGGGAGTAAGATTGTTGTAATTTTTTTTTCAAAGATAGAATATACAATGTAATTTTATTATTTCATTTGTTATCATATACATTGTAATTCTTTATTGTTTTCTGCTTTGAATACCATTGATGTAACAAACATTTATAAAGAGGTATTTCTCAGAAAACATCGTCTTGATGTAAATCTGGCTCATAAAACTGTTGTTTCTGTCTAACCATGTTTTATGCAGAATTTCGTGGTATGGTCTCGTAATCATCAAAAAGGGGAGAATGTTAAATCAAGATTTGTTAGATCAAGAAAAGTCCCTAAGTTTTGATAAATTACAAAGACAGACGAAACCAAGCAATCAAGACTTGCACGTACGAAACCAAAGACAGATTTAAGATGGCCCTTCAAAATTTGAAGTGTTGCGTCTATCCACAAGCCAAGACATCAGACGATACTGGCACAGACGAAAGAAGACTACTCTAGTTGAAGTCCTTCGTCTGTCCAAAAGAAGCTTAAGACGAAAGGATAAGACGGAACAACATCATTGAAGATTCATATCGTCTATCCAAAAGTGAAGTCAAGTTGAAGTCTCGCACCAAGTTTTAAAATCTAAAGAAGTCATCATGAGAAGAATCCAAGATCAGTATGGGGATCTACGCTTTCACATCCAAAGTCAAAAAGGTCTTTACCTTTCTGTCACATCTCTGTACAAGTCAGTAAAAGGAACTGCGCACGCAATCCAGTCCGAGATATCCGCTGCAACTCTCATCTATCAATCAAGGACAATTGACAATCTTTTGGAAAGTTCTCAAGAAGATCTTCAACGACTCTCAACGGCATTCAAATGAGTCTAACGGCCACATCGGCCAGCCAAGTAGTATATATAATTTCCCGGATGAAACCAGCATCCAATAGCTTGCTGACCTCTTTCTGAACCACTAGGCGGCGCTCCTCGCCCAGTTTTCTTTTTCGTTGTGCTATAGGCCGAGCATGGGGAAGCAATGACAGCTTATGACACATCAAGTTTGGGTCAATACCTGGCATGTCGGCCGGCTTCCACGCAAAGAGATCGGCATTTTCATGCAAGGTGGTTATCATGTCCTGGAGAGAGGAGGTCGGCATGGAGGTACCGACCTTGGTTACATGACCGGTCTCTTGGCCGAGTTGTAATGGTTCCAATGGCTCGGCGAAGGAGGGGCGCTCCTCTTCAAACTCGGCTCTAGGATCCATGTCCAATAGTTCATTGGCACTGCTGTGGACAGAGCAAATGTTTGAGGTCGGTCTTCTTTCTTCCTTCTTGATGGAATAGGGCGCGACCTTTAGACTACGAGCGTAGCATACCCGAGCTGTCTTCGGATCGGCCTTGACAGTGACTATCTTTCACTTGTCATCAGGGAACTTCATGGCCATGTGTGGGGTGGACACAATGGCACCTAGTTGGTTCAGAGTCCTCCTTCCAATGATGACGTTATAGGAGGTATTGGCATCAATCAAAATGTATCTTACCTCCACCGTTTTATAGGCATCACTTCCACCAAACGTGGTAAGAAGGTCGATGTACCCACGGGAATGGACCCGTTCTCCAGCAAATCCGAGCAGGGGCTCGGGGTATGGCTTGATCATGTACTCAGGAATCTCGAGCTGTTTGAACACCGACCAATATAGCACATCGGCCGAGCTTCCCTGATCTATCAACACTTTGCGCACTCGCCAGTTGGCTACGGTACACGAGATGACCATGGGATCAGTTTGGTCGGGGTCATTTATGCTGAAGTCAGCATCAGAGAAAGTGATGGGGGCAACATTCTTTTCTTGGGTGTCCCTATATGATTAACGCTTCTCGCGTATCTTTTCCGAGATGAGGACGTCGCTCCTCCCCCTGCGAATCCTCCAGCAATTGTATTGATGGTTCCCTTTACCTTGTCCGGGTTCTGGTCGACCTCTTTACCCCAACCTCTGTTTCTACGCTTATTCTGGCCATCCCGGGGATCACGTTCTGAGTCCCGGGGTCTTGTCTTGTAGCTCGGCCCAGCATACTTTTCTGGGTGCTTCTGCTCCTCTTGCACGAACCTCCTTAACTCACCCGATCTTACAAGTCGTTCTATCAAGTCTCGCACTTGACGACAATCTTCTGTGGTGTGCCCTGTGTTTTGGTGATAGGCACACTGCTTGGTCGGATCAGCGTTGGTGGGAGATTGCGAAGCCTTAGGGCGGTGGACCAGTTCAAGTGCGCAGGCTTCCCTAAAGATTCTTTCTCGAGATGCATTCAAAGGGGTGTATGAGGTGTATGCATTGGCACGTTGCTCCTTCCTTGATTCTGACCGACGAGAAGAAGAGGACTCCTTTTGTTTGGGCGGGAGACCCGACTCCCGAGCTCTGCGTTTAGCAGCCGAATTTTCCTCTATACTCATGAAGCGAGCAGCTCGGGAACGGAGGTCGTTCATGTCAACCGGCGGCTCAGCAAAAAGAGAATCCGAGAAGGGGCCAGGGTTGAGCCCGACCTGTATGGAATGTAATGCTACAGCGGGATGGAGGTCAGGGATATTTCGGCATGCCAAGGCGAAGCAAGACATATAGTCCCTGAGTGATTCCTTTTCTCCTTGCGCCAGATGATGAAGTGACAACGACGTAGTAGGTGTTGGCTTGGCGTCAGCAAAACGAGCTTGGAAATGATGGTACAGAGAACCAAATGAGTCTATTGATAGAGGAGGGAGTGAGAAGTACCAATCTAGTGCTATCCCCTTTAAAGTAGAGGGAAACATCCGACAAAGCACGTAATCGTCCTCCACTGTCATAGAGGCTTGGGTGAGGAAAGCCCGTACATGAGTTATTGGATCCGTGGTCCCCTCATACTTGTCCTGAGAAGGCCATCGCCAGGATTCAGGGACCCGTGCAGATAGAATGGCCGGGATGAATGGATGGAGATTCCAAACATTACCCCATCCTGGCGTACGAGGCGGGCCGAGGTCTGTGAACGGCTGAGCTCGACTATGGGAACATGTCCGACGAGCTCCCCAAGTTGGCGGCGCACTGGGAGACACGCGGCCGGCTCGACCATGAGCACTAGCTCTAGATGCGTTCGCCAAACTCGAATACCGAATGCATTTTGCGTTCTTCGAACCTCTTTCATGCCCATCTTCTTCGGCATTTCGGGTTTGACCGAGGCCGCCGCGTGAATTAGATCTGGACTCCTCCTCTCCCGCCTCGGCTCCTCTTCTTGATTAAGACCCGGAGGGCTCGCCATTTGTCTTCGATTCTTCCGTCGCAAAGCCCGTAACTCCAAGAGATCCGCCTCTCGCTGTTGTTGAAGAACGGCCAGGCTCGCCTGTGTATTCTGCAGAACCCTTTCAGTCTCTCGATTATGGACTCGCAAAGCCTCCACGCGAGCCTCCATTCTTTCCCTTCGTGCCTCCGCCAAGGCAGCATCTATACTTGATTGTATGAGGTTCCGCCACGGCGGATCCACCGTGGCGTTAGAGTGGTTGCGCGTATAAACCATCTTGATCAAGTCTAACAGAACTTAAGCGCGATCCGAAGACTTTTAGAGATTGAGAATGAGATCGTGGTGGTGGGATAAGGGGATTATCTCGCCCTACGGTGGGCGCCAAAATGTTCTTACGGGATTTTGGGGTGCCGAGCCCAACTCGGCCCTCTCGATTTCCAGTGACGGAGGATGGGTCCCTTCTTTGATGTGTGTGTGTATATTTTTTTATATCCCCTTTTTGGTCGGTTTAATGTCCTTTTTATAGGCATTATAAGGAAAATTTAATGATGAGTTTAGGTCCGTAAATCTCGGTAGTGACTTGATGGACATACGGCCGCACGCATAAATCCCAGAATATCAGGGAAAAGGTATTGTTGATGGGATAGATATGTTGTGTCCATGTCAGTTGTCCAATCTTGACCGGGGTCAGCGGAATGAGCCCGGCATTTACTGGGTGAGTTGCCAGGCATTTACTGGGACGAGCTCGGCAGCTCACCCCAGCCCGGTACAATAATTAATAGGATTGTTTAAAAAAATACTTAACATGAATATTGAATTTTATTATAAACTTTTAAGATTTATTATTAATACATGAAATTGATGTTTTCCATTTGTAATAATATTTTTTTTTTACAAAAAAATGCTTAGTTTGTGTTTTTTTTTTCTTCTATATAAATATAAATATATTTTTCTATTATATTTTGTATATTTTGAAACTGTGAACAGATTTTACAAGTTTACATTTATGTCCAATACAAACGGTTATATAGATTATATCTGTTAATTTACGGAAACACTCATTACACAATTGAAGATGACAAACATGATTGAAAGAAATATATTTATTTAAAGAGACATGATCATTAAATTTTTTAATTCTTTCAGAGCTCGAAGAATATTTAACAAGCATTAATCCTGCTAGAACGAATAAAAATAATTATTCAAATAATTTGAATAAATCAAATCAATGGATAATTTTGTTTTTGTATAGTTTGGATGAGATGGTTCATTGACAAATGAAACACGTAATATGTCTTTTTAAGTTAATTCAAACAATTAATTTGTTGAAATTTTCAAACTTAATTTCTGTCATATAACTCTATAGAATAATGTTTGATTTGGGACACATGCAAACCACAACTACATGGATCATTAACATGATTTCCAAGTTGCATAAACTAATCCATCACAAAGTTTTTTTGTGCTCAAATCACCTAAGTGAAAATTCACCTTCTTAAGGCTTACTTAAATCAAACAAGTGGAAAGACATATTCCCCTATGGTTGGAGAAAAAGATACCCTAGAAGTAATCCAAGACATGCATGTTGTGGAGGGATTTTTAGGAATAGTTTTAGTGCTTATGTGGGATGTTGTGCTGATTATTTTGGAATCACTTTGTAATTTTGTTAGCCATTTACATTGCCTCTCACAATGGTTTCAACAAGCTTTCGTTAAAAATAGAATTTGTGTTGGTTCCTAGTGTCTTTTTAGTCTTTTTAACAGATGTAATTATTTTCACAGACAATTTTACTACATTAACAATTGTAATATGCAGTTAACTCACTCACAGAATATTTACGTATTTTTCTCCCTTTACACTTTATATATATATATATTTCTCATTCTTCACAATTTATAACTAATTGTCTGATTGTCTGCGTATCACAGTTGTCTACCAAATATTTTTCTTTCTCAAAAAACTCTGAATGACTTTTAAGTTTTTTTTTTTTTTTTCATGTTTTCAAGAAGGAAACTCGTGTACTAACAAACTAACTATTCATTCTCAATAACTAATTGTTTATGGGATGCTATCATTGTTTTTTGCTTTATAGAAATTTAGTAAAAATATAGTAAGTTTTTCATTTACAGGTTTTGTTAACTTCCTCTAAAGGGATTTTGGTTTGCTCTTTTTTTCATTTATACATAATGCTTTAATAATATTTAAGCGAACCGTGAGGATGGATAATATATGGATTGTCAACATGATTAAGTTTTTTACACTTTTGTCATGATTTTGCATGTATGCAAGTAATGAATGCTTACCATGAAAATTTAATCTTGTTCAATAATATTATTTGTTTGATATTTTACGAATATTCTCTCACAATTCAATTCTTTTTTCAAATTGTTTTCATTATTAAGAAAAGATAACGAACTTGTTTTATACTAATAATAATTAATAGTTGTTGTCTCAAGCTCAATCTATTTAATTTTTAGATAATATTTTTTTTTATCTATTAATTAAATCTATGTTTTTATAATTAATTCGTTCCTAATTAGATCAAAATCTTCGCGTAATTAGATTGAAATTTTCGCGGAATTATTGGATATATTTTATGTAACATCTTTTCTAATAAAAATTTTAAATCTTCCTCCATCATGTTATAATTCTTAATCTATAAGATTTTTTAAGTTTCTTAAGGTACACGGTAACATGAATAAAATAAAAATAAAATACTCAAATTAAAATAGAATATGAAAATGTGAATCCCATACTAAAAAGGTAAATCTTTAAGAAGGTAAATTTTTTCCTCTTCCTCCTTATTTCTCAAACATGGTAGAGTGATAAAATAAAAAACAAAATTTAGATAAAGCATAGTATAAAATAATAATTAATAGAAGCTTCTTTTTTATTTTCATTTCTTTCCCTATCTTGCATGCGTAGAGAGTATTGGTTTATCCCGTTCAAGAATAAAAAGACCATAATACCCTCATTTAAAAGGCAGAAAACGGGTCAAAGGATCTACCGGAATAATAAATCTGAACGTCCATATGTACACCCACGTTCGCTGCCCTCAATGCCCCTTCTCTCTCTATACCTCTCGAACACTTTCTCTCTCTAAACTTGAAACTTCGTCACTGCAACAAAACACGCACTAAAACTGCTTCCAATTCATCATTGATCACGGTTTGTTCTTCGCCTTTTCCTTCCACTCTTCCATCTCCAATTCGATTTCCTTTTCTTCCTTCATTTCCTTCCTTCCGATTCTACAAAACAATTTATCGCATCGTATAATTACTCCATTTTAGCTCCTACTTCCTTTCCCAAGCGCTTAACCTTACAATCTGTCCCAAGGTTATCTACTTATTTTATGTTTTCGTTTTCTGACCTTGTTTTTTCCTCTTCTCCTTCGTTTGCGTTATGATTTGGGGTATTCCATAGCTTTATAGGCGTATGTTTGGTTATGATTATGTAACTTCGGGTTTTTATTTAATTCGCATTGGTTATTCGGTGCGATTGATATGCGATTATGCTTTGACTGGTGATTACAGAGTATAACAATAACGAGTTTGAACTTCGCCGGGATTCTTTGATTAAAATGGAATTATTGTAAGAAATGACCTAGTTGATTAGCGATGTGGAGTTGTAGATGATTAGGGATGCAGAGTTGTAGATTTTAGTATCGGTATATTGAGAAGAGTAAGGTCCATTTGTTATATAATGGCAGAAAATATTTTATTGTAATTAGTTGCTGTTACAGAGAATTCTTAATGCCAGTGGACTAGCCGTACAAACTGGCTGAGCACTGCAAGTGCTGTGTCTAGGTTAGATACCGATTGAAGTACATATAAGGACAAGACCAAAGGCGGGTAAACTATGACCATGGACCAACCAAACACAATCCTGCTAGGGCCAGTGAAGCCCTTGAGCTCAAAGCTTATTAGCCCTAGACAGGTTTTACCATTCTAGATCCTTAACGATGTGGCTGAGGTGCCGTAAGCGCCACCCCTCTCACATGTGAGAACAAATGGTGGAAACAGTTATGAGGCTGTTAGAGAATGCAAGGCATAGATAGGCGTGATTCCCCCAGTATCATGCCAGGTCATGCTAATAGAGCTCGCCAAGGTTTCATGAGCCTTTCTTTGGCTTTAGGATTCCCAAGGGCGTGTTCTCTACCGAGAACAACTACTTTCCAGGACCTCATGGGTTATACGGTTATGCCTAATGGTTTTCTATGTATGATTTCTAAGGTAGTAGAAGTTTTTGGATGCGTCTATCTTTAACACCCTGTTTGGTTTTACTGGAGAGGAGAGAAGCAAAATCCTTCCACACCCAATTTTAGCTTGAAGGGATTTGGAGGGAGTGGATATTCTTAAAAATTTCATGTAATTTGATTAAATTGCCTGTTCCCTTTATCAACAAGGATAAAAATATAAATTAGTTTTGAAATCTCTCCCCTCCCCTTCTCTCCATTGAACCAAACAGATCTTAACTGCTATGTGACTTTGAAAGAGTTTTACTATACCTCCAATTTTCTTTTGTTAAATAAATGTTCATAATTCATAACCTCCTTCATCTGAATTTTTATTTATTTATTTATTTTTATTGCTATTGGAAATGCTCCTAAGTAGAATTCTTGATATGGAATTACTTTCTCAATTTTCCTGTGATTATTATATAAGCTATGTGATTTATGTACTAACAGCTTCGGCAATGCACCGCGTGGGTAGTGCGGGTAATGGAAACAGTTCTAGTCGCCCTCGTAAGGAGAAGCGATTAACCTATGTGTTGAATGATTCTGATGACACAAAGGTGAACTCATTATTTATTTGTTTTATTTGTTCAAGGGAAACAAACAAGTTTCATGCCTGCTTTGGTAGTGACATCTTTATCTCTAGAAAAATTTTCTTTGACATTGTGTATTTAAATCTGTGAACTAGCTGAACCTGATTGGGTTGGTTTTTAATAAACACATGCATTTCTTACTTGGATGAAAATATTATTTCAATTTTACAGTCAATTCCAAAGTTGCTGGTTCTTGAAAGATTTAATTTTTTTGACTTATTTTCTCATCAAAAGATTAGTGACGTCAAATTGACTGACATGAATCTGGTCCGAGTAAATTATATTGGGTTATTGGCTGTCATTTGAGGATCAAATTGATGCCATAACCTTTTTGAGGACCAATTGATTTTCCAAAGATAAAATTGGAGGTTTACTGTAAATTTTAGTATTACTTTCTCTTCTTACTTTGTCTTAGAGCCATTTGGTAGTTTGCATATTTCCACTCTTTCTTTTCATATTTACCAAGTATTTTACTTTCTAAATCAAAGTTTCATTACTAGTTCATCTAGTACTTGGCTCCTTTCTTGTAGGTAGTTAGCATTTTGCTTTGAAAGGTGTTATGTCATACATCAATATTGCTTGTTTTGGTTGAAATTCTTTCAGTTTTGATAGTTTTCTTATTTTCTCTGTCTATAATTATTTGTAAATTGGCTCCTTTTTGCAGCATTATGCAGGCATAAATTGTCTGGCCCTACTGACATCTACAACATCTGATGGGTCTGATTATCTCTTCACTGGGAGCCGTGATGGCAGGCTAAAACGATGGGAACTAGATGCGGATAAAGCAACATGCTCTGCTACCTTTGAATCTCATGTTGATTGGGTAAGCTTTATGTTTAATTTTTTATCTTTTTTTCCATTTGTTAGTTGACTTTTTTTACCTTGTTTACCAAACTTATAATCATTTTTCTACTTTAACATTTTCCTCTAAAGTCATAAACCTTGTTTCATTAGCAATTTAGTAAGTCATAATCACAAAAACCTGGATAATGCAGTCTATAACACTTGCATAGCAGCACAAGTAGAATTAAATATGTTAATGCTATTTTATCCTTGCAGGTTAATGATGCTGTTCTTGTTGGTGATAGTACACTTGTTTCTTGTTCTTCAGATACAACCCTTAAGGTTTGTTGATTGCTCACTGTTTTTTTTTCCCCAACCAATGCATGGTTTTTATCAATAATACCAGTACTTACATAATTATTTACACCTTTTTATGTGTTAGACATGGAATGCCCTGTCCTTTGGAACTTGTACTAAGACACTCCGACAACACTCTGACTATGTTACTTGTCTCGCAGCAGCTGGAAAAAATGTAATGTACTTCAAACATTTTAGGCTTCTTAGTGCGTAAAGAAAAAGTTCATTTTTTTGTTTCTATATGTTCCACATTGAATAAGATACTTTGGTTGAATTTTCTGTCAAATCCATTGTTTGATCCTTGAATAGTGTCATGCATTTTAGAGCAATATTGTTGCCTCTGGTGGCCTTGGCGGGGAGGTTTTTATATGGGATATTGAGGCTGCAGTCACTCCAGTCTCTAAGTGCAATGATGCTATGGTTGATGAGTCTGCAAATGGTATCGATGGTTCTGGCAACTTATTACCATTGACAAGCTTGCGAACTATTAACTCAAGCAACAATATCTCCATGCACCCCTCTCAAACTCAGGGATACATTCCAATTGCTGCCAAAGGCCATAAGGATTCTGTTTATGCATTGGGTATGAATGAAAGTGGAATGATACTTGTTTCTGGCGGAACAGAAAAGGTACAATATGGCATATGCTCTGACTTGTCAAGGCTTCTTTACCTTTGAAACATTCGAGGTGGTCTTTTTGTGATGTAGTAGCTTGAGTTTTATGGGATGTTGTCTCTGACCGTGGTTTATTTTTTCCATTTTTGTGGGGGATTCTCTAGGTTGTGCGTGTCTGGGATGCAAGATCGGGATCAAAGACTCTAAAGCTTAGAGGGCATACAGATAACATCAGGGCTCTGCTTCTGGATTCTAGTGGCAGGTTTGTGGAGTGGATATCTAAGTTTATTTACAATTTTGTTTCAAAGTTGGAACTTACTTTCCTCCATTTTATTTATTATTTCTTTATTATCATGAAATTCTCTCTGTGCATTAATCTTTCTCATTTGACATTTCTATGTTTTACAACAAGATATAGATTACAAAGCACATGATTAACTCAAAATTTTCATTGTCTATGTTAAAATGGACTTATTTAATAGTTAATAACACAGTGAATGAAATGTTGTTGGATTTTCTCTTAACTCATGCAGTCATACATCATTTCATTTGATAAATTTGTTAGGACAAATCAGGTAATATGATCTTCCCAACAAATCAGCTTGATGGTTTTAATGTTCATTATTGCAGATATTGTTTATCAGGGTCTTCAGATTCTATGATAAGGTAATTCACACTAAAGAGTTATAAGCCTTTCTATTTGTTTGTTCTATGGTTGATTGACTAACAACCTGTCCATCCTTCCTCACAGGCTTTGGGATATAGGTCAGCAGAGATGTGTGCATTCTTATGCTGTTCATACAGATTCTGTTTGGGCACTTGCCAGCTCCCCAACATTCAGTCATGTTTATAGCGGAGGGAGAGACTCTTCAGTGAGTGCCACCTTCCATTAATATTAACATTAAAATTTAAAACTATTTTTTAATTATTATGTCTTGAATTTTGTGACGTTACATTTTCTTTTTCTATTTAACTTATGAACCTTATCTTCTAATGCCCTATTCTTTTATACACTGAAGTTATACTTGACAGATTTGCAAACTAGAGAAAGTAGTTTGCTTTGCACAGGCGAGCACCCTATTCTTCAATTGGCTTTGCACAATGATAGCATATGGGTTGCATCAACAGACTCTTCAGTTCATAGATGGCCTGCTGAAGCATTCAACCCTCAAAAGATTTTTGAGAGAGGCAATTCTTTTTTAGCTGGAAACTTGTCCTTTTCAAGAGCAAGAGTATCACTGGAAGGATCTATCCCTGTATGTTACATTTATTTCTGAAAAAATTGGCCATCTTACTTTTCTATTGTTTTATCTTCAATTTGTTGTGTTGCTCTTGGTAGTACATGTATAGATGAAGCACATTACTTTACATATTCAATATTAGTACTTCCTGTACATGTATAGATGATGCATGTTACTTTACATATTCAATATTATTTCTTCCTGTTTGGGAATATGACAGGGTTTGTCTTCTAAACAAGTCTGTTGAAAATAAGTTCTCTTGGTTCTTTTTGTTCTGTAGAACTAATAATTGTCCTTTTATGTTCAAAATTACCAATGTTAATAGGTTCCTGTATATAAAGAACCTACCTTAACTATCACGGGTACACCTGCAATAGTACAACATGAGGTTTTGAATAATAAGAGGCATGTGCTGACGAAGGTAACCATGATGTTTTCCAGTAATTTTATTATGCTGTGCATATTGATATTGTCATCCATTTTACTGTGACATTTATAACCTTTCTATGTTATTCTCTTAATTGATGAATGACTCCCGGTATAGGATGCATCTGGTTCAGTGAAGCTATGGGAGATAACCAAAGGTGTTGTGATTGAAGATTACGGAAAGGTGACAACTAATTACATTTTCATTTCATAACTTGCATGGCAATCTTTTTTGCTTGGAAATTAGATTTTTTGTAATGATTGATATTTACAAATTTCAATTATAGCTGATAGGACTCACTTGTGGATTCATAATTGCTCATCCTTTACTTGTGGATTCATAATTGCTCATCCTTTACTTGTGGACTATCCAGGTTTCTTTTGAGGAGAAAAAGGAAGAGCTATTTGAGATGGTACAATTACTGATTTGTATCCTTGGTTTTGTTTTTAATAATCATATTTTCTCTTTGTAAGAAAACATAGTAATTCTCCATTGTTTATTTGGTCTAACTGGCTTTTAATTTTCTTCTAATGCTGTTTTAGGTTAGCATTCCTGCATGGTTCACAGTGGATACCAGGCTTGGAAGTTTGTCAGTCCATTTGGACACCCCCCAATGTTTTTCTGCAGAGATGTATTCGGCAGATCTTAACATTGTAGGCAAGCCTGAAGATGATAAGGTAACAGCTTCAGTGTCATCAACAATGTACCCGGCCTTGTCTTTAATTAGTTCATTATTATATTAATTTTAATTTTACTCATAGTTCAGTATGCTGTTACAATTAACATAAACTTTTATGCAACTATTTACTTTTTTTACTTTTGGCTATAATTGATGTCAACACTATACCATTGTCAACCAATTCATCTTTATGGAATGCATTTCTTTATAACCATTTTCCTACCTTAGTCTGTATTCTAGCTCAATCTAAAATTGTTCCTGTCATAGTTGCTAGTATAATGGACATGGATGTATTTTAAGTGTCTTATATGTCTTTTCAACTGATGCCGATGCAGGTTAATTTGGCTCGAGAAACCCTTAAAGGGCTGTTGGCTCATTGGTTGAGAAAACGAAAGCAAAGAATGGGATCCCCAGCTCCAGCTAATGGGGAGTTATCATCTGGAAAGGATATTGCTTCAAGAAGTCTTACGCATTCAAGAATTGAGGTTGATGGTAGTTCTGAGAATGATGCTATGGTTTATCCTCCGTTTGAATTCTCAGTTACTTCCCCTCCTTCCATTATTACTGAGGGCACTCATGGAGGTCCGTGGAGAAAAAAAATTACTGATTTAGATGGAACCAAGGATGAGAAAGATTTCCCCTGGTGGTGTCTGGACTGTGTTCTGAATAATCGGTTACCTCCTAGAGAAAATACCAAGTAATTTTGCCTTCCTCCTCATTTTCCCTCCCTAGATAGTTGCATTAAAGGCATGGTTCTAATTGAACAAACCATTCTTGTTACAATTTTTATATTTTAGTAATGTAGCTTAGTTACCTAAATCTGATGATTATATCCATTTATCACATCCTGAACAGTTGGTGGTACTGAATATTGCCTTTGTAAATGACATCAATTGATATATCATTAAGAAGTCATTGGAATTTGTCTTCCTATTAATTCTGTGGACTGTGGCTTGGTATTTTTTATGTAATGAACACAATATCTTTGAACATTTTTTGCAGACTAACAAATGGAACATGGTCTATGAATTTGATTGTCTGAGTACGATAGCAATATCAGATTAGTTATATTATTCTCTGATATATCTTGGTTTGTGATAACTACTGCAGGTGTAGTTTCTATTTGCAACCATGTGAAGGCTCTTCAGTCCAGATCCTTACACAAGGGAAGCTGAGTGCCCCACGGATATTAAGAATTCACAAAGTAAGTTTTGACATTTATATTCATTGACGATTGGTATTAATAGTTGTATTAACAATATTTGCATGTTTTGTTATTTCAACATGGTTTCCAAAAGTATTGCTTGTTCTGAATTTAGTTTTTGGGTATTATGTGTGGATTCTGTAAACATTTTTCTCACTGGTAGATGATGCATTTTCAAGTAATCAACTTAGCTTTCCCTTCTTTTGGTTGGTTTAGGTTATTAATTACGTGGTAGAGAAGATGGTGCTTGACAAACCTTTGGATAACTTAAGTGCTGATAGCAATTTAGCCGCTGGACTTACTGGGTCACAGTCACAGCATCAAGCACTTGGAGATGCATCTTTTAGATCTGGATTTAAGCCTTGGCAAAAGCTTAGACCTTCTATTGAAATATTGTGCAACAACCAGGTGAGTTATATACAATCTTGTGACAGCATATATAGTATGGTTATCTATATGCCAAGATTGAGCAAGTTAATGCTTTATTTTTATATAATTGGCTTACTGTTCAATTCCTTCTAGAATCTATTTGCTAATCCGATTGCTATTTTAGCTTTCCATTATGGTGTTTTCTGGAAGTCATTTAAGAAATCATTTATCCTTAGAATTATGTACTGTGAATGAATGTTTGTAATTTGCATTAACAAAGTTTCAACTTTGACCGACTTCTAGAGTCTATAATGCAGGATGAATTGATAAAATATTAGGCAGTAACTTTGAATATGTTTTAAATATTCTTGGTTTAATTATTCCAAAAATCAGTGCAATGTTCCTTGTATGGTTATGCCTAGGATTTCTTTTTTCTTTTGCCCTTGGCATTATTCATTGTGTTGGACATTATCTTCACTGGACATCATAGGATGAACTTATGATGAGATTTGAAAACACTGCTTTATACTTAATTTATAAATCTACTGGTAGGCCCTTAATTACAAAATTCAATTCCAGATATCAGAAACTCCTAACTGAGCCTTTGTATTGTATTCAAGTCTTAAAATTGATCATAGTATTTATATTTGATCGGTGATTCTAACTCGTGTGCTACCACCTTTTTCAATTTCATATGTTCTAATCATGTTTTTGAACTTATTGTGCCTTTGATTGGTTTGAGGATGATGGGATTTTTTTTTAATATAGTTTAGCACAAATTGATTGAATGATGTTTTCTTTTATTCACAGTTGGCTTGGCTTTGCTTTGCTTTGGCATGATACTATTTTTCGTTTTCATTAAAGTAACTTGCATTTAGCCAAATGTTCGGTTTATTTCCAGGTGCTGTCTCCTGAAATGAGCTTAGCCACAGTGCGAGCTTATATATGGAAGAAATCAGATGACTTGGTTCTAAATTACAGATTAGTTCAAAGCAGGTGACTACAAATTGCGTATGCATCAGAGGTGGGTAATTTTGAGCTTTGCTTGGCTTTTCTGAGTTACAAAGGATATTTAATGCGTTTATGGATTTTATTCCGGTATTTTTCTTCTTTTGTAAATGTCATTTACTGCCAACTGTGAAGGGGAAACTGTTACTTTAGGGCAATAATTCTCCTTTGATTGATGTGAATGTTGAGAAAATTAATCTTAGGTGATTAAGCCTTATCTTCATTATTGGTATCACAAATTACTTTTAAATGATGATTTTGATGCATTGCATAGCCATTTCTTTTGTTTTTTTACGCTTTACATCAATTTTTATCACTAGAAGAAAAATAATTTAGAAGCAGAAATACCTTTTTAATCCCTGTCCATACTGAATTTTGTTGTTTCCCCTTTCCTGTACAAGCATAACTTAATTGGACAAGGCTTTTGCTGTCTATGCAAGGATTGCAGACTTTATGATAAATTATGATTAATTATGATTATACTCGCAGGTTTTCTTGTGATTATGTAAAATACTTCTGAGTACCAATTCTTGGGTTTCCAGCATTGATCAGTGGCGTTATAGGAATTTGTAAATTCTGAGCCGTCAGACCAAATTTAGTGGCACTCTCCAAACCTGCTTGGATAGTTTTTTCCGTTAGTGGAGGGCTGTTACTGTAAATTTTGAACTATATCTAGTTGGCATGCATACTTCTGCTGGACATGGCGGAATATTCTGCATTTGGCATGATGAAGGTTTTTAATCAACATCGCTGAGAATTAGTGGGAATCGTACTGGCATAGTGGGGTTTTTTTCTTTTTTTTCAGAAACCAGGTAGTTGATTTAGAGATGACAAACGAAAACATTGTAAATTTGAAGTGTGCGTTAAATTCTTCCCTAGAAATTATGTTGTCCAGGTGCAAGTTTACATCATAAATTTTGTTAATTGTTAATTGCTAATAATATTTTTCTGATTTGTTCAAATTAGTCATTTGATACCCAGTGCTAGTTCTCAGCGTACTCTGTGGGGACTGTTTTCTTTGACTGTGCATGCATAATGCATATTTGAGTGTGTATTAAGTATGCAATTCTGAAAATTAATTGTAGTTCTGACGGTATTAATTAATTGTAGTTATAGCATTATTTTATTTGTTTAATATTTCGAATTTATATACAAATGTTGTAACTGATAATTATACCGTTGTATCCATATATTTTTTGAGTGTTTCCTGAGCCAATGAATATGAATTATGGAAACTGGATTTATGTACACAATGTATGGCATTTCTGCCAATCTGCAATGTTTATTTGTATATATGCTGGTTTCTGGTTGTGTTTACATAGTCAGTCCCATGTCCGGGTAAAGAGTTTTGTGAAATTACTTTTTATAGATTTATGATAATAATTGATGATGATGTGAAATTACTTTTTACCATTGATGGCTGGCTTTTAAAAAGAGACAAAAGTTAAAAAAAAATAAAAAATAAAAAAATTCTAAACTCGTTTTCATATAAGGATCCATTTGCTCATAATTTCTCACGCCATGCAGTTGTTTCTTTGAAATTCGATGCAATCTATGCAATTCTCTTTTCTTATATTGTTACGTAACATTTAACAAAATAAAAATGTTAATAGATGAACATAATCATGCTAAAAATATAAGTAACAGGCAGGCCGAAAACCGCAATTCATTATTTCTTATTTATTTATGTCTAATTTCCCACGTCTCGAGTGCTGTTTCCTCAATCAATTGCAATCTATAAAAAAAAAAATTCTTCTTTCATTATTGCATAACATTAAAAAAAAAAAAAAAAAAGTAAACATAATCATGCTTAAACAGTGAGTAACAAAGCTACATCAGCACGTACAAGTATTTTGGATCGGTCATGAAGTTGAGTTTGCTAAGCTGCCTACCTCGACTCAATAGGTAAGGATAGATCTGAAGTGCTAAGTTGGACACTACCACAAGTTATAATACAGCTACAAAATTAGCACAATGCACTTTACTATAGGAGAATCCGTATTGTTTGTGTAAGCTAACAATGTCTTATTCTAGAATAGGCTAATATTACCATTCATAGGTTTAGATTTTGTGCTTCATTTAGCTCATTTCAAGCACCTTATATATACAATCAAAGTCAAGATTTAAAGATATAAATTTTTTATATTTGGTCATCCTTCTAAAATCATTGGTGAGTTAAATGTTAAAGTGTCTTTGTAAATATCCAATTCATTTTTTTTTTTCACTGTAGCTCAATTACACCGGAGTGAAGCATCGCCACCACTTCATCTCGAATTTTAGTAAAGGAATAATGGAGCTTGATTAAAGTCAACTTAAGCATGTCAAACAAAACAATAAGTTAATAAATTAGACCTTGATTTTCAAAAAGTGAAGCACCATATCTTGAAAACTTAGCAATATAGTGTGACTCTTTAAAAAGAGTGTTTTAGAAAAGTATGTTCTTAACATTTGTGATGAGACGAAAGTTAGATTATTGTAATTTGTAAATGTATGACCAAATTCATAATCAGTCATATATAAATTTCTCTTTTTTGTTTTTAACGATCTCTTATTTACATATTATCTCACATATTTTCTTATATAATGAGTACAATTAATAAATAAATAAATAATAATGATATTAATAATAAAATTAAAAAAGAAAAATCAGTAATATAATATAATGAGTACAATTAAAATTAAATATATATATTTACTCAATTTTGTTTTTATTACCAAATAACCTTAATTTGTACCCGAAATTTGTTTTATTTTCTCTTACTTTGTTCTTGTTTCCCTACGAAACAATGGCTACGAATTTATCTTCATCCTCTCTTCTTTCTTTGTTGTGTAAAGTCTAAAGACCATATTACCCAAAACGGGTCAAAGGATCTACCGGAATAATAAATCTGAACGCCCATTTTACCCTTCTTTCTCTCTCTACCTATCCCAAACACTTTCTCTCT
This sequence comes from Hylodesmum podocarpum, assembly GCA_026586105.1. Classification (NCBI taxonomy): domain Eukaryota; kingdom Viridiplantae; phylum Streptophyta; class Magnoliopsida; order Fabales; family Fabaceae; genus Hylodesmum; species Hylodesmum podocarpum. The sequence continues at coordinate 2,979,213 of JALJEV010001298.1, read as the reverse complement.
CTAAACTCGAAACTTTGCCTCTGCTACAAACACAAGCACTCATAGTGCTTCCAATTCATCACTCATCACGGTTTGTTCTGCGTTCTGCGCCTTTTCCTTCCACTCGATTTCCTTTTCTTCCATTATTTCCTGCTTCCGATTTCACCAAATTATTTTCCTCATCGAATAATAGTTTCTCTGTTTTAGCTCATACTCTGTTTCGAAACGCTTAACCTTATGATCGGGCTGGTTATTTTGTGCCAATTGTTATCTGACCTTTTTTTGTTTGCGTTATTTGTTGTATCGGGATGATTTGGTGTGTTCGATAGTTTCAGCGGGTTCTGTCTGTTATGACTTGTAGGTTTGTATTTGGTTATTGATTATGTCGGTTTTTGTTCTGATATGATTCGCATTTATTCCTTTTGATATGTGATTATGCTCTGACTTGTGATTCTGAGAAATGAGTGTGAACTTTGTCTGAATTGAGGTTAACATGGAAATGGAATTATTGTTAGCAACAACGTAGTTGATTAGGAATGTGGAGTTGTATTTTTTAGTATCAGTGTTTGGGATATTGAGAATAGTAAGGTCCATTTGTCATATAGTGGCACAAAGAATTTGATAATAATTAGCTAGTGTTGCAGAGAATTCTTAATCTTAGTGACCATCCATACAAACTGGTTGAGCACAGCAAGTGCTTACATGGCCTCGCTCTTGAGGGGCTGTGTTTGTACTATCCAGATAGGCTTGGTCAGTGGCCAATTGAAGTAAGTATAAGGTTTGGTTAGTAAAGCCCACAAGCTCAAAGCTTACGAGCCCTAGACAGAGGTTTTACAATTCTAGATCGTTTATGCTCGTGGGTAGTGTGCAGTAAGCACCACCCCTCACCAATGTTATCAATGGTGGATGGTAGCATGTGGCGGAAGGCCAAATTCCCACCGTATGAAGATGCCATTACGGCCTAGTGGCGGCGCCATAATGCGCATCCCTTCATAAATTGCCTATGGCAGAGGGGTCAAAAAACACTACATTATAGCTTATGGTGGTGTTATAACGGTTATTTAATAACACTGACCCTCTCTCTCTCACACACACACACACAGAGGCTAACGAGAACAACACCATGCACGCTACCCCTGCAAAAGGTGGGAATGCTTAGGAGGCCACCAGAGAATGCAATGCATAAATGGGTATGATACCCCCACCATTATACCAGGTCACTCGTATAATAGAGCTTGCTGAGGTTTCTTAAGTCTCTCTAGTCTCTGGCTTTAGGACTCCTCAGGGAGTGTGTGACCAGCTAGTTTCTAGGAGCTCCTGAGTTATACAGTTATGACTGATCCTTTTCTGTATATGGTTTCTGTGGAAGTGGAAGTGTTTGGATGTGTCATGTGTCCGTCTTGAATTGTGACTTTGAAAGAGTTTTTCTTTACCGACTTTGTTAAATAAATGTTCATAATTCATGAACTAATTCTGATTTTTTTTATTTACTTTTATTTTTAATGCAGTTCAAAATGCTCCTAAGTAGAATTCCTGATATGGAATTATTTTCTCAATTTACTCCTGGAATTATATTTAAGCTATGTGATTTATGTACTAAACAGTTTCTGCAATGCACCGTGTGGGTAGTGCAAGTAATGGGAACAATTCAAGTCGCCCTCGTAAGGAGAAGAGATTAACCTACGTGTTGAATGATTCTGATGACTCAAAGGTGAACTCATTTATTTATTTTACTCGTTCCAAGTAAACTGACAGTTTTCATGCCTCCTCTAGCAGTTACAACTTTATGCCTATAATTTTTTTTCTGACTTTGTGCTTCCAAATTCTTTAACTGGTTAAACTTGATTGGGTTATTTTTTTAATGAACACATACATTTCTTACTTGAATAAAAATATTATTTAAATTTTACAGTGAATTACCAAGTTGGTCCTTGAAAGATTTTTTTCTTTAACTAAACTTTCACCTTAAAAGATTAGTGACCTCAAATTGTGCTCCACTGATATTATTTGGTGTTATTGACAGTCATCAATTTGGTTCTAGTAAATAATATTTGTACTAATTAGATGTTGAAACCTGTCATTTGAGGATCAAATCGATGTGATAACGTTTTGAGGACCACATTGATGTTCCCCGTCTTACAATAATCAAAGTGGATGTCTACCCTAAATTTTAATATCATATTCTCTTTTTACATTGTCTTAGACACATTTGGTGGTTTACATTTTTCACTTCTCCTTTTCATATTTTCCTAATATTTTACTTTCTAATCAATCAAAGCATCATTAATAGTTCGGTAGGTAGCATTTTCCTTTGAAAGTTATGTCAGTATTTTTCATCATTATTTCTTGTTTTGGTTGAAATTCTCAGTCTTGATAGTTTCCTTAGTTGTACTGTCTAGAATTGTTTGTAAATTGGCTCTTTCTGCAGCATTGTGCAGGCATAAATTGTCTGGCTCTACTTACCTCTGCAGCATCTGATGGGTCTGATTTCCTCTTCACTGGGAGTCGTGATGGCAGGATAAAACGATGGTTACTAGATGTGGATAGAGCAACATGCGCTGCCACCTTTGAATCTCATGTTGATTGGGTAATCCTTATGTTCACTATTTTTTTTTAATTCTTTTCCATTTGTTAGTTGACTTCTAATTTAGTAACTTCTGGAATGTAGCAATGTCATTCATTTTACCATGGTTACTTGATGAATCTTCATCTGCAATGGACCCCTCCCCCTCTACAGGCCTTTACTTCATAGGAATTTTGGTGGACTTATGTTACATTGTTAATGATTCATTTTGTTTTCTAAAGAAACTTTTTTGATTCGATTATTTTGTTACCGAACTTATAATCATTTTTCTATTTTAATGTTTTCCTCTAAAGTCAAAAACCTTGTTTCATTAGCAATTTGGTAAGTTATAATCACAAAAACCTGGATAATGCAGTCTATAACACTTGCATAACAGCACAAGTAGAATTAAATATGTTAATGCTACTTTATCCTTGCAGGTTAATGATGCTGTTCTTGTTGGTGATAGTACACTTGTTTCTTGTTCTTCAGATACAACCCTTAAGGTATGTTGATTGCTAGCTGTTATTTTTTTTTAATCCAACCTTTGGTCTTCTGTAATAATACTACCAGTACTTGTATAATTATTTACACCTTTTTTATTTGTGTTAGACATGGAATGCCTTGTCCTCTGGAACATGTACTCGGACACTCCGGCAACACTCTGACTATGTTACATGCCTTGCATCAGCAGGAAAAAATGTAATGTACTTCAAACATCTTAGGCTTCTAATTGAGTGCATCAAGAAAATGTTCATTTTATTCTTTCTATATGTTCCACATTGAATCAGATAGATACTTTGGTTAAATTATCTATGTCAAATCCATTCTTTGATCCTTTAATAGTGTCATGCATTTTAGAGCAATATTGTTGCCTCTGGTGGCCTTGGTGGGGAAGTTTTTATATGGGATATTGAGGCTGCCCTCACTCCAGTCTCTAAGAACAGTGATGCTATGGTTGAGGAATCTTCAAATGGTATCAATGGTTCTGGCAACTTACTACCATTGACAAGCTTGCGTACTATTAGCTCAAGCAACAATATCTCTGTGCACCCTCCTCAAACTCAGGGATACATTCCAATTGCTGCTAAAGGCCACAAGGATTCTGTTTATGCACTGGATATGAATGAAAGTGGAGCAATTCTTGTCTCTGGCGGAACAGAAAAGGTACAATATGGCATATGCTTTGACTTGCCAAGGCTTCTTTACCTTTGAAACAGTCAAGGTGGTTTGTGTTGTGGTAGCTTGAGTTTTATGGGATGTTGTCTCTGACCATGGTTTATTTCTTCCATTTTTTGGGTGGTTCTCTAGGTTGTGCGTGTCTGGGACACAAGATCAGGATCAAAGACTCTAAAGCTAAGAGGGCATACAGATAACATCAGGGCTCTGCTTCTAGATTCTAGTGGCAGGTTTGTGGAGAGGAGATCTAAGTTTTTTTTTTTTTTTTGCAATTTTTTGGATTGCAATTATATTTTAAAGTTGGTAACTTGCTTTTCCTCCTATAATTTTATAATATCTTTATTATCATAAAATTCTCTCTCTCTCTCTCTCTTTCTCTTTTCATTCATCATTCTCATTTGACATTTCTATGATTTCCCACAACATGAGGAAAGCTAGCAATATTCTCTTTCTAACACTATTATTGCCTGGAATTTATTGGATATAACAAATTTTGGGTTGTCCCACATCTAAAGCTAGAAAGTAGGTCATTAAATGAGAGGTGAGACTCACCAAGTTTTGTGATTTTTATTATTATTATAAATTTCAGCTAATAATAGTGTGTTAAAAACGTGTTAGAGAGTGTCACTAACATTCCTCCCCACAACATATAGATAACAACACACATGAATAACTTAATACTTCATTGGCTATGTTGCAGTGGACTTAATTGTCAATAATACAGTCAATGAAATATTGTTTCTGTTTTTCTTTTTTTTTCCGTGCATGCAGCCATGCATCTTTTTGTTGGATAAATTTGTTAGTTCAAGTTAATTAATGTTTTTCTTTCCCAACAAGTCAGCTTGATGTTTTTAATGTTCATTATGGCAGATATTGTTTATCAGGATCTTCAGATTCTATGATAAGGTAATCCTCTCATATGGAGTTATAAGCATTTCTATTTGTTTTGTTGTTTGGTTGACTAATAATCTGTTTATCTTTCCTCATAGGTTGTGGGATATAGGTCAGCAGAGATGCGTGCATTCTTATGCAGTTCATACAGATTCTGTTTGGGCACTTGCTAGCACCCCAACGTTTAGTCATGTTTATAGTGGAGGGAGAGACTTTTCAGTGAGTGCAACATTCCATTAAAATTAACATTAAAACTATTTCTTTTATCATTTTGTCTTTCATTTATATGACATGACATCTTTTTTCTGTTTAACTTGTGAACTTCATCTGCTAATGCCCTGTTCTTTTATACCCAAAGTTATTCTTGACAGATTTGCAAACTAGAGAGAGTAGTTTGCTTTGCACAGGCGAGCACCCTATTCTTCAATTGGCTTTGCACGATGATAGCATATGGGTTGCATCAACAGACTCTTCAGTGCATAGATGGCCTGCTGAAGCGTGCAACCCTCAAAAGATTTTCGAAAGAGGCAATTCATTTTTAGCTGGCAACTTGTCCTTTTCAAGAGCAAGAGTGTCACTAGAAGGATCCACCCCTGTAAGTTACACTTATTTATTAAAAAATTGCCATATTATTTTTCTATCATTTATCTTCAATTTGTCATGTTGCTCTTGGTACTCAATACCAGTTGCATATGTACATGTATAGATGAAGCCTGTTAGATTACATTTTCAATATTAGTACTTCCTGTTCTTGAATATTGTAGGGTTTTTCTTCTACACAAGTTTTGTTGAAAATAAATTTCCTCTCTTCTTTGTGTTCAGTAGAACTAATATTTATCCTGTTGTGTTTAAAATTACTAATGTTAATAGGTTCCTGTGCATAAAGAACCTACCCTAACTATCCTGGGTACACCTGCAATAATACAACATGAAGTTTTGAATAATAAGAGGCATGTGCTGACAAAGGTAACCATGGTGTTTACTGGTAATTTTATGATGCTTTGCGTATTGATATTGTCATCCATTTTACTGTGACATTAATAGCCTTTCTCTGTTATTTTCTTTACTTATGAATGACTCTTGGCATAGGATGCATCTGGTTCAGTGAAGCTATGGGAGATTACCAAAGGTGTTGTGGTTGAAGATTATGGAAAGGTGAAGAATGATTGCATTTTCATTTTATAACTTGCACGACAATCTTTTTGCTTGGGAAGTAGATTGGTTGTAATGATTGAATATACAAATATCCATTATAGCTGATAGGACTCATTTGCGGGTTTATAATACTCCATGCTTTACTTGTTGACTATCCAGGTTTCTTTTGAGGAGAAAAAGGAAGAGCTATTTGAGATGGTGTGATTGCTGATTTATATCATGGATTTCTTTGTTAAAAATCAATCTTTTCTTGGTAAGAAAATATAATGATTTTTATTTTTCTTCCAATGCTGCTTTAGGTTAGCATTCCTGCATGGTTCACAGTGGATACCAGGCTTGGATGCTTGTCAGTCCATTTGGACACCCCCAATGTTTTTTCTGCAGAGATGTATTCAGCAGATCTTAACATTGTTGGCAAGCCTGAAGATGATAAGGTAACAGCTTCATCGTCATGAACAATGTACCTGCCCTTATCTTAAATTCCTTAGTATATTAATGTTGCTCCTTTTCATAAGTGTGCTGTAACAAACTTTTTTTGCAACTACTTGTTTTTTAACTGTTGGCTATAATTGATGTCATGGTCTACACAGTTGTCTACTAATACATTTTAACATCTCTATCTTCTAATCTTTGAATTCTTGTTCGATCTGAAATGATTCCTGTCTGTTGAACTGGCTTTGGCTGAGTTCTATTATGCATTTCTACAGTTTGGAGAAATTTGTTATTATGCCTACAACGACATATGAAAATATTTTCAGTAGTTTGTTTTCAACAATCTAAATCAATGCCCGTTATTCTGCAGGTTAATTTGGCTCGTGAAACCCTTAAAGGACTACTGGCTCATTGGTTGAAGAAACAAAAGCAAAGAATGGGATCCCCAGCACCAGCCAATGGGGAGCTATCATCTGGAAAGGATATTACTTCTAGAAGTCTTACCCATTCAAGAATTGAGGTTGATGGTAGTTCTGAGAATGATGCCATGGTGTATCCACCATTTGAATTCTCAGTTACTTCTCCTCCTTCCATTATTACTGAGGGCACTCATGGAGGTCCATGGAGAAAAAAAATTACTGATTTAGATGGAACCAAAGATGAGAAAGACTTCCCATGGTGGTGTCTGGACTGCGTTTTAAATAATCGATTACCTCCCAGAGAAAATACTAAGTAATTTTGCATTCCTCTTATCTTTTCCTCTTTCTGAATAGTTGCATTAAAACACATGGTTGCAGTTGAACAAACCATTCTTTTGACAATTTTTATATTTTGTTAATGTAGCTTAGTTGCCTAACTGCATAATGATTATATCCATGATCACATCCAGAACAGATGGTGGTATTGAATATTGCTTTTTGTAAATGACATTAATTGATGTATGATTAAGAAGTCATGGGAATCTATCTTCCTATTAAATCTATGGACTGTTGCTTGGTATTGTCTATGCAATGAACACAGTATCTTTGAACATTTTTAGACTAACAAATGGAACATTATTTATGAATTTGATTGTAGAGTGTGATGGTGTTAGGATATAAGGATAAGGGAGTTAGTAAGGACAGTCAGTATATTAGGTAATGAGTTAGAGGGGTTTATTCGATATAAATAGGGGAAGAAGGATAGAAGGGAGGAGGAAACTTAATCATTTTGTAAATTGAGCATTAGCTCTTTGTGAAAGGAGAAATCCTTTGTGAAGGGAAACCCTTGGAGGAGGGCTTTCTCTCCTATTTTCCTTGTTCTTTTTATCCTATTCAATAAAATTCTCTCTTCTCTATCTCTATCTCATTTCAATTGTGGGTTCCTAACAGATGGCAATCTCAGACTAGTTATATTCGTTTGTCATAACCACTGCAGGTGTAGTTTCTATTTGCAACCGTGTGAAGGCTCTTCAGTACAGATCCTCACACAAGGGAAGCTAAGTGCCCCACGTATATTAAGAATTCACAAAGTAAGTTTTGATATTTATATTAATTGACGATCAGTATCAATAGTTGCATTAATAATTTTTTATTTTTTTGTTATTTATTTCATCAAGCTTTCCAAAAGTATTACTTCTTTTGAATTTAGTTTTTAGTTGTTGGTTTGTGTGTGGATCCTGTAAACATTTTTCTCACTGGTAGGTGACACATTTTCGAGTAAATAATTTAGCTTTCCCTTCTTTTGGTTGGATTAGGTTATTAACTATGTGGTAGAGAAGATGGTGCTTGACAAACCTTTGGATAGCTTAACTGCTGATGGCAGTTTAGCCGCTGGACTTACTGGGTCACAGTCACAGCATCAAGCACTTGGTGATGGGTCTTTTCGTTCTGGATTTAAGCCTTGGCAAAAGCTTAGACCTTCTATTGAAATATTGTGCAACAACCAAGTGAGTAATATATTGTCTTTTATGCAATCTTGCGACAGTTATAGTATTGTTTTCTATATGCTGAGATTGAGCAGGTTCATGCTTTATTTTTATATATTCAGCCTTTTAATTCCTTATGCCTTTTATAATCTATTTGCTAACCTGGTTGCCATTTTAGTTTTCAATTATAGTGCTTTGTGGTAGTCATTGAAGAAATCATATATCCTTTAGAATTATGTACTGTGCACATTGGTTTGTAATTGTATTTACAAAGCTACAATTTTGACTGACTTAGAGAGTCCACGATGCAGGATAATTTGTTGACAAATTATCGAGTAGTAACTTTGAATATGGTTTAAACATTCTTTGTTTAATTATCCCAAAAGTCAGGGCAATGTTCCTAATACGGTTATACCTAGGAGGCTAGGATTTCTTTTTTCTTTTAGCAGTGGAATTATTCATTTTGTTGGAGGTTATCTACTCTGGATATCATTAGATAAACTTATAATGAGATTTGAAAAGACTGTCTTAATACTTAATTTATAAATCTACTAGTAGGCCCTCAATTACAAAATTCAATTCCAGATATGAGACACTCCTATTTGAGCCTTTTTACTATTGTATTTAAGTGTTAAAATATATTGTAGTACTTGTATTTGATCTGTGGTTTTAACTCTTGCGTGTTACTTCCTCTGTTTTCAATTTCATGTGTTTTAATTAAGTTTTTGAACTTATTATGCCTTTGATTTGTTTGAGGATGACAGTATTTTTTTTCATATATTGTTTGGTCCAAATTGATTGAAAGTTGTTTTATTTTATTCACAGTTGGCATGCTTTGGTATGATTATATTTTTCATTAAGTAATGTGCATTTAGCTAATTCTTTTGTTTATTTCCAGATGCTGTCTCCTGAAATGAGCTTAGCCACAGTGCGATCTTATATATGGAAGAAATCAGATGACTTGATCCTAAATTACAGACTAGCTCAAGGCAGGTGAATACAAATTGCATATGCATCAGAGGTGGGTAATTTTGAGCCTTGCTTGGCTTTTCTGAGCTACAATATATTTACTGCTTTTATGGATTTTCATTCCCGTATTTTTCTTATTTTTTAAATGTAATTTTCTGCCAATCAGAAAGAGGGAATAATTATTTTAGGATTTTTTTTATGATGTGAATGCTCATAAAAGTAATCAGTAATCTTAGGTGATAAAGCCTAATCTTTATTAATAATTTGTTCCTTCTCTGATTGGATGAAAGTGAGCTTCATTCATGTCTGAATGGTCATTATTGGTATCACAAACAACTTTTGAATTAATTTGGTATCACAACCATTTCGTTTGCTTTTCTACCCTTTATGTCAAGCTTTATCACTAGGAGAAAAATAATTAGGAAAATTATTTCCTTTTCACTTTCCTTTATAAATTTTGGTTGTTTACAATACTACTACTGAACGAGCATCACCTAGTGGGATGATGCTTTTGTTGATGTGGTTTTCATACTCAATTTTGTCTCTTTTTAACATATGCTCTGTCATTCTTGAGTGTGAAATTATATATTAAATTTGTACTGTCTCGGCAAGGATTCCGGATTTCATTATGAATTATGATTGATACTTGCAGGTTTTCTTGTGGTTATGTAAAAATACCTGAGCAGCTATTCTTGGTTGGCTGCATTGATCGGTGGTACTATAGGAATTTGTAAATTCTGAGCCATTATTTATCACCAAATTTAGTTACATTCTCCAAACCTGCTTGGATAGTTTTCTCTTTAGTGGAAAGCTGTTACTGTAAATTTTGAACTATATTTAGCTGGCATGCATACTTCTGCTGAACATGGCGGAATCGTATGCATCTGGCATGATAAAGGTTTTTAATTGACTCTGTTAATAATTAGTGGAATCATACTGGCATGGTGGGGTGTTTTTTGAGGAATCAGGTAGTTGATTTAGAGATGACAACGAAAACATTGTAAATTTGAATTCTGCGTTAAATATCTGGCCATAGAAATTATTTTGTCCAGGTTCATGTATGTTTACATCATGAAATTTTGTTAACTCACTTGTTATTTTCTAATAATATTATTCTCATTTGTTCAAATTAGTCATTTGATATACAGTGGTAGTTCTCAGCTATCATTGTTTTGGGTCCTGTGTTCTTACCTTGCCTTTGTAAGCATTAGCACTTGAGATTGTATAAATTGTTGCTATAGCATTATTTTCTGTGGTTTATATTTCTGATTTACTCTCAAAATGTTGTAACTGATAATCATACCGTTTTATGCTTTTTATTTTATGTATTTTGTTGAGCCATTGAATGTGAATATATGTACATAATGGATGAAAAATAAACATCATGATAATTTTTATTAGAATTCATTTCATCTTCTTTTCCAAATTTTTTGTTTAAACCTTTTGTGCTGTTTCATAAGGTATAAAGGCTTAATTAGATATTTGGTCTCACGTTTTTTTTTTTTATTCGGTTTCGTCTTATTATTAACATTTGTACTAATTTAATCTTCAATTTTTTATATTGATTTAATGTAATTCTCAATTTCCTTAGTTAAGATTACTTGAAATTTGTATTTTTTTTAAGATATTTTGTTTTAATGAGATTTTTGTTGTTGTTAGAATTCTCTTCGGAAAAATTTAAAGTTTTATGTAATTTTAATTATAAATGTTAATAACATTTCCTTCAGATCTTATTAATTTAATTTTGTAAATATGTAACTTAAATTTAAATGTAAAATAATATTGGAATAAAATTGAATAAAATAAATAATACAACTAAGAGACTATTTAAACTTGAAATAAAAGTTGAGGAAGGTGTTAGCGAGAAAATATTAAATGTCATATACCGGAAAAAAAAAATACATAAACGAGTAAATTACATTCATCTAATATATTATACTTTTTTATATTAAAACTTACAGTTATTTAATAATAAAATAATAAATTATTAATGTGTATAACCTTGAGAAAGAGGAGTGTAATTTATTAAGAAAAAAGGTATTAAAATAACAAAATGATGTATAAGCTTACTTTTGGAAATAGAAAGAAAAAAAAGATGATAAAAATTAAATGTCTGAAAAAAACAAAAAAAAATACTAAATATAATGAAAACATAAGATGACACACGCAAACCTTTACATCAAACAAGTTAATAACATATTTAGATTGACTTTTACAAGTTGTGTTCAGATTAAAATACAATAAGTTTTTATAGAAATAATTATTCATTACTTAAAAAAATTGTGATGAGTTTAAGTCACAGTCACTATCAATTCAAACATGCTGAAGACATTGAGAATAAGGGACCTTAACAATTCAGGTAAAAAGAGTTTTCATAAGTTGCGTGACCTTTTTCTTCTCCTTTATTCATACTAACATTTGTGTATCTTTGTGTTTGGTTTTTGTCCTCTCTATCGTCTTCATAGACATAGAATATATTCCATGTCCATACAAAAGAGTGTTGATCGTTCAAATTGAGTAATCTTAATAGATATTGAAAAAGATGTACTATTAAGTTGAGCAACGTGTTCAATTACAATTCAGAATCATAACATTAGGTATCAAATACTTGTAGCGTGTTGCCAACTTGCCATACATAATTAAGATTTGACAATTAATAAATAAAGTATTATTAACATTTATAGTTAAATTACTAAAATTTATGATAAAATTATATCAATAATACATTTTTATATGAAAATATTTTTATCTCTTAGTTAATATGTAAAATTTTTCTTGATATTTTCTTTAATTAGTCTAACCAGTAACTTGAATCACTAATTTAATATTAAAAACATTAAACATTTTTTGTTAATGAAATCATCAATGTTTTTTTTAAGAAACTAATTAATCAATGTCTTTAAGAGACTAGTACAACTTGATGCGATATTCTATGTATCATTAATTAATTTTATTTTAATCAGAAAGAATTTTTTTTTTTCACATTATTATAATGAAATCAAATCTTTGAGTTTGCTTTTAAAATATTATTCCCATACACTATGTAACTGTTCTACGGTTCTTAAAATAAAACGTGCAAGTTTAAACAACTTGAAAGTTGCTGGCCATCATGTTCTTTCTTGTTGGATTCAAGTTCAAGTTTTCTCCAAAGAGTAAAATTAGTGCAAAGTTCTTTGATAGGAAAAATGGCCAAAAAATACAAAGCATAGATTGTAAAATAGTATCAAAACATAGCAAAGGTGAATATTCTCACTGTTTAATTTCCAAAAAGTAAATAACCAATTTCTTATTATCTTTTGAGAATATTCTTGCGTACATAAACAAATATTCACCAATTGAAGAATATTCAACCTATTTTATTCAGTATTTTAATAAACAAATATTAAATATTCTATGTTATAATCAAATATTTAATATTTTATCTAACTTAAAAATTCAATTCTATGGATTGAAAAAATTCCTATTAATCAATAAAAAAATATTATAACTTTAAAAATAATTATCATAAAAATCATAAATCTACAATAATATTTTTATAAAGTAACTCATATATTTTTTTTATTAGAAATAATTTATATAATTAAATAGAATTATTATAAACGAAAAAATCTTAATTTAAAACAAGATGGAAACTCGAGACTTGAATTAATACAAAATAATTCATCTTAATTTCTACACTCAAAAATATTGTTTTAAAATTTATTTAGAAAATAAAAATTTAACCATATTTAGATGTCCATCTCAATACATTAATTCTAATCTTATATTAATTATTTGAATAAAGGAGAATCTTGTCATAATTAATGTGATTAAAAACAGAAAAAAATCCGTGAGTGGATGTATTAAAAGAATCATGGATAGACATAAATTTTAGTTATTTAAGTTTAAATATTTTTTATTTTAATTCATTAAATTTAAAATATCTTATTTTGATTTTTTAATTATTTAAAATATATTATTTGATTCTTTCAAGTATTATTTTAGAAAATATTAATTTTATATCATCATTATTATAATTTAAATGTTAAAATATTAATAATTTATTATTTTTAAAATATATCAATTTGATTCTTTCAAGTATTATTTTAGAAAAAATTAATTTTATATCATCATTATAATAATTTAAATGTTAAAATATTAATAATTTATTATTTTTAAAATATATCAATTTGATTCTTTCAAGTATTATTTTAGAAAAATTAATTTTATATCATCATTATAATAATTTAAATGTTAAAATATTAATAATTTATTATTTTTAAAATATATCAATTTGATTCTTTCAAGTATTATTTTAGAAAAAATTAATTTTATATCATCATTATAATAATTTAAATGTTAAAATATTATTAATTTATTATTTTTAAAATATATCATTTATGTTATAAATTAATTATTTTGAAATTTAAATCAAAAGTAATATTAATGATAAAGAACAATAATATTAATTTTTCTGAAAAATTTATATTTCAAATATTAGGAAATATATATTTTAAAATCACAAAATTTTAAAAATAAAGATTCTTAAACTTAAAAGATGAAAATAAAAAATATATATATACGTTGATAATGACGAGTGACATTTTAAGCTTCGAATGATTACAGGGTGTGGTGTGTCTGGTTCTGGAACATGTGTGTTAAGTACTTTACTTCAGCTTAGTTGTGGTGTGTGTTCTGCTACGCCCTCTTTTCCATTTTCACATTCATTTCTCTGTTTTTTTTTTTTTTTTTTTTTTTTTTGTGTGTTTTTTTGCTTCCTTCGGTTACATACCAAACATGTGACTCTCACTCACACTTCAAACCAGACACTGAATGATACATTCATCATTTCTTTTACTTTAAAGTCTCAAGAAAACATGCCAACAAGGAACGTGTGTGTTCAAGTGTAACTTACTCTCAACTATAATAACAAAAGAGTGATTTTTTTTTAGTTTTATTTGAGTTCCTTCAAATTTTGCCATGGCTTCAGTGATGGGTTTTCTAGCCTCTCCAGTGGGTGCTATAAGGTCTGTGACAAGGCACAGGTTTGGAGTTCGTGCTGAGAGTTTGGAAAGTGGAAGCTCCACTGTGTTGTCTTCTGATGTAAATGGAGGAGCTTCTGTGGTGTTGGGGACACAGGATAATGGTTTGTTTGTTAAAGAGGGGAAGAAGGTGGTGCCTTTGTTGCGTGTTGAAGATAAGAAGAAGGGTGAAGAAGAAGGTTTGAAAGGTCTTTGGGATGATGGGTATGGAAGAAGAACTGTGGAGGATTATTTTGTTGCTGCTAAAAAGATTTGTAAATCTGATGGAGGCCCACCAAGGTGGTTTTGTCCACTTGAATGTGGGAAGCCTTTTGTTGATTCTCCTACTCTTCTCTTTTTGCCTGGTAAACATTTACTTTCATTTCTGAATTGATGCATTTATTGTGTTGTTGATTTTGATTCTGAGTTCTGTCTAATGTGTGTATGTGTGTGTGTGTGTGTGTAAGGCTTTTAGGGATGGATTTGCTTCTTTTTTTTGTCGAGGAGTGAGCTGAATGGTTTTGTTTTAGGACTGTTTTAGGACAAACTTAGACGCAGATGCATAGGTGTTTTTGGTGATGTTATCTAATTAGAATTGGAGTATGGCTTTGATAATTTGTGTTAATGGAAACCTTTATTATGATTATTACTGAGGTGAAACTCTAATTTAAATTGAAAAATAGTAGTAAAAACACCTATATGCGACTGCATCTAAGTTTTGTCTGTTCTTTTGATGTTGGTTATATTCAACTTTATTGTGGTGGTTGATTGTTTCTTTTATGTTAGATTAGTGTACAATTGGGTTGGGACGTTGCAACCTGTGTTACTTCGTTCCCCTCAGAATGTAGGTCTATTGTCTATGTGAATTTTTCTGCAAAAGTGTGAATTGGTATTTAGTGCATGTTTGGATTGATGTTTGCAGACTTAAGTATGAATGAGCTTTATTTTGCAAAGAGTTTGCAAAAACAACACTCCCTTTCCTTCCATTTCAAATTGAGTTTCAATGCAAAATTAGGGAAAAGCTTGGCTTTTAATTGGTCGCACTTGAAAATTGGACATCAGGTTTTTTTCAGTTTTACTTTATGCATGTACCTTGGGGGTCTCCCAACTGAAAACTAAATATGCCTGTAACTTGAAAATAATTTCATCCTCAAAGACGAAGACTGATTTGCGTAGAAGAAAACTTTTAAGTAGGAAAGCAGCACAAGTTGCTAGTTTCAAGCACCAAATTGAAATTGTGTATTACCTCTTGATGTTATTTGACTGTCGGTTAAAATTAAATATGCAGTGTTTAAATTTCTCTTGTTTTTCTCATGCATGCAGGGATGGACGGCACAGGATTGGGCTTAACTTTGCACCATGAAGCTCTTGGGAAGTATGTTGTATTTTTGTATTTTAATGGCTAGTGATAAATTTTCTATAAAATGGCAGTTTTACAATAATTTGATCATATTCGGCATAGATAGTTCTAGTTGACGGTTAATGGAAACATTTAAGCTTCTTGATGAATGATGAGATATGCTTGTATTGTTCAGAAAAATTACTCTGTGAAGGTTCATACAATTTTATTTTGATTTCTCTTTTGATCTTTACTTTTTGCTATACAGGGCTTTTGAAGTTCGTTGCTTGCATATTCCAGTTCATGATCGAACACCATTTGAAGGTCTTTGCTTTTTAATGTATGCTTTTGTCAACTTCTGAAAGTTCTTCTGTGTTGCTGTTGATGCATTTAAATGATAGTAAATTATAACTGTTCCTAGCAAGTAGGAACTTTGTTTATGTTACAGGAAAGATATTAGTGTGAATCAATGTGTTTGTGCATTGAAATATTTACTGGAGAGTAATCAATGAATGTTTTCTCAAGTATTGCATGCTTTTATCAAAGTCTCTGTAAAAAATTATGAATTTGGATTTCAATTTTCTTGATAGATCAGTGTAAAATAATTGGAAGATAAGATAGGCTTCTATCCTAACATATCACTAATTCTTCTATATTTGATTGGCTTAACTCTTGTATTACAATTGTTGTATGATATATTGGCAGTCCATTTGATCTGTGGTTAGATTAGCTTATTTTGTGTTTAAAGTAGTCTACAATCAAAATCTGCTCAAAAGGTTTCTGAATAAAAAAATGATTTTTCACTAAAAAGTAAGCAAAACTAAATATGCTCATGGTTGTAAATTTTTATAACTCGATAAATTCCATTCTGCAAGTTATGACTGCCCCTATTATCTATACTTAAACTGAGAGTTTTCCTTCCTTTTTTTTTCAAATTTTTGAAGGGCTGGTGAAACTTGTTGAAGAAGCTGTTAAGCTCGAATATGCTTTCTCTCCAAATAAACCAATCTATCTGGTTGGTGATTCTTTTGGTGGATGCCTAGCACTTGCTGTTGCTGCTCGTAATCCAACAATTGACCTAATACTTATATTAGCCAATCCAGGTGTCTATCAATGCTGTATTCCTTTTTTTTTGTCAAATATGTTAGTGTATGATATTAGCCAATATAGTACTGACCTAGATGGTGACGTTTTGTCAATTTTCAACTAATACCTGACAATATACATTTCAACCACAGCTACATCCTTTAGTCGATCTCAGTTGCAACCTTTGTTTCCTACCTTGGAGGCTTTGCCTGATGAACTGCATGCAGCTGTTCCCTTTCTTCTTAGTTTTATTATGGGTAAGTAATTTGCTTTTTTAAGTTTCTAGCTATTCCCTTTACATTTTCATGAAGATATAATTCCTTTGCAAATAAGATTGATACCTTTAGTCCAATTCTTACTCATTCAATATCTTGTTGTTTGTGCCTAAGAAATAAGTACATTCACAAAAATAGGAATTTTATTAAATATGAGTGATTGATTTATACATTAGTGTAGCACATTGAACAACCAAATGGAAAACAAGAAGGTCTAATCTCTAAGTTCTGATATAAAAGAATGGAGGGCTCAAAAAGATATGTTGATACCAGTATCATAACAAACTTGCTACTCTTAATCATGTATCTTATTAATTCATATACATTGTTTTATATTTAATGACATCAGGTGATCCAGTGAAGATGGCATCGGTCAATGTTGGAAATAGGCTTCCTCCTGCCAAAAAAATCGAACAATTGTCATTCAACCTAACTGCATTGCTGCCATGTCTTCCCGTAAGAAGCTTTTGATATTTTGTACTTAGGTCTCTGTGTTTTCTTTCTCTTAATTTTTAGGGCTACACTGTCCAATTTTAGTTAATTGACTAGAATAACAAGCTTTTGGCATGAATTTAGCTCCTAAATTTTGGTAACACACTAGCAAATACACAATTGCGAATCTTTTTCTTTCACCTTGTTACGATTGTTTAAGTATCTCTCTTATTTTCTAGATTGTAGTAGTATCTGTCTCTTTTATCTATCCCTTTTCCTTGTTCTATTTTCCAGACAAATTCTTAAAGTTCATATTGTATGGGATTGTATTGAGATGTCAATCTGTATTTTACTATATTATCTATTTTTAGGAGCTGGCTAATATTATACCGAGGGATACTCTTCTTTGGAAGCTGAAACTTCTCAAATCAGCTGCTGCATATGCTAATTCGCGTCTTCATGCTGTTAAAGCTGAAGTACTCGTGCTTGCTAGGTTTTCACTCTCTCTAGACTTGATGCCTCTCGTGATAATATTGTTTGTAAAGTTTTGTTTTTCATCATACTTTGAAAAGGATCTTCTGATTGAATCACGAATCTAAATATGTACTTGCAATTCAGAATATTATGGTTTTTATTTTAACTTAAGCTCTTATATTAACTGAGTAAATAATGTTGTGTATGACTTTAGCATTTTTTCACTACAATTTTGAGACTCTCATGTTCATATAACTAAAATGTATAAGTTCCTATACTTTCTAATTAATATTCTCGATTGAATGTTGAGAATTGAGATTGACAGAGTTTCCATTCTAGTGGTAAGGATAACATGCTTCCCAGCGTAAATGAAGCTCAAAGACTTGCAGGATTATTGCAAAACTGCAAAGTTCGTATCTTTAAGGAAAGTGGACACACCCTTCTCCTGGTACGTGACATGAATATGTATACTGCAGTTACCTTCTGCATAACATCTACCTCAGCCCTTTGCACATGGATGAATTCATTAACCATGTTATATTGCTGCTTTATGTTTAACAATATTTGTTGCAGATTTACTGCCTATATAGCTTCAGTGATAACATCTCAATTCTATTTTAGTTAATTAATTGTATTTTACATGGTCATGCAGGAAGATGGTATTGGTCTGCTGACAATCATCAAAGGAACTTCCATGTACCGTCATTCAAGGAGGCTTGATTTCGTCAAGGATTTCATTCCTCCCAGTATGACAGAATTCAGATATGCAATGGATCAAGTAGTTGGGTAATTTGATTTGTCAATATTATACTCATTGTGTATTGTTCTTGATAGAAATCAGTTAGTTAATGTCATTGTTGCATGTTGAGTTGGGGGGATTCCACATACTTGGCCTCATACAAAGCATATTCCTGTGATGAGAGATCCTTGTTGAACCATTTGTCATGCATTTTCTCAATTATATACTTCAAAGTTGATATTAGTGGGGTGCTTCTTGAAAGAGGACTTGGGCATCTCACCATTCTACCACTCGATGTGCCTTTAGTTATCTATATCAATCCTTATATAATAAGTTTGAATATTGAATTAAAAAGACTGAGGATGTACTTTCTTTTTAATTTCTTATATTTTATTTATTTATATTTTTTTCTCAATAATATATTTTAATAATTTATGGCCCCTGTTCCCAAACAAATGGGAAAAATAAGCTGATATGCTACTGATGTGGATGGCAGGACATTTCGTTCTGTTACTGGATCTGTGTTTTTCTCAACCTTGGAGGATGGAAAGATTGTGAAAGGTCTCTCTGGTGTTCCAGATGAAGGTCCAGTCATATATGTTGGTTATCACATGCTGTTGGGGTTTGAGCTTGCCTCACTTATAAATGAATTTTTAAGTCAGAAGGGAATTGTGGTTCGTGGAATAGCCCATCCTGACCTGTTTACTGCTAGAACGGAGAGTATGACTTCGGAGTTTTCTACCTTTGATTGGATAAAGGTATTAGGTGGGGTGCCTGTTTCAGCAAGCAATCTTTTCAAATTACTTTCAACAAAATCACATGTTCTTCTATACCCTGGTGGTGCACGCGAGGCTCTCCATTATAAGGTGCATCAAGCTTTCTTGTTTCATATAGGCTTATCCAACAAAAAAAAAACGAAAGACTTAGGCCTTCTTGTGCGATAATTATTAATCAGTTATCTTATGCTGTCATATTACTGCAACATAAAAAGAAAGGAGCATGCCATGCATATGATATGTAATACAGATAACGGCTGCTACCAACACCTTTTCCTAATCTTTGCTGATCTTCACCATTAAAATAAGTCCAGATTTCACACATAAAGTTTGCACTAATAATTTTTGTTTATGTTGATTTATCATGCTTGTCAAGCTTTGTGATCAGCACTGACTGTTATCTAATGATGGTTCTACTTTCTCTTTTAAAACTGACCGTACTCATGATCGTCCATACTAGGGGGAAGAATACAAGTTGTTTTGGCCAGATCATCCGGAATTCGTGAGAATGGCGGCTCGGTTTGGTGCCACAATTGTGCCATTTGGAGCAGTTGGTGAAGATGATATAGCTACAGTAGGTTTCTTCCTTCTCTTGCAGTCTCTTTTTCCCGTTTTGGGTACAGGCCTATACGTTTTTAACCATAATAATTTAGACTGTCTATTCTACTTGAGTAAAGTGATACACCATTCAATAGATTGATCATGAAAATCCTTGCCATAGTGATTTTAATCTCTTCATGAGTACAGAATATAGTGTGCTTGATTTACAGCCTATAACATTAAATGCTTGAGCTTAGGCTAACTGTACTTGCCTTTTGATTGGACTTTCTTGCTTGAATTTACAGTTAGTTCTTGACCACAACGACTTAATGAAGATCCCCATAGTCAACGATTACATAAAAGATATGGCTCGTGACTCGGTTAAGATCAGGTAATTATTAACATCTCAATAATGTTTGTTACTTATTGTGTGACTTACTCATTAAAACAAATGAATGAATGAATAATAAGATGAAAAATATTTGGTAGAAAACTACAATACAGAGATAACTAGAAAATTAGTTATAAAATGTGAAAAAAAAAGGAAGAAAAAGAAAAAATTAATAAAAGAAATATGTTTTGTGAGTGAGTTGACTAGTTTGCTGCGTATTGGAGTTGACTGCGAAATAAAGTTCTAAAAAAGATATTAAGTTGCTCGAGTCTTGTGTGAGCAAATTTTACTGTCACATGTAATTTCAATGATCTAGTATCTTGTAGATGAAAAAAAAAATGTATCTAATATATCTGAACTAAGGAATTCTCATTCTCTAGCTTTTTGTATGTTTATTGCTATCCAGAGATGAGTCAAGTGGTGAGGTAGCAAACCAAAACCTCTCTCTTCCGGTGCTTCTACCAAAAATACCAGGTCGCCTTTACTTTCTATTTGGGAAGCCTATAAGAACAAAAGGCATGGAAAAGATGCTAAAAGAAAGAGAAAGTGCTAACCAAATGTACCTGCAGATTAAGTCAGATGTTGAAAGCAATTTAAATTACTTGCTCAAGAAGAGGGAGGAGGATCCATATAGGAGTTTCATTGATAGGAAAATTTATCAAATATTAACTCCTCCTGAAACTGATCCAAACCCATCATTTAAGCCCTGAAAAATGTTTTGATATAATATTGCTAGTGATTTTTATGTAATCATGATTATTTTTAGACATATACATGTACATGGTTATCAACTTGAATATATCATTTTTAATGTAATCATCATTATTTTCAAACAGATATGCATGTATCAAAGAGAATGCTTCCTATAAGAAAAACACAATGGAGGCAAAATGGCTTCCAAAATCAACTTGAATAGTAGAAGTACATCATTTTGTTACTATTTCTCAATGGTCCTTTTTATCCCATGTTTTCTTTTCTAGCTTCATGCGCATTGGAAGCATCGATTCCACGATGAAATTACTAATTAGTCCCTCAGACGCCAATGATTCAAATTATAAATGTTCCAAGTGCCCTTTATTTGAGTTCCCTCACCCCAGAAAGTTTGCAACCTGAATTCATAAATGTTTTGATTTTGACTAACCTCTATACTGTTCAAATTATGATTATCACAACATCATACTCAACCAGCTTCTATGTGTATATTATATTGTAGTTTTGTATTAAATATTTTTCTTTTAGATTCGAGTTTTTCTGATTTTATGTTTTTATTCTTTTTCTTTCTTAGTTGTGTATTAAATATTTTTCTTTTAAACTCGAGTTTTTCTGATTTTATGTTTCTACTCTTTTTCTTTCTTTTTTTTTTTTTAAACATGCCTCTATTTTATCTTTAAGAAAATACCATATTCTATCACATGGAAGAGTATTTTACATTTTTAATTAATCACAATTTATTATATGTAATAAGTTTGCTGATTTTAATAACAAAATATTTAAATATCATATAAAATCTATCTGATATGTGATTAGTTGATAAGGTAAGTTTATGCATAATTTTTAAACTGTAATTTTAATACTTTTATATCATTAGTGTGAAGATTTTTACATTATCAACCAATTAAATAACACCTCAAATATGACTTTTAAATTAGTTATTACAAAAAATATAATATTTTTCTATGACAATTTAAGATTAATTGATAGTGTAGAATAATTTCTACATTGTCAATATATTTTAATATATTTTTTATAAAATATTATCATAGGTTATATTTAATTTATTGTTACTTTTTATTTCTCATTATGAAGAGACTAAGAGATATTATCTTGGTTTTTTAGTAAAGAGAAAAAAAAAAAATTGGCCATTCTTCTCATCATGATAATACATGGCTCCCATGAGATGGATGCATGAACTGTTTCGAAGTTGTGGAAATGCCTCAAACATGTTCCTAAACAGGAGACCCCATTAATAATGTACTTATGCATTTTTTTTCCCCACACCTATATTTCTTATAGGCATCTTGTAAGAAAAATAAATTAAAATGTAACAGAATAGCACTTGCATCAAAGTTATTAACAGATTTAACGGCTTGCTATATGTTAGAGTAGTGAATAAATTTGTTAATGGTGAATAAGAAAAAGGTGAATAATAAATTATTATTATATAAATTATTGTGTGAATTATTGTATAAATAGTGTTTCTTTAATTGTAAAATGTTATATTAGAGTGTTTATTACAAAGAACTTTCAGATTGAGTATAGAGCATAAAAAATTAGATATTGTAAATTCACAATTGTGTTTGATTCTTACAAATAATTTTTTTCCAAAACATGTTAAAATGACCTCCAACAAGTTGAATTCTCTAAATTTAAAATCAATTTTAAAAATATTCTCTAGTATCTCAAATTAATTTAGATAAAAACTTTATAATAATCATAACACAGCAATTGAAGGATTAAAAAATAATATTCTAAAATTCAACAAAATAACACTATTAATTTTAACTTTGAAAAAAGAAAACCAGTTCACCCTAAATTTAAACACAAGTTTGATCTTTTGAAATTAACAATGAAGCAGCATTGATTTTACCTCAAAAACAGAGCACACAGTAATGATGAATAAAAGGAGCATGCATAAAACATCACATCAGTCATCACTGTAGTATGTGGCTAATAAATCTCACTTTACTGTTACTTTTATTATCTTGTCTTCTTCCTTATACTTATACTTGTCTTCTCCAACACTCACTTTCTCTCACTCTCAGATCTTCTTAATCAAAAGGTTCCATCCTCTCTTACTTATTCACTTTCCTATCACCGTTTTTTTCACTTTTCTCAATGCGATTTTTTCACTTTTTTTTTAATTAATTTGTTGTGATTGGGTTTGATCGTGGTGAATATTTGTCCACTGGTTAGTTAGTTCTGTTTCATTCTCTTACTGTTTAGTTTGTTACTGTTAGGGTTTTCGAGAGTTTCTTTGTGTAACTGATTTTACACTTAGCGTTTATTCCCTTTACCAGGTTAAATAAATGTAGAATTATTCCGGAAAAAGTTTTCTGGAATGTGCTGAAAGCGTATGAAATTACTGTATTGTCGGTGTTGTTGAATTTATTTACGAATGATTTTTGTTAATAGTTAAGATTATTGTTATCATCAGTTCATAGTGCTCAATTTTTGTTAGTTTGTGAAATTATTGCTTATGTTGCATATCTGATGGTGTGTTATGTTGAGATACGCTCACCAATCTAGTTTGGGGGATGGTGTTATGTGGGATTGTGGATGAAGAATGTGATTGACCTTTGGTGTAATGGCAAGTCATTTTGGAGAATTTGAGATATTATGGATGTTGTTTGCTTTCGATTTTTAGACTACTGAAATTTTTCTAGCTCTTGTAGTTCAAGAGGCTTCCTTGTTTTTTGCCGTTTTCGAAGAGTAAAGAGACTTTAGCATAGGATTAGTGGCAGTATGAGGCTGATATGAGTTTTTGATATGCAATAAGAGGGAAACAAATGTAGTGGTGATATTATAGTAGTATGTTACTTAACCCTATTATGTGATGGATTTCTTAAAATGTTCTCTGACGGTATTTGTTATAGCAATGGGACAGTAACGGTTGTGGGGTAACTATTCATACACAACACTGTTTGCTAGAATAACAAAAGTTTTATTGTATTGTCCTTCTCCTCCTCCACTTTAAATTATAAGAATTTGAATTCTTTTTTAACTTTTCATTTGTTTGCAGACATGTATAAGAACCGATTGCAAGAATTGGCTCAAAGAAGCTGTTTTAATTTGCCAGCCTATTCATGTATTCGTGAAGGGCCAGATCATGCTCCTCGTTTTAAAGCGACTGTCAACTTTAATGGGGAGACTTTTGAAAGCCCTACATTCTGCTCTACACTTAGACAGGCAGAACATGCAGCAGCTGAGGTGGCTCTTAACACTCTTGCAAAAAGAGGTCCCTCTAGAGCTTTGGCAGCAAGAGTTCTGGTGAGCAATTGGGAATTTTTTCATTATCACCCCAAAAGCCCAATTTCAGTTATTTTTCTTTCTTCAAAATTGTAATTACATGGTTGACTTGTCAAGTAATGGCTTATCCATTGTAATATGAAGTGTAATGCTTATGAATTTGAATACTGGAACAAAGTAATCATATAATTATATGGTCCCACTATTTGTTTATAGACCATTCATCAATACCGGGAAGCTGAATTTCCTTGTTTAGATTTCTTCTTGTAATACTCATCTGGAGTTAAGCGTCAACTTGTACCACTTTCATGGGAAAAAATGCTAACCAACCAACATCAAGGTCAAATATATTGCCATTTAGGTCTTCACTGCATTTCCTAATCCTATTGTTGATGTAAACTGCAATACAAATATATTCTAATTATGGAGTTCCCTTTGTTTTTTATATCTTTTCTAGTATTCTACTTCCCCCTCCCCCAAGGATGTAGAGGATGTTTGATTCATTAATTGTATCTTTTTTTCAACCAAATAGGATAAATGAGTAGAAGAATTTCAGATTAAGATAGAACTGTTCCCCAATGTTAGAACTATGCCTCAATGTTAGGAGTTTAAATAAAAATGCTGTATTTTTGGCTTGTTGCAATTAATTGCAGTGCTTTCCATTTGTTTTCCCATTCTCTTTTAGGTGGGTGAGGGTGTGAGGAATGATATTCATCACTTCTATTAAATCCTTCCATTACAACTCTTTTTTTTTAATGATTTAAAAGGTTTGTCTTTGAAAATACTTTTTTTTTTTCTTTATTTGGATATTGATAGGATGAGACAGGAGTATACAAGAATTTGCTCCAGGAAACTGCTCATAGAGCTGGACTGAATCTTCCTGCTTATACAACCATTCGTTCTGGGCCAGGTCAGGGTCCTAACTTCTCATGTACCGTTGAGATTGCAGGAATGCATTTTACTGGAGACCCAGCTAGGACCAAGAAACAGGCTCAGAAAAATGCTGCAATGGCTGCTTGGTCTGCACTGAGAAAATGTAAGCATTTTGCTTCTGTAATCATATCTATTTATATGTACATTTTCTTGGTGTCTGCAGATGACTGCCGCCTCACTTTGTCTTTCGTTTTTAAGAGTCTTGAAAACCAATGTCCTAAGCACACTGTTTAAAAATCTAGACGGAGAAACTATTTAATGTGTAAATTATAGGTGACTGCAAAAATAGTCTTAGGCAATGTAATTTTATGCATCCCAGTAAAAATCTTTCTCCTTTCAATCCCTTAACTAGTGCTTTAAGAGCACTGAATAGCATTTGTCTTCTTTTAATATGTTTCTTCCTTTCTTTCCGGGACTTGACTTCGTATTCTATTTGATTTAAATTTCTTTCCAGTGTCAGAGCATCGCTTATCTTCATCGTCATCCTCATTTTCTCCCGAGTCTAATGGTAGTGAAGAACAGGAACAAGTCATCATTGCTCGGGTTCTTGCAAGTTTACACCCATCTAGTTCAAAGAACTTCTCCAATATTGATAATCAACTTGGATGGCAGAATTCCACTACAACCTCTTTGGTGTCAACCCAGCCAACTACAGACATGTATCCTATGCAATGCCAGCATTGTGGAATCTCTAGTTTCTCACCAGAGGCGGCTCTTTATCAGATTTGGCAGCAAGAACAAATTATGCAGCAACAAAATCGTCTATTGGCTCTGGCCATTCAACCACTTATTCCATCTGCTCCGCAGATTTATCCACTGATGCAATCCGTGTTCCAACCAGACCACTGCCTTTATTTTCCATCTAGAGAGTTAGCATCAGTTCCTGTAGGTCCAAAATTCTCTATTGCTACATCAAGCCCGTCATTTTACTTTTCAAACCCAATCGTTCCAGATTTAAACACAGGTAGGTCAACACTAACCATCAGAGAGATACAAGAAGAAAAAATAGAAGAACCCCCAGTTTGTAACTTTAGTAATGAAACTAGAGTTCTGACACCAACTCCAGAGGATGAGAGTCAGAAGCATGGTGGCTCTGGAAGCAGAAATAGAAATGCTGAGCTGGGAGGAGAACAATGTGAGAAATCTGAATGGGATTGTCATCGTAGCATGGGATCTGTACACAGACCAGTTAATAATATTGAGCTGCAAAACGCATCCAGTATTGACTCATCTGTTCGCAGAACACATTCACAAGCAAGTTCCAACAGAAGTTTTAGACCACCAACTGCATCCTCATCTTCCCCTGTGAGAATAATGTGCCCTACTTCATCTGTGGGTTCAAGACCACAACATGAGGCGGTATCAATGGCTGATGC
The DNA here is from genome assembly GCA_026586105.1 of Hylodesmum podocarpum. Classification (NCBI taxonomy): domain Eukaryota; kingdom Viridiplantae; phylum Streptophyta; class Magnoliopsida; order Fabales; family Fabaceae; genus Hylodesmum; species Hylodesmum podocarpum. The sequence goes on along the minus strand of JALJEV010001298.1, from coordinate 2,952,812 downwards.
CTCAAGGTGGAGAACTGGAGCCCCTCGAAGTCCCGCAATACTTAACTCTGAAAGGTTTGGCATGATAAGAACACCTACTTCTCTATTTATGGCACCAGCTGTGAGAATCAGATCAGTAGTTCCAGTCTGCTCAGCTCCTCCAAGGAGATCCATGCCAGAGGTGTCGAGAAGCAAGGAAAAAGAAGATTTAAAACCTGAAGACAGAGATGTGTCAAGAACTAGCTCTGAGCTTGGCCATCTTAGAATATGAGTGAGTATACATATTAGAGAATAAGAAGTTTAGTAGTTCTTTCCAAATAACATGATGCCTTTGCATGCTGGAAAGAATAGGCATCTCCTTGATAATTTCATGCCAAGCAATAAATTTGAAATACAGAAATATATATAAATATGACATCACAATTTATTGAATGTATTAAAACTAGTCTGGGTTACAAGTTAACCATCTTTTCTGGCCCTTCCGGGATAAACAATTGACTTAGAAAATCTGTATAAAAGAGAATTTTTTTTTAAAAAAAATTGTATATTGTATGAATAAATATTACTTGAAGAGTACTGTTACTAAAAGTGTTACATGAAATAGGCGAACTAGGTGTGATTATAGTTTAATACTACCATCATGTTTTAGTTGGATAATAATCGAATTGAAAAATAATTCAACAATAAAGTGGAGAAAAATTATTATAGCAAATAGTATTATTGAAGATCTCACATTAATAAATGTTTATTTTTTATATATTAAGTGATATAGTTTAAGTATTGTACATAAGTAAGAGAAAATATTTATTTTACAAACTGATTTTATAAATTTAAGACTAAACTTAAATTTAAGATGATATGAGAGCTAATTACATAAAAACTAAAATAAGACGAAGCGATCATGGTCCATATATATAGGTGGACTACGGTGTTGATCCATTTTTATTTAAAACTATATTTCTCTGTTGTTCTATGGTTATATTGAATACCTCGACATAAAAATATTTCTTTCATAAAATACAAATATAAAATCGATCTTGAAAATAAAAAATCAGCTTCAAAGAATTACCACACTAATACAAATCCACCACTGACAATGGTAAAACCAGGTTGAATTGGGTGAGCATAGTGGTGACAGGTGAAAGAACAATGGAGTTAACATAATTAGATGCATCTAATGGTTAAATTTTTTTGATCATCCCAATCCACCTAATTAAATGTACTATGCTAGGTCCTAGAACAATACATATAAATGAGTGTTAATTTACATCTTATTTACAAGTAGATACCTTCTAGGCTTCTAACAACAGAAAAGGTATATTGATAACATGAAATTCCTTTTAACATTTTCACACTTCATTTACCCAATAATTTTCTTATGATATTTTTTTGTTGTGCTCACTTATTATCAATAACAAAAAAATATTAGATCCAATTTTAGGTCTTGTAAGTTGGAACAATTGGAGATCAATTATTATCCAGATAAACATTAGTGACATGTGAGGTGTTGTGTCTCCCTAACGTTACCCAAACCTCCTCGAAAGTATATCAAGAGTAGTCACATGTGTCGGGGTTCTACATTTTGGTCACTTCCTTAATACTCTTTATATTCCGTTTTCCAGGTTCCAACAACGTTAAACCGAACATCGATGGTAGTTTTACTAATCTGGTTCCCTCTCTTCTCCTACATTATAAATCACACTTTTTTTATTATACTAAAAATTTCATTCTGTCAAATATTTTTTTAAAATTTTTTTAGTAACTTAGTTTTTACAATATTAGTAATAATTTTTTAACAGAAAAATTATGATTGGTGATAATAATTTGTTATTGGAAATGCCTTACTAACTATCCCAAACATAGGTAGATAGAAGAAAATAAAAGAAAGCTGAAGGAAGAGAAATTCACGCCAAACTCCAACTTCTTATTTTAATGCACAGCAATATTATTCTGGTAGGTTTAATAAAAAAAATTATTTTGGTAGGAAAGATATTTATTTTTATAAAAGCGTTATGGTTTATAACCAATTAAAACGGAGATAAAATAGGTGTATAACTAATAAAAAAATATGATATAATTAATTGATAACCTTGTCCATTATTGATTTGATTTTTAAGTTTATTTCTTTAGAAAAATACTTATCAATAGATATCATATCATCCCCTTAAACATATTTTAGTACCTCAAAAAATTACTCTTTGACTTGTGTCTTAAAACATCCCAAAGTAACTAAAAACCAGAAAATAAGTGATTTTTTTTTGTTGAAAAATAAATAATTAAAAGCAAGAGAAAAAAAACAAACAACAAAGAGAAGAAAAACGAGTTTTCAGCATATTTTGATGGAAAGTGTTTGGGTCATTACTTTCCATTAATAAAACAATAATTAGCACATGGGTTGGGTTATCCCATAACACCCAGCATAGGGCACAGAAGCACTCATTTGGATGTGCTACCACTCACTTACTACCATTAAAACATTTGAAGCCTTCAAGTCATGTGTTGTACAATTTTTAGTTTTGTTAAACAAGACAAAGGAAAAAGCAATGTCCTCTTGCTCCTAACGCAATTAATAAAGTTAGTAAAAATTGTTGCATCCTAATAAAGATTATGAATTACGGATTTAATTGGGCGTGCCTTAGGAGTTACGAAACAGCTCAGAAGTAAATACCCGTCAATTTAGGAACCACACCACAGTCAAAAGGTGCCAACAATTTCTACATTTAATTAAATACTATACAAATCAAATATTAATCAATTTAAATATTAAAATATGAATTTTACTTAGCAGTCAAATTAAAATTATAATCAACCAGTCAATTTATTCATAATTTTTTTTCAAAAAAATTTAATTAATTGACTCACTCACAATTTTTTATTTTTTTCTAAAAAAAATCTCTTTATTAAATTTAAATTATGAATTATACGATAGAATAATGCTGAATTAAAAAAGTTACGTATCATTCAACTTTCATGTATTTTTCTCTTCATATTTTATATTTAATTATTCGCATAAATTAAGTTATGAATTAAATATTTTTTTTAAAATATTATATTACTTTTTTTACAAACAAATGAAAATAATGACACAAGATGATCATGACATGACATAGCATAACATGATATATAACATAATAGGGACAGACATAGTAATAGTATGGTATACATCTACGACTACAAAAACGGGTTTTGTGATGTGTATAAGGTGTGTTTGGGATTTGACTTAATAAGAAGAAGATCTCATCTTTTTCTTATTGTCTGAGACCAAAAGTCCAAACAGTACGTTACAACACCAAACAAACAGTTCTCACTTCTCACTCACTCTGATTTCAGACAACACCACCAATTCTCTCACTCACTCTTACGTTTTACCATAACCTCTTTGCACCACAACAAACCATTGTTTTTTTTTTTTTTTTTTCAATTTTACCCCCAAAGTGAGTTGCGCATTCAGAAAATTTTCATTTCGTTTTCGATTTTGAACCAGATCACTGAATCTCGGTAGTGAGTAAAGTTAGTGTTTTTTCTGTTCGGTGCAAGTTTGGTTATGATTTCAATTTTGAATTTGAAGTGGTGATTTTTTTTTTTTTTTTTTTTTTCGATTGGATTGATTGAGTTGTTGGTGTTTGTTTAGGTGATTAGGAATCTGATAGAATGTGGATGGATGGAGCTTAGATTGGAGGAATGGGGTGTGTGATAAGCAGGGAAGTGTCGAAAGGGATAATCTCTGAGGTGAAGGAGGAGAAGGGTTTGAGTGGTGAGTCTAAGAGGAAGGTTGATGGAGTTTCAGTGTCAGGGAGTAAGGGTGAGGTTGTGGTAGAGGTTCACAATGGTGAGAATGAGAATGAGAAGGAGAGGGTGAAGGGTGGTGGTGGTGGTGATGGTGAAGGGGTGCGGCGGCCTCGCGGTGAGAGGAGGAGATCGAAGGCGAATCCGAGGCTGAGCAATCCGCCTAAGCATTTAAGAGGGGAGCAGGTTGCTGCTGGGTGGCCACCTTGGCTCACTGCTGTATGTGGGGAAGCACTCAATGGCTGGATTCCCCGGAAGGCTGACACTTTTGAGAAAATTGATAAGGTGGGTGGGTGTGTTGGTTGGTGGGTTTGTTTCTAATTTGGTTTTGTGTATTTAGTGTGAAATGGAAAAACTTTTTTGTAATCATGGATCATGCCTTATCTGGATGTGTTGATTCTGATATGGTTTTGAATTGATTGTTTTAGATTATCCAATGTTCACTGTGTTGTCAAAAGCAGGAATGATGTTTAATTGTTGATCTGTTTGTAATTGGTTAGTGGTAGAATTGATGGGAATTGAATCTGTGTGTTATTTGTGTGGATAATGAGATGAAGTTGTGTAGTGTATAGAATGTTGTATTTGCTTCTGACTATATTTGTTTCTCTTCTCTTTGTTTCCTTGTTTTTGTTTTGTTTTAGATTGGACAAGGGACTTATAGTAATGTGTACAAAGCTAAAGACATGATGACGGGTAAAATTGTTGCGCTGAAGAAGGTTCGATTTGACAATTTGGAACCTGAGAGTGTCAAATTCATGGCCAGAGAGATTCTTATTTTGCGAAGGTTGGATCATCCCAATGTTGTGAAGTTGCAAGGTTTAGTTACATCAAGGATGTCCTGTAGTTTGTATTTGGTGTTTGATTACATGGAACATGATTTGGCTGGACTTGCTGCAAGCCCAGGAATCAGGTTCACAGAGCCTCAGGTTAGACCAGGTTTGCCTTAAAAATTTAAGAATTACTTGTTTCATTTGGTGATTGGTACTTTTCAAGCAGTAGGATTTGATGTCTCCAAATATTGTGCCTTCATTGCAGGTAAAATGCTACATGCATCAGCTTTTATCAGGACTTGAACACTGTCATAACCATCATGTACTTCACCGTGATATTAAAGGATCGAATCTTCTTCTTAACAATGAAGGAATACTTAAGATTGCTGACTTTGGACTGGCTTCTATTTTTGATCCAAACCATAAGCATCCCATGACAAGTCGTGTTGTAACCCTTTGGTATCGACCTCCTGAGTTGCTTCTTGGTGCCACAGATTATAGTGTGGGTGTAGATCTCTGGAGTGCTGGGTGTATTTTAGGAGAGTTATTGGCTGGGAAACCAATCATGCCTGGTCGTACAGAGGTAACAAATCACATATTCATCTTTTTGGCTTATGGGATTTTTCTTTATTTCCCTCATTTATGTGTCACATGTGTCTAAGGTAATTCTCTGAATCTGTCTTATAGTATGTAGGCATTTGTGAGGATAGAGAGGTGCTACTGATTATAAGGATGTAAATAGTAATTTAGCTTAAGTTATCTTAATATACAATGTGGATCAATAACTACCAACTTGCATTGGCTACAACATATAAATACTCTGTTCATGGAAAAATGTCCCTTTTTGATTGGTATACTACTAGATCTTATGTTTAATTCTAGTATCTCTTGCATAGTTTGTGGGAATTTCAAATTTGCTTGGCATATTTTGCTTCTAGGATATATCAACTGCTTTTATTTGATGGTTATAAGCAACACAATTATATTTTTTCGAACTTTTTACTTGCATAGGTGGAGCAACTACACAAGATATACAAACTATGTGGTTCACCTTCCGATGAGTATTGGAAGAAGTCAAAGTTGCCAAATGCTACCTTGTTTAAACCACGAGAGCCATACAAGAGACGCATAAGAGAGACATTTAAAGATTTTCCACCTTCTGCTCTACCCCTCATTGATTCCCTTCTTGCAATTGATCCTGTAGAACGGAAAACTGCCTCAGATGCATTAATAAGTGAGGTAGGCTTTTCAAATTCCAAATCTTCTCATTCAGATGTTTAACTGCTGCCTTCTTATTGATTTTATTATTTCATAGTCACATATCTTGGGCTGATCCATTGGTGGTTCATATAGAATTATAGATCTTCCTTAATGTCTAAAACATATACTTGAAGCTTTGTTTTGTGATGTGTATGAATAACCTACTTATTGAGTTAACATGAAACCGTATAATTTTCTGGATGTGGAACCTGTTTTCATCAGGCTATATGATACTTAGCAACAATATAGACAGTGAATTTTTTTATCTTGACGATTAATCTTCTAAGAGCTTGGTTCTTCAGCTTCTTGCTTTGGATATCTTATCATAAACATGTGCGTGAATGTAATTATCTGCTACTGTAGGAAAATATTTCACCAAATCTTGAATATAGTATTAGACTTGATGTTCCTGTCTTAAGTTGTGTTTATCTTAACCATAAAAATCTCATCTTGGAATAGATTCAACAATTTGCTTTGGAATTAAAATTAATTAAAATTCCCACATGGAATGGATCACCTGTCTTAAATTTTCACAATAAAGTATGTAGGTGGTCTAACATTAATGTAATATAGGTATATCTGTAAGGATTGATGAATAAAACTACCTTGAATCTGAGTTAGGTGTTATTCTTGTTGAGTTTTAATTTTTTATTTAAAAGAAAGATAAAACCATATACAATTACCTTGTTTGTCTGCTCCTGCATCTTGCAGTTCTTTACTACAGAGCCTTATGCTTGTGATCCTTCTAGTCTTCCAAAATATCCCCCCAGCAAGGAAATGGATGCTAAACGACGAGATGATGAAATGAGGAGGTATCTGTGCTCTTAAGTTTTCTTTATGCTTACTGGAAGTATTTGCCCATACACCCACCACACACTTATACATACATCCTACTGTATTTGACTATCTATAAGATACTTTGTCTTAATGAATTTCCAGACTAAGAGCTGCAGGCAAAGCTCAGGCTGATGGTCCAAAGAAGCACCGGACACGTGATCGTGCTGTAAAAGCTTTTCCTGCTCCTGAAGCCAATGCTGAGCTTCAATCCAATATTGATGTACGTTCAAGGATTTTATTTTATCATTCATTTTTTTTCTATTGCTACTTTCCCTCTAATAATCAGTCTTACAAAAGAAAAAATCTGCATGATTATGCATCCCAAGTCAAAAGTACAGTTGATTAAATTTATCACTATGCTTTCTTGTGTAACAGAGAAGACGTCTAATCACTCATGCAAATGCCAAGAGCAAGAGTGAAAAGTTCCCTCCACCACATCAAGATGGACAAGTTGGTTTTCCTTTGGGATCTTCACATCACATTGATCCAGATACTGTTCCTACTGATGTCTCTTTTACATCAACCTCGTATACCTATTCAAAGGAACCATTCCAAGCTTGGTCTGGTCCCATTGGTAATGCTGCTGACATTGGAGTGCCAAAGAGGAAGAAACACACTGCAGGTGATGCATTGGATTTATCAAAACCACATAAAGATGCCTTCAAGGACAAGGTTAAAGGAAAGAAAATCATAGTTTAGATATTAGTACATTCTTATAGAGTCAATTAAAAATCTGCCTCAGTTTTGGGTGCAGACCAACAACTGCTGCGTAATGAGCTCTTAAAAATTTCTTGCTTCCTGGGTAATACTCTAATAGTTTCTCAGTTCTTACAGCAAGGGATAAATATCATTTTTCCCCAACTTTATACTTTCAATTTCTTTCTCAATTTTTTTACTTCTTGATTTTGATTAAAATGAAAATTTTCTCTTCTGTTCAATATGTTAGTATGATGAGAGAATTACTGTTATGTAAATCGCGATTAATTATTTTAAAAGAGTACCGTGTTAATATCAGAAATATGTTTGATTTTTTGAGAATTGTAATAAATCTTTTAGCTGTTTTGTTGTTCTCATTTCTTGACACGTAAGGATGGAAAGTCTCTTGGGGATGAATCCTGTTATTATGAATCTTAATCAGAATATACGATGGAGAAAAGGAAATTTTCTCTCCAATCAAATAAAAATGAATATTATTACTTACATTTTTCTTTTTCTCTATTTTATTTCCTCTCATTTTCATTTTTCTGAACAGAATTTATTAAATACAATTTAAAATTCAAATCTGAGAGGAAGGGAAACAAAAAAAATAAAATTGTATTTTTGTGTTTACAAGTGAATCTTTCTTTTTTATTTTTTTCTGTTTTCTCTATAATAAAATATAGAAAAAATATCATTATTTAAAATTTTCTTTTCCTTTATTTTATTATCTCTCATTTTCATTGTTTTTAGACATACCATGAGAGTATAACATATTAATTACAGTTTTTTTCTTCTATTTTCTCTCCAATAAAATAAAGAAAAAAACATCATTATATATTTCTTTTTTCTCTATTTTATTTTCTCTCATTTTCATTTTTTTTCAAACATTCCATAAGAATAAAATATATTAATTACAATTTAAAATTCAAATTTGAGAGGAAATGAACACAAAAAAAATTAAAACTTTATTACTAGAACACAACTTCTTCTTCTTTTTTTTATTTTTTATTTCTGTCTAATCAAATAAAGAAAAATACATTATTATTTATATTTTGTTCTTTCTATTTTATTTTCTCTCATTCTTCATTTTCTGAAACATACCACGAGAGTAGAAATTATTAACAACATGTGTTCTAGGTAAAAGAATTCTATTATTTTGATTAATCTTATATGGAAAAAACTGACTCATAAAAACAATCCGATGAGATGAAAAATTTCTTACTGGAAAGATGAAAACATTTATACCTTTTACTTACTTAACAAAAATCATAAGAAAATACACACAGGTTCATATATAAGAGTAAAATCTAATAAACAAACAAATAAAATAAAACCGTTTACGAAATTCAAACATCAAATAGATATATAATTTTCTTTTTATTTTTAACATTAAGAAATTATAAATTTTCAGGTATTACTAACGAAGAAGAGATCAACATACATTAATCAAATATTAAGTAATAATTATCTAGATACTTAATTAAACAAAAAAAAAATATCAATCAATATTTTTTAAAAATTAATCCTTAAACTTTCTTATTAACCCGTAAGTCATAATCTATACGTATTATATAAAAAAGTATAAAATATATTCACAATTAATCACCATCAATCAGATAAATTTATTAACTTAATAAAATTCTTAAAACTTTTACCACAGTTAATTGAATCTATTTTAAATATTCTAAATCAATTCAAGCCACTGAAATCAATTTAATAATAAAGATTAGAGTACTATTCACAATATAACAAAAATGAAACAAAAACAAAATTCACAAAATTTTTAAAATTAAATTCAAAACTTAATATTATCATATTATATATATTGATTGTTGATAGACATCAAATTAATATGTATTTATTCTTAACTCCATTAATTAAATTAGAATAAGAGTTTAGAGGTTATTTGCTTATCGTGCATGGATTTTTTTTCCCTTGAAAATAAACTCACGCTAAATGATCTACTTATTCAGTGATTAATAACATATTATATGTTATATTAATTTAAAAAAACACACATTAAATTGTTTAACTTTATCTTAATTTCGGTTTGCAAGACATTCACGACATTTGAAGAAAAACAAAACAAAACAGATTACAATTTACACAACTCATCAATATGTATAATAAATCTATCAATTCTAACAATAAAATTCCCACATGTAAAATTTAATTCATTATATAAAAGTATTTCATAAAAATGTAAGTGCATAATAAATTCTAAAAAAAAAAATAAAAAAAAATGTTGATGATGTAAACAGGAGAAAGAGAAATTGAGATGAAAGAAGAAGTAACAGGTGGAAAAGAAAGAGTGAGAAACACGCACTGACTCGCACGCACACATAAATACCCAAAGCCTCTCTGCTGTTGTCAAGTGAAACCCAAAACCAAACTTGAACGAGACTTAGTTTTGACAAAGAATCGAATCTCTCTTTCCCATTTTCTCTCTCAACTCTCATCCATTTATTAAAAACAACAACAAAAGAAGAAGAACAACAACAACAACAAGAAGAAATAGTAGCAGTTTTTTTTTTCGTTGAAGTTGAAAAGTAAAAATGGAAGAGAGTAACAGCAGAATGAGTGTTAACAATGTCGCCGAAGCTATTTCCACCGCCGTTGATTGGTCTTCTTCTCCCGTCGCTCGACAAAACGCTCTCGCTTTTCTCGATTCCGTATTCTCTTCCTTCCTTTTTCTTGTTTTCTTTTTTCCGTTCCGTAGGGCAACCACTTCTTCTTGCTTTTACTTTTATCAATCTCTTCATTCAACACTTCTTTTGATGCAATTGTTTGTTTCTGGAAGCAGCTTGTGTAGTTTTTGTTACATCATTTTTACTGCACCCGAGACTAGTTTGTTTATCTATGTATCAGTATTGCTACTTTATGGTGATTAATTATCATGCTTTAATGTCTGTTATGCACCCTAGACCAATTAGTATATGTATTGACATTGCTATTTAACGGTGTTTGATTTTCATGCTTTGTTATTTGACATGCACCAGAGACTGATTAATTTATGTAAAATTTTGTTCAGATCAAGACAGGTGATATACGTGAATTAGCAAACACAGCATTTCTTCTGGTGAAGAAGAATTGGTCTCCTGAAATTCGGTTGCAAGCTTTTAAAATGCTGCAGGTTCGAGTTCACATGCTGTTGTTACTTCCTTTTCTAGAGGAAATGTAGTGTTTTTCAATGTTTAGTCTGTGTAGTTGTTTGTCCTTGTGTCTTATATGAAATCATATATGTATGCAGCATTTAGTGCGCTTAAGGTGGGAGGAATTTAGCCCTGCAGAGTGCAGAAACTTTGCCAATCTTTCTGTTGGTTTGATTTCTGAGCTCGCAGATCCTTGTGAAAGATGGGCTCTCAAAAGCCAAACAGCTGCCCTTGTTGCTGAGGTTTCCATCATGATGCTCATCATTTCATTTACATTGTTTTTTATGCTGTCATGATTGCTGTTTTGCTCTGCATAAAACTATATTTGGTTTTGCGGTTCTTTCACAGGTTGTTAGAAGAGAGGGTCTTACTTTATGGCAAGAAATGCTTCCGTCTTTGATTTCTCTATCCAACAAGGGTCCGATAGAAGTAAATTTTTTGTTTCCCTACTCGCATCAGTTTTTGCCTGCATTTATTCTATTTCAATATACTTATTTGTTTTTATGATTCACGATTATGTATCAGGCTGAGTTGGTTGCAATGATGCTGCGGTGGCTTCCGGAGGACATTACAGTTCACAATGAAGACTTGGAAGGTTTGTAATGTTTTGAATATTCTTACGTGGATTTGTGTGAGTGCGTCTCATGTACACAAATTGAGTAAAAGATTTGAACTTAAGCAAAGGAGTACTGTGATTTATTTTGTTGAAAATTTTGGACACCAAAATTAAAAAGTTTTCCGTAAATAAGAGATTAAAGGGACATATTAGCATGCTTTGTTTATTACACTTACGTCATCATCTGATATCATGAAGGAAAGTAAATAAATGTATCAGTAGGTGAGTGAAGGGAGAGAGGATGCACTGGGGTTTTAAACGGCACATTGTATCGCCACTATGGCAGTTTTCCTACTATCCTGCTAAAGCATTTTTTGGTTTCGGCTGCTACGGATCGCTATTTAGGATTTAAAACACCAGGATGCAGTAACTTTGTGATTACTAGGATTCCCATGTGTGCGTGTATATATGTCTTCACTATAGCAGTTATCCTACTATCTTGCTATAGCATTTTTTGATGTCGACTGCCACGTGTCGCTATTTTGGATTTAAAACGCTAGGTTGCACTAACTTTGTGATTATTAGGATCCCCACGTGTGTGTGCATGTATATAACATTTTAAACTAAGAAAAATTTTAGAACAGCAGTTGTCCTACTATTTGGCTATAGCATTTTTTTGGTGTTGGCTGCCACGTGTTGCTATAAAACACTGGGATTCACTAACTTGGGGATTATTAAGATCTTCATGTGCATATTAATAGTACACTAATAAATTGGGTGTTCTATAGATGAAGTATGAAACGTAAACCCAGCACTTCTGATAACGCCAACTCTTAATACTCAAATGTTGTCTGTGTATTTGGTCTTGACTTGAGTTACTTCTCTGTATGTGATAATTCAGGTGAACGACGGAGGATACTTTTGCGTGGACTAACTCAATCATTGCCTGAAATTTTGCCGCTATTATATACGGTACATCTCAGCCCTAAATCTTATTACCTTATTACATGTTCATTGTTTAGCATTTTTGATGTTGTGTTGCTTGATGCAGTTACTAGAAAGGCACTTTACAGCTGCATTGAATGAAGCTGGTAGAAAACAAATGGATATCGCCAAACTGCATGCCGCCACTGTAACAGCTACTCTAAATGCAGTAAATGCATATGCTGAGTGGGCTCCATTGTCAGATCTTGCAAAGTTTGGGATCATTCATGGGTATGTATATTTCCTTTATTATCTTGCACTAGTGCAATATTCTTGTTATATATCCATGCTCTAATTGTTTCTTTCTGCCTCTGTCAACTCCCTGCAGTTGTGGTGTACTATTATCTGCTCCAGATTTTCGTCTTCATGCTTCGGAGTTTTTCAAACTTGTCTCTCCAAGGTATGCATTATTGTTATCTCATGGTTTTATACATATTTCATTCATCAATAGTACTGTGGGTTACTCAGAATTTTGATTGCAGGAAGAGACCCATTGATGCATCTGCTTCTGAATTTGACCAAGCTATGATCAGCATCTTTCAAACATTGATGAATGTATCCAGGGAATTTTTGTATAAATCTGGTTCAGGTCCCGGGTCCATAGATGAGAGTGAATACGAGTTTGCTGAATATGTATGTGAAAGTATGGTGTCACTGGGTTCATATAACTTGCAAAGTATTTCTGGTGATAGCACTGTACTTCCACTTTACCTAGAACAGGTATGAGTTATATAGCAACGCTGTAACATTAAGCAGCTCGGGGAAGGGAAAACTTTGCTTGAAATGACTTATGTTAGTTATGGTTTTGGTTTCTCTTTGACAATTTGTCATATATTCCTTTTTTGAATTCAACATTGTAATTACATATAATAGAATGTCTTGGTTTAGCAATACATTTTGGAAATATTGTTTTTTCATTGTTAATTATGCATTTTAATATGCCTATGTTTGTTTCCTCTTTCATGATTGTCAATTGTGTTCAGACAAGTAACCTTACAGTGTCCTTTCTTGCTGTCCTTTCTTCTTTCCTTGTATATTGGTTTTTGTTGTTATTAACATCCGTGCTTCACTTAAGATTATGACTTTCAATTATTAACTATGAATATGCCTTCAATTGTGGATATTGTTTTTTAAAGAAAATTTGGCACCTACATGTATGCTATTTAAACTATTTAATTTATATCTGGAAATTGCATAATATCAATCATCCCACTATCCGCTATAGCAGTTTTGGGATCTGCTGCTCCACACAGTTTCTGGGATAACTATGCACTATGTTGCTATGCATGAAGGGAAAGTGAGCATGCATTGATCTTTGAATTCTACTTTATCCTTTCATTGTAATCTCTCTTGTTTCTATCCAGATGCTGGGCTTTTTCCAACATTTCAAGTTTGCCATTCATTTTCAATCCATGCACTTCTGGCTGGTATGTTGGAATACTGTACAATAAGTATTGTCTGGTGGCATTCCATGTTTCTTAGTCAGTAGTCAATACTGTGTACCAAATGTTCACATCTCTCATTTCTCTCCTCAAATGTTTACTTGCAGGTTCTAATGAGGGATTTAATGTCAAAGCCAAAAATTTCCACACATTCAGCTGCTGACAGTTCAGCTGTTAGTAGCACAGGTTCTGGAGAGGTTGAAAATACTAAGAAGAAGACTCTAAGCTCTGTGAGTGATGATTTTTGTGGTGCAATTTTGGATACATCTTTCCCTCGTATGCTCAAGAGAGAAAAAATTCTGCATGAGACTGCCATTTCTTTAGGGGTATTGGAGTTGTGGAGTGATGATTTTGAGGGCAAGGGAACATTCAGCCAATATCGTTCTAGACTGGTATGTCTCATGCATATGTGGAATCAGATAATATTGTTCATCATATGATATCTGTAATATTTTATCCTTCTGTTTACTGGAAAAATTTATGTTGTGGAATGTGTTGTACAGAAGATATAAACCCATTTCTTTTTCATATTGAAGTTCTAAGATAGTACTTGGAAGTGGTGATTTATTGCCTGCAATGTTTCCATTGACTTTATGTAAATCTTATATAAAGTTTTATAAAAATGGGTTTGAGGAGTCTCCTACTGCATGAGTTATTGGAACATTTTTAGTTTTGCAATGTTCTTTTAATTTAACTTTTGGACATTTAAATATAAAATGGTACGAGGAAAGAAAATCGCAAAACTGAACATTTTGACTGTTTAATCTCTGACCAATTTTGCACAACAGAGAAAGTGAAAAATACAGTGTGAACTTACATTAGTTTAAAAGTTTGTCTTATGAGTAAGACACATGTAGTTTTAGCATCAATAAACTCAAATATTCTGCATTTGTATTTTAATTGCTTATTTTTTCTTGTTCCCAATCTACTTCAGTTCTCCTTTAAGCTTCAATTCAATTTAACCTTTTCAAAATATTTTTGACTGATTAGTGGTTTCTTGAAACAGTTGGAGCTGATTAGGTTTGTTTCTTCCTACAAACCCCTGATAGCTGCTACTAAAGTTTCTGAAAAAATTGATACAATTGTTAAAGGTCTCTTGGTTTCACCAGCACCAACTCAGGTTCAAATACCTTCTGTTCCAGTTTTAATGTCTTGTTATACTGTTGATATTTTTTATCTTTAAAATTGTCACCTTGCCATCATTTCAATCTTATATGTAATTATCTGTTACTCACTTTAGGACTTAGCGATTATGGAAAACATGCAGTTGGCTTTAGAGAATGTTGTCAATGCAGTTTTTGATGGGTCCAATGACTTCACCAAGGTGAATGCTGAAGTCCAGTTTGCATTATGTAGAACATTCGAAGGTTGTTTTAGTTAATTTCCCATATTTTACTGTTTTAGATTTGTTAGTTAGACCTCTGCAATAATTATGGTTATTGTGTCTTGTAGGTTTACTTCAGCAATTTATTTCCTTAAAATGGACCGAGCCTGCACTTGTTGAAGTGCTTGTTCGCTATTTGGATGCAATGGGCCCATTTTTGAAGTATTTCCCAGATGCAGTTGGCAGTGTTATTAATAAATTATTTGAACTTCTAACATCTCTTCCTCTTGTAATCAAGGTTCCTGCAACAACCCCTTTTCATTGTTACTCTAAGTTTCAACCTTTGACAAGTTCTGTGCAAGTTAAAAATATCTATGTTTCTTGATAGGATGCATCAATGCATAGTGCACGGCATGCAAGGCTGCAGACCTGTACATCATTTATTCGGATAGCAAAAACTGCTGACAAAAGCATCTTGCCACATATGAAGGTGTGCATTCATTGAACCCCAATAGTTGGAAAATGATTGTTAGCTGGCCATGCCAAATAAACTTATTAATATGCAGAGTAGATAAGATAAGTTAGAGTTTTATCTGACAAAAGGTTTTCCTGTCTATTATTTATTTACAACACAGATAATACTTTAAATCCTCACCAAACATATCTCCAAGGTTTGGCTTATGTGCTATACTGCATCTGAAATTTTGATGTTAGTATCAGCCCACTGTTGCAATGTCTGTCCGGATCCCTTGTGTTAATAACTTCGTTATTTCCTGATTCCTTTATTCATTATAATTTAGACAATTCATATATGCTCTTCTGAGAAAATTCGCCCCACTGCCCAGAATATAGTTTGGGAGGAGACAGTCTTTTTAATTTATCAATTTTATATGTAGGGCATTGCTGATACAATGGCATGTTTGCAAAGGGAGGGTCGTTTGCTTCAGGGAGAACATAATCTTCTTGGTGAAGCTTTTCTTGTTATGGCCTCTTCTGCTGGGTAAGGATCACATAGAAGAGATACTTCTGTTAATTTTTTGTTTGATACTTTGTTTATTTGTAATTCACCTTTCCTTATCGTCATAAATTTTGCTCAGGGTTCAACAGCAGCAAGAAGTTTTAACATGGTTACTAGAACCTTTGAGCCTTCAGTGGACACAATTGGAGTGGCAGGATAAATATTTGTCAAGTCCACATGGCTTGGTTCAGTTGTGCTCAGAAGCACCTGTTATGTGGTCAGTTTTTCATACAGTGACATTCTTTGAGAGGGCACTTAAGAGGAGTGGAATGAAGAAAGCCAATTGGAATGCAGAAAACAGCTCAACAGCAAATTCAACTCCTTTAAATCCAATGGCTTCTCACATATCATGGATGCTGACTCCTCTCTTAAAAGTATGTATACTGCTATTAAGAGGCTGGCCATGTAATATTTCCTTTAGTATTTTGCAACAAAATGGCCACTGCTTTTAATGTTGCTCTTTTAGTTCTTTGTATTAATAAGTCTGGCATGTTCTTATTTTCCAGCTACTTCGTTGTATACATTCCCTCTGGTCTCCATCTATAAACCAAGCTTTACCTGGAGAGGTCAGAGCTGCTATGATCATGAGTGATGTTGAGAGGTTCGGTCTTCTTGGAGAAGAAAACTCTAAATTGCCAAAGGGTTCATTGATTGTCACAGATGGATCTAAGGTTGACATGAGTAAAGAAGGATATGCTGAACCAAACGAATCAGATATACGAAACTGGTTAAAAGGCATCAGAGACAGTGGGTAAGTGTGCGTGTCTTATTTTTAATTTATTATCTTTGTCCCAAATATGGTTGATCTTTCCCTTCAGTATTGTTTTTGCACCAAATCTCCAGAAAAGACAAAATAAAGCTCCTTGTTGAAGAAAATTCTGTATTGACATCTTAATTGTTCTTTCTTTATGCACATTTCCGTTTCATTAATAAATTATTGGTTTTATATGAATAGGTATAACGTATTGGGCTTATCAACAACAGTTGGGGATTCATTTTTCAAATATTTGGATGCTCACTCTGTTGCCATTGCCCTGATGGAGAATATACAGTCAATGGAGTTCAGGCATATAAGACAGCTTGTTCATTCCACTTTGATTCCTTTGGTTAAAAATTGTCCTTCGGATGTGTGGGAAATTTGGCTGGACAAGCTTCTACACCCGTTGTTTGTCCATGCTCAGCAAGCTCTTAGTGGTTCATGGTCTAGTCTTCTACAAGAAGGTAGAGCAAAGGTTCCAGATGCTCATGGCATTCTTAGTGGATCAGACTTGAAAGTAGAAGTGATGGAGGAAAAGATTGTGAGGGATCTCACGCGTGAAATGTGTTCACTTCTCTCTGTCATTGCTTCTCCCCCCGTTAATACTGGAATCCCTTCTTTGGAACAGTCTGTGCATGTTAGTAGATTAGACATGTCTTCCCTAAAAAGCTTGGATACAATTGCATCATGCTCTATGGTTGGGTATGCTTTCTACTTGTTATGAAATATGTTTCAACATTCATCTATGATAGTTCTTTCATATTTTGTAACTTTATTTTGAAAGCTACATTTCTCACAAGTCTTATATGTGTGACAGTTTCCTTCTAAAGCATGAAAGTCTGGCCCTTCCAACACTACGAATGTGTTTAGAAGCTTTTACATGGACGGATGGTGAAGCTGTGACTAAAATTTCTTCATATTGCTCTGTCTTGGTAGTTCTTGCGATAGTAACAAATCATGCAGAACTCATTGAATATGTTTCTAGAGATCTTTTTACATCCATTATTCAAGGTTTAGCTCTTGAATCAAATGCAATAATCAGTGCTGATCTAGTTTCCATTTGTCGTGAAATATTTGTCTATCTTTGTGATAGACACCCAGCTCCCAGGCAGGTTAGTAGTTTTCTTGTTTTCTATGACTTGCCTATTTTTTTATTCTCTCTTGACTGCATTTGGTGTTTGGATTTTCGAATTCACTTGCAAAGAAGAGGATGCTAAAATTTTTTCTGTCAAGTGATGTATTTTGTTGTTATTTTTTAGGTTTTGATGTCTCTCCCCAACATTTCCCCTCACGATTTAGCTGCCTTTGAGGAATCTTTAACGAAAACATCCAGTCCAAAGGAACAAAAGCAGCTTATGAGAAGCTTGCTTCAATTAGCTACCGGTAACAAATTGAAAGCACTTGCAGCACAGAAAAGTGTAAACATCATTACAAATGTTTCAAGTAAGCAATGACTTCTAATGCTTTTTCATATTTTACTTCTCCAACTTCTGGAAATTATAGTTTGGCACATTAACAGTTAGTTAATAAATATCTGTAATGCTGTAGACTGGAGAGCTTCTCAATGTTTTGGTAGTGTAATGATCATAACACAAGACTTGAGTGGGGTTGTTTTTCCCACCCTACCATGCTTCTCAAATAAATGTTATTTAGAGCATATGAGCCGGCTTAGTTTTCTTTTCCATGAAAAATTATATTTTTTTAACAAAATAATTTTTAAAATTTATTAGTATTTGTTAAAGATTTTGAGAAATATCAGAAACTGAAGAGCAAATATCTGATTTTTTTTTTTTAGTGCTTCTTGAAATAAGCTAAAATTATAACTAACTTCTAAAAAAAAATATTTTTTAGTAGTTGTTTAAAAAATACTTTCATTTCACAAAATATCTAAAATCTAAAAGACCACTTGTTTTAAAAGCTCAAACAAATCTTGTAGCTGGCTTATATTTCTTTTAACCACTTCTATAATTATGCTTTTCAGTGAGACCACGCAGCTCAGGCAATGCTCCCGAGTCGAAAGTTGATGATGGGGAACCTGTGGGGTTAGCAGCCATCATGTGATATTTGTTCTAAGCTCATGGAAGGTTTTGTGTACAGTATTGAGCTACTATTGACAAGATTTTGGGTTTTTATTATTTACTAACACAGGGTGCGAAACCATTTTCCCCCTGCAACATTAACAGAGAGATCCAGTGGGAATACATAGATTTTATCCCCTCTTTACTCATAGCAACTTGTGAATAAGGTTTTACTATATGTAACATGTATCTCTCTCTCTTCAGCCTAATAGAATCACAGTCGGGTATTTATTTAGTTTTTGCAAGAAGTCAAAGTTCTGCTACGATTTTAATTTAGTTATTTTATTCTCACTTTTGAAGCATAAAACTAGTAATGGTAGTAACACTGTTTTGCTCCTTTTTTTTTAATGGTGGAAATTCATTAGACGTATTTCAAAGCGGGGGTGAACCCAATTTATTCCCACAAAACATTTAAAAAGCAGTAGCGAGTTCTAAGTATAACTAAACATTTTATCAATAATTTTTATTATAGTGAACTCAAAGCGCTGAAACTTGTGTAGATAATTGGGACATGTCCTACTAAAAGTCAAAGACCATAATTACGCTGATTTTTTTTTTTTTAAAAAATATATTTTCTTTTGAAATTCTAAAATTACTATTCTTGTTATTAACAACCTTTTTCACTAGAAGTCTTTGTGACGAGAATGAGATGTACAGTGCGTAGAGTTTTACTGTCAAGCTGGTTTGATAGTTAGGTTGAACTCAATTTGGAAGATTAGTTGGAAGATTCTTCTATGCTAAGTTATATCTCTCATATGTTGTCCTATAAATTTCCAAGGAACTCATAAATCCTTTCTCATATGTTTTCTTTGACAAGAAAGAAAGCCATAGCTTAGAATGGGACCCGGAGGCCCAGGTCCAGGAGGCCCTCCCGGTTGGGGCCCACCAGGCCCAGGATTTTTCGGTGGGTTTTGCGATATAATTAGTTCTTGGTAAGTAAACTCAGACTTTGCTATCAAGTTATAGAGTATTTACACAATTTGAGAAGGATAACTCAATACCATACTATTACTTAGTTCCTATTAAATAGTAAAATAAATGCATGAAATGCAAAATCTATTTATCTTTTTAAAATAGAAAGTGACGAAAAGTGAAGGAGGAAAATAAAAAAAAGTAGAGAGTGGTTAAGTATATATATAAAAAAGAAATAGCTGAAAGAAAAGAATATAGAGAAGATTTTCTGTTCTATCATATAATGTATATCTTTTAAAAAATAAATATCTAAATGACGTTTCTTTTTGTAAAATTGATTAATAGATAAAAGAATTATTTTTAAACTGGTTCTTTATTGAAGCAATATGTGTTGGGATTTAGATAGGTCTCACTACATTGGATATTTTCACAAATGATAAAAATGCCTCAGTAAATATGTTTTGCATATTTTCATTTAATTATTACCAATTGTAAAAGCTAACTTGGGTTATGTTTGGTTTTCATTTTCAACAGCCTGAGCTTACTGTGCTGCTGCTGGTTAATAAGAGATTGCTTTGGGGGTCCATTCGGCCCACCTGGGCCTGGGGGCCCATTTGGCCCACCTGGGCCTCCTGGTCCACCCGGGCCTCGATGAGTTCCCAAGTTATTATTGTATCTTCTATGGTTACCTCTTTCATTGAGTTTGCTTTGAGTTCCAAAAAAAAAGATAATTATTTCACGTTATGCATTTCTGTTTGATGTAATAACACATTCCTGATACGGTCGAAGGTTGAAGAGTTAGATGATATATTTGTAGCATAAAGTACAAGTGAATGTAGACATTGACTCATTGGGAAAAAATAAAATAAAAGTTTCAATAAATACAATTATCTATTAAATTTTAATGGGTTTTCATATGAAATTGCAAACACACCACGATCCTGCAGCTCCACGTGCAAAATTTGTGACCAATAACCTAAGCACTTGAACTTCAATGGTTTTAGTTAAAATTAATTTGATCCAAATGTAGGTGCAATAAAAGTTTCAACGATTTTGATCTGGATATTGAGCCAATGGTATCTTTTTCTCTAGCATCAGTAGAATATTTTTACATTGCATTTCAATAACTAATTAAAACCATAGAATCAGAAATAAAATCATATGCACCATTCACACAACTCGAAATATTTATAAAAGGATTTTAGTAATTAATCATAGAAAATCAATACTGAATAATATTCATAATATTTTTGCATGAATTTTTACTATATATATGTGTGTGTATGTACATATTTATATGAATCCAGAGTAAAATAGAAAGATAAGTAGGGTTTATGCCTTATTGCTAATTTCAATAGGAGTTTTTCTCCCCACTTCTAATCATCCAATAGCAATTCATTGAACAACTCATCTTTCATTAGAGACCAACCAGTTGCATGACCAAGTAACAGTTGCTTAATCCATTTGTTTAGAGTTTTTTTTTCATATTAATTCAATATATTTTTCTTTTCTGTTTCGTTACTATAAAGAATATAATGCTAAAATTTTATGATAAATGTTTGTAGCTACAAGGAAGCAACATAAACCCACATATAATTCATAAATTAGAAGCTTATTTTAAAAATGTTATTTCAATGAAAAGAAGTTCAATTAAGTGCCTAGAGAAGTAACAATAAATCATGTTCTGAGCATTTTTGATGCATCATAATATTGTCAAACTTAAACTATTGAAAAAAGACGTTCAGTGATACATTTAGGCAAAAACTACAGAAGATATTCCATCTTCTACTTTAGGCTATGGTCTTCATGATTTGAGGCCAATAAGAGATTTATGGATACTCATCTTCGGTTTATAAACAGAGAAACCCTTTCCTATCTTCATACCAGCTTCCACTTCCATACTCATCTCTCCCACCTTCTACATCCTTCTCCAGAGGAAGCCCACAAATCAAAACACTAAGAATGGAATTAAATTGATTAAAATGTTACCTTAATTATTTAAATAATTCGCAGAGAGATGCTTGTTGGTTAAGGACAATACAAGCCAGCTACCTCAAAATGTATATATGTATTTTTTATTATTATTATTTTTCTTTTTTTTTCTTTAATATTTTATGAAATAATTAGCAGATTGACTCCAAATATTTCTGTAATTTATAATAGAAAGAATAAATATTTTATATCAAATTTATTCTCATCGAAGGATATGCTCTTTTCATCCATCACAAATAACACCAACAAGATTTCCCAATAAAAAAGTACATAAAATCTAATAACTATCCGATACAAACAAAGTCTGTATAAAAAAAATTCATTAAAATAAAAAATTATTAAACTTAGTGTTATTTATCAAACATTTCATCAAATATCTCATGCATCTCCTATTCCACCGATTAAACATACCCATTGATCAAAATGATGAAAGAAACATACCCATTGATCAAAACACAAGAACAAATTATAATTTCTTAATTCTAATATTCTTTTTATTATTTTGTTTAACTTTTTTCTATTTATGATACTTTTTTCATTGAGTTAACAAAGGACAGGCTCCCGCCATCCATTACAAACAATACCAAGAAGAATCACCATTAAAAAAAATACAAAATAACCATCCAATACATATAAAACCTTGACATAAAAATAGTACAACATTCAATAGAATCAATGGTAATCATAAATATCGAAACTCTTTAGTTTACTTTAAGTTCTTAGTTGTTTGACTTATAGTTGAAGGTTGGAGCGAAGAAGAATGGTAGTTGATCATGTTGAGATTTTAGAAACGTGCCTATCAACAGAATTTTCACTTACTAGTCTTGTAAACTTTTGTGGGTGTTGGAGAGTATTGGAGAGTACTTAATTAGTTACTCTCTCACTCGTTTCCTTAACGAGGAAGACAACATCACAATTCTTATATATGTTGGAAAGATAGGCCTCAAATCACATTCAAAGTGAAGTGAAGCAAAGGAGAAAAAGAAAAAATTGAGTGAAGAAAAAAAGAAAGAAATTAAGGAGAGATATGCCTCCACCTTGGGGTCCACCTGCAGGACCTCCCAGGGGTATATTTAGCTGTATATGTAACCTTGTATCATCTTGGTCAGTTCTACATTCATTTTACTTTCATTCTCTACTACTACTAATATTATTTTCGTGATCTTTTGTTTATCAAACTTTTAGGGTCTTGTTTCATAAGCAACTAATCTTATCAGTTAAGACTAAATGACCAGGTTATGTTGTTAGAATTTTAAACTATCTAGCCCGGTTGAGTTTTCCAAATTTTCAACAAATTAAAGAGTTACTATATATCATACATGTTCACAGAATTGGCATGGTGAACAATATAGGACGCGTTTGAGTGTAATTTTATTTGGGTAAATTTCTTTAAAAATACTTGTATTAGAATAAAATAATAAGATAAGATAAATTAAGTTTTCTCCTAAGTTAAAATTAACTCATTTATTTTATTTATAATAATACTAAAATTATCCCGTTCATGATGTATCATCTGAACAATGTAATACTTTTTTTATTCGCTTCAATTTTCTTTTTTGTTTTTTCCTCTCTTATCTCATCATTCACTTCTTCTTAAAACTTGTGCTTTTGCAAAGGTTTCCCATTTAACTAATTCAAAAATTAGACAAATAATTTGGTTTAATTTCTTGTTTTCTGTTTATAATTATTACAAAGAAGCTTATCCACACAAGGTTTGAGACCTGCAGCATCTCATGGAGGACCATGTTAAGAATTCTAGGGAGACGTACATTGGTCGATTACATTGTTGCATGTTTAGTTCATTTATTATTTCTATTAATTTTTAAAATATTTTTGAAAAAAAAAAAAATACCAGCTCCTTTGAAAATGTTGTTCTAAGCATGCTAGTCTACTGATCATTTAGTCTTTTTGCTTGAACAAAATTCCTTGCAGACATATTTTGTTTTTGTCAACTCATTTGGGTAATGTTGTTTGATGGCAGTTTGTATTGTCTGTGTTGCTGCTGTCTCCTGGAGAGTTGTTGTGGCCCAATTTTTGGTGGACCTCCTCCTTTTGGGCCTCCTGGGCCCCCTGGCCCGGGTTTCTGATCATCCATTCTTGAATTCCCCGAAAAGAAGGTGACGGTGGAGGAAATAAGAAAACGTGAATCTGTGTGATGGTTGTTTACTTGCAACCTTCTAGTTTCTGCTGCATTTGTTATAAGGCTGTTAACCCTCTAAGGATTGTATTATCAAGGCAAATTCTGATGTCTTTGTTCTGTTCCTTTGTTTCCCACAGCGTCCACCTTATTTAAATGTGAAATAAATGCAGAAATGTTGTGATATTCGTACAAAAATTTTCGCATATTTTTTATAATATTTCCCGTGTTCATCATACTTCACAGTTACTTCTCTAGGTAATTAAATCCGAAATTGAGTATTTTTGTCCAATTCCTAATGACATCTTTAACTGATTGTGACTAGGCACCGCATGTTTAGATATGCGTTTAACATAAATTGATCCACATTTACCCCAAGCTATAACACGTCATCGAATTATATCCAGGACTGTTTAATTCAGGAATCAAATTATATACAGAGAATTGGTAACCAGAAAATTACTCATTTAACGTTGAATAACGAACAGGGCTAGATTTTCGCGATGAGGAAAAAATAATAATACCTAATACTTTCAAGCTCAGTTGTATGAGGTTTTTCTAGTGAAGCCACATAGCCATTATTAATAAATTCATACATGACCCAAAATTGGAGACTTTTTTTACATTTAAGCCTAATAATTCAACAGCCAGAGTACAACACTGATCAAGGGATCAAAGTACTAATATCAGAAACTCTTACCACTTGACCTGCTGAGTGGATAAAATTAGCAGGGTTAAGTGATCATACGATGCAACAAACTGGTAAGGTTCTTCTAACGCTTTCAATTTTTCCTTGGATTGATTCCTCCTCATGATATGCACAGAAACATGTCAAAATAACTACCCACTTGAATTACAGGGTAGATGAATGCACTGAAGTTCCTTTCAAGCTGCTGAGATGACAGTAGCTTGCAAAACCCATTCTATTCATCATCATCATCTTCTTCAGGTGCCTCTTTTAACCACTACAAGAAACGACAAATGGCTTATACACGAAAGTAATGCATCTTATAGGATTGTTGTGAAAAGGCAAGCAACATAACCTAGTTCTACAAGTGTGAAAGACAGTGATGCTTACTTGAATTAATTTTTGGGCTTGCTTAACAAAAACTTTATCTGCCTCGTCAGCATCTTTTTTCTCATCTTCCCAACTCAAAATAGCATCTTCTTCTACAATATCTTCATTATAGAAGTGGTGCAAAATCTGAAAGCAATTAAAAAGTCATAACGTAGGGGGAAAAGCCAAATGTGGTGCGACTTGTGAGAATGTAAAACACACTAACTGCAATTAAAAAGTCATAACATATGTGTGGCAGGAAAAAGTCTACGGTTAGATATGTCCAAATCTCAATATCACTGGAGTACTTTCATGCAAGTAACGGATACACAAGAATGAGAGCATAAGAACTTTCTGAAACCTTTCTTTTGTGTTAAAATTCATTTGATAACATTGTTAATTGACTGACTTTAGACAGAACAGCAGTGCACCGATTATGATTGATGTTAAAGTAAGTTCAATTAGACCAAAAGTATATAACACTATTTAATTTGAGTTCACCGTTATAATTTCCCTATCAGATGTGCATTAAAACACCACATATTAGCAAGCCTAACTTACAAAAGATAAAACCAAAAAAAATAATAATTATGAAAGATACACGGACACGTTTATGTTTCAGTGCATCTTTAAGATGTTCATAGTAACAGAATTAGACATCAATAAACCTAACTTCATACCCTTGTGAACAATGGAGCAAACTCCTTAGCAGATTCCGAACAAATTTCTTCAAATTTTAGTATTACTTCAATCTGGAGTAGAAGATTTCAAAACAGATGAGAAGAGGGCAGACCATTAAGTAATGGAAATCAAATAGGTAAGTATCAGTAAATCGTCATTCTGGATTTGAGCAAAATTCTATTATTAACAAACAGATGATTCATAAAAATAATTTAAAAAAAGATCTTTTATAACAACTCATAGTTCATTGAAATAATGAAGCTAACGTAAACAAGTAAAGGGGAGAGATTGACAGATGCACCTGCTCATCTATGTCAGTCAGATAGGATGTAAGAACCTTTTTCCATTTTGCAAATACAGCCTGAACATTTTGAAGCAAGCCATCTGAAAGATATTCATCCCAAGCAATGATAAAATTAGTAAGCAGCCATTAGGAATATGCAAAAGAATAAACAAAATAACAGTGGGCTATATATTCACAAAGTCAAAGGGAAAAAGATTATGTAGCAATAGAAAGAAGGGAGAAGCTCACCAGCTGAACTATGGGGGGTATCTAAAGCATGCTTCATCATGGCATAAAATACAGCTCCAGCACAATCAGCAGTTAGCTTGTTGTATGACAATCTACCGCAAAAATAAAGCCGGTGTTTATAAAGTAATGCCCAGCAATGCATATTTAAAGTTTCATCATATAATAAAACAATCAAAATTGCAGAATATTGGATGGTCTAGAAAAGGCACAATTCTTTTTCTTCTCAAGGAAAGTGTAAAACAATTGGTAAAGTCATTTGATTACTCCCCTCAGCTTTTACACAATTCAAGAAATTCTCCACTTCACCAATTACTCTCTGCTTCACCCATTTCCAATTTCTCAACGAACAACAGCACAACAACTGATTAAGCTTCATAGCTAAGCCATTATTTTTCACAGTTAAGCTACAGACATTTGAGTGAGCTTATTAAATAAGCTCTCAGGTCATAAGCTTATTAAAAAAGTACTTAGGTTGTTTACCCAAAAACAACCTTAATGTCGTCCATGCAGAGAAAAATAAAAACAAAATTTTCACATGACAAAAACTTGTGAAATTCTAACAAGAGAATCTGTTCTCGCGTGTGTGAAAATCAGATTGTTCTACATATATTCAACTTCAAAGAATACATATAAGTATGTTACTTACTTCAAAGAGTTGATTTCTAAGATCAAATGACTTTCTTGTATGTTTTCATCCACAGCCCTGAGAAAGGTTGCTTCAACCTGCAAATGATGAAGTACTTAAAAATCTGATGTCCACAAAATGCATCTGACACATGTTTTAAGGTCAAAATCCTAACCTCTTTCTCAAAGTAGTAAGAGTCATCTCTAGAATCTTCACGATCATCATCATCTGAATCATTAGAATTAGGTTTCAGCTCTCCAGAAGCAGGGAGAACACTGTCATCATTAGTTAACTCAAGATCATCTTCCATAGTTTTAATTGCCTCCAGGATTTTATCTTTAGGAATAGGTGCCACTGAATGCCTCCACTCTTCTTCATGGCCTCCTTCACATGTTGACCAAACATGACCAACCCCACCCATGCCTAGCTGATCAATAAAAGAAAGTGTAATGAGAAACAATAAATTTCAGAACCAAACCTTGGGGTTCACTTTGGCACTCCATCCAAAGAGGGGAATATGATATTGCATTTTTTGTAATCAATATTAGCCACTTATTTTGTTATGGAAAGTAATGAAAAAAGAGAGACAAAAAGGATGTAGATGAACTATAGACAAATGGTGAAGAGATAAAAGTTTAGAATTATTTATCTAGCAGGGAAAAACTATTGAAGACTTGAAGTATATTGTTTCATAAATGTAGAATTATGAATTATTTGGGTAAAGGGTGGTCCAGTGTAATCAAGAGGCTCCCACCAAGTGAGGTCTGGGTTTGAGGAGGGTTGTAAGCAGCCTTAAACCCCATGCAAGTGGAGAGGCTGTTCCCAGGATTTTGACCTTCCATGTTTCAAGGCAGCAACCTTACCATTGCATCAAGGCTCGCTCTCATACATTAATTGGGTTAAAACAAATATATATAGTTTTTATATAAAATGAGTCAGAAGCCTAAAAGGAAAAGCACAACAAGATATCTGGAGGGAATGAGATTGGACACTCAACAAAACCAGTATGGAGGAAATGAGATCCCTAAGGGTAGGGACTACAAGGCAATCAGATTAGTGCAGTGAGAAAACAATATGCCACATGCCAGTAAGGGAAGTGCACCCATGAACAGATTTGCAGCAATTGTATTAGCTAGTGTTTACTAGAAGAGAAGCATTGCAGAGGTTCTAGCTGGCAAAATACTACTGAAGATTGATGTGACAAGTTAATCTTGCAACTTCGTGTAGAACTGTTGCAAATTAAACAGGTTAAGGAATAATGTTTTGAAAACAAAAAAATAAATAACTCAGTGGCGATTATTTATGAAAGAGGTCCTTATGGTTATGTAATCTAGTAATTTTTTATTTATTTTAAATGAATCTAATCTTAATCTTCATGATATACCAAGAACAAGTTAAGACATACTGAAATAATGGTGAAAATCATAAATTGAAAAGCCTTTTGGAACTAACCTCCGAAGAAGGACTAAAATAAGTCTTATCCACTTGGGAAGCAATCTCTACATCTGGCTTATCCACTTGGCTGCCGATGGCTGCACACATAAGAAAGATAATTGTAGGGTTTAGCATATGCATTTATTCTATCAATCAATAGACAGCATAGAAATTTGTTAATAATTTAACCAAATATAGAATCTCCAACTACAATAGTTGTTCAAATGGAGAAAAAACCTGAGTGAAGTATGACCTGAACTTTTTAAGGCAAATAAATTATGATTTACAAGATTAAAATTTCATTCTTACCAATTTAAGGACCTCAACTTTATTAAAATGTATTTTTATTCATAAAATGATAAAAAGACAATCATTTCATTCAATAAACGCAAATAAAAAGATGAACAAATACATAGCATGTATGTCCTAATTTTTCATATTAAAGGTGAGGTCCTTAATTGCTTATCATAATAAAGTTGAAAACCAATAAAAAGTAATAAGCAAAACCATTAAAAAGGACTTAAAAGTATATCAAAATGGCATCCTTATTTGGTTTTCAACAAAACATAATAATGTCAATAGATCCATGAGACCAACCCTGCCTAATGAGAAAAAGTTTTGGCCATTGTACTATCAAACCAAGAAAAACAGTAGGACTACCTGTCAATCAACAGCAGTTCAATCTGAACACTCACATAAAACCAACACCTTACAAAAAAAAAAAATCTTTATGTAATAATCAAAGAAATACACTCCAATCCAACTAGTTATTCATACTAAATTTCTACTGAACTATAGTGCACCACAAGATTTTTCTTTTCAAGGTTATTGGAATAAAACAAATCAACTCATTTTTAACTTCAACAGCTAAACAAGTTTAAAATACCAGTTTGAAGCATTAAATACACCGAAATATAATTGTAGTGAATGGAACTATCAGTGGCTATAGTTTGCTTTTAGAACCTAAAATTTTTGTCTCTCTGGCTTTGTAAACTACAGGCAATATTTTCTATGCTATCAATACCACATTTTGCAAAGCTAACTATTTAATTAAATAACAGGAGAATAAAGAATCAGCATATATTATCTCCAGGGCAATACCACTAGTACTATCAGCATATTCAAGCTCCTCATCACTATCTTCCTCAATTGGCTGCTGAAATAGAGATACTTTTGAATATGGAGGAACGACAAACTCCTGCCCAACTACTACCTGGAAGCATAAAATTCCTAGATCCATTAAAAGTTCTATCCATAATGATTAACTGAAATAATTAAATAGAAAAGTAAAGTGAATTTCAAACACTTATTAGATCGCTAACTCAGGGTCATGAAAATGTAAGTAAATCACTAGATTCTTATCTATACAGCATAAGAAAAAACATTATAACAAATCTACTCTTGCATTCAAAAAAACTGAATCCAAAACCTAATATAAGAGAAACCCAACTTTGCTACACCAAGTTTTGGTACATCAAATAAAGTATTTAGTTTGAAAGATATTAATGCTCTATCTTGATGACAACATAACTGCTGTGCAGAAGCATAAACAATTTTGAAGTCCAAACAAATCAGAAACAAGAAGAAATGATGGCTACTGGCACAGTATAGATAGTAGAAGGGACACAAACCTTGAAAGACAAAACAACACCAGGTTCCAGAACAGCCCCTGACTTTATAATCACCCCATCGCATACAATTGCATGCTGGAGTTTACAGCCATCTTCAATGTTGATGTTATCCCATATATAGCATCCTTCTATGACAACATTTGACCCAATTTTACATCCTTCTCCAATAACAGAATTTGAAATTTTAGTGTTATTCCCAATTTTGGTTCCAGAACCTATGACAGTGAAGGGGCCAACAACAGCAGACTGTGATTGTGATATTTCTGAAAGGAGAGAAAAAAAATTTGTCAAAGCAGAAGACATTAAATGCATTAAAATACAAATATTTGTAAAAAATTAGTATTGACTCAACAACCTACAAGGCCAACAATATGATAGTTACTTAATAATTAAATCAATCAAAAGCTTAAGCATGTAGGAAATGAATGAAGAATATCAATCACACAGACACCCAAAATATGAGCACACCAAAATATCATGTAATAATAACAATTCACCAGCACACCCAATCAACACTAGAAATTCCATCCATACCTGAAGCACGGTACATTCCTTGTCGTTCAAGTTTAGTAGCTGCGCTGCCGAAATTCATTACATCTGGCACCAGTGGATATGTCCATCGATGAATTATATCCTTGCTGACAGTGTCATAACTTCGGAAATTATCAATCCTTGCAGCGTAGTCTGAGTGGATTTCATGAACAAAAATTTTGTACCCCATTATCTGAAAGAAATATATGATCAACATCAATGAGTTGTATACAAAATGCAAAAAAATTAAAGAACATGTGCAATAGAAGAATACATAAGCAACATAAATGATGAGCCTGTATACCCGAAGACTTGAAGACAAGAAATGCACAAGTGTATAAGACTTGTTCGTAAGCCCAATGAATGCCCAAAATTTTTGGAAGTGACCTAGTACTGAATAATTTGTTCTTCAAGTTCCAACCCATGCAGACACTCAATCAATACAAAAAAAGAAGTTTCTTATATGTGCTCATCAACATGACACCTTTGAAGGAGTGTTGAAGGTTTGTAGAAGATAAAATTTAGCTTTATTCTTCCAGCAAAATGAATTAAAAGAAAGGACAAATTTTCCTTCCAAAAAGGGTTTAAGGAAGAACTTCAGAAAGAATAGCAGAACCCATAGTACCAAAACAAAAGGTATCTTAATTTAGCACAAGAGAAATTACATCATCAAGAAGCAATCCCTTGACAAAATGACGCCGTAGATGTTGGTAGTCAAAATTGTCTGTAAATAGGCTCAGGACTTCTGGCGAGCAGATGTCAATGTAACAATCCTGCAGAATAGATATCATTGACCTAATGAGCTCAAAAAATTTAATAAAGTCATCTCAAGCCAGAGATATGACCATATAAACTACTAGCAAGGCAATAATAAATAGAAACAGCAAATAGTTCGCGAACTAAATGAAAACACATTAGATGGGTAAGACATTTGATGGAGAATCAATAGGTCATTTCTTGGTACAGCTGAATCATGAGATAAACATCTGGAACTCATTAATTGTCACTATACAGTAAAGTATTTCATGGACATAAATTTTAAATACATAAATTCCTTTTTCACAAACAAGTACCAGAAACCCAATTCGTTTTCTGCAAAAATTTAAATTGAAAGTAAAGCAGAAATATCTGAAGATAAGGGTTCAACCAGTTTGTCATGGTGCAGAGAGAGTGAAGGATTATCAGCAAGCAATGACTTGTCAAGATGTAGGGTTCCTTTTGAATGATCTGCCCTATCCTCATAATAGAGAAGTTGCTTGGTATTAGGATCAATGGCCATGAAAAGTTCATCAGTACCAAGTCGAGACTGATGGATAGCAGGATTAGGTTTTGACCGTTTGATGACCATAGTCATTACAGCGTTACTATCTTTCTTCTTCCTTTCTTTATGCTCTAGAAGTGCTTGAGTAAGTGACATATTGCTCACAGTATCTCCACTGATAAGGACAAAGTCTCCATGTATCTTCAAAGTAATAAATAATTCAAGTGTGACTATACAAAACTTAAGATTCAGAACAGTGATTAACAAGAGCATGATTTGCAAACAGTAGTAAATATTTTTCAAAAATCCAGTAAATCATAAAAAATAATAATGTAGATTGGCAGTGGCTGACATGCAAGGTTCTAAATTTTCCTTTTATAAAGAACCAATAAAACACAGCATGCAGAATTTTTCATAATAAACCTATACCTCTAAAATTAAATTTAAATTAAAAAAAAATAAAAAATAGGCGATAATGGATTACTATGCTTTATAAGGCTAACGCCTATTACAATAAAAAAGACCCTAACTGTAATATTACAATAAGCTTATCAAGACTAAGAGGTACGTAAGGGCCTTTTGCATGGTAGAAGATGCATCTTCTAAAGTGTCAACCAATCAGAAATAATAGTAGACGTGATTTTGAAGGTAGCTGTAAACTAAATTTTCACATAAGCCGATTTGCGATTAGATACAGTACAAAAACTATCGATAAATATACTATTTACTCCTTAAACCCAATTCTAAGTAAGAACAACTATTGTTCAATAGCAATTCTAACATCAACATCTTTAAGCCTTGCAACACAGTGTCTCTATTGTATCCATCCAAATGCCAGAACAAATTCAAATCAGTATGGAATAGAAAACACATACCACATTGCGCTCGTAAACAACGCGGAGCGCATCTCCGGCACTCACACAATTCTGCGACTCTATAGTGGTTACAGTAAAATTAGCTTGAGAAAACCACTCAGATTTCTCCAAATAGCTAATGACCTGTTTGGAATGAGCACAGCAGAAAACGAAAACCTCTTCAACGCCAGCGGATTCCAGCCAAGTCAACGTGTAATTTATCATTGGAACATTCACGAGCGGAAGCAGCACCTTATAAAACAACGCAAATCGAAAACAAACAGAAGATGCATGTTATGGTGAATTATTCATCATTTCAAAGAGTTATAAGCTTAAGATTACGATTATGCGTGCATACTTTGGGACGTTCGAGTGTGATAGGTCTGAACTTGGTTGTGAAACTATCGGCTAAGAGAACAGCTTGCAACGGAACCCGCACCAGTTCGTCGGGGTCCTCTGAAACCCTAGCACCGCTTTTCTTCTGTGCGCCCATTTGATTTTGATTTCGATTATTTTTCTTGTCTAATATTGTTTATCCCCGCAATCAAAATTTGGAAAAAAGTGTTATCGCGAATTGAAGAATGAAGAGAAGCTCAAGACACGACGACACAAGTGTGCAGTGAGTAGAATGGAGTTTGAGTTTGTTCCGTTTCATTTGATTCTTCTCGTTCTCGCCACACTATGAGTTACAGTGTCACAACGCCATGAATTTGATCGGGCCGGACCAGATACTATTTTTTTTTTTGAGATGGTGTAAAATGCTTTCTTAGTTTGGGCTCGGGGTAAAAAATTCACATATTTGCTGGTTCACACTCCCGATTTCCTATATACACTTCCTCTTTTTTATATTTCATGTAGAATTACTTAAACATCCTTCATTCTTGGCGAAATGGGTCAGGGTCAATGGGTTGCCTGATTATCGCAATGGGTTGACCCGGAAAAGGTAAATCTGTGATGGGCCAGTCCGTAATGGGTTAGACTAACCTGTAAGCCCAAAAACTAAAATAAATAATTTAATTTAAATATATTAATATATTAAAAATAATTTTTTAATATTTTTTATTAGTTTAATAAAAATTTATGAATCTCTATTTTCATTTTTGAAGCATTGAAATTTTATGTTTTATTATAACAAGCTTTAATATTTTCTATCAAAATTGTGTATGTCATTAGAAGTTAATGAGATGATGTAATTTAAAAAAAAAAATGAATGAGCCCATGGATTAACCCATTTGACATGTGACCCGTGAAAGGTTAGGTTGAGCAAAAAAAAATAGGAAAAAGAAAAAAAAAATAGGAGCATGAAAAAATTGACACAGCCTAACTCAATTTGAAATTTTTATTTTCCTTTAAAACTTAAAACTATAGGTGCAATGCATATATTATTTAACAAAGTTCTGTCTAGATAAACATGTTAATAAACATTTGTACGGCCATTACGAGATATTTTTCTACGATGATTCGACATGATATAATTCTATTATTAGTGTTTTACCTTATGCGATCTATTTTATGGTACATGTTTATTGTTAGCTTTGGACGACCCAAACATGAACTCAAAACAATCTTGTCACGAGCTTTTACACAATCATCCAATTACAAATTAATGTTTATAGAATGTTTGTTGACTTTCATGTAATTTCATTAAAAGTCATACCAAGCCTGAATATTTATTGGATAATTGTGTAAAATTACGTTGATAATGCATAATAATTAAACCCTCAAAAGAATGTGTAACAACTTTTAGATGTTGAACGAATTGCTCATTTAATATTACTGGCACTCTACAGATGGCGAGATTGCTCTTATGATGATGCTAATGGCATACCTTTCCTACATTCTTGCTGAAGTAAGTTTCAAAGAACTTCACAAGTGTTTTGTGTAGTATGCCATTATACTTGCCATAATGTAACTGATTTCTCAAGAATCATCACAAAGTATATCCTCTGAACAAATTCTTCAAATTCTTCAAGCTATTTATAGATCTATTTGGGGTAGTAACACTGTCTAATTTGATATACGATATAAACAAACTTTTGCGTTGATGGTATATAACCGTTAAACTCTTAAAATAATAAAATTTACATATCATAAATGTTAGAATATTTTCCTATATATTCCAAGTAATTTTGAAACCTAACTAATTTCAAGGTGTAGTACGTCATTGAAAATATTATTCGTGGGAGTGAATATTTTCGCTGAACTTTCACAGATGGTGAGAAGTTTATGTCTAAGCAAGACTATTGGATATTGGAAAAATCTATTAAAGTATAAAATTATTAAATATGATTAAATAAAATTTCCACTAACAATTCTGTTCCCAGTATTGGCTAATGGCTTCCGCAAAGAAATTGCTAAGAGACCTTTATTTATAGCTAATACGCCTAGTTACTAGATGGTTGATTTAGCGTGAGAATTGTATACAAACTCCTTATCTTTTTATGTTTAAGCTAAGATTACGAGAATTTACTTACTATTTGCAAGCTATGTCATCACATGTAGCCTAAAAAAGATTAACGAAGAGTGCTAACATACCAACATCCTCTCTCCTAGTAGTTAAATATTTATTGAAAACAAAAACGTTAAGAGGTTCGTTAAGATATAAAACCCATAAAGTTATGATTTCCAATAAGTTTTCGATTACTAGAAGAGTGTGTTTGAAATTATATGGCTGGTATTTCTCAAAGACTAATTTTAAGTCATCAGGCAAACCTCACATTGTCGAGTATCATAATGCAAGCGAGAATCAGCGAGAATCAACGATAACCACTTCCACGTGTACTTCAGGCAAACTAAGAATTTAGTGCAAGTGTTGACATACAATCCTCAGATACGATACAAGCAAAACACAGAATTGTGCAGTACACACCAGACCAGACCTAATCAAGCGGGTTTTAAATGGGTGCTACTTTATTCCACGATTCTAAAGCATCGCCATTACATTACGCTCGCTTCAAACTTCATGTGATTAGTTTATCCTTGCAGACCAATGATACCTACACCAACAAATGCCAAAAAGAGGATTCAGTGCAGTCAAGCAAACAACAAAATCTCAACCATGGAGGAATTGAAAGAACCCACGAGATAATTAAAAAAAAAAACAAAAACTACGCAAACATATTTTTATTCTAAAACTGCTACACGCTGTCAAATATATAGATAGATTAATACTTAAAAAGATCTTCGAGTGCGTGTTTGTCACTCTGTTCAGTTGGACTGAATGTGAAACAAACACCCATTCAACTGAGTTGTAACCCTTGATTTGTGGCATCACAATCACATGAAAATTGATATTGATATTTACATTAAGTAACAGATAACATTGTATTAAGGACTGTCAGAAATGTCGCAGTCTATGCTTACCACAAGCTACTCTGCCACCAGCATTTCCAGTAGATTTGCTAAGCTCGTGACCACCTACACGAGAAGGAAGAATAAAAACATGCAGTAAGCAAAAAGACAATGAAAGCTTTAACATAAAATAATGAATAGCTGTGGTATGTAATGCAAGGAAGAAGAAATAGAATACATCAAGATCCTCCTTTGTTAGCAAAAACATGATGGCGGGGAAGACACAATTTAAGTCAATGGGCCCTATGTAAATGATAGAGAATTTTACCATAAATTTTCTCCCCTATGATCCTATCATTTCTTTACTAACATGAAAGGATTTAAAAACAGAATTGTGACAGAATATCATAAATGGATGATCAATGACTCAGATGCCGAGGAATAAAAAAAGATAAGTGGATACCTTTTCCAAGATCATCAGGATCAGCATGGACAACAACAGCCCTTCCTATGATGGAGTTTGGTCCAGTGAGAGGAATCTGTGCACATATAACAACATATTAAAATTGAAACTTTTAAGTCTTGGCGTCAACCAAGAGATTTCATTAGAAATATTAATTAGAAAGTGAATAACATACTTGACTGTCAGTTTTAGAGAAGTTGGCGGTACCTGCTTTACAAAATGAGGGGGAACCATTATAAAAGGAAGACCGAACAAACAAATAATCTTGATTATCAACAATATTTTTAAAACAAAAAATTTTCTTGTAGAACCTCTAGATTATCTATTAACTTCTATTTAATCAATTACTTCGTTGTAATGCTAAATTAATCACTTTTTCTCTAACACCAGGATTGTAAAAATAATCAGAAATATAAAAAAGTGGAATGGGATGAATAAGTTGCTTTTCAATCATTTCAGATTGATCGGAATCAAGACAAATCAAATAGATGAAAAAAGCAAATAGATGGATCATACCATCATCACCAACAGTAACATTCCCAAGATCGCCAGCATGACGATTCTCATCTTCAGGGGCACCGTGCTCCTTGTTATTAGGATTGAAATGTGCTCCTACAAACATGGACCAAAAATAAAATCAAAATTGAACCTTGTAATATACTACTAAATGATATGATTTCTCAATCCATTTGCTTTTCTTTTTTTTTTTTAACAGACTTTACAGCTGAGAACTTTGAAGAATCTTTCAACCAAGTGTTTTATTTCTTTACATTAAAACAAGGCAAGAGTTTACAATTTGTTCCAGCTCAGTAATGGTTCATAGTATAGAAAACAATTCAGGTTATTGTCTAAAGACTATACCAGTTGACAGGCAACCGTTGGTGGTGTCCCCCAAGGCATGGACATGGAAGCCATGGAGACCAGGCTTCAGGCCAGAAAGAGATCCAGTTACGGTGGTTGGGCCTGCACAATTCACAATATATGTTACTTGATTTGGCTCAGTACAGTACAAAATAACAAAACATATAGTCACTGTTGAAACTTACCATCTCCCTCCTGACTGAAGAAAATAGTTCCAGTGACACCCTCACTGCTGCCAAGAACTGCTACGGCTTTCACCATTGCTCGATGTGATCTGAACAACAAAAGAGCTATTAAAACAAACGCTATAATAACACAAACTCGTTGAAACACACATGAGAACAAAACTTAAGTCCAGTTCTTTAAAGTGTTATTCACGTTGTTTTCTAATCAGAATTGGAGTCTCTCACCACCATATACGACATCATTATTTAATATAATCCTTTATTACACAAAATACCTTGGTGAAACACTACTTCTGATAGAAGAATGACACAAATATACTAAAGACATTGTACTTAAGTTTTATCCACAGAACAGTAAACAACAGATTATATTCAAATGATTAAGATCAAAAGATA
Source organism: Hylodesmum podocarpum (assembly GCA_026586105.1). NCBI lineage: Eukaryota > Viridiplantae > Streptophyta > Magnoliopsida > Fabales > Fabaceae > Hylodesmum > Hylodesmum podocarpum. Next base: position 2,915,327 of record JALJEV010001298.1, on the reverse strand, counting down.
AATGTAAATGACATTTTCTTAGGTAATGATGTGACCACACAACCGAGTAAACTGAGTTACATGACAATCTAAACCACAAAAAAGATCTTACAAACTCTTAAACAATTCCGATCCTGGTATAATTATGTTCAATTGCTTAAGCTTCTGATGTCAATTGAGTTGACTCAATTTCAAGTTTGACTAACTAGCTGGTTATTAAGTAGATCAGTCTCATAACACCAAACACGTTCAATTTCACAACTAACAAAAAAATTTCCAATTCCATTGGAATAGCATGAGTTCAACAAAATAAATAAATAAATAACTATTAAAACTATTTGGATTTCTAACGAATCCGGAGGCGCAGAGCTTAAACGAGACAAGTAGGTTTCTCAAATATTCAGTTTCTTCTCTAAAAACACTCTCTATTCTTAAACTCTTATCTCGTCCAAAGAAATCGGAGGAAAAACAAACAAACAAACAAACAAATAAATAAATAAATAAAGATGCGATAACGGAGAAAGCACAAAAGCGGAAGCGGAAGCGATCTGCGCATGATCGAAGATAAAACACAGAAAGAGAGAAATGTAGATATTGAAGGAAAAATAAAAAAACGAAACGGAGGAAATGAAATTGAGAATGATCGGAGAAAAGTTGAAGAAGCGAAAAAGAGAGTAATCGGAGAAAGGAAGAAGAGAAGATACCTTAGGTCACCCCTTGGGCTTAGATAGGGAAGAGTCTGGAAGAAGAAGAAGAAGACGAGATGAAAAGCACTCTAGTTTATTGTTTTGTATTTATAGCGAGGGCGGCGTGTGAGCACGAGGTCCTCCACTGTTATTTCCATTCTATCTAGCCACCTACCTCATTTGCCACCTCACCAAAACCGAAATGGTTATCATTGGATTAAATTTAGATAAGGTTTCTTAATGTACTGTTTATATTATTTTTTAACAATAAAAATGTAGAATTTTATTTTTCTAATTTATATAATTAGAATTATATTAATAATTCCATTGATGAAATTTTAAATTTGATTGAAAAATAATATGCATATAAAAATGTTCTTGAATTTTACTTTTTCTATTTTCCTTAGGGAGACATCAAATGATACATGTACATAATCTTCAGAAAATAAATTTTAATAATATTTTTTAATTTTCAAATGAATATATTGTAAGAAAGTGGTTAAACCTAATCTTACTAAACCTAGTCTTATTATCTTCTTTCTAAAAATATTCAAATCTGAGAAATCAAAATAAAGTTAAATATCAATTATTAAATACGAACATTAACTTTAATGAAAGTAGTAATAATGAATTATATTTTTAATTTATTACTTCTAAAACTAAAATAACTCTACTTCGAAAGATGAAGCTGAGTATTTACCCAACGATGAAATTAATCTTTTCTGACAAATCTCTATTTAATGGAATATTTATTTACCACCGGGGATTCCTAATGTGGGTTATATTGGAACAATCTGTCACAGATTACGCTTCATAAGACTGGTCCAGGATCTTTGTCAAAAAAAAACAGAAAAAAAAAAAAGAAAAACCTAGTCCAAGATGATTATCCCAACGGGAATCGTTTGGTTTACCATTATCTTCCCTATCCATCGAGGTGTGTTGAAAGGGTTGCAGATGTGATAACTATAAAGGTGATAACATTATTCATAAATTCATTTCGTTAAATGCAATAAAAATGATTAAAATCGTACAACATTTAACAAAATCTTGGAAATACTTTCACCGAGGACAATTCATACAGCACCAAATAAACAATTTTTCACATTATAATATTATAATTGATAACATTGTTTTATAAAATATGATACAACGAAAATATAGCCTACTTTACTCCAACTCTTCAGTAACTAAACTACAAAATATCCATTTTGAAGTTGTGAAAAGGAATTCTTTTAGAACAATTGACTTGAACTGATCAAAAGTCAGAACGACCGGGTTTCTTGATATTCTCTAGATTTAGCTCCAATTCTTTGCGAGATTCATCCCACAGTTGTGTTTCAATATCCAACTTCTTGATTTCCGCAAGTCCACGTTCAACTGCACAAGGGATAAAATACTAAAGATCATGTTTGAACTAGAAGCATTGACAAATATGCGCTAGAGTCGTTCTTTTAATCTTCATAGCAGAAAACATTACCATTGTTTGAGTGGAAATACATCACAAATTTATCTATCACTGTTTTTCTCTTGGCATGTAAAATAAATCATAGAAGCATAGGGCAAAAGAATTCATATGGAGGAACAGATACTATATTGCAAGTAAATTACAACGGATGGAAGGAAAGGGGTGGACAATACCATCGACTGCATCTTGTGAGGTAGGAGTTTTTGAGTTATTATTGATCCAGAACTGCAAACGCTCATTTGCTATGTCAGGCTCTATATCATGCCTTTTTGCTCTTCTCCAAATGTAGGTAAGCCAAGCCTAAACCAATATAATAATAGACAAGAATCCACATAGAATTAAAAGGAACATGCTTGGACTAGAAAATTCTGTATAAGCTTCATGCAGTTAAAATCTTAACCCTTCTTATTAATCCCCTAAAAGAAAAAACAAGAAAACGATATTTTCATTATTGTTTGTATTTAAATTTTGATAATAACAAATAAAGTGAAAATAAAAGTGATACTTTGGTAATTAGAAGTGAAAAAAAATGAAGTTGCTTGAAACACATATTTTAGGATTCATCCGCCCCTTCATTTTGATGAAGTTGCTTGAGCTTCAGCAGATAAATCATATATACAATAGCTTGTTCAAGGAAACGATTTTCTCCCCACGCCCCAATCCCTAACAAATGTCGCTATGTTCACATTCCAAGTCTTGCTTCTATAGTTAACCCTTCCCAAACAAGTTTAGTGAAGTTTGTTGGCTATAAGCGTAAAAATTATTGTGAAATAATCTTTCCAAATCACCAAATTAAAAATGAAAGGCCTAATTAATTGACCACAAATATATTGTTCTTTTTCCAAAATGTGTAACAGGGGGAGGATGAGATGTAACTACGGAGGATATTATCAAAAAACTTACGGGAGCAAAATAATGCAAAAAGATGAAAAGATTGGTACACGTACCTGTTTAAAAGATACATCTTCAGCCTCCTCCTGGCTCAATTCTGAAAGTATAAAAGGCATGTCTTTATATCAAGTATGTAGCATCATATTCTAACTGAAGAATATTTTTTAAATGCTATTTCAGGTTGCATGACAATGTCAATGTGAAGACACTCAAGGTAGACAAGACATGTAGCATAAGATTGAATGATCAAGTCTATATATCCCTCTTACCTCTTTCGTTCTCACCCAACACACTCTGTCACTCCATATCATATAGTATATTTAAAAAAATATAATAAATTCAAGTCCCAGAACTTGTTCTTCTTAACAAGCAGCCCAGCAGAGCTGAATATACTCTGATATAATATTATTACTCTAGCACTTAATCTCACCTTTTAACACATGATTAAGCAAAATGGAAAGTGTGACCCAGAAAACTTACCAAATGCATCACACTGCCCTTCAATTGGTAGTTTTAGGTCATCTACACCAAAAAATCAATGCAAGAGTCAGACTATACATGTATCGATCTTTGAGAGATTGAATGCCACAGGTATTGATTTAAGTAACCTTTAATATACGATCCTAAGGATTCTCCCTATCTTTTATTTCTTATTTAGCAGAGGACGTAAAATGCCTATTTGACGTATCCAGGATAGCGAGCATGACATGCTCTACACTCGGCAGGTGTCAACTTGGACAAATAATTACTTTCTCATTTAATTAGTATTTAAAATAAACAAATAATATAAATTTTTAAATATTAAAAATTTATAGTAATAATCTCTCAAATATTAAAAGCTTATTTAAATTATTCTGTAAATGCTGATAAAATATATCAATATATTGATAATTTAAGAAAGGTAATACTTGAATAACTAAATTGATGATTTACTATCTATAAAGAAGAAATAGGAAACTTGCACACAAACTTTTATAAACCGTATGTTTCATGTGCAAAATTTATAGAACATGCTAATAAAAGATGACAGTTTCATTTTGTAGAAAAAAGTACTGTCTTTCCTACAATAACTTTGGAATAACATTTGATGTCCCTTTGTCTTTTATGGAATATTTTTTATATATGTAAATATATAAAGACTGAAAATAAATAAATAATAGAGATAAATATATATATATATATATATATATATATATATATGATGTCAACTACGATTATCAGAATTAGATGTTCAGCTAGAAAAACTATAAAATTAGTGCATCTTATCACCTGAAAACCCAGCTTTCAACATGTTTGGTCGCCTATGTGTAGCCAATGCAACGGCTAATGCTTCTTCTACCTTTAAAACAACAATCGTATAGAATAAATCCAGTTACATCTTGAACAAAAAAAAAAAAAAATCGGAGTCAAAAAAAGATTTCAATGTATAGATTAAATATGTAATATTATGTATTTAAATTTTAAAGCAACGTTGGTAATAAAAATTATGGTTAAACAATTCACTTTTTTCCCTATAGTTTTTCTTATTTTAAATTAGCTTAAATATGTTTTTATTCTTTTACATTCATGATAAATTTGTTTACAGGTTTCTAAATTTAATAATCAATTATTAGTCCTGTTTTTTTAAGTTTTAGAAAATATATGAAAAACAATAAATTCTAGTCCCTGTACAGGTGTCCTTATTCTTGAGTGGTGTTAATATTACAATTCACTTAATAGCCTGATTAATATTAATGAATAAATAAAAAGTATATATATATATAGACACACACATTATGCTAACTTTACTTTACTACAACTTTCATATATATTGATCCTACATACACTTTTAGATCGTACATTCCTCTAAGAACCAACCCATAGTTGATCCTATTAAATTCGAATTAGGACTTTAAGCCAACTTTTCAAACTCTCCAGATCTTATTGAATGAGGAAAAAAGGGAAAAAAAAAATGTGAAAAAAGGTAACATACGTTAAATTCATAATATTGTATTATTTTTGGTGCAAAATTCATATATTGTATTTAAAAGTGAAAAACAGATTTCGGAGTCTACCATAATTTGAATTTAAGGGTATGATTGAAACCTTTAGTGAAGCCAATTGCCGCAAACCTTGCTCGACAAAAACCATGCTCTCAACATTTCCCTCTCCAGAAAGTTCCTTCAAGTCACGTTGATCTTCTGTATCCTCGACATCGAGGTCTACCGGGTAGCACGAGTCACCCAAATTATTTTTATGAGATACATGAGTAACCGAGGGAAAAAATAAAAAAGATAACAAGCAAACAACTAAGACAAGAAAAAAAATTCTAAAGTAACGTTACCTGTTTCCTCTTTAGCTTTCTCTCCTGCGGCTAATACATCTTCTACCGGAGTCGGGGCGAACATTGACCAGTAATTGTATTTTGTTTCAGCAATATCAGCATGAATACCTGACATATATTTCAGAGCCATTAAATACAATATGAGATTTGCCACCTTTTCTTTAAACAAAAGTATATTGCGTTTTATTTTGTATATAAATATACAGATATATAGACTTACCAGTAAGGTACTATTTCCAAGAAAAAGGAAGTTGCCCAATTTCGGCGGGATTAAAATATTATTTGCTTTATTTTCTTTATGTACTTACTGTTTGACTTTTGGAGACAATTTACTTTTCTAAAAAAAAATTATTTCTTTAATTTTTTGTTAAATTTATATAGTAAAAACATTAGTCTTATCTTTTGTAAGGCATTGTTAAATTAATTATTGTTCTATCTCTTGGGTATACTTCTAAAATAATTTCTCTTACCTTTCTTTAACTTTTTCAATAAAATATTGTCACTTAAAAAAATATATTTAAATTGGTAATATTTATTTATTTTATTAGTTAGCAATCCCCCCGAAGGTAGTAGGTACGTAATCAAATATGTGTCGAGTCCGTTAAAAATCACGTGTAAGAGGAACAATTTCATTTCTCCGGACAAAAATTAGTTTAGTATTATGTGTAAGTGGAACAATTTCATTATTAATATATAACTATTTAAAAATTTAAAAAAGTAAAAAAAATCAATTTTAAAATAACTATTTTAATATAAAACAGTGACATATAATGTACAAAAAATAGTTTAAATCAAGAAAAACTAAGAATTCTCTTTAACTTTGAAAATGTAAAACTTAAAATATTGCATGATATTAATTAAAAATTAGTAATTTAAAATGTAATCGAAATAAAATATTAAATTTTATTCTTAAAATAAAAATCCAACCTAATTTGTGGCAAGCGGAGTAATTGACCTGAGTTGCATCTTAGGTGACTTTTGACGTATGAAAATTTTCATTCTCTGCAAAACCATTTCCTTAAGAATATTGAGTTTCGCAGAAATAGGATATCCAAAAAAGTTTAAACTGCGTTTAATTATTACTTAATTTTTTTTATATTTATTATTATCTATCGGGAAAGATTTTAATAAGTTCATTAACAAACACAATTTTATTTTCATTATATCGGTAGCAAAATTTGATTTTCATTTATTCACAAAGTAATATCTTCAGAAACGTTTCGATGTCTAGACAACGCTTTTATTGTCTTCTACAAATTCGGAAATTCTTATATTACTCTTGCAAAAATATTAGAAGCATTTCTTATGCTTAAGTCATTTTAAGCATTAGCATAAAAAAGTGAAACCTATATACATAGATATAAGGGATTTGACTCTTCTACTACAGTGACCAAAAGTAAAATAAATAATTGTAGTGGTTGATGAAAAAAACCAACAACTAACATTTCAATAATTCATGATTTGTTATCCATATACACATAGTATTGATTATTGATTTTATCTTCAATATAGAATTACTCTTTTTTTTAAGGATAGAATTACTCTTTTTGTTTAAGGGTAGAATTACTTTAACTTCTAAAGTGGGTTACATATTTTAGAGAAATTAGATCTGTTCAGACTTTTTTTTAAAAAAAAAAATATACAATTAATGTTATGCTAATTTTTTTATCCGCAGTTAATTAATATTATACTTGAACAAATAATAAGATGACTTTACCATGTCGAACGCACAAGCCCCAATACCGAGCTAGCCAACACCTCTTTAAAGCAACCTCTTCCTAGGAGACAAAACGGAAAATCACAAATGAAGATTATTAAAATGAAAACATTATGACTAGGATTGAACACTAACCATTTCTTCCGGGGTAAGTATCATTCGTTGAGTCACAAGCCGTAGCTTCTCTAAAGCAGACGCCACCTCCTCCCTTGCATTCTGATAAAAAATATGATAAATTTAAGTGAATACTATAAACATAATTTTTCCACGCAATTAAAAATCGAAGAATTTGAAAACAGAACTACATGAAACGTACAAGGTAAAATGCTGGATACCTCAGCATCCGGATCAAGCGTTGCTTGAAAACCTCCATGATTCTTTGATGCATTTCTTAGAGCAGCCTGGAAATGGAAATGAAATTCATCATTTGACTTCCCAATCTCACTTTTATAAGAAATTCGGATGACAATGAAATTGATTTTGGCACGTGTTCCTCCGGCCATATGAAGAGAAGTGAGTAGACACGCCCTCTAAAATTTAAAAGAAAAAACAGAGAGAGAGTAGACACACTGCCACAAGTTGTTACATATGAATTGATAAAATTTCTAAATAGGAGAGATATGAAATGAAGAAAAAAATGCAAGAAGGTCTTTTGTAAAAAAGTGGTGTGACCTTTTTTTTATTTTAAACTTCGAAGTGACAGACTCAAATTGTAGGATAATAATTGATGGGGAGAATTTAAGTTTGTCCAAGAACAATTATAATCGTAATTGACATGATGTTATATTTGTTGAGACTTTTATGAGGATATAAGCAAGAAATGCTGAAGTACATTAAATTATGTGTTTCCCACTATTTTTATATGTGGTGTGCTTCTGTGTGTTGTTTTATTTTCGATCCTTGTAGCCTGTGTGGTGGTTTTTCCCCCTATCCCCTTTCTCAATTACTGTTTTCAAAAGACATTTCAATTGGGAATTCTTCACTGCACTAGAAATTATCTGTTTGGCTGCATAATAATGTTTCACGTCTAATATATACCTCAGTATGAATTAGTGAGAATCCATCATATAATAAACTAAATGGGGCCCAATTTATTGCTATTTAATACCATTTATAATAGGATATCCTATGATTTTTCTTTGGTGAATTAGTATGGCAGTAATATATGCACAACAGAACTGCGAGGAATAGAATCGTCGGAAGGATTGGTAATGCATAAAGAAAAGGAGAAAGACAGTTAGTCAGGGAAGGGAAAAGAAGATAAACCTCTCTTTGCTGTAGTGCTGCCTCTTTTCTGAAGAACATAACAAACAACACGTCAGAATACAAAATATATTTAGGGAAGAAACGGAGCTTAGCCGAACACTAGTAATTTTGCACAAGTACACTATTAAAAAAATAACTTGGCTTGACTATGGTCTTTCTTGTTAATGTTAATGATTTCCTTCAAGCTTTAAATATATGCATTGGAATAGATTCAATAAATTGTGTAGATTACGTTTAATCAAGGAAAAGAATCATAAAATAAATAAACAAAACGATTAATGAACAAAAAAAGAGGGTTTAGAAAATTATAAGTGGGCAACTATGTTCTTATTTTAAACCATGTCTAAATGGTAACTGGAGTGAAATTTACGTCAAACCATAAGTGTTGAAGGAAACAAGATACTCACGTTAGTTTTGATTGAGAGAAGATACCGAACGGTTATAACAAGTTTCGTCATTATTTGAGTAGGGTCCATTAATTATGCTTAATTTTCTTTTTGTCCTTAAACATGACAATATGATGGTACAGTACTTGCTATCATGGGCATATCCAAGTTTGTGTTGAATTGTGTCATTTATCTGGGGGGTCTTGCTTGTATCATACCAACTCATCTCAAATCTCAATGCTATATTTACCTGCTTAAAAGACGAGCCTCCAGAGTTACACCTTCTCCAAGAGCGGCAACCTACACCGGAGTATATGAAAAATTATGAATAATTAGTAGGATATGGATTCTCTCCGATTAGTTGAATCATAAAAGAAGACACAGAATGAAACATGAGATAAATAGGTGATGCAAAGGAGAGAGTGTCTTTCCTTACTAATGGAAATGTATCCCACCATGCAATGCAAAAATGTGGAATGGTATGCCAACCACGAACATATTGTGCATTAAATGTCAATTAAAATTACAATAATCATGCATTCAAATTGCAAGAAAAATATATACTAAAATTATTTATCCAAAAACAAGAACACCAGATGTGGATGCGCCTAGAATACCAGTAACTAAAATTTTAAATCTGAAAACTAACAATTATCCATAATTTTAAATCAGAAGTACATAAATGGTAACAGATTTTGTCTCGCAACCTTTGATAATGTGTCACCCGGCTGACATGAACGTCATGTGTGTGCTTGTGGACTTTTTTTTTTTTTTTTTTTTCTGTTTGTGGCAAAAATGGTACTAATTTTTAAACCTATAATAGTCATATCCAAATTATTATACTAGCACATTCCTATTTGGTTTCTTGTGCACTAAAGCAACAAAGAGACAAACATTGCCGAAGAAAGATAAACACGTTCGCAGATTCCTCAAATGTATTACCTGCTGTTCTAGTTGCCTAGCTCTTGATTCAGCTTCCTCATACTTCTCATCTGCAAGTCGAAGCTGTGGATACACATATCAAAATGGTGTCCGAAAAGAAAGAATGTATATATTAAAAAAATATCAAATATCAGCTTGAAAAACTTGCTATTTATCAACCTTCAGCCGTATTATTATTTATTAAAGACACAGCAATATTCACATGAAGGTGCTCAGTTAGTTACATCTAAACTTGCGCAGATTATACTATAGATAAAACGAAGCTATTGTATCAATATCAAAGCATGAACTGAAGTTTCCAACAGATGAAATCAATAAAACAGAGGCGAGACACGATTCTTTCTTCTACAATGTTACCAGCACCCAGCTAGAATCTGGAAACGTGAATATCTAAGGAAAACATATTACTCAAACTAATGTATATTATCACCTTTTCAACCAAATTGTCGTTTTCTTCTTGTAACATATCAAGCTGCATTAAAATTAATCTCATTAGTAGATTCCTGAAAAGAGACAGTAGCCATGCATGGCCTAGGCAGTTGAAAATTAAGATATGCAGGTGAAGTAAATAGTTAAAAGGGGGTGGAAGGGAGGAAGTGACAAGTAGAAATACAGAGCGCGTAGCTTGATCAGTGACACTGAAATGAATCATCTATTAACAAGGAAAAAAAAAAGACTTTAAGGCACGAACATAATATTGTATTACATGGACCGTGTACTACCTCATCCTCAAGCTCATTTGCAGGACGCTGCTGCTGATTACTTTCTCTTACCTTGATACTACTCAGATCAAGTGACAATCTACATGGTTATAAAAAACACAGTATTACATAGATGACGTGTGTTCAATTACCATGAACCTGTGATTAGAAAACTGTGTGATATGCTTATACATGATGGGTTATCTGGTTTTGTCCGCTGCTTAAGAAAATTTCACCTAGCTCTTACTAAATAGCCTGAAAATTGAGAAAACACCGGGAAGGGAAATGTTTAAAATTACCTATTTTACCGCGTTTTAATTGTTTTAAATAACAAATATTGAAAACGAATTTTCTTCGTTTCTTATTTTCAACCATATTTTATAAATATTTCCAAAAATTTAATTAAATATAATTTTCTATTATATTTGGAAATGGAAGGAATAAATACTCAAATCAAACGGCCCTAATATTTCTCGCAAATCCTCAGTGCTTTGTATGGATTCTTGGAAAGGAAATGCAAAACAGCAAAAGCAAACGTACCTTCTGTCTTTTCTAAGATCAGTTAGAGACTCAGAGGGAGGAATACCAGCAGAAGAGGCTGGTCTTAGTGTAATAGGTACACTAGGAGGCACCATGGGAACCACCTTAGTAAGTCCACTGGGACGGCCCGTCGTAGCCCGAGCTGAGGGAGGTTGATCATTGTTGGCACTACTGTGTTGAGGTGTTCGATTCATTGATATAGTGCGAACGGAGGGAGAAGAGTCCAGTGTCCGGTTTGACTGTGTTGAACGAGCAGAAGGTGGTTGTTGCTCTGGATGATTCCCTTTGGTGGGCGTTCGAGGTGGTGGTTGCTCTGCAGAAGCATTTGAAGAGGCAGATGATCGAACACTCAATATGCCTCTCACAGATTGGGGTTGTTCTTGAGCGGGCCGAACTGACTAATACAAATTAACAAAATCAAAGTTTCATCAACTTGTTCCAATTAACAAGCATCCAAGGTGAATAAATATATGAATTCAATTCGAGCATTCCCATTACTTCCGGGGTTGTTAACTTAATAAGAACTAGTTCTCATGCAGTTTCACTGGTAGAGTAATCTACATTGCTGATATAAGCAACTGTTCTTAATATTTGTCAGAAAAAGAAAAATTGTAGAAATGTCACATAATTGTAAGCTCAATTCTAAGTTTCTACAAATCGTATAGTTGGTCTGCGAGAAAAAAATTGTTGAAAATCTCAATCCTAATTGTGTAAGATTGTAGAACCTTACAAAAGTGAACTAAGCAACTCCACCGTTAACATCGAAGATGCTCTATCAGTTCTAAAGGTATCATCTAATCATCGATTATATTCGTATGCATGATAATGACAAGATTATTTGTTGACAAATAAATGATTTCTAATTGGTTTAGAGTGTAAACTTTTTATTTGTAGTGTAAACTGTTTGAGTCTATCAAAATTCAATTAAATTATAAATATATCATTGTAGAAAAGGAGCCAATTACCGCTGGGGAACGCGATCTAGCAGATGGTGGTTGCTCTTGAACGGGACGAACTGACTAATAGAAGCAAAATCAAAAGTGTAATTTCATCAACTTATTATTCCAATTAAGCACAGCATTCATTCAACATTGGAACTAAAAATCCAGTTACCGCAGGGGAACGTGATCTCGCTGATGGTTCTTGAACAGGCCGAACTGGCTAATAATAGAAACAACACAAAAGAGAGCCATAAACAAAATTTCAAATAAAACACAGTGTCTGTGATCTAATAACTCAAAGCCTGTGTAGCGAAACTACCATCGGTGACCGCGACCTCGCAGATAGTACTTGATCCGGAACGTTTCGAACTGCCTAATAGAACAACAACAACAACATCATCAAATTCAAAACACATTCAAAAGAAATCAAGACATAATAATCATTACATAACCGATAACATAAATTGATTATATGTTACTACAAGATTAATCAAGGAGACTATAACAACAACGTAACAATAATAATGATAATAATTTCAAGTAACATAGAAGCTTGTGGAGGAAGTTAAGTTACCATGGGAGAGCGAGAAGGCATTGGTCTTCCACCGCCGAGGCCAATGCCTCCGGCGCCGGTGATAGCGGAATAGTCGAGAGGATCGTCATCTTCGTCATCGTCGTCGGTATGCGACATAACCTGCGCGAGTCTCTGCGCAGCGGCTTTGGTGGCGTTGTTCTGCGCTCTTCTTACATTGGCCATGGCGGAGCCGGTGGAGCCTGCACGCGAATGGCGTTGCACCGGCGATATCGTGTTCACCGGCGAGGACGGCGTCGTCGGCGTCCCCGTAGAGCTGTTCTGCCTATCATACACTCTCCTCCGATCCATCTACAACACAAAAATAATTATAATAATAATAATAACATTGTCACGCATAGATCATGAGCGTTATATATATATATATATATATATATATATATATATATATATATATATATATATATATATATATATATACCGTATTGATTGAAGAGGAAGTTGTGATTTCAAAATAGGAAGAATGCAGAAAAAATGGTGAATGAATTCATGGAAAATATAATATATTATTAGTATTGAATTGGTAATAGAGGGAGAAAGAAGAGTAAGGGGTGGAGAGAGTGGAAGAAAATGAAAAGAGGAGTGGAAGGGTGTTGGAGTGGGGTCCTGCTATTGTGGAGGGAAGAACTTGAGGATCCGTGTGACGTGGATGCAACCCTGAATGCTTCCATTCTCAAACCGTTTCCGAACTTTATGTCACCAAAATTTGTATTTGTGTTGCCCATTTTACACGAAGATATGGATGAAAATAATTGTCTCATTTTCATTCTTTTCCCTCTTAATTTCTTGAGCATAGTATGGTTTATTAAATTTATTATTTTCTCCTTTTTCTTTTTTCATTTTTTCTCTTTATCTATCTTCTTTCAGTTAGAACAAACCAAACTTGGGGTCATTAAATATTCCTATTTACTACTCACATTAAAAATAAATAATTTGCAACTTGAATGATATAATCTATTATAATTAGTAAGACATACCATAGTAGCAGTGTCTGTAAAAAGCAAAAAAAAAACATTATAGCAGCGAGGATGAAGTAGTATGCGACTATGCGGCAAATTTAGGAACACTAGTTAATTTGGCCAAATTTTTTTTAAAAGAATATTATAATTAGTATCGTAAAATTATTGGAAAGGGAGTAATCGAATAAAATGTTTAATTAAATACAAAATATTTTTTTTCAGCATAATAGTTGAAGGCTAAAATGATCTCAATGAATATACGTAAATAAAGAAGTGTAAACTTTATGAATTCAAACAAACAATATGGGTTTACTTTTGTGTAATAAAATTTCAGTTTGATTATTTTATGTTATTATCCAGTGGAGCAAAGTTTGACAAAAAAAAATATACAAAATAATTAAATTTATACATTGTAACTTTAATTATTTTTCTGCAATTTTTTTAAATATTTCTTCACTAAATAATAACTTATAATAATTAAACTGAATTTTTATCATACCCATATTGTTTTAACACATTAAGTTTACACTTCTTTGTTTACGTATTCGATAGAGATATTTTAGCCGTGAAGTTATAATGTATAAATTTAAGATAAATTTTATGATATTGTCTTTGAGTTGACCATATCATACCATTATTATATTACCAACTCTTTACTAATAAATAAACAAATACACATATATATATATATATATATATATAAATTTTATATTTTAAAAAAATTAAATTTTTAAAAAGTAACTAAAAAATAGAAAATAATATAACAATACCGAGTAACGAATAATACCATTACAAATATTTAAATTTAATTTAATAATTTTGATAATATAATTTCTTATAACTATTTTAACTATTTAAAAATATTTTTAAGAGAAATACTAGTAATACATTATTTTGAAAACATATTTTATAAATAGTTGAAATTTATTAAAAATTAAATAATTTTTTTACGTTCGTGAAAAAAAAATTGAATTTACGTCATTCCTTTGTAAAACATTCTTCTCTGTCATTAGTCCAACTTGTAATTCCGAATAAAGTTGAAAATACTTGGAAAGAAAAAAGAAATGAAACAAGAAATAAAAAAAAAAAACTAGTTGATGAGAGATAAAACTTACAATAGAGTAAAAGATTAAGGACAATGGATTAAAATATATAAAAATATGAGGGATGGAATACAAAAATTTTAAATATATACTCATACTTTTCTCAAATCGACCAGGTACTGCACATGCTCACTTTTACATGAGTCCACCCATGTAGACGAGGGTTCAAATTCAATTTTCATTGCCTCTAATATTTTTTTTACATTAAGAGAAACGAGAAATATAAATCTGGACAATGAAGTCATACAAAAATGGTCAAGATTAAAGTAATTTGCATTTTTCTTTTAGTGTATAAAGATGTATTTTGTGAGATTTTTTTAATTGTGAGTGGCAATTGAAAAATCGATGTTATCTATTTTTTTCATACAAATAAATAGTAATATTAACTATTAGATCTTATTGTAAATGGTCAAGATCAAAATATACAAACCATTTTTTTTTTGTCTGAAAAACGTTGTGACCTTATATTTTTTAATTATTCGTGTATTGATGTATGATCCAAACTAAAAAATTCATTAACGTGGAACATGGCTTTATTATTTTTAATTAAAAAATCATCGTAAGCAACAAATAATTATTTTTTATTTGTTAGTAGTGTCACCGTACTTATAGAGAGTAAAAAATCAATTGTTATTGTTATACAAACGTAGAATTAACACACCTCACCACAGTTAATTTCTAAACAAATCCAAACATATAAGTATCTGATTGATTCTTCCTCCTTTAACACGATCATTCAAATAGACAGCTTAATGCACAAACAAAATTTAATACAATTCCCAGAAACAAAAGGTAAATTGGACTAGTTTATTTTTCTTGTCAGAGTTGTCAATCACGCTTAGAATAACATAGTTCACAACTAAAACACTCTAGAAATAAGATTTGTCTGTATCATCTATTAGAACACCAATCATAAAAGCAATTGATATTAATGTGCAATCCACGTTAGAAACAGTCACAAGATAACAACAAATTTAAATCATATCCCTAGTTACTTGATGATTCCTAATAATTAGGGACTTATTGACTTGAAAATCAAACTTTAACTGGAATTAAATCCTAATTAAACCGTAGATATTGAGCAGTATGGGAGACTATGAGTTCATGTTTACGCAAACTGCAAACCTTGTGGTACATATTTACTCAGTCATCCTTTCAATAAAATCTACAGCTTGCTGAACAGAACTGATTTTCTCTGCTTCCTCATCTTCAATTTCAATACCAAATTCCTCCTCAAGTGCCATGATGAGCTCAACCTACGACATGGGCAAGTGGAATTTGTTAAACCAAGTGTCATTTGTATCATGTGTGAGATGGTAGACATATGAATTGAACATTAAACCGTTATGAATAGAGAAAATTTTAAAATTTAAATTAGAGAAAAAGTGAAAATTTAGAAAATTTTAATTTTATTAATTATCTTTAAAAATCAAAATTTTTCAATTATTTTTCTTCCATTTTTCAATCAAATAAAAGAAAAGAAATTATTATTTATATATTTTGTTTTCCATCACTTCCATCTCTTACAAACATATTAAGTGTTGAGGTGATATTTGTGATCAGCTTACCGTGTCAAGGGAATCAGCTCCAAGATCATTGACAAACGAAGTGTCCCCCTTAATTTCATTTATATCCACTTCCAGCTGCTCCTGTACTACTCTGCTCACCCTCTCGAATATTCCCCCTTTGTGAGCCTGCTCAGTGTCTTTACATAAGCAATACAAGAAAAACAAATATGCCCCCAACACGAGAGAGAAAAGGCAAGTCATTCTTCCTAAAATATTTTAAAATAAAAAATAACAGGAAATGTTGGATGAAAAACTCTAATATGCAAAAAAAAAAAAAAAAACTATATAATTACCAATTAAGTATAAAAATAATTAATAAAATAAAAAATTATATATATATATATATATTAAATTAGTTGATTGAGTATTAGAGTTATACAATATGAAACAATATTTTATATTATTTATTATTATTTTAAAAATTACCTCGGGCCACTGAATTATGTTCAAGGATAAGGTGAGATCAAGTGAAAAAAATTGGCATAACAACGTATCTATTTCTAAATAAATACTATTAAAATAATTTAAAACTAATTTCCTGAATAAATCAATGATATTAACTTTTTAAAATATCAAACAAAAATACAACAAAACCAAGAAATTTAGTAGGATGATATGCGTGTAACCTTATGCGATAAACACACACAGATTCAAATTCAAAAATTCTAAAAAATACAGAGATTTGGTGCGAGAAGTAATCACGAAATTATGAAAGATCAAACACTAAATTAGATACTTACAGCACAAGAAATTTTAAGGCTAATGGAGCGTGAGCGTGGCTGCAAGCTGAGAAATGAAGCAGGTCTCGAGCCAGAAATGAATTTAAACCCCTGTTCAACAAATTCATCCAGACGAAACTATAATGAATCAGTTAATTGATAGAAGAGAAAATTCTAAGAATTACTTTACATTAATAGTAATTATCTGTTTGGTAAGAGGAAAAGAAACGTAGTAGAAATAAATGACAAACACCATGGATTTTAAAAATGTTTGATTTAATAAAAATAAATAAGAGATAACATTTGGATTGATCTCCATGTCTCCAAGCAACATGAGACTTTAACCTATTTTTGAGATTTTCAATACATATTGAGGAGGTCTAAAATTCTTGAAGATAAAGTGGGAATGGTTGAATATTGACCCATAATAGATAACTTAATATATATATATATATATATATATATATATATATATATATATATATATGAATAAAATCTAATATCATTATATAAATATGAATTATGAGTCAAATTTAATCTTACAAAACTAACTTAAAAAATGAAAATTGTTTTCCATTATATATAACAGATCAAATAATATAAGACTTCAACGTACTTAAATCCTCCAAATTTCTACATTCACACGACCAGATTTATCGGATCAATCTAATATTAGATTTTCAACAATTTGATATGAATTAAATGGTTTTAATATTTGATTGTGTAGTTTTTTTTTTAATTACTAATGGAGTTTTATAAAATAATTATGTGTTATTTTTAATAATAAGAAAATAGATTGTTTTTAATCTGGTAGATCTAGTTAAGATTTGTATAAAAATCTAAAAGTCCGATTAAAACTGATTTCTATGATAAAAAGGGGAGAAATAAGAAAAATATTTTTTCGTTGAATTTTTTTGGTACTGTAAAAACATAAAAAAAAAATAATTAAAAAATAATTTAAGAGAAAAATAATATATGAGAAATGAAATTAAAGGTGTACTCTCGTTTATGATAAATTGTAAGATATTAAGAGAAAAATGGAAGGGAAGGAAAACATTACCAGCGTTTGAGGAAGGAGGGATCGCATAGAGAGCGATACTGCATTTGTGGCCATTGTGCGGTTTGTTCTTGCGAAGGTGCAAAATGCTCACAAGACAGATCCAAAGATAAGAGGGAACGTATAAGCTAGATTGAGTGTGATGACAGTACTTATATACATATTTAAGAATGTAGTTATAAATTGGTAGTGAAAAGACTTCAAAATTATCTAGCTACAAATGTTAAGATTTTAGCGTTTATTCTTTAATCATCCATAAAATAATCTCCCATGTGATTTTTATTTTAACCTAAAAGCAGTTTTTATATTTGTTCCTTCTAGACTCGAGATTTCTTCTAGACTCGAGATTCGAGTTTTGTAAGGTGGGTTGGATAGTCATGTGACCAGCCTCGTGGAAGAGAACTGGAGTTTGTAAAAAAAAACTTAAGTTATTCTCGAGAAGGTGTGACTTATATCAATTTTCACGTTTCAGTTACTTAGAGTGAATAATAAGTTTTAGAGAGAAATAAGAAATATAAAATATAGATCAATTATGTTGATAGTATATTAATTGTGATATCACCGCATATCAATTATGCTGACAGTATATTAACTGTGATATCACCACAAAAGCCATATCAATCTAGCATAGTATAATATTTATTATAACAGAAAAAAATTATTAACATTAAAGAATAATTAATTTTCTATAATTTAGATCACTATTAATTGAAGAATAAATAAATCTGAAGAATATTTAAGAACATTATGAAAAATCTTATTAATACAAAATAAAAATATAAATACCTTCTAATGATTATATATAATTATATATAAATTATATAAAATGTTTGGGCCTATGTGACGACTGATGTGGAAGGCCCACATGTACTTACACTGCAAACCTTTTGAAGTATTTTGTAGTTATTATTTATTAATTTATTTAAGAAAAATAAAAAAAGGAAAATCGGCACCGACTACCGATCGAGTTGCAGTGGTTATGGAATCAGAAGATTAGGGTTATCGTTCTCCCTGCAATTTCCCCTTTTCAAATGCACCGCGTTGAAACATGGTTCCAGAATCAGTGATAACGCAAGTTTCCGATTCAAGTGCTGTGTTTTTGAATAAATCATCATCCGATGGATTCTACCATTTTGTATTCGAGTGTCACGGGTTTTGGCACAACACTTGTTTGATGATTCCTTCGTTCCTTTTCGTCCTCTATTTGGCTCTGCAAGCTAGAAACACCTTACTCAAACTCTTCCTTCCTCGCTCCTTCATCATAATTTCGTATAACGTTTCCCTCTGGATTGTTGCTCTGCTCAATCTCGCTTGGTGTTTTCTCCAGGTTGATTGATTATTGATCTTAACTCATTTATTTCGGATTTTGAGTTTTTCAATGCCTATATATGGTTTAATTGATGTGTTGGTGACTTAGGCATGGGAATGCACGAGTCGGAGAGAGGTGGCGTGGAACTTGTTATCGTTGTTTACTTCTTCCGGAATGTTGTTTCTGGAAGTGAGTTTTGTGGCATTTTTACTTCAAGGAAATGATGCTGGTGGCTTTGAAGCAACGAAACGAACTTTTGGAATATCAACGTTCGTTGCTGGTTTGGATATACTGTTGAAGGTATTTTTTTTATTTTTTTTTGTTCTAGAATAAACCATCAATTTGTTCTCTAATTAATGTAAATATTCCTTTTACTTGTAACTAATGAAAAGGTATATAAGAAGTTTCTGAAATATTGAAAATCTATCATGGTACCAGTTTGAAGGATATTTCTATATTTAGCTCTATGGAAAGATGGTTGCGGGTTTCAGTTTTCTTATGGAAATTTGTGCAATCATGTAATGAGAGAATAATTTTCCTTGTTAGGCTATGTATGTATTTGTATCTGGGATCCCATTGTTCGTGGACAGCAATGATGACACTCATCAGGTGAAGTGGAGCTTGTGGGTTGTCCACAAGCTGTTGCTCACTGCTGTTTATGGCTTCATAATGTATATGTACCATTCCGGATGGAGAGAAACTTTGCCTGGTGAGTAAATTGACGAGATTGTTACATGTTGTTTTAACGTATAGCTTGTGATGATTGCCTAAATTTATTACTATACATGCAGCAAAAGTTGCATTTTATAAGTATGTTGCTATTATGTTCATCTTGAATGCGACTGCGATGCTTGCTTGTGGCCTTACTGCAAATGGTGCTGCGTTTGGTTTCTGGTGAGATTCTTATAAAACTGAAAAGAAATTTCTTAGCTGATTTTGTTTGGAATCTTTCTCTAAAGCGTTGCTTACTCATTTTGTTTACAGGTTGTATCGGGTCACAGTTGTCTTTTACCACGCATTTTATCTTCCCTTCCTCTATATGACATTCCTAGCAGACTTTTTTCAGGTTGGTCTAGTTGGTGTTTCAAAACCTTTTAACTAATGTTTAAGTACAGCTTTCTGTTTACTGGTCTGACTTAATGTTATTGCGTTGGAATTTCAGGAGGAAAATTTTCATTTAGAAAGTGTGTATTATTCGGAGATGAAAGATGCGGGTTTCTTCGATACAGATTGGGAATGAATGTATTAGCTGTTAAACAAACGTTTATTAAATACAGATCAGGACATGTTATGTATATATAAAGTGCGTATTTGGCTCCAAGTTCACTTCGCATATGTTGATGCGATGTTTTTCTTTAAGCCTCTCTCAAGTGTTCTGTTATTTAATAGACATCACGTATAACTTAGTCCTTTTATTAAGGCCTCTTCCCCAATTTTAGTAATAATTTAAGGGCATCCCCCCCTATTCAACGAGATATGAGAATGCATACGCAGCTCTAATAAAACTAACGTAAAATACCATTGACATAAATCTATCTCTGGTAAAATTAACATCACTGTCACTAACATAAACACCTTAATGCAGAAACGAGACTTAATATAATTTTCAGCAAGAAAAGATTGGCCTAATCTGTCTTTCTTAGACTTGTTGATCACGCGATAACAGAGTTCACAACTTAAACACTCGGGACACTCGGGACTCAAAATTGCTCCACGCCATAAATATTGATCAGCATGGAGATTATGAGTTCATGTTTTATACAAACCTTCGGGTGCATGTTTACTCTAAGCATCCTTCTTGCTAACGAGCTCTTCAATAAGATCTGCAGCTTCCTGAACTGTAGTGATGCTCTGTGCACTGTCCTCTTCAACCGCGATTCCAAATTGTTCCTCAAGGGCCATCACGATCTCAACCTACAGGCATGGCATTTTAACAAAATCCACAATCATTGAACCAAGTCAGCTTACGTAAGATTGTTGATAAAAGAATTGAACATCAACCAGAAATATGTTAAATGTTGGTCATGATGTTTCAGATTACCGTGTCAAGGGAATCAGCTCCAAGAACTGAAAATTTAGACTCCCCCGTAACCTCAGCATCACTTTCCAAAGCCAGCTGCTGCTTTACTATTTTGGCCACCTTTTCTACCGTTTCTGGTTTAGCCTGTTCAAGGTGTTTACGTGAGTAAGCATGAAAATCACAAGAGAAAAAGGCTAATACTGGTAATTTGTGATATGTTTCTCTCCAAAATTATAATCATCATGGAAAACATTCCGGCCTGCACTTCTGGTCAAACAGTTTTTTTTTTCTTTTTTACTTCCATCAAATTGTGTTCACCACTACTAAATTTTAAACCAGCTAAGTATTAATGTACCTATTTACATTAGTGAAGGCGGGGGAGAAAATATATTCTTTCATAAAGAAATCTGAGAATTTGTCAAATGCCAAAACTTAGCTACAGTTACTTCCAGAAATAGCATTGCAATTTTCAACTTGTGAAAAGTATTTTGTTAAATATGGATTAATTAACTGTGTGGACTGTGAACATAATTAGATAAGAATACTTTAGAAACTTAATAAAATACATAGTTCAAAATATCCAGAACATCATCTAATTTACATATTCCAATTATCCACAAAAAGCAAAAAATAAAAATAATTGTAGTTAATAGAAATTCTTATAGATGGCGTTTCTTCGGTCAAAAACATCTCTTGTCTAAGAAAGCATTTATGTAGGCCACAAAATTGTGCAGAACCAAGGGTTAGTTGAGGCCAAGGGACAAGTCTTAATTTACTATTAAGGATATGTGATCTTGCATGGTAAACTATGAATACCAGTTCACCATTCACATCCCAATTTCTCAGGATCAGTTCTCAGACTCTCAGCTTCAAACAGAGAGAGTCCATGAAGAACAATCCATTGGTGAAAAATTTCATTTCGGACTCAAACAAGTCTAAAATACAGTGATTTGATGTTCATTGAAACATAGAATTGATCACGAAAACATGAAAAACTCACACACTAAAATATCTACTTACAGCGCATGAAATTTGAAGGCGAAGTGAGCGTGGCTGCAAGCTAAAAGAAACATTCTTCCTCCCAAAGCTGGAAATCGAAGCAGATCTCAGACCAGAAACTGGGGTTAATGCCTGTTCAACAAATTCATCCAAACGAAGCTCATTAACAACTTAATTAATCAACAGAATTAAAAAAAAAATACAATTGTAAGCTACTACTAAAGTTGACTTGTTTTTCCAAAAAAAAAAAAAAAATTAAAACTTTTAGGGATCACTTTTACTGCCTGCAGAGTGTAATCTTAAAACACACCATTGTCCAAAATTTACAGTTTTTGCTCAACTCTCATCACTATAAATATGAAGTGTAACAGAAAGTAATGTCCCGAAGTGTAACAAATAAAACCTCAATTTTTATTTGATATATTTATTATTGCAGAACTAAAATTGCAGAAATAAAAAATGAAAAATTGAATTGTAAGGTATAGCAGATCATGTGAGTGGAATGGAAAAGGCAAACATGGAAATGAAGAGAAGGAGAAGTTGTTAGTGAGGAATAAGATAGAAGCGAAATAATGAACAGATCGAGAAGCAAAGTGAAGATGAGGGAAGAGGAAGAGAAAACGATACCAGTGTAGATCGCGTAGAGAAAGTTGTTGCAGCGAATGCTTTGGTGGCCATGGTGGTGCTGTGAGAAGTGAAGAAGTGCAAAGACGCAGAAGAAAAATGGAGTTTAACGAAGAAAGGGTGGCGGAGAACGCAAAGAGTGTGAAATGAGAGCAAATATATAGCACCACCCGAGATTCTAGCCTGCTTCTAAAGACTCTCTTTTCATTCTGAACCTCTTTTTCTACTCTTTTCTTTGGGCTTCGGCCCATACTATTTGGGCTTCCACTCACCTCACTTAAGCCCAATTTATATTGCATTGTTAAGCCCATTTAAGGCCCGTCATTTCAATTTCGATGAGTAAGTAATGAGATTCAGAATGCTTAGTTCGTGATTCTTATTCAGAGTGTGTGTGTGTGTGTGAGAGAGAGAGAGAGAGAAAATGGTGAGGGAAGTATCAGAGAGTTGCGTTGATAGCTTGTTGACGGAGATGGTGTCGTGTTATTGCAATCGATTCTATGCTACCAAACCTGAACTTGCAGCACGAAGGATCGAAGCCATTGGATATCAGGTCGGTCACCAGCTTTCTGAAAGGTTGTTTTCCAAATCCTGATTTCACGTAATTCATTCCGATTCATTTTCTTTATGTAGATCTGTGCAGAAAAACCACCGTAGTTGCAGTTAGTTTAGGTAGATTTTAATGGAATTATACGAATAAACCATAAAAATAAACTAAACCTAATTACTGAGATTATGTTTCTACATGTATACAATGTAATGCAATTCTACATTGTTGATTTCTTAGGGAAACTACCGAATTAGCATGAATTACTGAAAATGTGGTGTGTGTGTATGGACAATTGCTGTTAGGTATACGATGGAGCGGCCTCGATTCACGGATCATTTGGAGGCGATCAAATTTATTTGCAAGGATTTTTGGTCTGAGCTCTTTAAGAAGCAGATTGATAACTTGAAGACAAACCATAGGGTGAGTTTACAGCTAAATTTTGTTGGTGGTGTGTTGTATTTATTAAGTAGTTTTGATTGGGATGTGTTTGGTTTTGTTGCAGGGTACGTTTGTATTGCAGGATAATAAATTTCGATGGCTTGCTCGGATGTCAATTGATCCATCTACTGAAAATGCTGGTTCGGTTGAAGATAGTACTTCACCTACAGCTGAAAGTAAGGCAGCACAAGCGATGAGCATGCATCTTTATTTCCCATGTGGGATCATTAGAGGAGCTCTTTCCAACTTGGGAATTCCTTGTGCAGTTTCTCCAGATATATCAAACCTTCCTGCATGTATGTACTTGTCTATTTCTTTTTCTCTCTCACAGATTAGAGGAGTCTTTTTTAGGGACAGAGAAGAGTTCCTTTATAATTTTACGTTATGATTGAATGTTGTTTTGGATGCACAAGTTATATATCCCTGTAAGTCTGATAAAGAATATCCATAGTTCTCAATTGTGTATAATCACAAGGCAATAGTGGTGCAGCATCGTGTACTGGCTTCTGTATTTGTCTGGTGGCAGAGTTTTCCATTCATAGACACAGCTTACAATAGGGGGTCAAATATCTTTTGCCCACGTTTGCTGCATTGTGTGATGTGTGTTTTGGGGGGCAAAATGATATGTACCTTTGGGGGGGGGGGGGGGAATTCTGCCCGTTTCATTCTGTTGAAGGGTTTGAAACCCTAGTTTCATGCTCAGAAGTTGAAAATATTATCTCTACCCACTGTTCATGGATGAAACCCATCCAAGCCACTGTTATTCGCCGTAGTCTCCACCCAAGACATATGTTTTCTAGCCTGTGGGGACTGTTCTCTGTTCTTTGCCCTTTCTTTTCATAATAGTTTACCAGGGTTTTTAGATGATTATGAATTATGACTTTTTATTATAATAATGAATATCTTTATAATGTTATGTATTTTTTATTTTTTATATTTAAACATTTTTGTGTAATATTTTACCTATGTCTATAAGTTTAGTGTAGCAGCCATCCTGCTATCCCATTATATTGATTTTGGGGTTGGCTACTCTACATAGTTATTTGGGATTGTTAAGAAAGCTTACTGTTGTACCAAGGCTCACCCTCAAAGCCACAGAAAAAGAAAGTCTGATTTTTTTTTTATGTTTTAGTTATTGGAGTTCTGATTGATGATAATCTTGTCATTTATTTTCAAAATATTGTGATCTGTAGACCTTTCTGCTATGGAATAAAAGTTTTAAAAGATACTGATGATAAAGTGGAATATTTCAATCCTAATAGCCGCCGCAATTATTGCCTCAGTTTAGGAAGTTTAATTTGTGCATTTATTTGTAGAAAATTTATGTTAATCTAAAAGCCTAACTCAACCTTACAAAACCGGTTTGTAAGGTGAGGGTTGTCCCTTACTTATAAAATATATTCTAGTCATATCTAGTTGATGTGGGGACTAAACCACCACCCTCGAGACTGCAATTATAGCTGCTCCCAGAGAGGCCGCAACAAAGGCGGGCTGGGTGTCTGCAATTATGGCAGCTTTCCAACACTCCCTCTCACACCCAAGGCTACAAGCCTAGTGCATGGCAAATGCAAGTGGCCCACCATTTGATCTAGGATAGGTTCTAATGGCATTTTTGAAATGTAGATTAAAGACCTAACTCAACTTTACAAAACTCAACGTTACAAACCCCACTTGTAAACTATATTCTGGTCATTCCTCTAGTTGATGTGAGAACTAAATCACCACTCTCTAGACTGCAATTATAGCAGCTTCCAAATATTCTGCAATTTAGGCAGGCTAGGGGTGTCCACAATTAAGTTGGCTTTCCAACAGTTAACTTATGAAGACAATTTAAACAAGATTCTCTGTCCCCATACATGTAGAATATAAACATTTCAAATATAATTGGTCTTTGCAGGTTGTGTTTGTATCTGTTAAAGCTACCTCATTATCCAGCTCTGTATTCATAAGCACCGAACATGATTTCACAGTTGCAGGTTGTATATATCTTGGGGTAGTTATGTTAGGATTTAGCTGATCTGAAATTTCAACATCATTTCCTATAATCAGTCTAAATCTGGGATAAATGATGCTGTCAGTTGTTGCTGTCTTATAAATTAAGATTCTTTGGCTCTATTTAATTATGACAAACTATCATCATTGCAGAATGTAAAACGAAGCAATTCTAAGCATCTTTCTGTTTATTTAATGTGTAGTAGATTCGAGTATCACAAGATAACACGAAGTTAGTACGCATGAGTAGGAAGTTGCACTCGATTAGCATCATCCTAAGAAATAGTCTCCACTAGGTTTTCTTAGAACGTATTGATATGGATATCGTGTATAACCTATGAAACACGCCAACTTGAATAAGAAGGCATTCCCATTCTCATTCTGAACTCTTGCTAGTTTTATCTTCTTCTATTGCCCTCTAAATTCAACAACATTTATGCTTGTGCATAGAAAATTGTCTTCTCTGCCCGAGCTGCTCTGATCAATCTCATTTTCTACATTAATGAGCAGGTTCATTTGTGGTGCGTATAAAAGCTTGATGAGTTCATAGTTGCATTACCGATGGGAGGGGAAACATTAACACTGCTCAAAACAAAGCTTTGATGTCTGGGAGCGCTTCTGTCATAAAATTTTGGCTGGTGAATGTTCCTTACAAGGTTATCAAATGTTATTGACTTGGTTGTGTAGGAAGGGCTCCTAAGGTAGTATTTTGATAAATGAGGATTTGGTTCTTTCAGATGAAGACTCTCTCGGGGAATACGATAGTATCGAATTATTGTGCTGTGTGGAAGACACCGAGAATATTAGTCATTGTAATATTGTTGCTCTTGTATGGAATGGATGTTAAATTCATAATTTTAAAACTTGAATCACTTTTTTTATTGCTAATTTGCTTTAATGGCTTTTTTTTACAAGCTTTTTAAGAAATGAGACTTCTTTTGAAGCCAATTTTGTTACAAGTTACAACATTGATCATTTAATGATTTGAACATGGTCTCATTAAAAAAAAGTTATTAATTAATATAATTATCATTAACTGAACGCATATACAATCTCGAAATTATTACTTAAATAATCATTTATAATAAATTATAAATTGATTAAAGTTAATCCATTTATATATTTTCATATATTTTAATTATTTTATGCATATATAAATAAATGTATGCAATACATTTAATAACAGTAAAACGTGTATAAATCTGAAACAATAACCTTATATTAATCAATGTCCGGCAAATATACATTATTTCTTCTGCATAAATTTATTTTGATAGTCTATGTAATTAAAACTTTTTCCAAAAGTAACAAACTTATTCTTCAATATTAGATTATGCATTTCAATTGAGTGAAGAAGCCTGTAAGTTACTTTCGTGAGGAATCATTCGAGATAATGAGAAATAAGTGTTTAACAATATATGAGAAGTATTCTAATAACAAGAATGAATATCTTTTTCCCATCTTCGAGTGGTAGTTTCATCGATAGAAATGATCAGAGATGAATATCTTTTTCCCATCTTCGAGTGATTAGCTTTTAATTGTTTAAGAAATATTAAACTGACATTTCTTATATATTATATTATCTTCCCTAATTTTTGGAAAAACATCCCACTATATTCCTATATTCGTATGAAGAAGTTGCTATAAACGCTAAAAGGGGAAAAAATAACCGCTAAAAGAAAGTAAAAAGGTTTATTCATAAAATTTTAGGAAGTTTAGTAACTCAATTCAAGTATATTTCTTCAACTATCATTATGCTTCTTTTTTTCAACAAAACCTTCAGAATTCATAATAACATTCTGGTCAAAATTATTGCATCAAAAGACTTTCAACAACTTAATCATATCGCCAACTTAAACACGATAGTAGCTAAAGTCAAATGTGGACACCATATCTAAAGTACCAAAAATTGTATTCACTGAACAAATTCGCAAAAGCAATCATCACGCCTTCAGATATCACATTCAAGTCTAAATCCTGTGTGTTGGTTGGATATTAAAGCAAAAGGGTTTGTAAGGGAACTTGATAATCAACATTGTCCAAACCTTGTATGTTATTTGGTAGGTTATAGTTGTAGTTGGTGGTGTTTTCAACTTTCAAGGCGAATCTGTTTTAAAGCTAAACATGATTAATTTTAAATTAGCAAGCGTCCAAGTAATACGTACGTTTGAATTGATTTTAATCTTAAATTAAAATACATGTCAACTTTAAACAGATAGATTTATGTCATATCATATCCTTTCATATCAATAATAATAATAATAAAAAAACATGTTACATCCTCTGCAGACATTCTAAATAATTTTAAAAGAAAGTAGTAAGTGAGAAAAGTATATAATACTGATGTCCTGAATAAACAAAAATAAAAAAACATTCAATACTTAACCTACAAAGCAATAAGTAAGAAGAAGATTAGTACTAGGATTATCAAAAAAAATAATAATAATTAATCATTAGTACAAAGCTTGTTAGTGTATATTCAAATCCTCTTTCAGTAAGAAGAAGATTAGTACTGGAAGTTTTTATTGTCAATATGATCATATATCTATTTCATACATCTATTTTGAGAATATTAATTAGACAATAACTGACTGTTTAAAATATGAAAAAAATATATATATATATATATATATATATATATATTTATTTATTTATGATTGAGTCGACGGATTGGTTACATATTTTAATTAATTTTTAAGTAAAGTTAATGTATTTATAAGATGAAGTTTGTTTTGACATAAAAGACATGTCTAGAAAAGGAATCTATCTACCCATGTTGTGGTGGATAAGGTCCCACCATTGAGACATTCTTCTTTTATATATTTTGGTTCTCTTATTACTTTCTGCAGTTTAAGGATTTTTACTTTTTTTTTTTGTTTGCGTCAATGAAATAATGGGAAGTAATGAGTTGTGGAAATCTTCAGTTATGGTTTGTGTTCCAATCACATCACAACAATCTGTATCTGTTGAGCAGATTGTGAATGGCATGCATCAGGCAAAGGAAGAAGGTGCTGATATAGTGGAAGTTAGCCTCAATTGCATCACCAACTTCAACCCTTGCCATGACCTCAAAATCATTCTACAAAATAAGCCACTACCAGTGATTATTGTTGACAGGTAATAATGCATCTCATGTCATGTTTCATTACACAATAAACTTGTCCTATTATTAAATCTTATTGTTTGTATATGTGGAGGGATAAGTGTTGCAACATTGGATCATATTATTAAGCTATTCTAAATAATCATGCTTTCATTTTATCAGAACTTATTGAATAAGTATTTAGATTCAATGGTCTAGTATCTATGTTCTTTCTTTACTTTAACATGCTTAATAATTTGCATTCAATGTATTTGTTTCATTTACTTTTGTAAAGGACAAAATGGGAAGGAGATGAGAACATGAGGATGGAAGCATTACAACTTGCTGTTGAATTCGGGGCTGATTTCATAGACATTGACCTGAAGGTATAATTTTTTAGCATTTGGAAATTGGTTTCTTTGAGAAAGTACCAAGTTGTTCATAGGCATTGTTGTTAATTTTTTCTGACAATCATATATAATAGAAGCTTCAATTTAATGGCATGGCAGTGTTCTGCACTACTAGTTGTGTGATAGATTGTCTCTACTATATTTTAAAATAAAGAAAATATATCAAGGTGATAGGTGCTATTTGTGCTTGATAACCACTATATGATGCTTTCTTATCATTTAACACTTGCAAGGTGATACATATATTTTCAGGTTGCTTCTTGTCTTCCAACCTTGGTAGAAGATAAGAGAGATCAGAATAGCCATGGCAAAATGATTGTTTCATGTTATGTGGATGGCATCACCCCTCCGCAAGAAGAACTCCTTCTACTTGTTTCACAAATGCAAGCTACTACAGGAGCAGATATCATCAAACTTGTTACACATGCAGCTGATATAACAGAAATTACAAGAATTTGGAGCTTGTTTCCCAATTGTCAGGCATGAGTTTTTTCAATTTTTTTTTTTTTTTTTTTTTTTTTTTTTTTTTTTTTTAAAGCTTACATCTACTGAATAATCATATTTTCAATATAAATCGTACTATAGCAATAATAATTCTGGCACTAGTTATAGCCAGTAGGATCATTTCTAATGTTAGAAGATGGAAATCTGAAAAAACACTTTTTCTCTGTTCAGATTCTTTCAATATATTTGTTATATCAAAATTAATTTTCTCATTCTTTTTCCAAAATAGCTGTATCTACTTCCTAATGTTTCCTGCTCTGGTAACAATTTGCAGGTGCCATTGATTGCTTATTCAGTTGGAGTAAGAGGATTAATAAGCCAGCTTTTAAGTCCAAAATTTGGTGGGTTCTTTGTTTATGGATCATTGGCAGGAAATACTATCCCTGGTTTGCCTTCTCTTGAAAGTCTCAAACAAGCTTATAAATTGGAACATGTAAATGCAAATACTAAAGTTTTTGGACTCATCTCAAAACCAGTTAGCCACAGCAAAGGCCCTATATTGCATAATCCTTCCTTCAGACATGTAAACTATAATGGAATCTATGTCCCCATGTTTGTTGATGATCTTAAAGAGTTCTTTAGAACCTATACAAGCCCTGATTTTAGTGGTTTTAGGTATGTCACATGTTGCTATTAATCCACTTACTAATTGGAATCATATTTTCTCATCCTGAATTGCTCCAATTTGATTTTGTGGTTTTCCATGAATGATGATGTTTTAATATTTTTGTCATAACATCAACCACTTAAGTGTTTGTATTTGTTTCTTCTTTGGAAAATTCTGATCTACTTCTTTTGTACTGCAGTGTTGGAATTCCATATAAGGAAGAGGTTCTAAGGTTTTGTGATGAAGTCCATCCACTTGCTCAGGTTGGCTTATTCTTCCATGCAACATTTGGAAGTATTCTGCAGCGGTTATCTTTTTACAACATCATGTTTTACCATGTAATGATTTTTTAGTAATACATAACCAATTTGTTTCACTTCATGTTGTACCAGGCTATAGGAGCTGTTAATACTATCATAAGGAGACCAACAGATGGGAAGCTTGTTGGTTATAATACAGATTGTGAGGCTGCAATTTCTGCAATTGAGGATGCCCTCATTGGTAATACTCCCCCATTGTTGTGCTTATTTTAATTTCCTTGAGCAAAAATATATTTTTGGAAAAATCAACATCTTAAAAGCCAAAGGTATTACATGAATGACTAAAGGTGAAAGGTCAAATATTTATCACTTGTCCAAGGAGGTTGCAATATCAGGGACCAACTTCCATAAAAGTGGTTGCCAACTTGCCAACTTTAACAGTACAACTTTACTTCGCATCCAACTCACTCACAAAAAATATATACGTACTTCTCTCTCTTCATATTTTATAACTGGTTGTCTGGTTGTATGCATATGACAATTGTCTATCAAATATTTTTCATAACAATAATTAGTAATTACAAAGCATGTTCAACTGTCTTGTAACTTCATTGAAACTTTTTTGGACAAAACTTAGATCTAGTTTCTTATATCCTTGCCACTAAGTTATCAGATCAAACAATGACACATGGATGTTTTTCTAAAATCATGAAACTTATTCTCAATGAAGACTATTTAATGTTGGATAAAAAACCATATCTCCTTGTTTGATTTGAGAACTTAGAGATAAATAGCTTGAACTAAATTTTGTTCAATTTTTCTTGATCAACTTCATTCCTTATTCCTTAGCAATCACAAATTACAATGGGTGTGATTTTAACTAATACTAACAAACTTATTCCCATGAATCAATTTGCAGAACGTGGTTGCAATGATGGTGGAGCATCTTTAGGTTCACCCCTTAGTGGACGATTGTTTGTGCTAGTTGGTGCAGGTGGTGCAGGGAAAGCACTTGCATTTGGTGCTAAAAGCAGAGGAGCTCGTCTAGTCATCTTTGACATTGATTTTGGTATAAAAATATGGCATATCTTGTCTATAATACATTTTATTTTCCTTTCAGTATTCTTTCTCATGTTATAGTTGAAGTTTTATTTTATCTATGAAAAATATTTTGTAGATAACTACAACACGTAAATAACTAGACAATTAGTTATAAAATGTGAAGAGAGAAAATCGTGTATATATATATATATATATATATATATATATATATATATATATATATATATTCCTTGAATGAATTGGTTGACCGCAAAGTAAAGTTGTTTATCTATGTCAACTTACTTGTTACCTGTCACACCTTGCAATTTACTACCCCAAAAAGGGCCACAAGGTAGGTGGGGTGGGTGCAATTTTTTATAACATTGATCAATAAAGTTTAATACCTTGATGTGCCATATTATGGTTTTTCACTAATTTAACTGTTGTACAAACTGCTCTAGAGAATATGTTGCATTGACATGTTTTCTTATTCTCTTATTTTGTTAAAAAAGATAGAGCAGAATCTCTTGCTTGTGCTGTATTTGGAGAAGCTCATCCTTTCAAAGAGTTGGTTAACTTTCAGCCAGAGAAAGGGGCAATTCTTGCAAATGCAACACCTATAGGAATGCATCCCAATACAGACAGAATTCCGGTGGCAGAGGTTCTACATTCTTTATTCAATAAAAGTAGATACAAAACTTAGATGCTAATATTTAGATATTTTTGTATTCTTCTTTTGTAATTCAAGTTTCACTTCATAATAAAGTATACATGATAAAAATTTACATTAAAGTTTGGCATATGTTATACTTATGTTAAACCATTAAAGAAATGTTCCACAAGCATTTAAGAAATTTATCTAAGTTTTGTCAATGTAAAAATGTTTAATGTGAGTTTAATTATTAGAGTAAATAGTAAATATATATTTATGTTAAAAAAATTATATTACCATTTAATTATAAATTATCATGTATAATAACTTAGTTGGCTTTCATAATAATTGTCTTAAAAATTATATATACAATGATTTTTCATTAGTTAATAATATAAGACTATTTTACATTGATTATTTTTCAAATGAATCTTGGGTACTCTAGCTGACTAAGTACATGTAGAAATCTAACTTTATTTCGCAATTAACTCTTTAATATGTAGTCAACCAGTCAATTCACTCATGAAACATACACATATTTCTATTATTAATTTTCTCTCTTTCTTTCTTTTTTTCTTCACATTTTATAACTAGTTGTCTGATTGACTGTGTATTACGGTTGTCTATGAAATATTTTTCATAGAAATTAAACTATTTATTAACACTTATATGTTCTTGTAGGAAACTTTGGGAGAGTACAGGTTAGTTTTTGATGCTGTCTACACACCAAGAAGAACAAGATTATTGAAGGATGCAGATGCTGCTGGAGCAATAGTTGTGGGAGGCGTAGAAATGTTCCTAAGGCAGGCTATTGGGCAATTCAATCTTTTCACAGGCACAGAAGGTACAATCTTGATATTTTTCTCACTCTATTGTTTGAGAAATATATCCTTACACAAAAACTAGAGAAAAAGGATCATATACACTAACAAGTAAATCAATTATAACCTATCATTTATAAGTTTTCCGAAATCTATTTACATTAACATAACCTTTAAACTAAAAAAAAATTTATTATAAATGTTTAAAAAGCATGAAATTATATGCAATAGTGTTTATATGCCAAAACTTAAAGCTATCAGCAATACACCTTGTTGTTGTCATGATGCATAAAAAAAAATGAAAGAAATATCTTGTTTTCTTGGTTATTCAAAAACAAAACTATTTCAGCAATTCAATTAAGGTGCCTTGATTCAATTTCATATATATGAATTTGGTGGAAAGTATATAAAGTGATCTCATTCTTTGTGGTTTCTTCTCTGTGCAGCACCTGAAGAATTTATGAGAGAAATTGTTTTATCCAAGTTTTGAAGCGTTGCTTCCATAAATTGATCCTACAACTTGATGAAGGCTGCACCACATATCAACAAATCCATGTACATCACATCTCATAATGTACCTTACCTTATTCTTAGTTGGTGCAACAGTTATAATGCAGTTTACAAAATTTTAGATATTAAGCAACAAAGCAACAACTACTGTGAACGTAACCAAAAAACATTGTTCAATTAAATTTGTAGTTTCATGTATAAAATGTTCAATCATTTTAAAATGAGTTTTTAATTTGTGTTTTGCCACTACTTTTATCTTCTTTGATTTTCCCTTTTCCATCCAACCAAACTTGTTAGAGTTATGTGGGCAACATTGTATTACTCATATTTGCTTCTTTGATCTATTCTGATCCATTGTAGGTTGCTAGGTGTTGTTTCAACCTTTCAATGCTTATTCAAAATAAAATTATGTTGTAAAGAAAAGGTATAAAAAATTAAGACTTTATCAAAAGTCTCCTTATTAGGGAAGGATTGTTACCAAATTGACAAACATACCAATTTGTTTAAGTAATAAATCAGCAAAACCGAATATTGTTTCCTAATGGACTTGCTTAGTATTTCAAACTTTAAGTAATCAATCCAATAAGTTTGATTTTGTTGTGGAAAGTAAATTTTAAGAGTAAAATAAAGTAAAATGTTTCAAAATAAGTAATGGAAATGTGTTTGGAAATGGTCACAAACATCTGGTAGACGAAAATGATTTTTAGCAATAAAAAGGAAAATGTTGAAATTCGAATTCATTGAGCTTCCATCATGAACATCAAAATTCATTCAATAAATAAGCTTTAATTTATCATTAAACTTAATTATATTCCAACCTAGTTCCTTATATGAAAGATTTTAAGCTTTTTACCTAAGCTATAAATTCTTTATGTAATTTTATTAAATAACTTATCTTGAGGTTAAGGGTCACTAGAATGGACAACAAATAATGATTTTGATTTGATAAGAAATTTTTTACCTCTCAGTTGGTCAATTATTATTTCAATTTTAAAATGCTAATAAAAATTAACAAAAAAAATAATATATTTTCTATCAATAATAATTTTAATTTTATGATAAATTTATTATTTTTTGATTTAGTCAATTATTTTAATCTTAAATTGCTAATTGGTTAGCATAAAATAATATATTTTCTATCAACAATTGTTTTAATTTGATAAGAAATTTATTATCTTTAGCGTCCTACTAGGCTGCATGTTGAAAACATAATCTAATTATCATTTTTTTCTATATCACAAATTATTATTCTACTTCTCAAGTTGTTAACAAATAGATTCTTCACATTCTTTTTTCAACAGTTCATAAACATAAAATTAGAATCTTTTTATTTTATCACGTATGTTTTTAAACACCTTTTATCCTTGAGACACACATGTGAAGCTGTATGGTATAAAGCTAAGTAAATCACTTTTGAGTATTTGCACTTATTTGTTATATTTACAACTTAAATCAAGAAAAATGAAAATTTTTACCAAACAAATGTGCATTTATCCGTTAACAAGGTGGTATGTCTTTAGAAATGTAGTAATCATATTAAAAAAGAGATTAATGAATAAATGCAAAAGTAAATAGAGGTGAAATCACAGAATATGTGTGACCAATAAAAGTTGTGGATGATTTGTCATTGGATAACTCACAGTAGATAAGAGTTCAAACTAAATTTTAGAAAAAAATAAACTTAGTTAACAAAGGATTTAGATAAGGAAGATTCTCATTCACATATTAATGTGATAAATATAAATTTGAAACATGTCAAAACGGAACGGAGAAAGCAACATAAGAAAAATATTAATGTATTAAACTAAATAAATTTTGGAAGTCATTGTCATGTTAAAATATAACTTGTATCAATTTTACTATGTTAATAATTATTATAATACGTAATTAACCACTCACAATATATTTATGTATTTTATTCTTTTTATATTTTATACATATATATATTTTTTTTTATATTTTATAACTAATTGTATTACAGTTATTTATTAAATATTTAACTATGTTACAATTATTTACCAAATATTATATAATGTGAAGATTCATCCCATTGGACCAAAAAAAGGTACCAGACTCATTTAATGTCACATGAATCACTATAACTTGATATATGATAAAGCATTTAGTCTGGTGTTTAAAATATCCATAATTGATGAATTGTTAGCATTCATAATTTACAAATATTAGAGATCTTAGAAGATTAATATTAAAAAATATGAATATTTTTCACAGAAATCCAGCAATATGAATAAAGTAATGGAGGGGTTTTGAAAGCAGAGCTCGTATACATGGTAGGCTAACAAAATCAAGCTTGTTTGTAAAAAATTACATGGTAGGCTACTTCGATGATCTCATTATCGTTAGAAAGTTCAACATATGTTGTTTTTTTTAGCATTTTACATTGTTGATGATAACGTCCATCTTGTAAATAAGAAAATATCATATTCATAATCTCGAGTCATTTATAAATATTATTAGATAACAACATGTTAGGTCAGATTTAATGTTTAATTTTATTAAAAATATTAAATTTTTAATTTTTAATTTTCTTGTACAAATTATTATTTTTTATATATTCTATTACCTTTAAATTGCAAAATACTTAACATCAAGATATAAAACTCAACCTTCTTACAAATATTAAATTCCAACTAAATATATACGTAACTTCAACGTGTAAAATATGTTATCTATATATGTTATCTATTTCTCGTTCTTTTCTTTTATATTTGTGTTTTCTCTTGTATTATAAATTATTTATTTTGCTTTTATTTATTGTTTGAACTTATATGTTATATATTAAGATAAAAGTTTTTTAAAGATATTTTTTATAAAGAAAACTTAAACTTATTTAAATGGATAAATACCTATAAACAAAGCAAAAATAATTAGTTATAAAATGTTTAAGAAAAGAAAAAAATTAATTTAAAATATCTTATATATTTATTCTTTTATATTAAAATTGAGTAGAAATAAAGATATTCAAAATTTTAGATTTGATATTTGAATCATCAAAAAATTTCAATATTTGATGTAGAAGTTTGGTAGGAGGAGAAAGAATAATTTGAGGAAATTGCAAGGGCTTCCCTTCCTTGTTTCTAGTATCAACCAATTCCCTTCTTCACTCTATTCTCTCAATTTTCCACTTCCCGCTTTCATCTCTCTCTCTAACAGAGAGGAGAGACTGTGAGTGATTAACGCGCCCTCAACAAAATCCTCTCTTTCATTGCAAGTAAGTTCCGTTCCCCATTATTTCGATCTCTCTGCTCCTTAGGGTTTTATCTAAAACCAAACTCTTTACTCTTCGCTACGATGTTTTACTTTGCATTTGGATCGCTTCTTTCTCATATTCAAACTTAGGGTTTAGTTTTGGTTACCCTCTTTCTCACCTTCGTAATTTACATTCCCTTTTGTAACCTTAAATTATTGTCTTATTATTACGTGTTCATTTAGCTTTACACATTTTTTCTGCTTCTGATCCGTTTCTCTCTGTAATTTACGGAAACGCATTTTTTCTTTCTTTCTATTTTACTTACCGTCGTCGAACTTTGTCAGTTTGGTAGTATTAGAGTTGAAATGGAAGTTTAATGTTTCCTAAATTTAGGTCCTGGTTAACAAGCACTTGTGAGAAAAGAGAAAAAGAAGATTTTGGGTCTGTTTGGATCAACTTTTCTATAAGCAATTATAAACAGGAATGAAAATTGAAATAAGCTTATCATTTGCTAATTTTAGCTCATGGAGGTGTTAATTTCATTTTCCATGAACAATT
Source organism: Hylodesmum podocarpum (assembly GCA_026586105.1). Lineage (NCBI taxonomy): Eukaryota > Viridiplantae > Streptophyta > Magnoliopsida > Fabales > Fabaceae > Hylodesmum > Hylodesmum podocarpum. The sequence continues at coordinate 2,877,907 of JALJEV010001298.1, read as the reverse complement.
TTCTTTCTTATAAGTGCTTGTGGGGAAGTTTATTTAAATTAAGGCTCTCACTGAATAAGCTAATTTATAGAAGCTCTTGTTTAACTTTTTTAAAAGCTGATTTTAACTTGTGCAGTAGCTAATTTTAACTTGTGAGACAAGCTTAATTCGTTTTACTTTCTTATTTTCTTCTATTGTTAAGTGTTCATTGAGAAGTTTATCTAAACAAGGCCTTACTTGTTAAGAGTGCATAGGTGAAATTTACTGGTTGCTGAGATAGATAATTGTCTCTATGTTCTGAAACAGATAGATAGTTACCTAAACTTATGAAGCTCATGTATCTTTACTTATATAAGTGATATGTGGAGTTTTGTCTAATGGTTCATCAGGGGTTTGTCTTGTGTTGAATGTAGATCAGGTGAAAATGTTGCACCGTGTCTGGGTGGTGGGTTTGTGAATAGGCAGAAGTTGTTTTCCTCTCTATGGATATTGTGGGATTGTGAGAACTGCTGTGATTGGGTTTTGATTTTCATTCACTGATGGAGTGCAACAAGGATGAAGCTATAAGGGCTAAACAGATTGCTGAAAATAAAATGCAAACTGGTGACTTTGAAGCGGCGCTGAAATTCGCTAAAAAGGCCCAAAATCTGTTTCCCGAGACTCAGAACATTGTTCAGATCCTTACAGTTTGCGAGGTTCACTGTGCTGCACAGAAGAAACACTCTGGATCTGACATGGACTGGTATGGAATTCTACAGACTCCACAGTCCTCCGATGAAGCAACCATAAAGAAGCAGTATAGGAAGCTTGCACTGCTACTCCATCCTGATAAAAATAAATCTTGTGGTGCAGAGGCTGCTTTCAAGTTGATTGGTGAAGCAAACAGAGTGCTGAGTGACCAAACAAAGCGTAGTTTGTATGACTCAAAACATGGAGTCCGTGTGGCAAATACAGTACCTAAGGTTCCACCTCGTCCCCCAAATGGTAATTCTTTTGGGACAAAATATGATGGAATTGCAAGAAATTATCCGAACAGTTTTTATTCACAAACCCATGCTTGGAATCCATATCACCGGGTTGAAAATCAAAATCAAACATTCTGGACATGTTGCCCACATTGTAATACTAAATATGAATACTACAAAACCATTTTAAACCAGATCATACGCTGTCAACAATGTTCTAAATCCTTTAAAGCTCATGATATGGGGAACCACAATGTTGCACCAGGATTTTGGTCAGCATTTATGAACCAGAAAGAGCCTCCAAAACATGCATCGCCAAAAGAAGCATCAAAAGGAAATGGTGGAAAACCTTGTGGTAGAGAGCAGGAGGGTGTATCCATGTCAAAATGCACTGCTGGAGTTGGTGCCTATTGTAATGTTGCAAAGAGCAGAGATGGCCATGTGGCTGCAGGAGTGACAAAGGCTGGTGTTGGAATGTCCAACCCCACTAATTCCAAAGCCAAGGAATCTCAAACTTCAATAAAGGTTGGATATAAGAGAGCAAGGCAGTCAGCATCGGATGATGAATACATAGCCGGAAATGGTAAAGGCATGAGAGATACCAAGGTTCAAGAAAATAGTGTTGATCCTCACAGGAGATCTTCAAGGAAAAAACAGCATGTTTTGCACACAGAAACTGACAAAGATAGTGATTTTGGGAGTTCTTCCAAAATGCCACAACATCATGAATCATTTACCACCACTGAAGTGCCTGCAACTGGTAGGTTCTTCAGTAACAATAATGCAGCCTCTACTGCTGGTGTGAGTCGTCAAGATGAGGGGATGAAAAGTAAAGCAAGTGCTCCACCTGAAGAAACAGTTGTCAGGCATAAAACCAAAGTTGTTCAGACAAATATGCCAGGAAAGGAGGCATCCAACTCAGATCTTATTGGTAGTGAGTCAAAAGCTAACAATTGCCCCCCCCTGATGTCAAATTTACCTCCAAGTTCCGAGATAGTCTGCCCTGATCCAGATTTCAGTGATTTTGAGAGAGACAGGGAAGAGGGTTGTTTTGCTGTTAACCAACTATGGGCTATTTTTGATACTACCGATAGTATGCCAAGATTCTATGCACTTGTCCAGAAAGTGTACTCCCCTTTCAAGTTGCGGATCACTTGGCTGGAACCTGACTCATATGACCAAGGTGAGATTGACTGGCATGAAGCAGGTTTGCCTGTTGCTTGTGGTAAGTTCAAACTTGGTCATTCTCAGAGAACTACAGACCGTTTTATGTTCTCTCATCAGATGCATTGCATAAAAGGAAGTGACACTACTACTTATCTGGTATATCCAAAGAAGGGAGAAACATGGGCAATTTTCAGAAATTGGGATATTGGATGGAGTTCTAATCCAGAAAAGCATTTAGAGCATCAATTTGAATATGTGGAAGTTCTATCTGATTTTGATGAAAATGTTGGCATTGAAGTTGCATATCTTGGCAAACTGAAAGGGTTTGTTAGTCTCTTTCAGCAATCTGTGCTGAATGGAATTAGCCTATTTTGTATTCCACCTAATGAGCTATATAGGTTCTCACATCGAATTCCTTCATATAAGATGACAGGTTCTGAAAGGGAAGATGTTCCAAGAGGATCTTTTGAACTTGATCCTGCTGGTCTGCCTGATAATATTTTTGAAGTTGTTGATCCTGATGTTGTGGAGATGGATGGAGTGAATTTTTCGCACCAGGAATACTCAAAGTGTAAAGTTGAACAGGCTAAGTCCAATGCTAGTATTCCCAAAGCAAAGTTGCAAGAGAGTAATGTTGCTGAAAGAGTCTCAGAAATCCTCAGAAGATCACCAAGGTCAAGCCAAAATAGTATAGACAAGGGTCAAGCAATCTCTAGTCAATATACAGTCAAAATGGGTGACAAAAACATTGGCCACAGGAACCACAGTCTACATGAGGGAAACACTGCTGCATCTCAGACTAATGAGGGCAAGGTCAAGACACATCAAAAACATGAGAAAAATAATCATGAAGGAGAGACACTGAAAGATCAAAAGTCACCTAGAGATTTAAGCAAGAAAAATGCTCAAGTAGATGCAAGTGAATGGACAACAAGCAAGTTGACTGATAATCATTCAAATGTTAGCAAAAAGGTGAAGGGCAGCAATGTTCCTCAGTCGGTGGGAGCATCATCTTATAGCTTTAAGAAGGAAAAATCTGAAGAGATGTTTCAGTGTGGACAGATATGGGCTATATACGGTGGCAGGGATCATATGCCCGATACTTACGTTCAAATTATGAAGATTGAATTCACTCCTAAGTTTAGACTGCAGGTGTTTGTGCTCGAACCCTGCTCACCACGGAATGACTTAAAAAGAACAATATCCTGTGGTACCTTTAAAAAAGGCAAATCGCTAATTCTTTCTCTTTCTGCATTCTCTCATCAATTAAATGTTGGACCCATGGTAAATAATATATATGAAATTTATCCTAGAAAAGGTGAGATATGGGCTCTATACAAGGACCAAAACTATGAACTGACTTCTTCAAATCAGGGCAGAGGTGAATGTCATATAGTAGAAGTATTAGCAGATAGTGCCAAGAGTATAGAAGTTGTTGTTCTGATTCCTTCAAGGAACTTTAAGACAATTTTCAAGACTCCTAGAATCCAGAGATCTAAAATTGGTGTAATTGAAATATCTAGAGAGGAAGTTGGCAGATTTTCACATCAGATTCCTGCTTTTCAGCACAGTGGGGAAGACAATATTCATCTCAGAGGATGTTGGGAGCTTGATCCTTGTTCAGTTCCTGGTTCTTTCATACAAATAGACTAAAGTGTATCATTTTTAGATTCTCTTGTTCGCCACGGTGAACCTATGTTTTCATGTATGATTAAACCAGCTATTCTATGAAGCAGCAGCAGCAATGTATGGAAACGTGTTAAGGAGAATTCTTCATTCCATGTTTGTATCAGTTAGTTTTAGTAAAAGCAGGTGGTATCACATTCATCATTTATTATCTTTGATGTGCTGATACACTGGTGATAGGACACATGATCTTGTGTTGGGACTTGACATTCCTTAACTGGGTCTATCTATGATCCTTTGTGCTGTGATGTCCTTAACACTATGCCACTCAGCCTCAAGAAAAAAGTGTGAAGATACCCTGATTGGACACCATGACTGGGTAGAAACAAGATCTATGCTAATGCTGGCAATACATTTTCGTACTTATATATTGCCAGTGGTGCTCCTGTTACCAAGATAAGCTACACTGTCTACTTTCTTTGGCAGTTGGGGGTATTGATATGCTAATGCATGTTATGGGAGTTGGATTGAGCAATAAAAAACTACAAATATAAAGACAAAAATTGTTAAATTTGAAAATAAGGCCATGCAGACTGGATGAGTGGAGTATTTACTTTTAAATTAAAATAATTAAAATTAACAAACAATTATTCAAAAGAAGATAAAACAAAATTTAAATCATTTTAAAATTATATTTATTTTTTACTTTAGAATTTATATTATGGGGATAATTCAAGTTAAGACAGATGAACTCATTCATAGAAAAAAAAATATACTCCAATTTTACAAATAATCTGTCAATATGATATTTTCAACTTCCAAGTCATGTGTTGACTATATGGCTGGTTAGTGAGAGCCAATAATAATGTATTGAGCATTGAGGTGTAGGTGTAACTATGTTAAAAAAACAATTCTAAGTTTAATCACTGTACAAATGTTTTTATTAAACATGTTGACTGGATTTTAAAATTCCCTAGCTAGGGGAAATAATATTCTTTTTTTACGTCACTCATGTTGCATCACTGTTAGCATCTCAGCAAAACGAGTGCATTGTTTTTGCTTGTACTTTTGTTTTGTGGAATTCTTTGTCTTTGAAATCACGTTGTCACTTAGAAACATATCATTTTCCCTGAATATTGTAGACTGACCCTTGATGTGGTCAAGTTTGGAGTTTCTTGGCAAAGCTATCTCAGTATTGTTCATCAAATTGCTTACTTTTTATCATTAGTATGGACCATGGAATAGTATTACAAAATTTTAAAATAAAATTTTGTCATTGTCATTGTGAAAAACAATATTACAAACAGAGAAATTACAATGGATGTTTCATTTCTTTCGACATTCATCATTAATTATATATTTAATAATAGAAACAATACAATTTGAACGAAAATAATATTTATTTCAACCAATTTCATAAATAATTATAATATTACGAATAAGCACTTGATTTCAGTAAGTTTAAACTCGAGTCATTTGAGCATGTGATTCAATCGACTATTCTGTTGTACTTATATGCATTGTGAAAAAAAAATGTTATCACATAATATGATTTATTTATATCTTTTATACAATATACGTAGAAAATGTAAATCATTATATATATATATATATATATATAATTAATTAATTGTGTTAACATATGGAGTTCGTATTCTAAGTATATTAATGCATTAAATACTTAAAAGAGAGTTTCACGAAATGCAACAATCTATTAAACTTTTTATGCATCCTTTCTTTGCTAAGCCAATTGAAAGAAAGAAAGATGGAAATAATGAAAAAAGGTACACTGAAGTTTGGTCAATGCTTTTGATGCACTAAGCTTTTTTATCAGTGTTTTTGAGTCCCTAATTAAATCTATCATTTTCCAAGCTTGCAAGATCATTTGTTGCACAAGGCAGTTAACTACATGGATGATGAACTCAAGATCAACCTTATTTAAGTCACAGCTACTCTCATTCAATTATTTCGAACAACCATGACCAAACACTTGAACTCTAAGTCATATACCAAGTATAAAATTTTACGAAAATGATTTGATTAGAATGTACCCATAAGAAATTTTTTATACTGTTATTTAATAGTAAATATTAGTATATACAACTTCTTCATTTTTATAATAATTATTTTAAAATCATAATTTTTTTCATAAGTTAATGGTATAAAAATCTTTAAAATAACAGTACATAAACTTAATCTCTTATTACCTTTTTTATTCAATTTTTCTTAACATAACGTTCCTCTTATTTTGAACCGAACCGATAACATAAAATCACACAAATTCGTGTTTAGTCCTTGAAAAAACTTTTGTAATACATAACGTTTGACTTTAATATGATGGTTAATTATTCAGCAAATTAATGGTCTTAATTTAATCTAAGCCACACGCATTTGCATTTACTATTATATCTATAATGAAGTTTTGTAGGACCAAGCTTGGTTCAAATTAAATATGATGATAATTGGATAAGAATTCTAAAACTTGCACAACTTCACTAATTCATTTCGTGAAATTTTAAATCCATTTGGTACAAGTTGAATTCTAGGTCAAATATTTGTGTAAAGTAATTTAGTTTTATTATTTGTTGCTTAGCCCAGGTTCGCTCCTTATTTGGTTCTTGTCAAGAATTGTTTGCTGTTTACGTGAAAAAAACAAATTGTGGTATAAGTGACGATTGAACCGATAAACACTATGCAATAGAGTTTGAAATTTTGAATATACATGGCCACCGTAAACCACTGTGTTATTACTTCTTAGTTTCTCTTCCAATTTCTTACGTTATGTACACGTACTTTTTAAAATGTTATGTATATGACTTTACTAAATAATATTTAAAATATGTTAACTAAAGAGATTTTTGATATGTTTAATAAACTATTTTTAATTATTTGAAGATAGAAGTATTAAATATTTTATAAGATAAATGATTATGTATTGATAGGGTAAAATTTTTCATACAAACAATCAATCACAATTTAGCATGTATAATAAGTTGTTAAGTCTGGGATGATTTAAAATAAATCATAATCTTTAATTTTGATATTTATATATTATTTAGATAAAAAATTTATATGGTTATTTTCATATATATTAGACAAAATTAAGTGTTTAAGTCAGGTGAAAATGAAATCTACTAATTAGGAGTGTCTAAGTCAGGTGGAAATGAAATCTACTAATTAGGCGAAAAACTTGTCAAACGAACTTAAAAAATGAAATAAACAAATAAATTTATTAGACGAAGTCTCTGTATACATCAAATAAAGTTAATAGATAATTAAAGTGACTCATTAGCCAAACACCAAAGCATATTATTCTTTATAATTATTTATATATACACATACTTAAATTTAAATTAATAGAATTAGAGTAACATTTCCATAAATTCTGATGAGAAGCTCGTTCTTGTTATATCAGTTAACAATTCTTTCACAGTGTTTCAAAATCATGCAAATTTTGTTTATTAATACAATTCAATCCTTTTTATATTTTTATATTTATATAAATTTGTTGAACTTATACTTCGTAACAAAATTTCTAAAGATTATATAAAATTTCATTTACAATTAAAGTTGTCAATATATAAGCTTTAAAAAAAAATTATATTAATAAATATTTGTAATAATATATTTAATTAATTATCTTAAAATACATATTACCTCTTATATATATCATTCCATAATTTCTATATATATATGGCTCATAAAGATATAAAGTAACTAAAATATTTGTTTTAAGTCATAAAAATATATTAATATTAATATTAATAATTATAAAATTAGTATTTCTTATAAAACCATAAAAGTAATATATAGATATTTATTATGTTAATTCTGTTGGAGAAAAGAAATGAAAACGCTCGACAGACGGAAGACTTGCACTGATCTTAACTATTGTACGAATTTAATACTTGCACGAGAACGAAGCAGATAATGGACACGAAACTGAAAAAATGCCTCTCTTCTTTTATTATGAAGTCTCTTCTTTCTAATTACATACTTTTATTCTTTACATACAGAGTCTCTATTTATAGTGGTATCCTCAACTAACTAACCACTAACAAACTAACTAACTAACAGATTAACAACTAACAGACTTTGAATTAGACAATCTTTAACACTTCCCCCTAATTCAAAATCTACAGAAAAACTTAAAGACAAACTACATTCAGTAATCTTCTAAGTTCTCCTCAATACGTCACCAATGACTTAGTCATTATATCTGCAATTTGAAACTCTGTTTTACAATGCTTCAGTCTGATCTTCTCTTTTCCAACTTGATTTCTCAGAAAGTGATACTTCGTCTCTATGTGCTTGCTCCTTCCATGTGCAACCGGATTCTTAGCTAAATTGATAGCAGATTTGTTGTCTATCAACAAGTCAACACAGCCATCAAAGCCAACTTTAAGTTCTTCCAGTAACGATTCTAGCCACAAAGCTTGGCACGCAGCATGACATGCTGCAATATACTCTGCTTCACAGGTTGATAAAGCTATAACAGCCTGCTTCTTGGAACACCACGAGATTGGAGAACTAGAGAGTAAAAACACATAACCCATGGTGCTCTTTCTCTCCAATAAGTCCCCACACCAATCAGAGTCGGAATAGGCTACAAGTTGTAACCCAACTTTCTCTGAATGATTTGAGTAAAGCACTCCAAAATCAAGTGTGCCGCACAGATATCTCAGTATACGTTTAGCTGCCATGAAATTTGACTTCTTCGGATTACTCATGAAACGACTTACCAAGCCAACACTGTATGAAATCTCTGGTCTTGTATGACAAATGAACCTCAAACAGCCAATCATCTGTCTGAACAAAGTACCATCCACTTCTGATTCTCGTTCACCATGATCAAGTTTCAGACTTGCTTCTGCAGGCGTCTCTGCAGTATTGCATTCCAGCATTTTGAATTTCTTTAATACATCATGAATGTATTTCTTTTGATGCATAAACAGTCCACCTTCAACTTGTTTGAATTCAATGCCAAGGAAGTATGACAACCTTCCTAAATCAGTCATCTCAAACTCTGATTTCAAGCTCTGTTTCACAGCTTCAATATCGTCTGTATTGCTTCCAGTTATAAGAAGATCGTCTACATAAAGACAAATGAATAGAATACCTCCACCACCCATTGTTTTAATGTAGACACCATGCTCTACACTACATTTCTTGAAGTCTGAACTTGTAAGGAAATCATTAATCCTTTTATTCCAAGCTCTCGGTGCTTGCCTTAAGCCATACAGAGCTTTTCTCATACGATAGACCTTGTCTTCACTTCCTTCTATAACAAAGCCTGGAGGTTGAGTAACATAGACTTCTTCTTCAAGAGGTCCATTTAGGAATGCTGACTTAACATCCAGCTGCCACATATTCCAGTTCTTCAATGTAGCAAGAGCAACAACCAGTCTAACAGTTTCCAATCTTGCAACTGGTGCAAACACTTCAGAGAAATCAATCCCTTCTGTTTGCATAAATCCTCTAGCCACTAGTCTTGCTTTGTATTTGACGATAGTGCCATCTGGATTCAACTTAGTCTTGAATACCCATTTCACATCAATAGGCATCTTGTTAGCTGGAAGTTTCACCAACTCCCAGGTTTCATTCTTCTTTATCGACTTCAACTCTTCATGCATAGCTTCCCTCTATACTTTGCTTTTCAAAGCTTCACCAATGCTGACTGGTTCTGCATTTGCAAGAAATGCAATATGCTGGAGTAATTCTCCTTCGTCTGTGACAGCATCATCGAAAGTGATTTCGCAATCTCTGAGTCTTGCTGGTAGAGTTCTGGATCTGGTGGGTCTTGTTTGAATGCATCTCTCTGGTGAATTTGCACCTCGAAACTCAGAGCTGGTTTCGTCTGTATCTGGCGTATCAGACGAAAGTGGATCTACGACAAACAACAGAAGTGCGACGACGTAGGTACGGCGAAAGTACGGGCGACGTAGGTACGTGAACGAAAGTACGACGACTCAATGAAATGTACGTCTCTGCTGAAAACTACTTGTCGCGTCTTAGGATTGAAGAGCTTGTACGATCCAGTGGAGTTGTAACCAACGAAGATCAACTGTTCACTTTTATCATCCAACTTCCTTCTCTTTTGATCTGGAATATGCCTATAGCACAGTGAACCAAAAACTCTGAAATGCCTGATTGAAGGCTTCTTCCCTGTCCATACCTCTTCTGGAACCTTAAATTCCGACCTCTTTGTAGGACAATGATTCAACACATAAGCTGCAGTTGCTGCTGCTTCTCCCCAAAATTCATGTGTCAGACTTTTACTCTTCAGCATACTCCTAACCATGTTTAGGATGGTTCTGTTCCTTCTCTCAGCCACCCCATTATGTTGAGGAGTATAGGGTGCTGTTATCTCATGCACAATTCCATTTTCCATGCAGAAATTTTCAAATTCTCTGGAAGTAAATTCACCACCACCGTCTGTTCTTAGTATTTTGATGGATTTTCCAGACTGCTTCTCAACTAAGCACTTGAAGGATTTGAAAATGGAAAACACCTCAATTTTAGCCTTAACAAGATAAAGCCACAATTTTCTGCTGAAGTCATCTACAAATGTCACAAAATACTTGTTCCCTCCTAAAGATGGAACCTCAAATGGACCACACACATCCGAGTATACCACATGCGGCAGCTATTGGCTCTCGAGGCGGATAATTGCTTGAATGAAGATCCGGGTTGTTCTTGATTAAACAACTATCACAAATTTTCTTAGGCACATGTACGGAAAGCCCAAGAACCATTTCTCTGGACTTCATGAGACTAAGATCTTTGAAATTAAGATGACCAAGCCTCATGTGCCATAACCAAGTGTCGTCGATAGAATTTCGGAGTTAAGACATTGAGTCTCAACAAAGATTAAGATGTAGGCTGGAAGGTTCTCTTTTGATGCAAGCGGTGCCTTCATGATCTTCTTTTCTTCAAGATCAATAACTTCCAAGAATCCGTTCTTCATGGCTATTGAGAAACCTTTCTCCAATAGTTGTCCCAAGTGATTAGATTGCTACTCATGGTAGGCACATAGAGCACATCGTTCGAAACGCATTCCCACCATCCTTCCTCTTGATTATCACATCTCCAATGCCTTCGCTTGAATCATTCTATCATCAAGAAACTTTACTTTTCTTTTCTTACTTGGATCAAAATTTATGAGCCAATCTCTATGGCTGTCATGTGATTAGAACGAAATTTAGTCTCGCATACCAAACTTCTTCACCGCAAATTTCTTGAGTATTTGTCGTCCGTAACATTACGACGCAGACGACGTTCTGAACACGAGGCAACGACGCAGACAACATATCGACGCAGACGACGTTACAGACGCAGACGAAACAGACGTGCACAAATCTTCCTGCATCATCTGCACCATTAGCAGAACAGGGCTTTCATCCCTGTTATCTTTCATGTCTTCTTTTGCCATATGAGCTTCATCATGCTGTTTCCTGCGATGGTCAAACTGGCTTGGGGGAGCTTGACATTTGGATGAAAAATGTCCAATCTTATTGCAATTGAAACATTTGATTTTCTTTCTATCTATCTTCTTCTTTCCTCCTTTCCAATTGGATCCTCCCTCCTTGATGAGGTTTCGTTTGATCTTGATCGCCTTTTCTTGTTCTTGATGAGAACTTCTCGCCTTTCCTCTCGTAGTCTTTCCCCTTCCTCGGTTTCTATATCCACCTCGCCATCATAGCCTCCTTTCTTCGTAGTCTGGCTTGCGTAACCTGCTCTCTGAGTTTCTCAATGGATCTTTCAATGAGCCTCTGCTCATGTGCCTCGAGGGAACCCTGAAGATCTTCAACCTTCAGTTTTTCAAGATTTCTTGATTCTTCAATGGCCACCACAATGTGGTCAAAGTTGGGGGTTAAGGTTCGTAATACCTTCTCAACAATCGCTTGATCAGTCATCTTTTCACCACATGCCTTCATTGCATTGGTGAGAGTGAGGATTCGGTTAAAGAATTGAGCAACTTTTTCATTAGACTCCATTTGCATCAATTCATACTGGCGTCTCATCGTTTGAAGACGCACCTTCTTCAATTGGTCTGCTCCTTGATGACATTTCTCCAGAATCTGCCATGCCTTCTGTGACGTCTTTGCCTCTGCAATTTTCTCAAAATGTGCATCATCAACGCTTTGATGAATAAGACACATTGCTTTGCAATCTTTCTTCTTGTTTTCCTTATATGCCACCCTCTCGTGCTTCGTTTAGCGTCGTCGTAGTAAGTTAGGGTAGCCATCTTCAACAATCTCCGTAACTTCTTGAAAACCGAAAATGGCTTTCATCTGAATACTCCATCGATTCCAGTTCTTGCCATCAAGAACAGGGAGATTCGACTGTGAGGTTACGCCGGTGTGTGCCATTGTAAAACAATCAACAAGAACGTCCCTTGAATCTGACCTTGCTCTGGATACCAGTTTGTTGGAGAAAAGAAATGAAAACGCTCGACAGACGGAAGACTTGCACAGACGGAACTATTGTACAGACGGAATACTTGCACAGACGGAACGAGTACAGAATGGACAGACGAAACTGAAAAAATGCCTCTCTTCTTTTATTATGAAGTCTCTTCTTTCTAATTACATACTTTTATTCTTTACATACAGAGTCTCTATTTATAGTGGTATCCTCAACTAACTAACCACTAACAAACAAACTAACTAACAGATTAACAACTAACAGACTTTGAATTAGACAATCTTTAACAAATTCCTAGTTATTCACTAACTTTTCAACTTTTAAATAATTTTTCAATTTTAGCTAATTTTGTTAGTTAATTTTACCCAATATAAGCTCAATATGATAACAAATTCCTCAATTAATATTATAAAGAAAGACTTCACCTTTTAATACTATAATATGCTTCATTATACTTTATTACTTATTAAATTATACACTAATCTTATCCATGACTCATACACACGCCCGTTGGAAGGGGTCATTGGGTTGTTGCACCAACTAGCTAGTCCTTTCAATTCAATTTCATGTGTTATTTCTCATGTTCTTGTCTTCAACCACTTTTTTTACTTATTTTTCTCCTAGACATATCATGTGAATGAGAGAGTTTGAATCTTCTTAAAATAACATATTTACAAATTTTATGAATATAGAATATTTAAATTATAAATTATCTTTGAATTTTAAAGAGTTTATCTTTGAATAATTTTTATACCGCACAAATTAAATTTAATAGAAGAGATTTAAGATTGTGTATAAAACAGATAATGCATTTCTAAAGATTATAGGTATTAAACTAAATTTAAAGGACATGTACTTTTATATTTTTAAACACAATGTAATTTTAAATTTTTTACAAGAGATCATGATATATATCAGTCTACTTTAGTTTAATTGGTTGAATAAAATGTATGGAATTATTATAAATTATTTGATATATGTTCAATTTTTATGGATGAAAAAATAAGTTTTATATAATTATATTGTTGGTACTCTAACTATCTTTAAATATTACATATTATGTGATTGTAGAATTGTAGTATTTTAATTGTGCAAAATTTTCCTTCTAAGTATCTTAATTATATATAAATAATTAAATATTTAATAAATTTTATCAACGTGCTACTTATCAATGCATGTAAATTATATGACTTTGATAGGTGATATAATAAATGACATGTAAGTCTAACATATACATTAATGTGTCACTAATATATTATTATGAACAAAAGATTGTTGATTTAATCAAAATAATTTATATCTAAAAAAATTAAAATAATCTGATATCCATTAATTTATATGTTGAGTAGTTAATTATACTGTAAATTTACAATGACATCATCCATTACTAAAATGATCGTAATCACATACAATATTGTGAATCTTCTGCAATTTTAAAATATTGTGGATTGACTTTGAAAAAAGAAAAAAAAGCACTTATAATATTCTTTATACAAGAATGAGGAAAGTTAATTTGAAATAAATAATAGAAAAAACAAATTTGAGTAGAAAGAGTACAAAGACGCGTTTATGTTTACCTATAAAATGTAACGCAAGAGCGCAACGCAACAAACCCTTTCTGTTCTGCGCATACCAATTTTCGCAACTGGTCACGTGTGACGTGCGAAGTTATTATTAGCACAAAAGAGAAAAAAAATTAAAGAAGAAGAAGATAACATTAGATAATAATCGAAATCAGAAAAACCCTAATTGTGTGTTTGATTGGATTGGGAATATAGAAATTAAGAGAGAAAAAGAAGAGAAAGAGTGAGAATGGGAGGGTGTTTTTCTGATACGAAGGGAGGGAAACAAGCGGTGGGAGGGTTACGTGAAAGTAAAGGTGGCAACAATGGAGCACAAAACGACGCCGTTGATTTCTTTTACAAAACTCAAGGCTTTCAACAAATGTTTACACAAATTGAGGTAACTATTATTATTATTTTTCGCTAATTTTCTATTCCAAACATCACTGTCCATAAAACCTCGTCCTTATCGCAGTCTTTTTCGATTTTGTTTTTTCATTAACTTTGATTTGACCAGTTATGGTTTTTAGATTCAATGAATTTGTTTTCTGAATAAGTTATAGAGAAATTTCATCAAACTTTTCTTTCTATTATTATTAATTATTCTTCCACTTTACGCTTTTTCCTACGTGCGAACAAGTGAGACCAATTCTTTATTCTAGTCTATTCTGCAGTCAAACAGAATGTCATGATACCAGCGGAAAGACATGCTAAATATTTTTAGCATAAATAAACAATGGGAAGAGAATCAATGGTTTATTTTTAACAAAAAAAAAAAAAAACTAGGTGTCAATCTTTGAAGACATGTTCCAAAATTTAAAGATTGTTTTGAAATATATTTATACATCACCATGTAAAACATGAGTCTAATTCTTATGATATGATCAATTAACTTGAGTCGAGCAGTGTAGAAATCTCTCAACACTATCATGATTCCAATTTTTGTCGAGAGATATTAGTTTTATATGAAATTTAAAATTGATTTTTTTTTTATTTCATGTCATGTTATGTACATACATTTAAAATATTTTCATTCTTGCACTTTTTATTTTGTTTTTTCACTTATAAATTTATTTTTCATCTTTTCTTTCTTCTATCTTTTATATACATTTAAAATGAGGTGTATAATAATAATCCTTCTATGTTTAAAATTAAGTCTCTATTTACCTAAATTATGATTTTGGGAATAGAAAAATCAAGACAAAAGAAATTAAAAGTATATAATGACTTATAAATTTTATTTAGAAGGTTTTTATGATTTTATAATGATAAATAAGATTTTGTAATCTTGATTTTATTGAATTTATACAATAAGAAATTATCGGATTATAAGATCTTAAGAGATTTTTATTATATAAATGGATAGAAAATATTCAATAATAATTCTTTAATTATAATTAAAAGGTTTTCTATTAAGATTAAAATTAAATATTATTTTTTTACTATTTTTTATCGTATCTATTATTATTATTATCACATAACTGTTACCAATAACGATATTATCAATAATACACAATACTTATAACAATACACAATACTAACAATAATAGTGTTGGTTGTGGTAAAGATAAGAATATGAAAATAGTAATATGTGATAATAGTAATGTCAATGGAATATAGCATGGAAGATCACTAGATAAAAAAATCTTATAAATTTTCAAGAATTTGTATGAGATTAGAAATAGAATATTTATTTTTTTTTATTAAAAAAATCTTACAAAACTCATCCTATAAAATAATTCATTGAAATCTTAAACATGAATAAATAGTTTTATTTAAATATCAAAAGATTTTAATAATTTTTTGAAAAACCAAAATTGTCGTGATTGAATGCTACGAAATTCTGTGTGACTTTTAAAAAAATCATGATTATCTTAATTCAATCATACAAATTTTTTTCATAATTTAAATACCTCGGTATTTTTTATATAAAAACATCTTTTTTTATAAATAAAAAGGGATTCAAATTTTGCAAACGCAAGTTTCTTGTGTTCTCAAGCTTTAATTTTTTATAATGTGATTCTAAAACACAAGCTCTAGAAAAATTAACCAGCAAAAGTCTTGCTACCTTCAGTTGTCCATCAAAATTAATGTTTCCGGCTGCTGTTTTAATGATTTCTTAAAATACCATAAAGCATGTTTGGGAATCCTGTGAATGTTTGTTTGTTTTCTAGCTAATCAATTTTCTGTTAATTTTATTATTTGGTTCTTTTTAAGTGTACTACTTGCATTGGAACCTGAACAAGGTGGACAAATATTGATGATCTTGTAATCTTTTTGCTGCAGTTATCTTTTTCAGCATCTAACTTACTTGATCGGGACATTACATCAAAGGTATATTTTCTCTTAGATAATGGTGTAAATGTTATACAAACTTCAAATATTTGAAATGGTCATAAATTTTGTTTATACATATTCCTTGATGTTTCTTGTTTATTCATGCATGATGTTTTTTTTTTTTCTTCAAGAGTTGCATTTCCACTTGCCTTATCACTCTTACATTTTCAATTCAAAATTAATCTTCAAAATTGCACTCACCTCATTTTATACTATCCATATCTCAATAACCTATATCACATGATCTAAATTATATTAGACAAATTTGGTACTTATGCTGTTTTACATTGTTCGAATAGCCCTTTGTGATTGCAATTTAACTGATTTTATTTTTTTTCTTATTTTATTTCAGAGTGATCCTATGGTTGTAGTATATGCAAAGAAAAGAGATGGTAAATTGGAAGAGTTAGGACGCACTGAAGTAATAATGAATTCTTTGAATCCAGAGTGGATAGAGAAAATTAGTGTTGCATTTCAGTTTGAAATTGTGCAACCACTTGAGTAAGTTGTCCTTTATTTGTCTTGTCCCTATTAATCCAAGCTAGATGCTTTGTATGTCAGTGACTTATAATACCCTCTCTGCTGTTTTACTATTCTTCCAGATTTCATGTGTATGACGTAGATACAAAGTATCATAGGGTTCCCACCAAGGTTTGTATACTAATATGAACATTTGTTTAAATGTTTGGAAGAGTTAATGAAAACAACTTATGAAATGTCTATAAGATATTTTTAAATAAACTCTCCAAAATAATTTACAAAGAGAAAGAAAAAATTTCGTCTGTTGTTCTTGCAGGCACTAAAATTGGGAGATCAAGATTTCCTTGGAATGGCCAGTTGCACTTTGTCAGAGGTCAGTCTCATTGTATATGTTTACCATTGTTGATGATAATTAACCTTGTTATTTTGGGCGTAATATTATTTAATTTTCATTGTATTATAAGTTCACACTTCGCACAGAGATTTTCATCACGCCTTAGATTTTGGTAATGGATTCTGATAATAAAAACACAATTCATTTTGGACTGTATTATTTATAAGTTTGAAAAAATAGAGAAATAAAAAAAATTAAAAGAAAGAGAAAGAAGGATATATAATGCTTTCAAACTACGAAATAGTTTTTTTTTTTTTTCACAAAAGTTAAATAGAAATAATTACATACCACACTCATGTAAGAAACCTAACATATTTTATCGTCCTTTCCTTTTTTGTTATTTGAAAAATATTTTGTAATTATAAAACGTGAAAAATATTTTGTAATTATAAAATATAAAAAAAAGAAATACATATATAAATAAAATATGAAAAAAATAAATACATATATATATTTATAAGTGAATTGATATATTAGTTACATATTGTAGTTCCTGCTAAGTAAAGTTATTATTATTTAATAAAATTATATATTGATCTTATGTGATCACATGAAGTATACATGAAATTTCATCAAATAAACATTGCACAGAGATTGAGATGACAGCATTTCCCGTGGTGCTTATTAATAATACTGATATATATATATATATTGAGAAATGAGATTGTGGACAGTGCATGACACCGGTGTGAATTCGCAGGTAGTGACTAAACCAAGTAAGAGCATAACAATAAGGCTTCAAAACAAAAGTGGTCAAGGTGGTCTAAGAAACCTTGGGGCAATTTCAGTTCATGCTGAAGAGACTGTTGCTTCAAGGAATGCAGTTGAGATGGTCTTGCGTTGTTCTCACTTGGATAACAAAGACGTTTTTTCTAAAAGTGTACTTATTCAACACCCACGTAGCTACATCCATATGTTCTATATTTATTTTTGTTTAATTTGTCGACATTCGAAAAATCTCTCATACTATTGGTTTTTTCTTGTAGGACCCTTTTATAAGAATATCAAGAATGGTGGAGAGTGGAGGTTGTGTTCCTATTTGCAAGACTGAAGTTATTGACGACAATTTAAATCCCAAATGGAAACCAATTTGTCTCAGTGCCACCAAGTTTGCAAGTAAAGTAAGCTTTGCCATCTTTGGGCTTAACATGTGATATTACAATCATGAGTTACTAGTTTTAATTAATTTATCACATAACAAGATATTTATCTAGCTTTCAACAATTTCAACTTGTGTGCAGGATAATCCATTAGTTATTGAGTGTTTCGATTTCAATAGCAGCGGTGAACATGTACTTATTGGGTAATTATACAATCACTTAGAAACTGGTTTTATATTTTTTTTGGCCTATACGTACTTTTCTAGTTCACTGATGCAAAATATATTGATATCAAAATTTGTTACCATCAGTAAAATGCAGAAGTCAATAGCAGACCTTGAAAAATTACACAGAGAAAAAACAGGCGCAAATTTTGTCATGCCATCCACACGCCACAGAAAAGAGAAGGTGATTGATTATTGATCCGTGTGGTAGGATTACATTTTTGCTCTACTCCTTTGCCTAACCTCACTTTTTTTTACAATTTCTTTCATATGTAGGTTCTGAAGGGTCAACTGTTTGTGGATCAATATTGTGAAAAGGAACAGTTTAGTTTTATTGATTACATATCTAATGGTTTTGAACTGAACTTCTTGGTTGCTGTAGATTTCACTGGTAATATAAAATTGTTCTATTAGCAACGGTGATTATTCGTTTCATCTTTATAGTTTTTTCAGCGCTTCAAAATTTGTGCAGCTTCAAATGGAAATCCTCAACTCCAAGATTCTTTGCATTACATTGATGCTTATGGTCGGTTAAATTCATACCAAAAGGTAAGCTTGATATCTACTTGCCAATGAATGATTCTGAACTTTTGAATCATTAACTTGTGAAACCAATAAATCGATCACGCTCAAGACTATACAGCTTATAGTCCATTTTATGTTTAATATTTGCTTAAAATCAAGACAGTATCCTCCAAATAAAAATGGGGTTTAATAATTTAATTAAAAATGATTAGTTTAATGTTGTATACTTTAAAATGATTCGTTATGTGATGTATCGCATTGATCATTTTTTATGAAGTTGCTAATTCTATTTTCACTTAGGATGAGATAGATAATCTCTTGTTTGATAGATTTTGTTTCCCTAACCACCATAGTATTTATTTGTAGGCTATAATGGAGGTTGGAGAAGTTATTCAGTTTTATGATTCTGATAGGAAGTTTCCTGCATGGGGCTTTGGAGGAAAGATACCTGATGGTACTGTATCCCACTGTTTTAATCTAAATGGGAGTCCCGGTGACTCTGAGGTGAGAAATTCTTGTTTTTCAACATCATCATCGTTATTACTTTGCTACAATGACCCTTGAATCTAAAAGCAAAATAGAAATAATAAGAGAGTCAACTGCTAATTTTCTAGAACATGTTATTGGTGTTATATTATATCAATTTTAACAGTTAATTAGTTTTCCTTTGTTTTTAGGTTGATGGAGTTGAAGGCATAATGAATGCTTATGGAAGTGCTTTACGCAGTGTGGCTCTGGCAGGACCCACTTTATTTGGCCCAGTTATCAACATGGCAGCACAAATGGCTGTCGAGTCCCTCTCATCACATAACAGCACTAAGTATTATGTACTGCTTATCATAACGGTAAGATAAATTGGCTATAGTGTTTTCTTATTTCTTACTTTTTTTTGGGCGTATGTTAAGAAATGTCCATGATGTTGTCATAGGATGGAGTTGTTACGGATCTTCAAGAAACAATAAATGCTGTGGTCAAAGCATCTGATCTTCCCCTGTCCATTCTTATAGTTGGAGTTGGAAATGCTGATTTCCAGAGCATGGAGGTCTACAATTCATCCTTGTCCAAATTTATTTCCTGAGAAACTATTAACTATTTAGTAGCAAGGTCTTGGTGACCTTAATGTATAGATTAAACAATATAATTTCTGTACTCAAATAAAAAAAATTCTCTATTTTAGTACTCTTAGGATATTAGTTAGCATTTGTCTTAGTAGTATGCTTTGTTTGGTTGTGAATAGGGAATGAATAAAGGTGTTGGGTTGCATTGCAGGTGCTAGATGCTGATAATGGACGTAGGTTAGAGAGTTCAACAGGTCGTATAGCTACACGAGATATGGTGCAATTTGTCCCAATGAGGGAAGTACAAAGTAAGTTGCTACTCAAATGGTTAACTTGTTTTATTCATTTGATGATCTTAATGAACCCTCTTTCTCATGTGTTATTTTGACAGGTGGGGAGATATCTGTAGTGCAAGCTCTATTGGAAGAACTACCTCAACAATTTTTGTCTTTCATGCGAAGCAGGGACATCAAGCCACACCCACACCTTTCTCATTTCTCTCAACCATCCACTTCCACTACGCAATAGATATGAATCCCCGTTGTTGATACTTGGTTCACCAAATCCCGTTCAATTTCTAGGGATTATTTTTTAACTCATGCACATTAAGAGGATGCGTACCAGCCAATCAATGGCCAAAAAAGCTTTTAGCTCAACTAGTTTGCATTTTTTCAACTTTGTTTTTTTTTTTTTAATTTTTATTATTATTATTATTATTATTATTATTATTATTATTATTATTATTATTATTATTATTATTATTATTATGAATTGTACATAGAAGCATTCTTAAGTGAGTGCAATGTTTATAAATGTTAAATTATTGAGTTTAAGTGAGTTTAGACTTTTCTTAGACCAATTAACCCTTACTCTTAACAACACACTAAACAACTAGAGCCTTGAAATATCATTATATATATATGTGAAAAATATTTCGTAAAAAAACTGAAATAATACGTAAAAAAATTAGATATATAACTATAAAATGTGTAAAAAAATAAGAAAAAGAAAAAATTAATAAATGTAATATATATATATATATATTTAAAAAAATATCAATGCGAGTCAAAGAATAAAAAAAAAACTTCTAAAAAAAATTGAAAAAGAATATTATGTTCATATTTAATAATAAAAATATATTAATGTATTTAAAATTTAAATATATATTTTATGATGAAAAAGAATTGACTGATTGATTAATTATACATGAGACCTGTAACGAAATAAAGTTATATATATATATATATATATATATTCCTTCATTATTATGTAGTATAATTTGAATATTTTTATAATTTTGTTATTATTAAATTGTCAAATAATAACTGGATTGACTCCCTGTAACTTTATCCACCACCGTTGTATCAATTTGTAGAAGAAGATGATATTCAGGGACAATTTTTCAATAAAACTCAAATTGATGCAGATTCCATACAGACCATTTCTCGAAGCTTGTTCAACGTTCTGGACTGACTGACACTGACCCTCTTGTTGGGGAGTCTGCGCTGGAGTTTCGTAGCAAATTCCTCACATCATATATTAAATGACAAGTGTTGATAGACAATGCCATTTGATTCGAAATCATATTTATTTAATAAAATACATGAATTATGGTTGTTCAAAAAAAATAAACAAAATATTTTAAGTACCATAAAATAATTATAATATTATCATATGATATAGCATATAATTACTAACCAAAAGTAATAGTAATTGTAGTAACATTTTTCATAACATGCTTTCTTACATACTTTAAACTATTAGTTAGAAATATTAGAAATTATAAAATCCTGGGTAAAACTTATAATATAAAAGCAAGATTAATAAAGTATATATTTTTAATAAACTCAATTAATGATAAAGAAAATATATTGATAACTGGTATGCCTAACATTTAGTTTTATTTAAATAGTTATTTTATTTTATAGTTAACTTAGCTGGAAAATAAAGTTAGAGAGAGAATCGAGCGTGGAATCTTATAGTTATCCTTTCTGGTAAAGCATCGAAACAATGAAAACCAAAGTTAGGTTCAGCTTTATCACAGTCATTTATCAATTTTCATATAGTTTGCAGAATGCATTGTTACTTTCACAAAGCAGTGAAACGAAAATGGAAATAAGAAAAAGAAATATCATAAAAATAGAAATATGAAAAGAACTAGACATTGGACTTCCTGCTACACAATTTATTACATAATATGTATAGTAATAAATAAATAAACTATATAGTAAGAATTCAACTAAGCAGTTTCAACTGCTCTATCCCTAAGCTATATATATATATATATGTGCATAACATTCAAACAAGAAATTGTTATATACATGTATATTGAATAAGTAACATGAATGAAGTCATGATTCAGACATAACACATACCCGTTGAGAGGGGTTGTTGAAAAAAACCAAAAAAATATCCTTTTCAATTCAATTTCTGACGTTATTTCTGAGGTTTTCCCTGTCATAACACGTGAAAGAGAGAGTTTGAGTCTTGTAAAATATAATATATTTAAAAGTATTATGAATAAAAAATATTTAAATTTCATTTATGATAATCATAAATTTTGTATAGTAGCAATAAATCAGAAATTATCTTTATGATAATCTATAATTAAATGATATTATAAAATTATTTACATTGTTAATATGTTTTAATGAAATTCTTTTGAAAATTTGTACTGATCATTTTTTAAATAATTATGAATATTTTAAATATATTTTGAACATTATAGTATTTTTTGAAACTTTAAAAGATAATATTTTCTAGGCACTTAAATAAATTATTTATTAACATAACCTAATTAACTTAGGTTACTTTTCGCAATATATATACTTCTCATTTCTTCTAAAGGTATACCTTGTGGTTTTTCTTTTTCTCATTTTTATTTTACCAAATACATTTCATTTTTTCTATTTCTCATCTATTTATTCTCTTCCCTTCTTTTTTTCATCTTTATTTTTTCTCTACCAAACATACCTAACAAGGAAATAACCACAAATGAGTAAGATTCAACTTAATCTCCTTCTTCTGCTCTTTATTTTATAATAGATTTAAATATTTGTAGATTTTTATATAAATTTTAGTTTATGTCTTGTGACATTACTTATATCATAATCAATCACAAATGTCACAGAATATGTTGATTCTTCTGCAAGTTAATTTTATATTTTTGTAGAAATAATCAAATCTCTGTTGATTAACATTGAAATAACCAAAAATTGAATGTATTATTGTACGCATGCAGGTTCCGAGTAATTTCGTTGAAACTTGAAACGGATAAGAATGAGAATGGCGAGACGCGTTTCCATTGATATCTGAGATGAAAAGGTAACGAAGGAACAAACACTTGCTCTGTGACTGTGTGTAGCTGATAGCCATTTTTGCATCGTCATTATTAGCAGAGAAATTAGTAAATAGAAATCAGAAAAACCCTAAATCGATGGGAGTGTGTTTTTCAGATTTGAAAGGAGGGAAAGAAGCAGTGGCCACTGGGAATGGAAGTGACAATGGAGGTCACAACGATGCTGTCGATTTCTTTTACAAGTCTCAAGGATTTACCCAAATCTTCACCCAACTTAAGGTCAGTACTTTTCACTGTTTCTAATTAATTAACTAATTATCTGTGTTTATTCAACAACATAATTGTCGTCTAAAACATAATTTAATCCAATCAGTTCTGAATAGATGGAATGTATTTGATTCGGTGATGAAATCACAGTGAATCATATATACTGGGTTTAATCAAATTTGATTTAATTTAAAATTATGGTGTTAGATTAATTACTAAATTATGGTAGAGTTAAAAATCCTGATCGGACTAACAAAATTACGGTAAAATTAAATTAATTAGTTATTATTTTAATTTACATCATGAATTTTTAGTTAATTCTATTTATCATAAATTTAAACCAAACACAAACATATTGTAAGAAATTCTACCTTATGTTCTTTCTGACAAGCTAGCAATATTTTATCTTGTATGGTTTGGTTGGTCAAATCAAGGTCTTATTTTCCATTTTTGGTGTCATTTAATTTTATGTTGAAATTTTCAGAAATACCTTGAAATATTATTTGATATGACTTTAGGAAATTTTTATATATTTATTTAGGTTTAATTGCATTTTCTCCTCTAAATTCTAAGAATGACATTAATTATGTCTCCGAATAATTTATTGGGCTTTTTCTCCAAATTTTAACAATGTTGTAAATTACATTCTCAAATAGTTTTTATTTTATTATTTTTCTCAAACTTTAATAAAATTATAAAATATGTCTCCAAACTTTAACAATGTTGTGAAATATGCCCTCAAATTCGCCTTTTTAAACATATTAGGAAGCATATTACGTGATATTTAAAGTTTGGAGCTATATTCAGTCATATTATAAAAATTTGAGACAAAAAGTATAATGAAAATTATTTAGGGGTATAATTCGTGATATTGTTAATGTTTGGGGGAAAGAAAGAAAATAAAAAAATTATTTAGAGGCATAGTTCACGACATTTTTAAAATTTGAGGACAAAAAGTGTAGTGAAGTCTTGAGGAATTGATAAAGAATTCACAATTGTTGAAACAAATTTAAATAACTTTAGTGTTGGATTAAAAGTTGTATATCAAAATTTACTTCTAATTTATTTTTATGATAAAAAAATATTAAAACATAAATGAAATCGTATCAAAATAATTAATAACAATGATTTATATTTCATTAAAAAAAAAATTGTTACACTTGATCTCTTGGTTAATTAAAAAGAAAGGGGGATTTTGTTAATTTGGCAAGATAAACTTTTCTGAAGATGACATATGTTAAAACATCTGTTTATTGGAAAACCATAGAAGTTTATGTTGGGATATGTTGTCCTTGTCAAATAGTAGTATCTTTCTTTTCTTAAGAAATATGTCTCCCCCATTGTTATCATGATAAATATCTATCGGATTTCGTTTTCCTCCTTTTCACAGGAAACAGATCTCAGGTGTTTTACATGAAGTCAAATCATGTAGTGTGAAATCATGTTGAGAAAAGAAGTATTAGATATAATAAATTAAAAAATATTAGTTTTAATTATTATTATGTATTCATTGTTGATATTTATTTATATTATCAACTAACTATAATCTATGATTTAGTATAATTTTTATAAGAATTAATAAATTTATTATAAATAGTAATTTTGTATTCACGACAGAGCAAAACAAATTTTATATTGTCAATTTCATTGACTATTTTTTAAAATTATTTTGATTAAATTATTTAGTTGGTTGTTAAACTATTTGTGAATTTTTTAAGTTGGTTGTTAAAAAATTTTTTAATCTTTGATCGTGTAATTTTTCTTAATTGAATTCCTAGGAATTTTAAAGTCACCATAATTTTTTTTATTTTCTAGACCTACATTTTTAACTTAGGAACCCAATGAAAAACATAATTTAGGGATTTACTTGAAAAATCACAAATAATTAACCAACCAACTGGGAAATATGACCAAATATTTTTTATTTTATATACTTTTAATGATTTTACTTATCACATTTTTATTCTGCTTTTATTGTTTTCTTGCATCTTCTATGTAACATTTAAAAATGAAATATACAATTCTCTCCTATTAAAGAAAAATACTTTAGTCTCATACAAAAAAATGAGGTTCATGATGATAATCATCCCTCTATGTTTAAAATTAAGTCGAGAAAGCTCCAAATCACGATTGTAATAAATCTTGTCTTGTATGTATTTACCTAAGTTATGATATTGAGATGTAACTCTCTCAGTTTTTTTTTTCTTTCTAAATCCATCCTAATTTAGTTTTTTTTTTTTTTGCTTAAATAAAATTAAGATGAACTTGGAAAGAAAAGCTACATTGAAGTTACTATGTTAGCTTCTATAAGCTGTATAGAAAAAGAAAAGCTAACCTGCAAATTGTCTTTCTACCTAACTTAAGTAAATTTGTCTACCAATCTTGTTTCCGAAGTCTCGTTGTTCTTACTTTTAAATGTATTATTTGTTATTGTCAGAACATATATCAGGTTGACAAATATTTACGGTCTTCTAATCTTTTTGCTGCAGTTATCTCTTTCAGCGTCTAACTTACTTGATTTGGACATTACATCAAAGGTATAATGGTCGTCATTTTCTTTTATTTCTCGATTTTTCTTGTTTATTTTTATATATCAGGTTTCTTCTTTATGAAATAACTTTCCTTTTGCCTTAATATCCTTACCTATGCTAGGCAAAGAATCACAAATCTAAATCATTTTAGACAAATATTGAGTTTCTTAGATGTTTGTACCTTGTAGTATTATTTTTCAATAAATACTTAGCATGTATTTTTCATTCGAAATCTTAATCAAGTGATGCCAATCAAGCAAATGTTTCGAAGTTTTTATGAGTAGATCCCAGCTCCTCCACAAATTCATGTAAATGTCAAGATTAACTACTTCATTTACAAAGTATTTGTTTTTTGTAAACATAAAAATATAATCATTTTCTTTTGCCAGTTGCAACCTATGTGAAAGTTTCAATTTCTTTATGGAAGTATTCTTGTTCTTGTACATTGTTCAATTTGTGAGCATTTTTAGCTGAACTTTTTTCCTTCTTTTTATTTCAGAGTGATCCTATGGTTGTAGTATTTGCAAAGAAAAGAGATGGTAAATTGGAAGAATTAGGTCGCACTGAAGTCATTATGAATTGTTTGAATCCAGAGTGGATAGAGAAAATTAGTGTTACATTTCAGTTCGAAACTGTGCAACCACTTGAGTAAGTTATATACCATTGATCTGTCTTGCGCCTATTACAATGTGTGCTCTGCATTGCAATGACTTATAACTCCCTCTCTCATATTACTTTTGTTTCAGATTTTATGTGTATGACATTGATACAAAATATCATAGAGTTTCCACCAAGGTTTGTAAACCATAATAACTCTGCCCTCCAAAATTTTGTGCTTAATAGAAGCAAGAGTCCTGCATTGTTTGCTCAATCAGAAAAATATTTAGCTATCCTTATGCTATTCTAGTTTGAACATATATCTTTAATGACTTCACAAAAATCACTAAATCATACACTTGTACAAGAGAATAAAGCAAGTAGAATTAGTTAACAATAGACAACTTGAAGTAATTCATAACAGACAAGGACTAGAGTTGACAATATACAACTTCAAGCCTTTGATGATATGATTTTTTAACTTTTTATGTTGTAATTTGTAAGTCAGTTAACTACTTTATTCAGTGATTTTACAAATGAAAGCTCATTATCCTTGTCATCATGGCAATTACATGCAAACAGCAAAATATTTAAAGATATTTTAGAGAGTTTATGACATGCCTATAAATTATTTTTAATTAATTTAGAACTTAATGATTATACATTTAAAATAATTTACACAGTTAATCAATTATAATTTAAATTTTATATATTATTTAAGGATTTTATCATCAAAACAAATGAACTTACTATAAATTATATATTGTGATTGGATGGCAATCTTTACATTTTGAGTGATGAGCTTTTTCTTTTATTTAAATAAACCGTCAAAATAGTTTACGAAAACACCTTGTAACTTATATGAAAATAATTTTAAGTTATCGTAACTAAGTATTTATTAAATAAGTGTAACTCTTAATGAAGTATTTATTGAACAATTGTAACACTTATTCCATAAAATACAACCATTCAATAAGACCTGTTTAGATCCATTCAACATTGTATGAACATGTCTACAATGAAAATTTAGAATATTGTATGTTTATAATAATAAATAACAATCTTAAGATTGTCAACAAATTTGTACCCCTGAATAGTGGATATTATTCATCTTTATTTTCTTAGAATAGAGTCGGAATACTAATTAACAAGAAAAATATCATTATTTATCTTGTAGTCATGACTCTCGTGGAATTGTTCGATGAGACAATGAGAGAACAATTTTATAATTATCATGAGAGTAAAAACCAACACCAAGTGAGGATATGTAAGTGAGGACTTAAAGTATCATAGACACACTCACATGATAAGTCCATTCATCAATAAAATATCATATTTTATTTTCATTAATAATAATAATCCAAAATTTAATCTAATAATTAAATAATATTAATCTAGAAAATTTTAACAACATATATTTATTTCTGTGTTAATTTAAATTATAAAACTAACTGTCATGTTTTAAATATGTGTAAAATAAAATAGAAAAATAAAAGAAAATTTATCTCCACCATATTTTTTTAACATAAAAGCAATAAACAAATTGAAAATGGAATGACGGTTTTGTATTTAAAAGTAACAAAAAAACGTTTGCTCAAAATAAAAGAGGCTTAGCAATGAGCTTTTGTAGTGCAACAGTACTTGTCCAAGTTTATATTTTCACTTTCTATTGCTAAATTTGTGAAAGGTTATTATCACTTATGAAGTCATGAGATATGTTGACGAAGTTTATATATTTGTAAGCCAAGAAATGTTCTCAGCTGAGTGTTCTTGCAGACACTAAACTTGGGAGATCAAGATTTCCTTGGAATGGCCAGTTGCACTTTATCAGAGGTCAGTGTCATGTAGTCAATAAGTTCACAACCATGCTATTTTGGCCACAATATATAAATTATTTATGTTTTATTTTTTTTTAATAAACAATAAGTTTACAGTTTACGCATAGTTTGTCATCAGGCCTTCAATTCGGTGATTATTTGGTAAAGGTTTTTGATAAAGTATACCTCATTTTCAATTCGGTGGTTATTTGGTAATTTAATTTTGATAGAAGTTTTCAAATAAAAAAAATTGTCAAAGGGTTTTTTACGAAAGGCAAATTGATGTAATTACATACCACACACGTATGAAATTTAACATCTTTTTTGCCATACTCTACTTCTTCTCTTCTATCTATTTGGAGTGAAATTATATATTAGTCTTATTAAATAATGTGAACACACTCTACTAACGGAGTTAACATGAAAGTTCACCAAATAAAACCAATGTAAAAGATTGTGATGATAGCATTTCCAGTCAAAAAATGGTACTCACACGTATTAATTTTCACAACTCATAATTGAAGAGGTTTTACAAAACAACTTTACTTAACTGTCAAATGTAATACGCAGTCAACTAGCCAATTTATTCACATAATATATATATATATATATATAATATAGGCACGTGCGTATTTCTTTCTCTTCATTATTCCAGTATTAAATATTTTTTCTTTAGGTAAAGAAGACATGTCAATGTGATAACTTTTCTTTTTCACGTGCTGCTTATCAGTAATACTGTTTCATTCTTTTGTGTGTGCGTGTCTCCCTTGGGGCAGATTGTGACTAAACCAAGTAGGAGTGTAACATTAAGGCTCCAAAACAAAAGTGGTCATGGTGTAACAAGAAATCCTGGGACAATTACTATTTATGCTGAGGAGACTGTTGCTTCAAGGAGTGCAGTTGAGATGGCCTTGCGTTGTTCTCACTTGGATAACAAGGACATTTTTTCTAAAAGTGTACTTATTCTATACCCAGCTACATTTGTGTGTTTAGCATTGAAAAAATCTCTTCATATTCGTTTTTCTTGTAGGACCCTTTTCTAAGACTGTCAAGAATGGTTGAGAGTGGAGGTTATATCCCTATATGCAAGACTGAAGTTATCAATGACAATTTAAATCCAAAATGGAAACCAGTTTGTCTTAGTGCTCAGAAGTTCGAAAGTAAAGTAAGCCTGCCATCTTTGGTAGAAATTATTACATGCCCCTGACCAGCATAGCCCAACTAATCTCCACATAGCACATAATTGAATTGAATGCTATTAATTATTTTTCATCTACTGAAAAATTTGAGTATGTGTATATGTAAAGATTATTGTAGACCATGCACTCTGAGACTATCTAATAATTTCTTGACATTTGATATTAGGATCATGTATTGCTAATTCAAATTACTTTCTCACACAAGATATTTATCTAGCTTTCAAAAATTTTAACTTCTGAGCAGGATAATCCCTTAGTGATCGAGTGTTTTGATTTCAATAGCAATGGCGATCATGTACTTATTGGGTAATTATGCAATTATTAGAAATTGTTTTATATTTTTGTTTGGACCTATACTTTTCTAGTTCTTGGATGCAAAATATATTGATATCAGAATTCATTGCCATCAGCAAAATGCAGAAGTCAGTAGCAGACCTTGAAAAACTATACACAGAGAAAAGAGGAGCCAATTTTGTCATACCATCCACGCACCACAGAAAAGAGAAGGTGTTGGTTGAGGCATGCAATTGAATCACATTTTTGCTCCATTCCTTTGCTTAACCTCATTTTTTTCGGAGCTCTTCCATGTAGGTTCTGAAGGGTCAACTGTTTGTGGATCAATACTGCGAAAAGGAACAGTTTAGTTTTATTGACTACATATCTAGTGGTTTTGAAATGAACTTCATGGTTGCTGTAGATTTCACCGGTAAGTAACAATTGTTCTATTAGTGATGGTGATTATTATCAATTTCATCTTTATAGTTGTTAAGTGCTTCAAAATTTGTAGCTTCAAATGGAAATCCTCAACATTCAGATTCTTTGCATTACATCGACGCGTATGGTCGGTTAAATTCTTACCAAAAGGTAAGCTTGATATCTTCTGGTGAATGAATGATTCTAAACTTTCTAATCATACATATGAATCAGAATAGATCGATCACGCTCAAGGTTTTACAGCTTATGATTCAGTATTATGCTTGATATTCGTGTAAAATCAAGACTGTGTATTTTTTTCTTCTTTATGGTTCTAAGTTAAAACATTTTTGCCTAACCAACATAGTATTTATTTGTAGGCTATAATGGAGGTTGGAGAAGTTATTCAGTTTTATGATTCTGATAGGAAATTTCCTGCATGGGGCTTTGGAGGAAAGATACCTGATGGTACTGTATCCCACTGTTTTAATCTAAATGGGAGTCCAGGTGACTCTGAGGTGAGAAATTCTTGTTTTCCAACATCATCATCGTTATTATTTGGCTACAATGACCCTTGAATTTGAAAACAAAATAGAAATAATAAGAGAGTCAACTGCTAATTTTTTAGAACATGTTATTGGTGTTATATTATATTAATTTTATCAGTTAATTAGTTTTCCTTTGTTTTTAGGTGGATGGAGTTGAAGGCATAATGAATGCTTATGGGAGTGCTTTACGCAGTGTGGCTCTGGCAGGACCCACTATATTTGGCCCAGTTATCAACATGGCAGCACAAATAGCTGTGGAGTCCCTCTCATCACATAACAGCACTAAGTATTATGTATTGCTCATCATAACGGTAAGATAAACTGGCTATATGTTTTCTCATTTCTTACTTTTTTTTGGGCGTATGTTAAGAAATGTCCATGATGTTGTCATAGGATGGAGTTGTTACGGATCTTCAAGAAACAATAAATGCTGTGGTTAAAGCATCTGACTTTCCCCTGTCGATTCTTATAGTTGGAGTTGGAAATGCTGATTTCAAGAGCATGGAGGTCTACGTTTCATCCTTCTCCATGTTTTTTATCTTAGACATTGTTAATGTATAGATCATGGGTATACATAAATAAATTGCTGAACAGCGTAATTTTATGCACTCAAATAATTTTTTGCTCTTTATGGTTCTTAGGATGCTGATTAGTATTTGTCTCGTTAGTACGCTTTGTTTGGTTGTTAAGAGAGAATGAATATAGTTGTTGGGTTACAGGTGCTAGATGCTGATAATGGGCATAGGTTAGAGAGTTCCAGTGGTCGTATAGCTACACGAGATATGGTGCAATTTGTCCCAATGAGGGAAGTACAAAGTAAGTTGCTACTCAAATGGTTAACTTGTTTTATTCATTTGATGATCTTAATGAACCCTCTTTCTTATGTGTTATTTTGACAGGTGGGGAGATATCTGTAGTGCAAGCTCTATTGGAAGAACTACCTCAACAATTTTTGTCTTTCATGCGAAGCAGGGGCATCAAGCCACACCCAAAGCCTTCCCATTTCCCTCAACCATCCACTTCCACTATGCAATAGATTGTCATTAGAGACCACCAGCAAGCTATTTGGACAAAAACTATTAGCTAAACTAGTTGACATATTTTAAATTCGCAGATGAAATAGAAACATGAAAAATTGTTCTTTAGATTGATCTCAATCTTACGATACTATGATGCATCCTCCGTACCATAACACTGTCTCTCCTGTTTCTTAAATTAATAAATCCTAGGCAAAATTGTTCTTTTTGGGCCTTATCTTATTTTTGGATTTCAATCAGGTGTTTACAAAGGTTAACAATGTTTGTGACCCAACTTTGTTACTAAATGTGTTGATGAGTCCGTTAAATGTCCAGTTAGAACAATTAGGTTACTAGAATTTTTATTTGTCCGTTAAATGTTCAGCTAGTCTAATTTGGCCTTTTATCTTTATATTTGAACCAAATCAGTCTCTTGCGTTTGAAGACATTAACATTTGCCAAATCATTAGACCTCATTATTTAGCAGTAGAACTTATTTGAAAGTATTTATCTGTGCAAATTGCCCTGTTTAAAGTCCTATCTACATATTAAGTGTTTGTATTCTGGCTTAACATAAAATATTTCCAAAACTCAAATCGCTGAATTTGTGCAGTCTAGTTGTACCAGTAAAATATTAAAGTAACTGGTTATAGACAAGTATTTTTAAATAGTGATAGTAGTTTGGTATCTGGCCTATGCTGTTTGTTCATATCGATAGTGTTAATGTAAGTGATTCTAACCTTCATCATTTAACTGACTCCCTTCATACTCTAAAGCTGAATAAATTTGTAAGGATTTGTAAAATTGTTAAATTAAGACAATGATATTTTCTAAAAAAAAACAGACACTAGGGCTATGAATTCTCACTCTACAACTAGTCTAGAACTCTAATAAAAAAATATAACTTATCATGATATTTCTAGCTTCCACAATGATTTATTGGGCAATCTAAACAAATGCATAGACATTCACATACACTACCGATTCGATTTATGTGCAGCTAGCCACCAAGACCTTTAATGAGAAAAAAGACACGTATGTTAGTAGTAGCATACTCAGCTGGACTTCAATTTGTTTTGGGTAAAGGACCGCCTTGTAGAGAAAGGGAAAATAACCTCCTGAATATTGTGGAAGAAACCTTTATCGTAAACATTATTCTTAACAACTACCACATCCTCTAGAGGTGATTTTCGAAAGAAGGTTCTCCATTTGCTCGACGAGGGCTGTTTTTCACTGTTCATTCCGCTGATACTTTGTTTTAGGGCTTCGGCACTGACCTTTGCTTCTTTTAGCTTCCTTTGCCAGTCCAAGTAATCTTGCCACTTGAAGGTCTGTGATCCACATAGAAACCTTTAGTTTCGCTGAGCATCAGGGTGCCATTAGCACCCCTAATAAAGCAATTGTACTTGAACAGTTTTGCATTCACAAACCAGCAGAAACTGTACAGGTCACTCCATCAGGATTCAGAATTCAAGAAGCCAACCTGAATTATTTTTTAAAAATTTACATGATGAAGCAGCCGTCCAGTTTGTGCGGCTTTATCAATGCAAGGACTCTGCTGTTGGGTTTCTTATGAGGGGGAGACAAAGAGGGCTAAGGAAAGGGGAAAGGGGAAAGGGACAGAACGAATCCTGAATAGGAATTCTGCTAATAAACAATGATACCAGAAGGAAAAACAAGCACTCACACACAGAACAAACAATGAACTTATCAAAATTAATATATTTACCCCCATTACTTTCACCAGATAAAGAAGGTAGTGGATTATAAATTATATATTCTGAGGATAAACAAATAGGCATTACTACAAATATCATATAGAGCCAGTGAGCCACTCAATATTTTCTCATCCAGTACAAAAGTGGTTTGCTTCTAGTGCTATCTAGTGATAGATTTATTTCATAAGATAATTTATCAGGTTGCAGCAGAATGTAAACTAATAACATCTAATAGAGGTGTCAGTTTGTCCAAATGCAAATACTGTTCTACAACATCACATCATGTATGTTATTTTATAGTATTGCATAATCTTGCCAACTTCCGAATTGATAATTCTAATTAGAATTTTTTTCTAACATAATGGGCATGGACACATGGCATCTATATTCTATAAATATCTAATATTCTAATTATATTATTAAAAGGCATGGTATTCTGGTGCCTTCCTTTATGGGCTTTTTTGGTTTCACATGAAAAAGGATAAAAGATTCCTTGCCATTTCCTTGCTCCTAAAAATTTACTTGACACATTTCAAGGTTACTGGTAGAAAGAAAGTACCTCATTAGTGGTAGTGTTGCTGAGGCAAAGTTTTGCATGGTAACCAAAGAAACCAGCCAATAGCATCCCAACAATTGCAAGGAACACCATAAGAAGTATCTGAGTGTTGTAAGATCCTAACAACCACTGTATGATAACAAAAATGCCATTTACGGCTGATGTGGAAAATAAGGAATCAAAACAGAATACATAACAACCAACACAGACACAAAATAATTCCCTCACCTGCACAACATTAGGAGCTAAATCCCGAAAAGAATTTTCTAGTCCATAATAAACTGCATGGTTATGATAAGGAGAGAAGTCTCAAAATTAGTTAAAGAACTCAAAATTAGTTAAAGAAACAGCTTAGTCTGAAGATAGATATTAGTTGTGAATCTATATTACCAGTTAGAATATCAATAACTCTTAATTCTTTTAGTCTTCCAGCAAGAACCAAGAAAATGGCAACTGTTCCATACAAACACAAAAGGAAATGCCTGCGAGATGTGAAAGAATCACAAAGATAAATAGAACCAGCAATGAAGAATGTATAACTCACTGCCAATCTATCGTAAAGCAGAAACCAGTCACTACAAAGTTTATTATTATGATCTTCTAACATCTATAATAAGGCAAGGAAAAAGACAAACAATATGAAAATAGCAGATTAAAAAGCACATGCTCACTCAGTGGAACAGTGAATTGGTACAGAAACATTTAAGTAACATGGGAATTTGGGGGTAGCCCTCTGTAGTTCAGTAGAACAGGAAGAAAAAATACACAGGAACTGGTAACACAAATGTCAAGGGAACTCCGAGCATCCCCCCCCCCCCACACACATTTCACACAAATGCTGCCAAGAGATAAGATAAGCATTCAATCAATTCAATTCCAATCTAACCCATGCTTGCTCTAAATAACTCAATGTCGTAATAAAAGTCTCTAAAGAATAGCACCACAACCATTTAGCCACCAGTGCTATATATCTTAGACACCAAATTTCCAAGATCCAAAGCCCGTTCATTTGTAGGTATAAATTGGCAAATAAATTGAAAACTAAACAAAGGACAAGGCTGACACATGTTCTCAATTACAAAACTTGTGGTCAGATTGTCACAAAAAAGAAAAACAGGAGGATGTTTCAGCATGTAAATGTTTCATGTTTCGGTCCAAAGTGCAAGAAAATGCCTCCTACAATTTTCTCTGTGAACCTCAGTTCAGTAATTTTATCCAAGGAAAGGAAACTTCCTAAATTTTGCTTAGTCTTCTAATGTGGCATACTTTCTGGAGTTCCTTTTGTAAAGGAGTTAGATTAGATTACTTGAAATGATGCAGCACATATAGAACTCACCATAACAGAAAAGCCATGAAATACCGGGTATTTTTCTCCCCTATGCAATTGTTCTGCATGTAAAACAACTTTCAGAACAACTACAAAAAACACATGATATATTAAATGAGAACCACACAAGAAAGGATTGCGAACCATCCATCCACAGTGATGATCAAAACGTGCAACACAGCGATTACAAATGCTGCAGTGTTTTGACCTAGCAGGTCTGCATAAAAAATAAAAAATAAAATTATAGCTGTTTTATAGATAGATTAACCAATATTTTAACAAAATCCGACAGCAGAAGCAAACTCACTTTGGAATTTTGCAAGTGGAACATTCTTTCTCTGAAAAAATAATATTATCATAGGGATAAGCAGAAAGATACTGAGAAACATTCTGGGTGTTTACTGTCCCCGGATCAGAAAAGCTGGTCAAAAGAAAGAGCAGAATTCCAACAGCAACTGCCAAGAAGCTTATGTACCTAAACAAAAATGTATGATCTAAAAGAATTCAGGATAGAATAATGCTGAAGAAAGCATAGAAGTAAAAAAATAGTACAATACTAGCCCAGCAGTACACTACCTGTGAATTTCACTTAAATAGTACCCAGGGATATAGGCAAAGCAAGACTTCACAATGAAATAGTATGTTACACCGATTATCCCAATATATATAATCTGCAATAAACAGAAGTTTAACCATCAAACCAATGGAGAATATGACCATGGAAGTCAAGACATTCTGAGAACAAAATCACTGTCTCATATCATAGTCCCTAAGATAATTTGCAATGTAAAGACAGTGAAAGATATTATCATGATCCTTTCACAAAAAAATGATGTTCCAACTGCAGGAACTCACACCCTATTCATTAATATTACATACAACAACAAAAAAAGTCAAATGCAGTATTCAGATGTCAGAAATGATCGAATTGTGATCTCAATAGCACAAAAAATCATTTCCACAATGAATTAGGCGAAGCAATTTATCTAATGAAAACTAGAAGAATTTGCTTATAGATTCCACTCGTCGTGTTAATTGTAGGTCACAAAAGGCAATGGTGAGTGTTAATCAATTCATTCATCCGAACAGAAGGAAGAGTTTAACGTAACTATGACTACGCGCGTGTGGTTTCAAACCACATTGAAACACCATCTCACATGATTTTAAGTAGATCTTCCCGAGTTTAGTCTCAATTTAAGAAATTAATTTTGAGGTGAAGCAATTTTAGGTAACTTTTCCTTTAGATAAAAAGTTTTAGAGTTTTACTATTAACATGCTATTAGAATAAAAACATTCTTAGATAAATCACTCCAGTTCAACCTGAATTCTAATAGGAATCAATTTTTCAAATACTGAGGCAAACAAATCCTAAATTGGTAACGAGTTGGAGAAATCAAATATACCTGTAGAAGAGGATTGGGACGATCGCAGCAGTAGTATTCGACAGAAAGAACCGCATCGGTACACTTGGAGCCAAAAACAGCGTCAATGAAACGCCTGCAAAAGAGAGAGATTGAATTGAAATTGAAATTGAAAAAAGCGAGAGAGGAAAAGAGAGAAAGAGAGAGTGTGAGAGATTAATTGATTAATACAGAAAGTAATCGTAAGCGCCGAAAGTGATGAAATAGTGAATGCGTTGAATGAAAGTGCCCTCGAAGATTGGCCATCGACCGCAGAGGAAAGAGACAACAATAAGCGCAGTAACCAATCCATGGCAAATCAGTAACCACTCTACGCCCATTACTCACTCACTCAATCCCTAACTTCTTCTTCTTCTTCTTCTTCTTCTTCACCGAACCCTATTCATTCCATTTCATCTATTTCACTCATAACTTCACTCTTCTTCTAGGGATACAATTATTAAGTTATTCACCATCTTGTTGTGAAACACTTCATTTTGAACAAATATTACTATTATTATTATTGTTATTATTTTATTTTATATTACTTTTGGGTACTGATTGTGCTTTGAAATATTATTATTAAGGTTAATTAAACATTACTAACTCTATGAATTTTATTTTTATTTTTATTTATTTTTCAGTTTTTATCTAAGAATTATTTGTTCTCAAAATTTTTTATATAGATTGAAAGTCAAAATTCTAGAAATTACGGGGATAAAAAACTCATTAACCCTATTATTAATTAATATATTTTTACATAAGTTTTATATATTTAATTTTATATTTTTAAGGTTTATTTATTGGTCTAAAATTAATTTTAAATAGTTTTTTTCTTAAAGAAAAGTAGCTTAATTTACTTTTATAATAAAATATTTAAACATAAGTTAAAGTAAATTAAAATTAATTGAAGGTAAAATTAATCTCATTTTGGAAATTAATTTTATTGACTTTCATTTAAATATATAATTAATTATTTTTATGGAGAAATATACACTTAATCTTTGGTTTAGTTTTATTCATATAATCATAAAAGAGAAATTTATAACATGAGTCTATTACTTACCAATTTCATCAACATTTTTTAATGCTAATCACAAACCTTTTTTTTGTCAGAGAAGATCCATTCCCGTTCTTAGAAGTATCAATCCTCATACAACTTTATAAATAAAAATACTGACAGTTTAAGAAAATTGATGTTGCATACTCTAGTTATACAATTTGATATGTTCAACAATATTCCACAACTAGCCCAAAGTTTCATCTGCTAAAATTTAAAATAAGAAAAATCATGTGGCGCAAATTAAATTAAAATAAAATAAAGCCACAGTCTTTTCTAGCTGTGCCTTAACGCACTTAATAACTTTTTCTTTTTTAATTCTAACATTCAGGAAGAAATCTCTCCAAATCAACCAATCATTCATGTCATAATAAAAATTCAATACTGTTTCCAAGGAAATTCATCTGCCAATTCTTTTCTTCCACCGCAAGGAATGGACTATATACAAATTGAATACAAATCCATCTCAGTTCTCAGTTATGTTGAATACAAATTGTGTACATGGACTAATTCAAATAGTAAGATGAATAGAAAATTCAACATATACAGGAGCAGAGTATAGAATAATATAGGAGAACCATAAAGGGGGGTCAAGCTTCAGCTAGAGATCTGAAACATCAATAGAATTCTCTATAATGTCAATGCAGGATCCAACAGATTTTCCCATTGACAAGGCCTCAGCAACCTTAGCTCGAGCTGCTTCATGCCTACGCAAGAGCAAGACCGTGTTTAGCAAAGACCATCTAACTTGAGAATCTGCCTTCTTTTGTGTGAAGCCTAGGCCCTTGAGCAATAAATCCAACTATTTACAAGAAAATTACAATCAGTAATGTCAATGCCTTGTGAGCTTTCAATATGCTACCAGTCACAACTAAGAAAGTATTGTTTAAAGGGTGAGTTATGTGCCTAACTTAACCCTACAAAACTAGCTTGTAAGGTGAGGATTGTTCTCCATTTATATACATGTAACAAACCATATTTCTAGGTGATGTGAGATCTCCAACAAATATTAGCTCAAAAAATTTGCACAAACCTTGCTTATGTCATCTAGACCTCCTTCAGCAAATCCATATATAAGATACTCAGTGGACACTCCAGCCAATGCTATACAGGAAAATCTGTTCAATGTCTAATAACACAAAACAAAGGTTTTGTCACATAATAATGCAATCTGTAATGTCTAGAACATGATTAAAGTAAACTTAAAACAGTGAAAATTATATTTGAGTAAGATAGCAAGCAACGTACTGTAGCTGATACTTTTCCCGTATTGACCTGCATGAAGTGAAAGGTGCTAACAATCAACAGATATAGTTGTCAACTAAATGAAGCTGGCGCAATACTCTGGATACTCAAGCAGTGTAATTTGTTCAAAGTTAAAAATGTATTTTCTCAATTATATAATTGATATGGAGTCACTAAACTGAAACAGTCACACAAGGACACATCCCTAGCTGTTACTCTCTATGTGGTACCTTAAAAGTAAATGGATCTGAATTAAAATATAAGGGGGGAAAGTAAAGCAGCCTACTTCTTCTTGAAACTCAAAATCAACAAAGGCTGTGCCTGCTTGAATATTCAGAGATCCCTCCTTCTGCAGAGCATCCAAACTAGAAATAGAATATCCTTTAGGAAGTATTCCTACCAAATAAGCAATTAAAAAGTGGCCAGCTTCATGCTGCATAATTAAATTTTGTTATGATTACTTAATAGTCATTAAGATGATGCAAGTTAACAGAAATAAAAATATTTTAAGTGCACAAGAAGGGAAAGGCATGAATCTGACTTGAATAACCCTATTGTGGTATTTCTGACTGAAGCTATGACCAATTGTATCCACCACCAGGGTACCAATACCTCCACCGAAAGACACCTGCAAACAATCATTTGGATTCGCGTGGTCAAGAAAATCCTCAGCAGTAAGCATTCATTCAAGTACGATGTCAAACATAATGGAAGTCTGACAAACAACTGAAAATGAAGAGTGATAGACAAATTTGGTCCAGAATTTTACAATGCAATGAACCTTAAATCCTTGGTAAAGGCAGCAATCAGGATATTGGAAATAAAATGTTTCACTCATACCGGAAACAAATCAAACATGGAAATGACATTTCTAAGAAGGTTAGACAGAAAGCATGAGAAAAAAGAATAAGCTCCAAAAATATGCAAGTAGAATGTCTCATGTGGTCTATGATCAGAACAACATAGATGGCACTTGACTCATGTGGTGAAATGAATTTAGTGAGTTTCAGTGGAGGTTAAGTACCGCGTCCAGTGTCCATAGAAATAGCAAGGCGAGTGATATGTAAAAGATTTGCTGAGGGGAAATAGCAAAGGCATTCCATGCAGCAAGGCCTCCTATAATAGCAGCAATCTGCAAGTTTCTCTCAATTGAACCAAGAGTTGTGTCCACGGGCGATAGAAGAGACAAAGTATCAATACCATTCAGCCTCAATTCATCCAAGGTATAAAGCCTTTGAGGCACCTGCATAAGCATAAGACAAAGATTATCTAAAACACTTAAGAATGTAAAATATTGAGAGGAAGCAAGAGTAACCTGTCTGGCTGCACCGAAACACCGAAGCCCGCCAGGCTTACCCTGCAAATCCTTAACAAGTGCCAGGGCAGCTCTATCATCTCCCTTTGAAAGCTCCTTGTCCACTTTCTCCAGCACTTGTTGCCTTGACACCTCAACATTCCGTGAGCATCGGATTCTAACCCTAAATTCACAAACTACCGCTTTCACTTGTCCCGGCCACCGTGTCAGGCCAACAACACCCACATGCTGCATCAAACCCAAATTCACCATTTAATTGAAATTGTTAAGATGGATGAAATGGAATTACCTCTATCTATTGGGTACTTTATTATTATCCGCGGCTTTTGAAGCCTAATTTGCATTTTTCGTTTCATTCGTTCTTCACCACATAAATACAAGATAACCATTTTTAAAATCAAATAAACAATTTTGCCGTCATCTAACTCCGTTTAACCAAGATTTTACTGTCCATTATGCAATCGTACAAATTACAAAATATTGTGTGATCAATTAAACCAGATAGAACTGAATACCGTAATTAAAATTTTAAAAATGTCATGGTTGACGAATAAATACTCGCCATTTGACAACACCGTTTCTGACCCACGAAAAAAAAAAATAGACAACTCACAAGAACCTAGTCAGACCCACTAGCGTTATGTGAGACACATTCTGAGTTGTAAGTACGCTTGCGTTTGTAGTTTATTTTTGATTGATTTGAAACCCGAACCCCCTAATCTTAAAACCCTATATTTGGTTAGGATTTGCAATCGAAACTTGTATATATATTTTAAATCCTCGTGATTTACGTTGGTTCTTCAATGGTGGAACAAATGAACTCAAATAATAACCCTCTTTCTCAATAAAGATCCATTTAAATTATGAAATCACCATTTTGCATTGAGATCCGATTCAAAAAGTGATATACACCATCCAGTTCATCGGACTGAGAAAAACTTAACATCTCAGGGTACATATAAAAAAAACCAACCAAACCATGTATATTACAACCACCAGAAAGAAATTAAAAACTATGGCCTAAATGGAACCATCAAAAACCCTAAAACTCTTGAGAAGCAGACCCAATTTCACCCTTTCCCTTGCCAGCCTTCTTGGGAAGCAAAGTCTGATGAATATTCGGCAAAACACCTCCATTGGCAATGGTGACAGATCCCAAAAGCTTGCTCAGCTCCTCATCATTCCTCACAGCAAGTTGAATGTGCCTCGGAACAATACGATTCTTCTTGTTATCTCTAGCAGCATTTCCAGCCAGTTCCAACACCTAATAAACAATCACATATCATCAACAATTAAATCTCACTTTCACACATTTAAGTATCTCCATCAAAACCCTAAATAACACAATTAACAACTAAACATTCAATACGGTATAAAGAACTAAAAAAATGGCTAAAAAACATGAACCGATTAAAAGTAAACCTAATCGACAATACGAAACGAACCTCAGCAGCGAGATACTCAAGAACTGCAGAGAGGTAAACAGGAGCACCAGCACCAACACGTTCAGCGTACTTTCCAGCCTTAAGGAACCTAGCGATTCTTCCGACGGGAAATTGAAGACCAGCTTTCTGCGATCTCGAAACGGATTTGGAGGCTTTGGGCTTGCCCCTTCCTCCCTTGGTTGAACCACCTGTGGAACTCATTTTCTGATCGGCGGAGAAATCGGGAACCCTAACCCTAGAATTTGCGATTCGGAGCGCAAAAAATGTGAGTGTGTTACAAGTGAGGAACCAGGTGCAGATGAAAGGGTTGTAAGTGGAATGGAATTATATAGGGTGTGAGAATCGGTTCTGATTGGTCAAGAGTTTAAGACACGGATTGCCAACGTGGCATCCACACTCGATTCGCGGGAAACTGCATTTTCGTTTTCGGGAATTTTGGAACAACCCGCCTTCAACTCTCCGATAAGTATTTTAACACATATTATATAATGGGCTTAAATATATTTTTAATTGAGTAAACTTAGTTTTAACACTTAAATTTAAAATAAATATTTTTTATTTTTTAAATTCGAAAAATATGTCTCCATTCTTTAAGTGCTATATAATTTTAATTATAGATGTTATTTTTTTTTTTTTACTTCTACAAATCACAATGGTGACTATTGATATATTTAGTTTTGATTGGTATAAAACCTCCTTTCTTACATTAAAATCATTCAAAAGGTACTAAAAAATACTTTAATGTTTAAGTCAGTATACCAGGAAGAATTAATATTATTCATAACATAAATAAAAATACTCTTTTTATATAAGTATACATTTTGACGAATTTAGCAATGTTAGATAATGATGATAGGAGATGTTAGATGAAATGTTAATCTAGGTACACTTGACGGTTACCTATTTTAAATGTTAGACAAGACACTCATTATTAAGTCGGTAACAAGTTGATAAAGATAACCCGAAATTTAAAAATAGATTAAACTTTAGATATTTTAGATGAAGTGAAATCCACATCACCTCGGTTCACTTTATCTAAATTAATATAAACTATGAAAAATATTTAAAATTTGAGAAAATAAAATCATGAGTTTTAAATTTAAGTTTATAAAAAATTCAATTTAAATTCAATTTTCAAGGGATCAAAACTATATTTAATTTTTTATAATTTGATGGAATTATATTTTCAGTTTTGTGTTTGTAATGAAAACCCTTAATATGGAGGTATTAAGTCAGAATAGAGTGTGACTAGGGGATGAGCATAAACCTTTGGATATGGATGAAAGTGGTAGTAAGGAACAACAAGGTGAGATTGCAATATTTTGGAGGCGTCTTAAAACGGTGAAGTGATTGACTCTTTGTTTATTTTTATTAGAATAATATACTTAGACAGTATTACTTAAAAGGACTATATTATATTTCCACTCTTATGAATTACTTAAAAGAAATATATTAATTTAATATACTTTCTATTTTTTAACATTATTCATCTATTTTTTTCTTTTTAGAATTCAACTTTGTAATCATATCATTGCTTTTAAGGTAATGATTATCAAAATTTTAAACAACAATAACCCATCAACATGGGTTTTCTTCTTTATTTCTCAAGGGTCTATGTCATCATCGGCGTGTACTTAGAAAATATCTACCAAAGTGGAGTTGGCACTTCCAATAGATTGCACAAGCACATGCTAGTGCAGTATAAATTGATATTAGAATTGTGAAATTTGAATTAGAGGTATAACCTCACTTTCAGCCCATGTTATCTAAGTTAAGAAAAAAACTCACACCCCAATGTGTAGGATGAGCAAGGAATGGAGTAAAAGTGAGCACTTAATGTTTTTTCCAGAATTAGACTATTTTCCCGTGTGCGTGTGAAAGTGACAAGTTTTTTAGACTTTTTTCAAAACGTGTAACTAGTTTTTGACTAAAGAAACATTCTTTAAAAGAAAATATAACTATTACAATATATTGTATTATAATTTTTATCTAGATATCAATTCTTCTGTACATAATTCTAGTAGAAAGTTTTTCAATAATAGAAAAATATCATTATAAAATAATAAGAATTCTACTTTAACGTGTAAATTATTGGAATAGAAAAATATCATTATAACAAATTTACCATTAAAAATGTTTTGTGAAATCTTCTTGCACCTTGACAAATATAAAAGACAGTTTCATGTTTCACAAGCAAAGTGGACAGAATCATAAACAAAGAAAGTTACAACAAAGGACTTGCTCCAATGTATGTAGATTGGACCAGAAAAGTTCTTTCTTCACAACCTACGAACTGAACCCCCTGCTGCAAAAAGCCTCTGCTCCATCTACAACCAGATCAGTAGAAATATAAGGAGACAGACAATTTCTTATTAGAGTTTAGTTTTTATGTATAATAGCTAAGTTTGAACCCGT
This sequence comes from Hylodesmum podocarpum, assembly GCA_026586105.1. Taxonomy (NCBI): domain Eukaryota; kingdom Viridiplantae; phylum Streptophyta; class Magnoliopsida; order Fabales; family Fabaceae; genus Hylodesmum; species Hylodesmum podocarpum. The sequence continues at coordinate 2,833,616 of JALJEV010001298.1, read as the reverse complement.
TAGAAATTATCTCATATATTCCCTTTAAAATAATTATTATATAAGTCAAAAATCTTAACACAAGTGATACTTTATGATTAGATGATAGTAGAGGAATTAAATTCTTCTAGTTTAATATGTAGATTAAGACAGGACCCTCATCTTACCTTAAAGAGAGTATCAAACTTGCTTTTCACCAAAGAACATTCCTGCTTTATTTCTTGTAAGCTTTTAAGGCACCTGAATACCAACCCTTATTTTGTCATTAGCATATTGAAATTTTAAAGGATAAATTGCCAAAGCTTACAGATGACTAAACATGGATTTTGAAAAGTTTCGTCTCCATAGTATATATACAAATTTTGATGTTCAAGTTCAAGAGTTTCGAAGCTTACCCTTCAACATTTTTCTCCTCACAGTAGTTTCGGAAGGCAATGCAGACTTTCTGAACTCTCTGTGCGCCAATACTGCATTTCCCAATAACTCAATGAACCTATTACAACACTAATGTTTCTTTGTACAAATTGTGTCCAACATCCCTTAGGAAGAGAACTTTTGAAACAAGTGCATAAGCTAGACGTAAATAAGGTAAATGCATTCAGTATCATGTACTATGTGTGTTTTTGCAATGAAGCTAAGCTACTCAAACCATTTCTTTGTAACAGTAACACACACTACTATAGTACTAGTGCAGTGAAGCAAGGACAGGACTTGCTAAAAAGTGCTACTTATGGTGCAGGAGATATACTTCAAAGGAAGAAAGAAACACCAACATCCCAAGTTGTACAAGCTATGACTAGGCCACGCTACAAGTTTCTAAAAACATTTTTAAATATTGATCTGGAATTATATTAGATTATCGAGGTTATACCTATTTATAATATATTATATTAGAAATGTGAGTTATGAACTTAATTTAATTCTTTAAAATTAGAGTTGAAAATTATTTTTCACTTATTTATATACAACAGATCATATATGTGTGGATGATGTGAGACCTAACAACACTTTTATTTTTTTTTTAATTTTTTTTTTTGGCTTTGAAGTATGAAGATACTAGTGGTAAAGAATATTACCTGGAGCTGCTACCTTTCAATTGGCGAACATGAGAATCCACTTTTTTGAAGTCAATGTTTTCTTGGCCTCTGTTTGGGATGAATGGCCATTCAAACAGTGAGTCTAGATTTAGAAAGATTTCCAAAGACACTTTCCATTGGTCCAAAATACATAAAACAAACAAGGAATTAATTGGTATGCATGCCCTTACAGTTCTTTTGACAGCTCATTAAGAATCCTCTCTGCATCCTCAAAGAAAAGAGTCACCACTTCAACCACAAACTCGGGGTTGCTTTCATCTTGAAGTTGCTGAAGTTGGTTAAATTGATCATCTAGGAACCCCTTTTCAAATATATCAATCCAAACAAACAGAGAAATAGAGAGAAAACATAAAATAGATGTAGTGAGTGAGTAGCAAAAGATAGTAAGATACATTACATAGTTTATGTATATGTATATATGAGGCTTTATTTTGTCTTCCCTTAATGTGTGTTGGTAATTGTGTGACATACTAACCTCTTCAAACAGGGAACAAGTGTATTCAGCTAACTGACTCTGCAACTGAGACACACCATGAAACATTGTTGTTGTTCTCTCAAGTTTTAAAACCAATCACTCAATATCTTAGGTGTTTGTTTATCTCATCTTCCTTCTGCTACCTAGTTTATATAATATTTAATCTCTCTTTTGAACTGGAAATTACTAATGCTTGGTTGATGTCAAAGTATGTGGAGAACTCTCATATAATTGCTTCTATGGGACTTAGTGTGGTGGTTTTTTATACATAATAGAATCGTCACTTCTGGTGGTGTTTCTGTTCTAAGCTTCTCCGACTCAATTTACTTTGTAATTAACCACTCAATTTACTTTGTAATTAATCAGTCAACTTACCGTTGCAATATGCAATTAACTAGTCAATTCACTTATAAAATATATACTTATTTCTTTTTTTTCACATTTTATACATATATTCCCTTTATATTTTATAACAAATGTCTAGTTGAATGCGAATTACAGTTGTCTATCAAATAATTTTCAATTATCTATCATTAAATTAGAACAAACTAAAAACTTAAGTCTTGACAATGAGTTTCCATCGTAAAATATATTTTTAATTTACTTTTTACATTAATCAACATTAAATCAACTTTTAAATAATTTTAAATACATATATTTACGAATTTGTCTTAATGCACCATTTAAATTCAATAATTTAGAAAGTGAAAAAAATTAACTAATCTAAGTTTGAGTTGAATATAGTGGTGACTTCATATATATTTTTACCCCTTACTTGATATTGAAGAAAAAAAAATTGAAAAAAAAAAACAAGGGAAGATTATTAATGGTTTATAGAAGTGTTATAAAAAATAACTTTAAGAAGAGAAAGTTATAATTAATATAAATAATATAAACTTGATTGTTTTAAAGTATAGAAAAGCATTTTAAAGAAATTGTCTAAATAAGAATAAATTTAGAAAACACTAAAAAAACTAAAAGAGATATTATGATCATCTATTCACTTTGTTTTTTCCATCTTATTTTCACTTTCATTTGTTTTCTATTTTTCTCCTTTTTTTTATAATATCATTTATCTGTTCATTATTTTTCTTTCTATTAATTCGTCTGATTTTACAACTGAAATCTATCCGAAAATTGGATGAAGTTTAATACTTCCCAAACTAAAAAGTGAGTGCAAATAACTAGTATATTGAAATGCCAATAATTGCTGGCATCTAGCTAACAAACTTGCTTATTTTCTTGACATGATACAATAAGTAATACATATATAACTTTTTGAAGAGTACGTAATGGTGGTGGGATCTTGGTGCGTGCGTGAAGAAGCACGAGCTGTCTGTTTGAGTTACAGATGCATTCATGCTACGTTACAAACTGTGCAACATGTTATGTCAAGTCAAATAATAATTTCAGATATTTAACACTTCCAAAGGGACCATCACCTTCTCTATTACTTCACTTTGCCACGGCAAAAACCTCAACAAAACAACAACAAACATACGTCTCTCAATCAATATCCAAACTCTCGGACTGATGATCGATAAGGTTAAGGTTACTGTTCACCAGACTTAGTTATATACAACGTTTCTAAATAACACATTTTCCGTAAGTAAATGTTCTTCCACTTCTAGTAAATCAAATCAAAAAGGTAATCTTAACGTTGAAACCCATATGACACCACAAATTTCATTCGAAAAACTATATTTTAATTGAGTATAATTATATCAACTATATTTAAACTGTTTGATAATTCTACATGTTGATAACATTACGGTTCCTATCTCTATTACATAATTATATATGAGATTTGCATTTAATTAGTCAATTTTTTCACAAATTACATATACATATTTTTATTATTTTTTATATTTATAATTAATTATCTACTTATTGTAATTATTTATCACTTTTTTTTTCTTAAAACAAGCGTGAATGACAAACACAGGACAGTATTCACGTGAATCAGGTGACATTGCCCAAAGAAGAAAAGATCCTATTGATTTTTAAGATTACATACGGTTATTGATTATTGAGATTGACTAGAACAGATTTCACACATCAAATCGATCACATGTTTTTGCACTAAGAGAAAATTTTCAAACATGGCCCAAGGAAAAATATCAATTTGCCACTGGCTTCTTATACGAATGGAACATTTTCAATACCTTGTAAAGTTGCTAAAAAATATATTCTACAAATCTCCGGAAGGAATTAAACTAGTTAATATCATCTTAATGACGAATCCAAATAAGATTAGAAAGGCATAAGTTTCCTTAATCTTCACGAGGCTACACAGACAACACAAATGAAAAGAAATCTACAAGTTTCCTTAGTTAGATATACTCTCTTAACCATAATTTTTTTTCTTTCACAAGAATTGAAAACGAGACCGTACTTAAATATAAGGGTTAAGCATATTACTTTTTCTATTTCTATCATGTTTTTTTCTACTATCAGCACTTAAAAAGAATTGAAAACATTTATAAAAGCAGTGGATGTTAATGAATAAGGAAACATTTTTAACCTAACCTCGTCATAACATTTCTAGTTATTTTACAAAAATATCATTTTTGAAAATTGAAGTATAAATCTTAAAACCAACTCTCCTAAAAAAATTCCTCAATTGTAACAAGAAAAAGTTACCAGGAACAAGAACTGTAACATATAAGAATGATAACAATACCTCGTCAACAGAAAAGAAAAATTTTAAGTTTCATAATAGAAATTAATCCAAGAAAACTAATGGATAATTTGCACTTATAATAATAAGTTGCCATACTTTAAAAGATCTATAACTTGTCATCATCTGGTTCAAAACTTAGATAACTAAGAACTCTATGTAAGTTTTATCACCATTTTTTCTCTTTCTTCCATTAAATCAAAAAGTTCAAGAGAGATTACTTCTATTCACTTTCAAATGCTATAAGATGCTCATTTTTATTGGACTATGATTCTAGGGAAGAAAGAGAGCAAGGAGAATCCCATAATACTAAAAGCATGAAAAAAAAGTTTGTTGAGTTGAATTGTTGAGCATCTAGCAATTCCTTTGAGGATTAGGTTCAAACAAAATGTCATCACCTCTTAGCAGTGTTGCAACCTGCAATCAGCAGAGAAAATATCATCAATCTTCTCTCTAAACCATTGTCAGTGTAATAAACAAAAAAAAGGTCTTAGACTAATCCTATCTGTTATATAAACCAAAGTTAAAAATGATATAGTTACATGAAGTGACAATATCTTAGTTTATTTTCAATAAGATTACAGTAATGCAAAGTTTTAGGTTGCAAACTTGCCTGACTCATGGTTGGGCGTAAGATTGGAAACTGTTCAACACACAGAGATGCAGTCAAAACAACACGTTCCATAACTACCCAGTCATAATTACCACCCAGAGAAGGATCAGCAAGCTCCTTAATATTGTTTTCATAAAATAAAGGCTTTGCCTATACAGTATAAGAAATCAAAATGTGCCGTGAGGCCTCTAACATAGTATTCATCATGTGATATATGACATAACAACAATTAGGAGAATGATTTACCCATATCAAAATGCTTTGTTTCAAATGATCCAAAGCACGACGTCCAGTTATGATCTCCAAAAGCAGGATCCCGAAGGAATAAATATCAGTTTTCTCATCTACTATGCCATGCATCAAATATTCAGGAGCAAAATACCTGTCAAATAAAGAATGAATAGTATTATATCACGAGAACACACAATTTTCAAACTAAAGTTTGTAATTTATTATATGTACTGATTTGCTTACCCCATTGTGCCTTCAAATTTTGTTATGCAATGGTGAGTACAATGCTTTGGTAACCATTTTGCTAGGCCAAAATCACAAATCTAGAGACATTCTCAGTTAGTCAAAAGAGTGACAAATTATATGAAATATAGGCCTTGAACTTATACTCTACTAAAAGGGGATCCAGAAGCAAAGCCTTAAAATTCACATAACAATGTCTGATATAGCTTATTTCACCAGCAGAATATGTAATAACAAGGAATGAAAGAGAACATTTAGCACACACACTGTCACGGTCCAATTTATATAATCATCTCTCGGCAAATGTTGAAAGATTTTCAGAGAATATGTGTTATATTATCTAGATTCCCTACACTCATTTTTCCACGCATTCAGCAATTCTGAACCATGAGATGAAGATTGGATGACTCATGTTTATCTTAGTAAAACAAACTCAAAAAAAAAAATAATTCAAAATCTCAGTCATCCATCCTTTGTTCAATGATGATAAATGCGCTGACAGAGTAAATGCATGCAAAATTGATTGCACTGAGTCTAGTTCATCTGGTTCACCATCAAATGTGTCAATACTCGTTAGTCCCAAAATGGTCACAAAATTTAAAATAACCACGGAAAATATTATCATAGATTTTTTTTAGCAGGGCAGTGTCCTAGTGATATCTAAGCACGTACATCAGAAAATGAAGAAATGCAGAAGAGGAAAGTAGTAACTTCATTACAAGTACACAACCACAGACAATTACTAAAAAGAATCACATTATCTATAATAGTACAACTTGTTTTCACTATTTTTTTTAATAAATCAATGAAAAATAAGATAAAAAATAAAAATAACACAGCACTTTTATAAGAATTTGTGAAAATAAGAAATGAAAAAAAAAATTAAAACTAAAAATGTACCAAGGTTCGTGAGTCAGATAACAATGCACTTTTTTTTTTTAAAAGTAATTCTTTCAAATCACAATTAATAAATACCTGTGGCTCAAAATTCTCTGTGAGCAGAATATTCTCTACTTTAATATCTCTATGAATGATTCGCTTTGGACAATTCTCATGAAGATAGCGGAGGCCATTTGCTATCCCCAAAACAATATTATACCTTTTACTCCAATCTAGTATACTTTTATTTGGACCTGAATATTTCATGAAAGAGTAAGAAGTAATCAGTGAATACATTTAAACAAAAACCTTTCACATAGAGAATAGTAGAAGAATACTTAAAACAAAGTGCACACCATGAAGAATAGATCCTAAATTCCCCAATGGAGATAGTTGGAAGACAAGGTGCATTCCTCCTTCTACTCCACATCCAACAAGCTTGACAGTGTTAGGATGGTCAACATGAGCAAGAATGCCTAACTCAGATAGAAAAACCGAAGTCCTATCTTCTGGAGTCCCTCTAGTCATTTTCTTAACCGCTATGAGTTGTCCATCTCTGAGGCAACCCTTGAAAACCTCAGCAAAGCCACCTCTTCCAATTAAATTTTCTACAAGTAAAAGAACAGTAAATTGTACATAGTCAAATTGATGTCATTTTTCATAAAGCACCCTAATAGCATCCACACATAGAAAATACTTTCAAATGAATCAATAATCACACTATATAAATAGAATATAGGTAAGGTTGGTAAATGGAATAAATGATGGCATAATCTTCGGATATAAATGATGTCTATAAACAAATTATTGACTTCTAAATATGGTTTCACCTATATCTTTTTCTCTGCCTCCAGCAATTAGACTACCTTATGGGGACTTCTACAAGTCTTCTCCATACATGCCTAAACAACCTAAAGTGAGTTATATCATCCTTTCCTGACTTTTTCTATAATGCATTCATTTCTTTCGAATCTTATCTTGTTTGGTATATTCACTTATGCAAAATGCTATTGTCACAATGTTGACATGAATTTACTAGCAGATGTAGATCTTAGAGGTTAAGCCAATCAGCAACACAATTAACTAGTTATAATTCTATCTAGCTAGGTATGTCCTCTAATCTTAATCCTAATCAAACTATATCATTATTAACCACAATACTAGAAAAATAATTGGTCTGAAAACCAGGGTTAGACAACAAACCATTGCTAAAATTGTTGGTTGCCTTTTTCAGTTCAGAGAGTTTGAAAGTCACAAAAGAAGGTCCAGGACTGCATAGATTAAATGGAATAGGATTTTCTCCAATGCCTTTGCTTTTAGACTTTGTTCCGTTTGGCATACAACTTGGAGAAAAAGATAGCAGGGGCTTAATTGGTTTTGTTTTCCACAGTTTCAAAAACTTGCTCCTGTGAAACCTTGTGCTCAAGGTTGGACAACTAACTGGTGATTCAGGTGGATCATCAGTGTTGTCAGTATCATCAATACATTCCTCAAAGAGTTCTCGAAGAGTCATGAGATGTGTCTTTTTTTCCAAGTCCAATTGTTCCGATTCTGGAAGAACAAACGAAAATCACAACTATGAGCATAGGGAATTAAGCACAGACTAAAAGTGTATTTGGATACCTCCTAAAATCAATTCTGACCCCAAAATCATAATGACAAATTAAAAAAGTTTCAGTGACTATTTTGTTGTTTTAGCTTTCAACGTGGTTTTAGAATTGATTTTAGTATAATAGAAAGTTAATCCAAACACACACTAGAACCACAAGAAAAGAGTAATGGGAAAGCACCTTCTGCAGAATCAGGGCACGGAAACAAAGTGCCTAGTTTTCTGTGCTTATCATTAGACTCATGGTCAATTGGAGCCATTTTTGATCTGTTTTCAGGACTGACTTTTCCTTCACCGACCCTGCATGACACGTGCAATCACAAAGACACAAACATCAGCAATAGCAAACATCTTTTTTCCCTTTTAGTTTATTGTTGTTCATGATTCATGCTGTCTATGATGGAAAGAAGCACACAGAAAGAGTGAATCAACAAGTATAAGTGTGGTCAAATGCAGATAATTACTTTATGAAGAAAAAAAAAACTGATGAGAGTTGAGACTGAAGTTCGGCGTAAACGTGTTGAAAACAGAAATTGAGTCATTGTTATTTTATTTTCAAACTTGTCTTCGTTATTTCACATGGAACCATAATAATAACTGACCAGTTCTAATAATTAATAATCAATAAATACTAATATAATTTCATCTGGTGCACAGAAAAACGCAGAAGAAGATTATTCAGACATATCTGATCACTGGCGAGAAAAACTACGAAGCCGATAGACAAGACATGTACCCGAATCATGAAACATGAACAACATTAACTTGGTCCCAAAACTTTTGCACATAGAGATGTTTTAAACTCACACAAAAGCTGAAATTCGAAAAAAAAAAAAACCAGAACTTTACACACACACAGAAAAGTAGAAAGAAAAAAAAGGATATACTCAGAAAGTGAAACAGAAGCATACGCTAAACGATAATCTCTCTGATCATCGCCGTTATCCATTGAAGGTGACGACAGAACCATTCAGAGCATGCTAACTGGTGCCTTCAAATCATATGAAAAACAAAAAAAAAAGCTTTTTTTTCACTGTTTTGCTATCACACAGAGTGTTCTGCAGTTACAAACTTTATGCGACAGAAACCCAGAAACTAATGAGGGAACAAGTTCTCATTCATTTCACTGTCTCACACACACAGACACTCTCTCTCTCTCTCTCTCTCTCTATATATATATATATATATATATATATATATATATACACAAAAACGTACATATATATGTGTGTGTGCAGTACAGTGTGCTTTGGTCAACAGGTTGTGGACATGTGTCAAAGGTTATGCAAGTGCAACGAGTTTCTTTCGCAAGAGTGTAACGTTCAGAGCGTTTCATATGTAATGAGAATGGAGAAAACACAGAAGAGAGAGAGTGTGAGGATGTGAGGTTTCTTTTGAAGAAATATAATTAATAATTAGTATTTTTCTTCTGAGTATAATTAATATTTAATTACTGTTATTGTCGTATACCTTTTTTTTGAAAGAAAATTTCTAGTCATAATAGTTATGATATTGCGGGTATAGCAATGATTCTAGAGGTTCATTAAATATAAATATAAATATAAACATTTATTATTTGAGTTTGGTATTAACTCAGTATTTATATATCTGAGAATAAATATACTTATATTGTGAATTTTAATTAAATTTTCATTTTGGCATGGTTTCAAATTTTGTAAGGTTTTCATTCAACTAAATTATCAAATTAGTTAACTATAATTTAAATTTTGTTACTATTTTTTATTTTTAAATATTTTATTACATAACAAAATTTAAGCTATTAAATGCTAAAATAGAAGAAAAATCGATGAATTTTCATTTATTTTATTTCATTTTCTTCATAAAATCATTGTTAATGAACAAATGTTCCGTGACTTAAATAGTAAAATTAAGTGAAAAAGTTTAATAATTATGATGCTCAAAGTAGTTAACTCTTGTGTAGTTAAATAAAAGTATCGATAGAACGTGTTTGGTAACACACTTATGACGAAGAAAATTTTGTGACGTAAAGATTTGAAAAAAAAAAATTCATGTTTTATCTAACTTAAAGTGAAAATATACATTCGATCTATATGACATTTCAAAGGTATTGCAACGGAATTTCAGTACATGCATATAACTTCAATATATTATTTTTAAGTTTTAGAAGTATCCTGAGTTAAGTTTTCTAATTGTAATAACAAATGTAAAAAATTATTCAACCAAATAATTTTAAGTCTACTTAATGTTTATACATTCTTTCTATCTTAGAGTTAGAAATTTTTTTTTACATGAGATATGTAACTGATCAGGTAATCTCATTCATTTCATGTTCAACTCATCTGGATGGTCAAAGTGGCACAATTCTATATTTTATATTTTATTATAAATTATAAATTTTTATTAATTTAACTTAGTTTAGACACGTGGTGGAACAGATTGACCAATTGAATGTAGTCCCTTTTGATATCTCTATCTCACGTACGTGTCTTATGATTTCTATAAAATTAAGATAAATACAAAATAATATGAGAGAGAAAAAATACTCATTAAAAGAAATATCTACTATTATTGAATAGTTAAATATGAATGCATTTTATACAACTTACACGAAATAAGCCTCGTATAAAACTAAAATGCTGCGATTATTAAAGTAAATTCAAGTGATTAACTAATTTCAGTGAGGCAGTCGTAACAACACAGATTAATCAAAATTTAATTATAATCACAAAGTTATCAACTTATAAATCAACTTAGAAATTCACCATGCATGCATGCGCATCCTAGCTCGTGAGGAAATCAACTTGTGGAACAAATTGTAGAATATTCTTAAGCCTTAAAAGACATTTCAACAGTTTGATCAACAAAAGCCAAAGGAACGGGATGCTTGAATCCATCATGACACTTAATACTAGCATCTAGTTTTTTTTCAAAGTTTAATCTTACAATTCATTTCTTTATTTTCTACTACAAATACGTCCTTGGTCCAATCAATAATGTACCAAGAAATGAAGTTGTTCATAGTTTTTTATTTATCTTTTTCTTTTGAAATCGATGATGTAGGAATGTTTATAATTAATTTGTTGCAACTTTGTATCCTATGTCTTCACATGATATTGTTTCATCTTTGATCTAGTCAAAAAAATATTTAATAAATAACTGTAATACGTAAATATTTAGATAATTAATTATAAAATATAAAAGAAAAAAATTAAAAAAAATTAATAAAAATAAATATATATTTTATAAGTGAGTTGATTGATTAATTATCTAATTATTACTGATAAAGAGATCAGCCCCGTGTGTGCACCAAAATATTTTCCTTAATCTTATAAATTATGGGTTATGAGCTTTCCAAGAATCTTAATAATAAGTTGACCAATGCTTATTAGTTTGTGTTTGTTAAAAGAGAGATTTCATTGAAGAAAATAATCATACATATTCCATTACATGCAACACTTTGTGGTATTGTTGTCACAGCTCCATGAGTTGGTGATAATGATAAATCACTTTGCTATTCCAAACTGGTGTTGGTAATTGTGGTTGTAGTAATCGTAAGCACCACTGGTTAGACATTGACTTAGTGATTTAACAAAATTTGCTCTTTTCCTCCATTCACTTACAAATTATGGAAACAAAACCTATGCTTTCATTATTTAGAGTTGATAGATAAAACAGAACATTGATAACATCTTAAGATTTAAAGGAAGTAAAGCCAAACAAAATGGGACAGAAGCAACATTATAGGAGAAAAAAAACATTATGATAGTAAAAGGATAGATTCATTATTATTAAATGGCTAAATCTAACTAAATACACTATATAAACCTTATATAGATAATAGGGTAGAACTAAAATTAGATAGCTAACTACCCAAACTAATTAAACTAATTCTTATCATAAAGATGTTAGTGTGATTATATTTTTCTCCTTATCGACACTATATCCTCTGTACATAAACCAATTAATGGCACCTTCGGCAAGTTTTATTGAGATGTTGCAATAATTATTGTTCTCTCTTAAGTTTTATTTTTCTCAAAACATTTCTATTGTCCCATTTTCTATTACATATTAACATTTTTGCAAATGTCATTCTTTGAAATCAATCCTAAATATGGTTTAGCCACCATTGTTTGATTTAACTTCCATCACTCCAGCTCCTTCCATTACAAACACTAGGAATCCAAGTAATTTCCATTTTGATTGTGTGCGTTTTATGCAGCAATTGTTATGCGTGTATCATGAGATATATGACATAAAAAAAGATCCAAGATAAATTTTTAAAAGTTAAGGATCAAATTTCAATCTCAAATTCTCACCTTTTAAAAAAAAAATTATTTTTTAAAACTAAATTATATTAAATTATCAATGACATCTTAGTTTATTGTTTTAATGACAGTAAAAAACGAATGTATTAAGTTATAAATCTAACTCAATTGGTATGATATATTATTTTAGTAAAATTTTGATAAGTTTATCTATGCACATCTTTAACAAATAAATAACAGCTATACACTGTTCATTGTTCACACGGATAAATAAAGGAAATGCTTTTAATTTTGTAATTAATATTTTGGTGTAATTTTTATCTGAAAATAGAATTTGGATTAATCAATTATCTCTTCTCGCTCACAATACATGATAAATGAGTAAAATATTTTTTTCTGAATTTTTTTCTCTTACAATAAATTATTCAAGAGTATATATAAAAATTAAAAACATACAACTTATTTCGGAGTAACTTCTATTATCTCACAAACGGCAATAGCATCACAAGTCTAATGGCGTGGCATTTAATGAACTTACGTCTCCACCAAAATTAATAATAGTAAAGAAATGTACTTATGTTCAAGAAAACAGTTTTCAAGGAAATGTAAAAATGAGAAAAAATATTTTCTTATTTTATCTATTTTTTTAAAAAAATTATTAGCTTTTTTATTAAAATAAACTAAATACATTTTTATCTCTATTTTTAAAATAGAATTTATTCTATAGTCCTATGTTTAATAATTGCTGATATCTGTATTCAATATTGAGAATCATCAAAATAAGCTCAAGATCTTTTGTCTTTACCCGTAACTGATGGACTTGAGAATAATTCTAGAAAAACAGGAAACATCCCAGTCAAACACCACTCTAGAAAAATGTTTACCATATTCTATAAGTTTTTTAAAATATTATAAAATTAAAATATAAATACTTTATATAATTAATATTTTATATTCCAATGAACATTTTTTAATTTCTACATTTCTTTAATCAGTGGAAAAAAATAAATATCGAGAATTCCCACAACTCACATTTCTAATTTTTGTACAAGTACCAAAGTACAATAATATCTATTTTTTTAATAATTTTAAATAGAATCCGCAAGAGGCACGTGCGCGCCTCAAAATAATAAAATAAAATAAAAACAACTGAAGATATGTTTGAACAATCCAACGTAGATTGCGAAGATGTTCAAAAACACGACACAACACACAAGTTTTGGGTCAACGCCATTTTCAACTCTGATCTTTCTCTTTCTTTCTTCCTTCTCCTTCCTTTCTCTGCTTGTGTCTTAATACTCATGGATAACAAAACCACCCCACCAAGCGATTTTTCAAGTCCTCTTCTTCCCACAAGTTATGGTGCCAATGATTTTGTTGACTCTGAGTCAAAGTTGCATACCCAAGCTTCTTCCTTTCCACCAACTACTCTTACACTCACCACCCTCGTCGCTGTTCTTGGTTCTTACGTTTTTGGCACTGCTGTTAGTTACTACTGTTTACATAATCATATGATTACTTATTTATCTTCAAATTTGTATGCCTCATTTCTAATTATTGGTTCATAGTGTGAAAATGAGTAGAAGATAAACTTAAACTGAAAAAGAGCACTGTCATGTGATTACGATGTTAATTTTGCAGATTGGGTATTCATCACCAACTCAAACTGGAATAATGCGTGACCTTAATCTCGGAGTGGCTCAGGTTTGAATGTTTGTTTATGTAACATTTGTATATTACATGTTGTATCATTTGTTTGACCGTGTCTCTTAATGGTTAAACTATTTGAACCAACGCAGTACTCGATTTTCGGTTCAATTCTTACGATTGGAGCAATGATTGGTGCGGTTGTGAGTGGTAGAATAGCAGATTACGCAGGTGCTAGAGTTGTAAGACAAAGTTTCCCTTGATGCATTCACTTTAGTTTCAACTTTGAATGTTGCTGTTGTTGTTGTTGTTGTTTACCTTTGGTTATTTTGCGTTTTGCTGAACAGGCTATGGGGTTCTCCCAGGTTTTCTGCATCTTGGGATGGCTTGCCATATCATTCTCAAAGGTTTCCCATTTATTTCTTTTACTTCGTTCCCTTGTGTTTGGATAACAGGAAACAAAATATGGAAGAAAGATGCAATTTTTTTATTTGATTGAAAAAAATTATTGAAAGGAAAGGGGAGAGGAAATTAGTTTTTAGAATTTTTTTTTTTCTACTTTTCTTGTATTCAAGTTTCAAAATTTTCTCTTTTCCCTTGCTTTCCATCCATACCATGAGTTAAGTGCTAGTAATAGTTGGATATGTCTGAAAACTAGTAATGATAGTGGTAGTAACCTTGCCTAAAAGGAAAAATAGTTAACTAGAATTCGAGGTAAGGGGAAGAAGACCTTCATGGTAACTATTGAGTACTTGACATACATGCCCTGGTAGGCTCAAATACCTGTTTTTCATGTGAAGGACTAAAAAGGGAAGGTTTGAACATTACAAGGATCATAAACAAGAAGATTGTAGGACTAAAAGTGAACATCTGATGTATTTGCAAGCATGAAAAAAGTATTTAAACCTGCCTTGGTATTGACTATGAAGCTCATTTGAGAGAATCTGAATATTAGACATTTGTAGTAATGCTCCTTTCTAACTAAATTCCATTCAAAATTTCTGTCGCTGTTTGCATAAACACAATGAAGAAGATGGACAGTGTAAGGACTGCAGAGTGCAGACTCTGAGCGGCTGAACCACTATGATTCTATTAGTTGAATTGAATGTCTTCATCCCCTGGTTTTTCCTTAAGTTCAATCGTTGATATCTAACATCTAACATTTGGTGCTTCTTGAAGGTTGCTTGGTGGCTTTATGTTGGAAGACTGATTATAGGATTTGCTATTGGCCTTCTATCTTATGCGGTAACTTTTGTGACTGTGCAATATGTTATCATTGAGCTCAGAGGGCTGTTTGCAAAAATTTTTCCACAAACACTTACAAGAGAAGAAGATTAAAGATAAAAGAAATGAATCGAGCTTCTCTCATAAACTTAAAATCAACTTATGCACTTTGGTTTTGGTAAAAGTCAGATGAGAGAGCTTAGCTCAATTCATTTTCCTTTTCTAATTTTTTCTCCTATAAATGATTATGGAAAAGAGTATCAAAACAAAATGATATCCAGTCACTCAAGAAATACAAATACATAGTTTCCTTTGTGAATTAGGTACCTGTTTATGTAGCAGAGATAACACCCAAGAATCTTCGAGGGACATTCACTGCAGTTCATCAGGTAAAGCAATACTATATGATTCAATCTTTTAACATCATTTTACTATGTCACGTGTAGGCTTATTTTAACTCCCTATTTGGTCTTTTTTGACAGTTAATGATTTGTTGTGGGATGTCATTAACGTATCTTATTGGAGCATATGTAAATTGG
Organism: Hylodesmum podocarpum; assembly: GCA_026586105.1. Lineage (NCBI taxonomy): Eukaryota > Viridiplantae > Streptophyta > Magnoliopsida > Fabales > Fabaceae > Hylodesmum > Hylodesmum podocarpum. The sequence continues at coordinate 2,818,153 of JALJEV010001298.1, read as the reverse complement.
CGGATCTTGGCTCTAATAGGCAATAGTCTTCTTTCTGATGTTCTTTTCACAAACCAAATTGAAAAAGGGCTCCATGTGACTCACATGTTTTTTGTCTTTGTTTCAGGAGCTATTCCATGTCTTGTGCAGCTTCTTTGTCTTCCGTTCATCCCTGATTCTCCTAGGTGGCTGGTGAGTGGTGCACAGCTTTCTGTAATTTTGTTGTTTGGGCTGTACATGCTGGACACTGCTCACACAAAGAATTGATATTTTTCATCACTTCTGTCTAATGGTTGGAGTCAACACATGTCATTAGACAAATATGTCACAAGTGATACTTGCAATCTTCTGCAGGCAAAGGTCAGTCGCTTGAAAGAGAGCGATTCTGCTTTACAGCGCCTCAGAGGGAAGAATGCTGATATTTATCAAGAGGCCACTGAAATCAGAGTATATAACTAGTTTTTGTTTGTTAGAATGTTACACTTGAGTTACAATCTGGCTAAGAAGCAAAATAAGGGAAATAAAAAAGGAAGAAATCAAAGACTAAGGAGTTTAATCTGTCAATTTTGTGTTGTACCATCATTTGTAGGAATATACAGAAGCCTTTCAGCGGCAAACAGAATCTAGCATCATTGACTTATTTCAAATGCAGTATTTGAAGTCACTTACTGTGAGCTTTCTAAATTATCCCTATTCATATGGCCTAACTTAACCTTTTGCTGGGCACTTATGGTATTTAGTTACTTGGTTAGGTAGGAGTTGGCTTGATGATACTGCAACAGTTTGGAGGGATTAATGGCATTGTTTTTTATGCAAATTCTATATTTATCTCTGCCGGTATGTGGATCTCCTTTTCTATGCTTCCTTCCATCATATGACAAGAATAAATGAATGAGAATATTTGATTTATGACATGACTCACACAAAAGAAAAAACTTTAATCCATGACAGGGTTTTCAGAAAGTATTGGAACAATAGCAATGGTTACTGTTAAGGTTCCTAATTCTCTTCACATGATTGCATCATTTCTCTGTGCTTAATTCTGTATAACAAGATGGATGCTTTGATGAGTATATTCCTCATTCTCGTTTTTCATACTATTCCATCATTTGTGTTTATAGGTTCCAATGACAACTTTAGGAGTACTTTTAATGGATAAATGTGGAAGACGACCACTTTTGCTGGTAAAAAAGTTGAAGTGAACTATTATTCCTACTTCTTTGTACTGTTCTGTAAATTCTGAATCCAAAATTTTGATTCTCATACAGGTGTCTGCAGTGGGAACATGCTTAGGATGCTTTCTGGCAGCCTTGTCATTTGTCTTGCAGGTTCTTTTAATACTAGAAATCTGATCCAGTGAGTTGTTTTTAACACGAATTTCTAAGAATGGTCAGGATTGCCTTATGCAGGACTTACATAAATGGAAGGGAGTTAGTCCTGTTATGGCGCTAGTGGGCGTACTGGTAATGTTCTTGCACTTATATGCCCATATATGGATCTTAGTCTAGAAGTGAAATCTCATAAACCTAACATCAAGTTCTAGATTTCTAACTCAAATTGGAGTGTGATCATTACTATCTTTTATGATCCTTGAAAGAGTATATGAAACTCTCAGCAAATAATTTGTCTTGTAACAATATCACAACTGAGTAAAATTTCATAGAAGATTAGTATTTCTACCATATCTAGAGAAGTACTTGATTTCTTGCTAAACTTTTATGATGTGCCTCATTCTCTCATTTTTCATTGGCCCTATAACTTTTCTTAGTGAGATAGAAGTGGTTGCAATATTTGAATGACGCCTTCGAAGTTTCATAATGAGAATTCAATTCCTGCTATATATGTATCCGAGACCGGTTTACCCATGGGTTGACAGATAAGATGATTCTCCTATTAAAATTTTTAATGGCCAGGTATACATGGGATCTTATTCAATAGGCATTGGAGCAATTCCCTGGGTCATAATGTCTGAGGTAGCTTCTTCTTACTGTGCCTAAACTCGGGAAGTAAAAAACTCAAAACACAAGAAAGCATCAGTATGAATGCAATGATGAATGGTTATATTTTATTTTCCAGATTTTTCCTATCAACGTGAAGGGCTCTGCTGGAAGTCTTGTGACTTTGGTTAACTGGTTGTGTTCTTGGATTGTATCATATGCTTTTAACTTTCTCATGAGTTGGAGTTCAGCAGGTATGTTAGTATTTAATCTTGATCCTTGAGGTAAAGGAAAAAAGTTGAGAATTTTTTGGAAGAAAATAGGTATGAAAAATAGAAAAGTAAGGAGTTATTTTAATTATGGAATAATATCCATTTTTATATTATGTTTGGACAGGAACTTTCTTCATGTTCTGTAGCATATGTGGCTTAACTGTGCTGTTTGTGGCGAAACTAGTACCAGAGACCAAGGGCCGTTCACTGGAAGAAATTCAAGCTTCTCTGAATTCATATTCTTTAAAGAGATGTATTCCACATGCACAATAAACCCAATAAGAATTTTCCAAAATGGTTTCTTGAAACAAGCTCGTCCATTAAAAAAGCAAAGAAGGCTTCTGCATACGTTTGGCTGAATGAAGAAAGTTACATTCAGCAGGCATCATGATAATTTTAGCGATGTATTCACAGTATAGACATTCTTAGAATTAATTGTTTACACTATAGAAGATACTTCATATGTAGAGTTGATTATTTGATTTTAAATTCAATGTCACAACCATGGTGCATGTTTCACACCAGAAATGAAATTGCACGTTAATATATTTTAAGATTTTTTTTTTTTTTGCACAGCTAATTCTAACATTTTTATTATAAAATTTGGTACATAGTTAACCAAAGTTACTAACTTTTACCTTAATTAGTTTGCTTAGACTAGTTGTTTTTCTTCCATGGTTTATTTTTCGTGAATGGACACGGGTTTCAGAAGATAGCTGCACGGTTATTACCTCTACAATCATGGTTAAATTAATTTCAAAGATCATGACAGTTTTTATATATTTCAAGTCAAATTTTGTCTTTTTGTACAAATATGACAAACGAAATTGAAGTTAGTATTTGATCAATATTTCTATAAATACAACAAATAAAATTTTAACAAAGAAAGAAGAATTATTTGTTGAATTAAATTAGGATATGATTACTTTAAACCCACAATCCAGTATCATATCATATCCTGTCTGATCAATGCCAGGAACTTTATATATATAATTCGTTTTTCATACTTATTTCATGTATATGAGTTTATGAATTTAATTACAATGTCCGTCCTACACTGTATATGTTATCTTTGAAAACTATAAAATTGATGCAGAATTTCTTTTGAGAAAACACTGTATATGTCATTAAATTATAAGATCAGTAATTTATTATGTATAATAAAATTAATGATTTTTAAAATAATTATTTTAAAAATTACATTTATCATAAATTCTAAATGGGGCACTAATCTTTAGTTACGAGCCTCAACAATCATTTGAGAATGGAAATGATTAGGATATGGAGCTGTGAATTTTCTTAGGTAGTGGTTTTGATGGACTTTCTGTGTGAAATGTTTTAGCACTTACACCATGTTGCAATATCACGGTGATGGAGGGTGTATCCCAATGAATTACGCAAGGAAAAATTTCCAAGTGATTAACACGGTTTAAACATGGTTTCATGGGTAAGTGGAGGTGACTGTGATAAACACCTCTACTGATTTCCTTATTTATGTACGTATTGGAGTGTGTTAAATTGGATAAAATTTTTCAGGAAGAAGAAAGAAATAATGCTTAGGATTATTTTACTAGTATAAAAAAATGAAAATTTTAAAATATAAATAATAATTATAAGAATGAAGTAATTAATTCGTGTATATAAAATTTAAAAATAATAATTAACAAAAATTTATTTGATAATTATTGAGATGTTTAATTTAAAATATAATAAATATATATTTATTCTAATATTAATAAATTATTATTAAATATTAATTAGATTAATTATAGATTAAATACACACTTAACTATATTAATAAAGAAGTTACCAAACGTCATCTAATAAAAGGTGAGTTGTTTAATAAACAACTTCAATACAACATTTATTATAGAAGTTGTCTTGTAAACATTTAGCTTGAAAAAAGGAAAAAGGATTATAAAATAAAACATGTAATGTTAGGTCCCAAAATGAATGTACTAGACACACGTACAAGAAATCAACACCCCACTTAAAACATATCTTCTATATCTGTCTCTGTCTGTGTTTCATCGTTATCACTAATTAGTCTTAACCATTACTTGAACAATGTAACATTATAAATTCAACATCTCCATGCCTTCCATTCTATACGAAATTCACTTCCACCTCAACACTAACTTAAACAATCACATTTTTTGATAATTAAGAATGGCCAGTGGTGAAGGTGAATACAGATTTCCTCCTGAGAATAAGCAATACACACAGCCAGGCAAAGAGTATCTCATGAATCCACCACCTCAATATAGCAGTCCCCAATACAAGCCTTCAAATAAACTTCACGTATTTTATTTATATAACATTTACCGTATTATTAATTGGTTATTACCTTCCCTTATCTAAATTACTTTTTTTTGTTTTTTCCTGATTTGATTCAATGAATATATATGATGTAGGGAAAGATAGCTATAGTAACCGGAGGTGACTCTGGAATTGGAAGAGCTGTCTGCAACTTGTTTTCATTGGAAGGTGCTACTGTGGCTTTCACCTATGTCAAAGGCCAAGAGGACGTTGATGCAAGTGACACACTTGAGATCATAAGAAAGGCTAAAACTGAAGATGCCAAAGACCCAATTGCTATTCCTGTTGATTTGGGTTATGAGAATAATTGCAAGAGTGTGGTGGACCAGGTGGTCAACGCTTATGGTTGCATAGATATTCTGGTGAACAATGCAGCTGTGCAGTATGAGAATAATTCGCTGGAAGAGATTGATGAAGCAAGACTCGACAAAGTGTTCCGAACCAATATATTTTCTCATTTTTTCATGACTAAGTAAAACACGTCCATTAACCTCTACTTGAATTTTATATATGTTACCTCTTAAGGGTCTCATGTAATTAATAAGGGAGCATTTGATGAATGTATAGGTATGCCCTGAGGCACATGAAAGAAGGAAGTACCATTATAAATACGACATCGGTGAATGCATATAAGGGATTTGCACGATTAATAGATTACACGTCGACAAAGGGTGCAATTGTAGGATTTACAAGGTCGCTGGCACTTGAGTTAGTGAGCAAAGGAATAAGAGGGAATGGAGTTGCACCTGGACCCATTTGGACTCCGTTGTAAGTAGCAAGTATGACAAAGGAAGAAATAGAAATATTAGGTTCGGATGTGACATCAATGAAGAGAGCTGGACAACCTATTGAAGTTGCTCCTTCTTATGTCTTCCTTGCCTCCGACCAATTCTCCTCTTACTTCACTGGCCAAGTTCTCCACCCCAACGGTAGACCATCTCTCTCTCTCACACACACACCATATATAATTAACCTCATCTTCTTCCTTCTTTCCCTTTTCTCACTTTTTTCGTTTCATTCTTCCCTTTTCAGGTGGAATTATTGTCAACACTTGATCAAGGATATATATATATATATAGTGCTTCATGCTTAAAGCTAATAAAATAGTAGTGAAAAGTAAGGATTAGATGTATATAGGCATATATTTGTAAGAAATAATTTAAATTAAAGGAGGTGGAGTGTGTGTATTGTATATTTGTAATGGAGAGATATGGTAATTGCATGACATCAATTGCAGTCTGTCATTGTGATGTTATCAAAACTCTATAAACTCTTACTATTTTTATAGATCCGTGACCCACATATATCGGTGGATCTTCATATAGTGATTCATTCACGTGCTTAGATAATAAATCTCTTTACTTTTAATATATTAATAAAAAATATTTAAAGTATTATGGAGATTAAAATAATTATTATTTTACTTAATTTTTATGTTGAAATATTTTATAATAAATTAAGATATTATCTTAATATGTTATTAAAAAAATAAATGAAATTTTAATTAAAATTTATTTTAATAAACATTTATAAATAGCTCATTTAAAAAATATTTGTTTATTATTAACAGGTTATAAATTCAATATTTTTCTACTTAAATTAACATTGTGAAAACTTCCCTTGGCGCTATAGAATAAGTCGGAGATGCCGAGCATGACACTTTTTAGTTGTCCAAGGATCTGCCTTCACTGTGATTATAGAGTCATTTGCGGGGAACTTCATCGTCATATGCAGGTTGGAAACAATGGCCCCAAGTTGATTAAGGTTCCTTTTTTTGAAGATGATATTATAGGATGTGTGAGTCTCTACCAGTAAATATCTCATAGAATGTCTGGTGCGTCTCTCCCTCTCCCAATAGGTCAATATATCCTTGCGTATGTACTCTCTCCCCTGCGAAGTTGAAGAAGAGCTCCTTATGCGATTTAATTATTGAATTAATGTTAAGTCAACTTAACATTTTAATTTTGATAATTAGAAGATAGACAGAAACATTTATAGATGCGAAGGGAACAATGATCAGATGGATCACTACTCGTATAAGACGAAAGATGCACTCTCAAAACATTAGAAGTTTCAGATGCAAAGTTCAAGTCGTCATATCCCAAACATCTGCTATCAGACGAAGAACTTTGAAGATCAGACGGAAAGCGCGTCTCAACTTCAAGTCATATGCTTAAGAGTGAAGATTTGAAAACTAAAGTTGAAGACAAATGATAAAGACAGAAGAATGAATTCAATCCTCAACATATTATAATTATTCATTCGTCTACTCCTTTTAAAGTTCAAGACTCTGAGTAACTCGTGCATACATACTTATTCAACCGTTACTCAGAATGTTCTAAAGGTGGAAAGAGATTTCAAAATAAACATATGCAACACGAAAAATAGTTGTACGTTTTAGTGAAATCTCTGAGCGAATCAAGTCAAAGACAGATCTCACGTTGACAACCGCTGACTTTCTATTAAATGTTCTGATTGCTCACTCTGCCAGATGTGAAAGTACCCAAGACAAGGACTAACGTACAGTCTAAATGTTACTTCACACAACCACATATAAAAGGAGTTCATCTCTGTGAGTTCAAGTTGGCGAACTACTCTGATCAAGAATATATTCATACTCGCTCAAGCTCTCAAGAAAACAAGTTTGTTCGCCACAAACTTAGAATAGAATTCACATTATAAAATCTCTCTCTACGTAGAAGATATTTTCTATTTGAACTTATTGTAAGCCACTGTTGTGGTGATATTGTAGCCTGAGGAGGCTAAGTGAATACCTTGCATCAAGCCTGTGGAGGCTGGTAGTTCAAAGAATACCGTGAGTCTAGCCTGAGGGAGGTGAAGTCCAAATAATATCTTTGTTAGCCTAAGGAGACTAAGTGTTGAAAGAATACCTTGGTTAGCTTGAGGAGGCTGTGTTTAAAAAATTACTTGGGTTTACCCTGTGGAGGCTGGGGACAAAGAATATCACTTTAGCCTGAGAAGGCTGTGTTCAAAGAATATTTGTATTGTATTGTTAGCCAGGAGTGGCTGGGTTCAAAGAATACTCTTAGTGGAACCTCAGCAAGTTGTTGGGTAACTGGACGTAATCTTTTATAAGATGAACCAGTATAAAAATATTATTGCTTTGATTATCTTTAACTGCTCACTAACCAAGGATAATAACTTAAACAACAAATTTAATTAAAAACAATCTTTGAAGAATAATCTTAAGTTTGCGTCTGATCAATTATTTTATACAAACACAAAAACGCATCGTCTGAAAGAATTTTAATTGATAAACACAATCCAACCCCATTCTTGTGTATTTGTATTTTACAACTAAGAAGTCTGAGCTTCTCAAAAATAGGTCAATACAGGATGTCTATCGAACTACCTTAATCAATACGTAGCACTTTCCTTACCTTCCAATTAGCGATGACTGCCGTGATAACCATTGGATCGACCTGGTCCGGGCATTGGTGCTTGAAGTCAACATCCGAGAAAGTGATACTCAACATAGTCCTAGCTGGTAGGTATTGCACTGTGTGAACACTACGTAAGTGTCTTTTTCGTGCACTTTTGGAACTTCCTCCATCGCCGAATCCACCTGATATCGTGTTGATGGTGCCTCTTACATTGTTAGGGTCCCGTTGAGCCGCCTCCTTCCACGTGGATGGTTGGGACCTATCATAGTTCCTGCCTCCCGATGATTGTCCCTAACGATGGTGTCCTCGTCCCTCCTACGACTCCTTTCCTCCTATCTCCTATTCAATTATGTCTTTCACTCTATTGCACTCCTCAGTAGTGTGACCTTTATTCTGATGGAAACTATAATACTTGTTGGGGTTAGCGTTCTGGGGAGACGGATTGGGAACTGGGAGTCGTCACACCTCCAGATTAAAGGCTTCCTGTAGCACGACTTCACGGCTGGCATTCAGAGGGGTGTAATGATCAAACTTCCCGATTCATTTCCTCTTCAGTCTCGGACTGGTCTGGTCAGGGACTTCACTTTTGTTTGTCTCCTTGTTTCTTTTGTGGGCAATAGCGTTTTCCTTAATACACATGAAACGGGTGGCATGAGCCCTAAGCTCATCCATATTCTGAGGTGGCTCAACGTATAGAGAGTCAGGGAAGGGATTCGGTCTAAGCCCGACTTTGATAGAGTGCATGACTACTGCAAGGTGCAAGTCGAGTATGTTCATAGTAGCTTTAGAGAACCTGGACATGTAGTTCCTCAAGGTCTCCCCGTCACCTTGGGTCACATGTTAAATGAGGAGGAATCGATTATGATGGGCTTACAGTTGGTGAAGTGTGCCAAGAACTTGGCACACAAGGCATCGAAGGAGTCTACGGATAACAAGGGTAGGGAGTAATACCATTTGAGAGCAATCCTTTTGAGGGTGGTCGGAAAGAGTCGACAATGGATCCTTGTTGGGATGCAAAGAATGTCCCACATGAGTTTATAAACACACATAGGATACCACATTAGTGAGAGACCTTTTGGAGGAAGTCCAAAAACAAAACCGTGAAGGCATAGGCCCAAAGCGGACAATCTCTTACTATTGTAGAGATATGTGTGTGTGAAGTCCTCCTAATTTAATAGGTGGTATCAGAGCCGATGATTTGACTTGGACAGCTCAGATGATGGACCTAGTGAAGGTCAGGTGAACCCCGCTGCATGGGAGAAGGTTTAGTGGTCCTTTGTGTGAGGGGAGATGGTGGGATGCAAACAATGTCTCATTGGAAAAACAAAGGATGTCATATGAGTTTATAAACACACATAGTAACTCCATTAGTGAGAGGCCTTTTAGAGGAAGTCCAAAAACAAAACCGTGAGGGCTTAGGTCCAAAACGAACAATATCTTACTATTGTAGAGATTTGTGTGTGTGAAGTCCTCCCCTTGTGATTTAACAATCTTGAAGTCCTCAGAGACTAGCCCAGCCTGGGTGAGATACACCTTCACGTGCGCGGTCGGATCAAATGTTCTTTCATACTTCTCCAAACTCGACCACCTCCAGGTTTCAGGCAACCAAGATTGCATAATACCTAGTGCAAATGGATGAAAAATGGACAGTTGTTGTAAAAGAGGATTCTGAGGGTTAGTAAAAGCATTGAAGGGTATTTCCTGGTGACATAGGTGGCTCACGTGAGTTTGGGGTGGTGATATGGTAGTAGGATCTTGGTTACCTGACTTCGGTTGTGGGGCGAACATTTGTGGGGTATTGGGCTTTGGTTTGGCATAAAACACCTTATTTTGTTGGGAATGATTAGATTCCACCTCAAGCAGGTTGGGTTTAGGTATCGACAGTTGAGAGTGAGATATTTGATTTCTAAGAGTGTTGAGATCTTCCAGGTATTGATCTCGAAGGTTTTTCATTTCCGTTTGATGTTGTACCCTCAGCTTCTTCATATCTTCGTCGAGTTGTTGCCTCACTTCAGCCACAACTATGTCTATATGCATCTTTAGCGTATCTATCAAGGTTTGGTTCACGTTTACATGTGAGGAAGAAATCGTCGTCTGGCTTCACGTATTTACCATGAATCAAGTAGCTCTGGGATTAATTTTACCAGGGCCCATGATGGGCGTCAAGTGTTTTTACTAGAACTTAATGATGACTTGGATGGTACTGACTATTCCACGTGGCTGAGGAATGGTCCAATCGAGCTCCACTCGTGCTCCATCGAGAGGGGGAGGTACCTACAAAAATACTTTGATGCTTAAGTTAGTAAAGGAAAGATAAGTGGAGTGAAATGAGTAATAAGTTTACAGTCCTTCCTATAAGAGAATCTCTCTTTTATACTTAGGGGTCAATATAGGATAGCGTGAAAGACAATTATTTTTACCTCAGGATCCTACAACAACAAATAATGAAGAGAAGAAAGAGTTTTGGAGGTACGTCAGTTGAGGGTCACGTGTTGGTCCCTTATTGGTCGACCTCTCCGAAAGAGATTTTCCCCTTGATGACATGTGTGCCTAATGTAGAAGTTAAATCACGTGCTAACATAACATATTGCTCGAGTAAGAGGTCGGCCTGAGGTGACATGGTCCACCAATAATGTTCAAAGAGATATGAAATAGGAGTATTTTATAAGTATAATGAAAATTTTAAAATAAAAATAATAATTATAAAAATAAAGTAATTAATTCAAGTGTATATAAAACCTAAAAATTAATAATTAGTAAAATCTTATTTTATAATGATTAAGATACTTGATTTAAAAATTAATAAATATATTCATTCTAATATTAATAAATTATTATTAAATATATAGAAACCTATTTGATTAGACTAATTATACATTAAATAGACACTTAACTATATTAACAAAAGTCACCCAACGGCACCTACCAAAGGAGAAAGGACTATAAAAGAAAAGGTTACCCAAAATGAATGTCCTAGACACGTACAAGAAACCAACACCACACTCATACGTATCTTCTGTATATGTGTCTGTTCCATCACTATCACACACACCCAACTTATACTAGTTAGCCTTAACCATTACTTCAACAATTTAACATTATAAATTCAACATCTCCATGCCTTCCATTCTATACGAAATTCACTTCCACCTCAACACTAACTTAAACAATCACATTTTTTGATAATTAAGAATGGCCAGTGGTGAAGGTGAATACAGATTTCCTCCTGAGAATAAGCAATACACACAGCCAGGCAAAGAGTATCTCATGAATCCACCACCTCAATATAGCAGTCCCCAATACAAGCCTTCAAATAAACTTCATGTATTTTATTTATATAACATTTACCCTTTTATTAATTGATTATTACCTTCCCTTATCTAAAATTACTTCTATTTTGTGTTTTTCTGATTTGATTCAATGAATATATATGATGTAGGGAAAGATAGCTATAGTAACCGGAGGTGACTCTGGAATTGGAAGAGCGGTCTGCAACTTGTTTTCATTGGAAGGTGCTACTGTGGCTTTCACCTATGTCAAGGGCCAAGAGGACGTTGATGCAAGTGATACACTTGAGATCATAAGAAAGGCTAAAACTGAAGATGCCAAAGATCCAATTGCTATTCCTGTTGATTTGGGTTATGAGAATAATTGCAAGAGTGTGGTGGACCAGGTGATCAACGCTTATGGTTGCATTGACATTCTGGTGAACAATGCAGCTGTGCAGTATGAGAGTAATTCGCTGGAAGAGATTGATGAAGCAAGACTCGACAAAGTGTTCCGAACCAATATATTTTCCCATTTTTTCATGACTAAGTAAAACACGTCTATTAACCTCTAATTCAATTTTATATATGTTACCTCTTAAGCGTCTGATATAATTAATAACGGAGAATTTAACGAATGTATAGGTATGCCCTGAAGCACATGAAAGAAGGAAGTAGCATTATAAACACGACATCGGTGACTGCATACAAGGGATTTGCACGATTAATAGATTACACGTCAACAAAGGGTGCGATTGTAGGATTTACAAGGTCGCTGGCACTTGAGTTAGTGAGCAAAGGAATAAGAGTGAATGGAGTTGCACCTGGACCCATTTGGACTCCGTTACAAGTAGCAAGTTTGACAAAGGAGGAAATAGAAATATTTGGTTCGGATGTGACACCAATGAAGAGAGCTGGACAACCTATTGAAGTTGCTCCTTCTTATGTCTTTCTTGCCTCCGACCAGTGCTCCTCTTACTTCACTGGCCAAGTCCTCCACCCCAACGGTACACCATGCATCTCTCTCACACACACACACGACACACCATATATAATTAACCTCATCTTCTTCCTTCTTTCCCTTTTCTCACTTTTTTCGTTTCATTCTTCCCTTTTCAGGTGGAATTATTGTCAACACTTGATCAAGGATATATGGATAAATATATATATTTGAAAGCTTTGTATGGATATATATATATATATATATATATATATATATATATATATATATATATATATATATAATATGCTTCGTGCTTAAAGCTAATAAAATAGCAGTGAAAATACGTGTATATACGCATAGATACTTGTAAGCAATAATATAAAGCGGTGGAGTGTGTATTGTATATTTGTAATGGATAGATGTGGTAATTGCGTGACATCAATTGCATGATTGTGATGTTATCAAATATGTAATTTTCGACGTGTAACTGTGATACGCTGCCAACTCAATTCCAGAACGCAGAAAGCGTATTGCAGTTTTGACACATATACATCGGTGGATCTTGACAGTGATTTAAATAATAAATCTCCTTACTTTTAATTATTAATAAAAAATATTTAAATTTTTATGGAGATTAAAACAATTATTATTTTCTGTAATTTTTATGTTAAAATATTTTTGAATAAATTAAGATATTATCTTCATCTTAAACAATAATGAAATAAGATTTTATTAAAATTTATTTTAATGAATCATTTATATATAATTTATGTGAGAAGTCTTTATTCACTGTTAAGAAATTATAAATTTAATGTCTTTTTAAATAATTTAACACTGAAATAACTCTTTCAAGTGAAAAACTTTTAAAAATTAAATGATTAATCTATCTTTTTTTCATCAATCATACCACCTTATTATGATATGATATGTTATGATCAGCTATGCGTAAAATTTGTTTTTACTGGAGATAATAATACTCCTTTATCTATTATATAATATTTTATATAATACATTTTAACAATTCCTTTTTATCTCTTCTCTGTGTTAATTCACTTTCATTCTTGTTCTTGTTCTTTTCTTTTATTTAGTGATTTAAAAATTAATATTTTAATTAAAATTAATATCTTTTTAAGTACATATCATTATAATCATATATAATTTTAGATGTTAAATATATAATGTTATTTTTTATTTTAACTCCCAAATAATCTGTAATGCAGATAGATTTTATTAGGAAAATAAATGGTAATAACTCCACATTCTTTTCGTCAATAGAATCAAAATACGCTATAATTTCTCGTTAGTCGTCAGGAATTATAAAGACAGACTATAAGAGAAGAAATTGGATGGAATGATTGAAACTACCACACGTTTCTTTTATACATGTTTCAATGGAAAAGATTGGGTATATAATTAGAATAGCAATAAATCAAATAATCATAATCAGTTATAAAACGTGAGAAGAGAGAAATATATATTTAAAATACGACGATTATAATTATTAACAAAAAAATAAAATTAATTTTAAAGATTACGAATTATATATAATTAGAAATTACTTTACATATAATAATTAAGTATCATTATTTATTATTGATCAAAGATCACCGTTTAATTAGACACCTAATTAATGATCCAGCATTTCTTCCACTTCAAGACTTTATAATCACATTCTTACACATCTTTAATGTTTATTCCGCACTTGTCATCACTAAATTATATATGTTTCTTATAAGTCTAAGGAGGATATACTCAACTAAAATTTGCTAGTATTTTCAGGCTTGGTTAGGTTCTCCTTCATGTGAATTTTTTCGCCGTTTCCACTTCACAAATTAACAAAATCAAATTGAATTCCTATATATTATGTTTTGGAATGAAAAGTCAGATTTTTACTTTACTACTTTGTTAACAGTCACATAAATGAATCTTGTGTTTGTGACAGTTGATGGTCCTTGAAATTGAATATCTATATCCTTGAATAATTAGCTTCTATGACAATGAAGAAACTATCTATTAGCCTTGCTTGTTTCACATTTTTATCAACAAAAACAAATTTGGATCTAGTACAATGCACCGAAGACAAAAAAACAAAAAAGAAATCTTGTTTCAGTGCGTTGCATTGACAAAGCAAACTGAGATTTAGTAGCTTGTGTAATTAAGAGAATATCATCATTCCTTACCATATTTCCAACTCTTTTTATGCAAATGACCTGTTTTTTTTTTTTTTTTAGCTTTTTTCCTGGGTCAAGAAATTGGATTTGATTCACGACAGTGGCACTCAAAAACGTTTTCATACTATTTCTAAAACGTGTTCTGAAGTTCACTTAATCCATATATGTAGTATGTGTGCCTTTTTGAAACATAGTCTTGGAGACGCCACTCCTCGATCACATTGACAACCATGTTCTTGTCCAAATACGATAATTTATATCCTACAATTTCCGTTCAGGATTGAATAAGAAAATGATTAAATTAATTGAAAAATACAAAGGAAACGTTACAGGATACAGATTGATGCTACAAGATTAAAAAAGGGAAGCATATGTTTTTTATGCTGTTTATTTGAGGATCTGCTACTCTGATGAATGATGTCACTCACTCCTTGGTAAAATAAAAATAGAAAATCAAGATTAACCCCCAAAGCTGATTTCAGCACCTCCCCCACCAATCTCGGCAATGAAACACTGGAACCCGCATGACTCCAATTCAGCAACTACTTTGTCAACAACGGTGCCTGATAGCACTGGTTAAAGCATGTCAAGGAAGGGTTATAAGAAACTCAGATTAAAAAATATATATTAAAGATATTTAAAAGCTACAAAATCATGATGAGCAGGGTGTTAGGAAACAACTTGGTTTCTGTTATTATTAAGATGATAAATTATCCACCACCAGAAAATTGTGTTTTAATCACCTAAAGAGTATCTAGAGAAATAAAATTGTGTTGTTGTAGATGAATACGTCACTGACGTCAACAAAAACTTGCAGGAAACAAAAAAAACAAATAGAAATTTCCTCATTCAACTTTCAACTAGCACTTATGCACGTATAGATAAATTTCAGAATAAGTACTTACATTCCCTAACTTATGTAGAAGCTTCATCATTTAACTTATCCTACTGTTTTCTCATCTAACCTCTTCATGTGGACCTAATTCAAACTCATGAGCTCCCTCATACTTCAATTAAAAACTCTGATGAGCTAAAAGTTAATCCAAAATAGGCCTAAGAAAATTTAATTTTTTCAATAATCAATTAAATGTATAATTTGATTATAATCAAAATCAATTTTTATTTGGTTAAGTTCTCTGAAAAATAGTCTGGAGATAATTAATTTTGTGTGTACCAAAAAATCAACTTTTACATTGCTGTTAAAAAATAACTGAAAAGAAAAAGAAAAAAAATTGTTGAAAAATAATCGTACGCTTCAAATTTTCAGATTGAAAAAATCAACTTATTTTTCAAGAAAATAACAGTTTATAAATTTAAGCTATTTTTTTTTTCCAAATCAACTTCTAAATGCATTTTGTCTCTCCCCTCTTTTGAGCCAATCAGATTAATGCAAGTAACATAGGCTATCAACTAAACGTAGACAGAAAAATAAATAAAAGGAGATGTAATCGAAAACATCAGAAGCACAAGGAAAAGAACAAAAAGTGAAGAGCATACATGTTGGAAGCAGTGTAAGAACACAGCCACCACCACCTGCTCCTGTCAATTTGGAAGCTAACTTATACTTCAATGTTGTTCGAAGAACAGTTTCTATTGTGGCATGACTGACCCCCATACTCTGGAGCAGACCTTGATTCATCTCCATTAGTTCTTCTACCTTCTGTTCTTTCTCAGTTACAGAGAGCTCATCTGGTGTGGGTGACTTGAGAATGGCTGTCAATTCCTTGCTAATAGAATCAACAGCACTAAACACAAAAGCCATTATATCCGAATGCCTAAGCATCCTCTCTGAAACACCAGCCACTAATGCTTTTGTGTTCCTCCCTACTTTGGTGTTAGTAATGAGCATTTTTAGTGACAAACTTGACTTCATATGCGTCAAGTGACCCGACTTGAAGCTGATAATGTTACCTGATAATGGTAATAACTATTGAGTGAACTGCACAATCAATGACAGTAAATTGCATATGCAAACAAAGTACATAATTTATTAATTAAACATTCCAAACAAATCTCAATTTTCAAACAGTATTGCATATCTCTCAATTCACTTGCAAAAACCAGTAACTCATGACCTTAAATTTTTCCACCAGTGCCACATAAATTATAATTAATTCTAGGCGAGATTATGAACCAGGAAAAGAGAAACATAGCTTTTCATATTCACAAAGAGTATTTTATTCATCCTCAACTCAACTAACTCCTATCATACTAAAAGATAATAATCTGCCAACTCTGTTTCAATGCAATGAAACCATACAAAACATTCAAATTGTAACCATGGGTAACAAGAAAAACAACTTTGCAGCAAAACAGAAATGGCATGTGGAATACCATATGTGCTTATTGTGTTGTCAATTCCAGAGGGTTTTCCATGAATGATCTTCTCCCCTTCAAAAGCCCATTTATTCACCAAGCCACGATCTTTCTCACCGAAAGAGAGCCATCCTCGATGACTCACATCAACAGAAACAAAATCAGTGAAAGCCAACAAGGCCGCAGCCAGCGCCACACAAAACGAAGCAGAAGAACCCAATCCTGAACCCACAGGAAGTTCAGAAGTGACAACCACAGTAGCAGGCTTATATCTACACAAACAACTAAACACAATCAAAACCACGCAACAAAGGGATCTGAAATTCAGAATCACAATATATATCACAATATATATATATATATCAAAACCGATTCAGAGTTGAGAGTCGAGACCCTTGAATCGAAGAATACAACCACAGAAACGCAGAAACACCAGAAGCAATTCCAATCTTCGCCTCTGGAATGTTCAATTCCTCAACAAGCGCCGCAATTGATTTCGCAGTCTCCACAGAGCAAGAAACTGGCATCGAAGGTAACTGAGACGCGGATTCAGGAAACGCTGCTCTTACTTTACTAATTGGCCACGAAAACTCCAACGACATATCCTTCAACTGCAGTTTCAACACATCTTCGTCGTCTATTAATTAAACAATCCACAAATCACAATTAAATCAGAATCTCATAATCACTCAACACAAATAAAAATAAAAATAAAATAAAATACATCAAACATTGCTACATTGAAAATATTGAAACAAGATTCGAACGAGTAACATACCAGAAGGCGTGGAAAAATGGAGAGAAACGTAGGTGTATAAATTAATCGAAGTTGCAACGGCGGTGGATCCATGAACCACCGCATGTTCGCCGGCCAAGATAATCTTCCCTGGAGCTCTCGATCGAACCTCCATTTTATATATATTATAATAATAATAATATTATTATTATTGTTATTTATTTTCTCAGTTATGATCTTACTCTGATTCACTCAACTCATTATATGATTCGGTTTTTGTAGTTGTTGTTGTTCTTCTTTTCCCTTTCCCTTTGTACAGTCTGAATTTGTGTCGTCTTCCGTCCATGAGAAATGCGTGTTCTATTTATTTATTATCTAACTAACTTGTGCATTTGTCATACCCACTTCTAGTACTTTTTCATTAAAGTACAAATAATAATAGTTTTACTCGTTAATAAACATTATTAGAAAATAAAGTTTAGTTAATATAAAATTTTTATAGAATTTAATTTTTCGTTAATTAAGTGTAAAACTTATTTTTATTTATTGCGTCATGTCACTCTTTTATATCACTTCATCAACAGTATATACTCTTTTGTAAATACTTCATATCTATATTTTTATTTCTTTACTATCTCCATGAGTTATTATTAAGTTCACCCATCATTTTGATGTAAGTAATTATGGAAATAAATATTAAATTTCTCCTCCTCCTCGTCCTATTGTTTTTTTTTAAAAAAATAATTTTGGGTCATTTTGTAATTATTTATGTGATGAGTAAAAGTTATGAATTTTGGGTATTTTAGAATTATTTATGGAAGTGGTCTCATTTCAAAGTGATATTGCACATCGTGTTTACTTGATAATAGTTAGAGAAAATTAAATAACACATAAAAGATCAGAGTGCTAGTCTAATTAACAGAGAAATTATTGTGTAATTTTGATCCACATATTACGCAATAACTTTTGCATAAAAAATAAAAGAAATGTGTTGAACCGCCTAAAAAGAAAAAATTAATAAATATATTTTGCTTGTGGCACGAGGCAAAGTAACATCACCATACACGCACGCGCCATACTAATTAACACAAAATTTCGTAATAAACATGCATGCATATCAATTTTATTATTCTAAAAAAAATTATATCATCTTAAAATAAATTTTATCAATAACCATTTTTAAATGATACTAAATCAAATTCTTAGATGGACATTAATACTTAATAAAATTGATAAATATTTCACTTTTATAATATGATAATTTTTTAAGAAAATCTTAAAATAGTATTAACCTTCCGCACTTTTTATAGCATAATAATAATAATAGTAGTAGTAGTAAAATCATGAAAAAAAATCATAAGAAAAAAACCTCAAACCAAACTTTTATCTTTCAAGAATAGAAGGTAGACTTTCACCCACATTTCTTTTATACACAACAATTGATGCCCAATGAGGTCTTGTATAATAATTTTAGCATTAGTCAAATCTGCACACCTGTCTTTTAAATGCAGCTTAACTTTACATAAGTATTATGGGCAGTAATATTTATATTTTTTCTACTTCAATTAAAATTTTAAACCATATATCTAATACTATTATTTTGGTTCTTTCTTGAAAAAAATTGCATAGGAATCAAAGATATAAACTGTTTTTAGTTCTTGCATCAACAAACTAATCATTGTCGTTTGCTGAAATAAAAAACGTGTTAACTGTTTTCATATAAGAAGCAAAACGGAGATTTTGATCTAGTGGAAACTAAAATGAATTGTAAAACAGGAAAATGGTGTCCATATTTTTATCACGTTTTCTCGTCACATCTTAAATGAGTCTCACATTCACCTTTTCTTCACAATGTTCGGAAGTAGCTTTGTGGTTACTATGATCATGAATTTTGTAACGTTATCCTTCACGTTTAGCATACTTTAACGTTGTGTTAGGTCCAGGGCAAGTTGCATGGAGATTTGGACGAAAAGATTTTTTTTTATATGAGAAAATATTAATCGTGAATAATTTAGTAGGATGTTATAAGATTAAGTACTTAAAATTATCGTGAGATCTACAATTAATTGTTTACCTTATCGAATTAGTGAAGGTGTAGAGAAACTATGCGTCGTGACATTGTTATCAGATTCTATATAAGAATCTGATTATAATCAATTATATATAGTATAGAAGTAATATTTAATATATTATCAAATAATTAATTATAATATTTACATGGAATGTACAATTCTCTTATAATAAAAATAATAATTTTATATCATTGGTAAGTTTGTAATTTAGATTTTACACTTGTTTAAAATAATAAATCATATCATTTTAAAAAATTAATAATCTCTTCTTTTCACCTCTGCTTATTTTCACTCCAAGTGTTTCATACTCCCACTACCAAAACGTAGGATATAGATAGGATTTTTACTTTTAATATTTTGATTATGCAAAAGGATTAGAGAACAAGATTAGAAAATACATGATTTAATTTTTTTTATAAATGTTGGAATTTGACTTTTTACATTGAAGAGTGCACTTTACAAAATAAGTTATGTAAATTAAATTCCCTCCGCCTCTACATAGAATGATTGAATAATAAATTAATTTCGTATTAAGTAAGAAAGTTAGTTAATATTATTTAAATTTATAGTTTTGAATTAATTTATTTAAAATTATTTTCATTGAAACTTTATATAATAAATAATAAAAGTCATAAAAATATAATTACAATAAAATTAATGTATTTTAAAAAGAGTTGTCAAATTCGGTATAAAACCAAATATCACACGATTTGTACGAACGCTGAAATAATCGATTGTAATTTCAATAATTATTAATTAAAATACTGAAAAACAACCAGCATATGATTCTGGCAAATTGTATTAGTAACTATCAATATGCTATATCAAATTTCAGTACCTTTGGTGTTGTTTCAAGCAACATAATCATCTTTTTTGGTGATAAAAAAAATTGAAATTGGAAGGTACAATAATCAAGGATATATTGAAATTTCAACTAAATGCTAAGATGCATTCACATGAACAAGAAAATACTCATGTGAAAAAATTATAGATTTCTACTCAACATTGAGTCATAAGAAAAATACAATTAGTTTTTAGGTAACAACAACTTGATCATATGAAAACAACAGGAACACTTGCAATGTGTTTCAAAGTCACAATCTAGACACTGAATCAACGAAAATCCAAAAGTGAAGAATGGAGAAGGGAAAACTCAAATGCTACCAAGACTCTGCCACCACAATAGCGAAGTCCAATTTCTTGATCATACTTTAGATTTCTTTTCCTTATAACATGTCTAAAAGGCTCAATTGAATAAGCAAATTCTTGCCTTGCCTTGTCCAAATTGTAACAAGGTGGCTCTTCAACCCTCTTTGGTTTTTCACCCAAAACAGGCATAGGATCAAACCAAAATGACTCTTTCTTGAACAACTTAGCCTCATAAGTTTCACAAGTATCAACATCATAAATTAATATGTTTACCGGAATCCATGACTCCAAATCATTGCGGCTACTTTCATTCATTTCTCTTAGAACATATTCTTCAAACTCCTTTGAAGGTGAGATCTTTAGGCTATCCCATCGCATACGATCCGTTGTAAGCTTGATTCTAAATGGCCATGGATCACTCATTCTTCGACTACACTCCCTCACATTCTCCATCCCCACTTTCAACTTTTTCTCTACCAACAAAATAACTCCCAACAACAATGATATCAAAAATAGGCCAATATATAGCCTCACTTTCCTCAACTTAAAAGACTTTAATAACAAAATAAAAATATTAAAATTGATTTTTCATTACCTAATTTGTAAAATAATTATTTTAATTTTTCAGAAAAAAATAGAATTTTTCATAAATTATTTAATAAAAAAATATCCTGTAATGAGCATTCTCTTCTACCAATGAGAAGGTCATTGGTTGGACATCTTATATGCATGGATTTGTTGAGTAACTCATCAGTCCTTCACGTTTATGTTGTTACCTTATAATAAGATTTTGTTTTAAACATGGGGAAGTGCCAGTTATGATATCAAGTGCAATTGATTTTACTCATCCAACTATGCATATGCTGTTACAATATTCCCACAAGGGAATGCATATTAATTGTTCTTCATTCTATGAATCAAAACTCCGTCTTATCTGTCTATAGGAACAGACTGTAATGATGCATATATATATATATATATATATATATATATATATATATATATATACACACACGCTAAAGCCACAAATTTATCATGTAATCAAACATTCTAGTTTGCAACAAAATGTGTATGTGATGATTAAATATATATTTTCTTTGCCGACAAAAATAAATTAAATATACTGGCTGTCATTCAATCATATATGATTATATACATAAGTTTGTTAATTTTGCAATAATTATGATGAAAATCATGTTAAAGATAATTTTTTATTGGTTAAGAGTATAAAATTTTACACAGTGTATAAATCTGTTTTTAACAGGTCACTTTTCCAGGAAAGACGTATAAAAACTTTTAAATTTAAAGGTTATGCATTGGAAAAAAATAATTTCACATGGTCAATTAATTATTAATCAAATTTTATATAGCTCTTGCAAATTTTATTACAAAAGTCTACAAAAACTATCGTACATAATAAATTTTGATTAGTTAACTAATTATGTAAAATATTTTATATCAGCATTATGTTACATTAATCTAAAAACGCTTTTATTTTAACATTACATATTTACTGAACTCTATGTTTAATAATACGTGTTTTTGGAATTATTTTTCCAATACATGATGAACCATTGAGATACTCATGAATAAAAAA
This sequence comes from Hylodesmum podocarpum, assembly GCA_026586105.1. Lineage (NCBI taxonomy): Eukaryota > Viridiplantae > Streptophyta > Magnoliopsida > Fabales > Fabaceae > Hylodesmum > Hylodesmum podocarpum. The sequence goes on along the minus strand of JALJEV010001298.1, from coordinate 2,795,992 downwards.
TAGTATAAATTTATGTATTATATTTAATCACAACTGTTATATACAATAAATTTATTATTTTTTGTAACAAAATTCATAAAATAATAATAAATTTAATTTATAATTAATTAATTATTTCAAAACTCTGCAGAACCTAGAGATCCGTGTATAGCCAGAATTCAGATACGATCATCATTCATCAATATGCATCTAAGGCATCTTCTGCTATTTCCCCAGTATTTATAGCAAGGAAATGGAAACAATTTATTCACCAGTGATTTCCCATAAGGGAGTAATCTTTTATATTATTAATAAATTACGAATTTTCTTCTTTTAAATAATTATTAAATTATTAAAATTATATAAATATTTAAACAATCCTAACTCGTCCTATACGGTAAGTTTATTAATTTTATAATAAAATTCTTATAAATATATAAATTTAATTATTTATACATAATTAATATATTTATAACCCAAAAAAGGAAAAGAAGCTGTAGATTGCCGTGTTCTGTGAACATCATTACAACAAAAATGTTAATATTTTAATCTTTGGGGTTTTTGTTTTTCTTTTTTTAACATTTCTCGAATGTATTCTTTAGATAAGTGTATAAGAAAATAAAATTTTATAAAATATTATCTAAATCATTTTAAAAAAAAAATTATTTAAATTATTTTAAGGAGTGATATATTTTTAAAATGTTAGAAAAACTAAGAACATATTTTTTTAAAAAAAATAATTATATTTCATATCCTATGCACGCTCAATCCTTTAAAGCATGTTGTGGGGCATATGTTAGAAGAAATCAAAAATAATTTTTGGCATGGCATTAGTGCTGACAGAGATGAATAAAACCAGTTCATGGGATTGCTATTAACAAATAATTGAAGATGATACACCAAAACACAATTTTGTCTCTGTTAGCAAAATGCAAAAGTATGAGTGAATTGAAAAAATTGCATGGCCTAATTGTCACAACCCCAACTATTAAAAGCATAATCCCCTTGAGCAAGCTTATTGACTTCTGTGTAGATTCAGAATTTGGGGACATCAATTATGCAGATTTAGTTTTTCACCAAATTGATACTCCTAGTGTTTACATTTGGAATTCCATGATACGAGGTTTTGTTAACTGTCACAATCCTAGAATGTCTATGCTTCTTTATAGACAAATGATAGAAAATGGGTATTCCCCAGATCATTTTACTTTCCCTTTTGTACTCAAAGCATGTAGTGTAGTTACTGATCAAGATTGTGGAAAATGCATCCATAGTTGCATAGTGAAATCTGGGTTTGAAGCTGATGCCTATACTGCTACTGGGTTACTCAACATGTATGTGTCATGTGCAGATATGAAGTCAGGACTCAAGGTGTTTGATACTATTCCCAAGTGGAATGTAGTTGCTTGGACTTGTTTGATTGCTGGCTATGTGAACAATAATCAGCCATATGCAGCTCTGAAGGTGTTTGAAGACATGAACCATTGGGGTGTAGAGCCCAATGAGATAACCATGGTGAATGCTTTGATTGCCTGTGCTCGTAGTAGAGACATTGATACTGGAAGACGGATCCACCAGTGCATTCGTAAGGCTGGTTATGATCCCTTCATGTCCACATCTAATAGTAACATCATTCTTGCAGCTGCAATTCTTGAAATGTATGCAAAATGTGGTAGCTTGAAGATAGCAAGAGATCTGTTCAACAAAATGCCTCAGAGAAACATTGTTGCTTGTAATAGTATGATTAATGCCTACAATCTGTATGAGAGGCATCAGGAGGCGCTAGATATCTTTTTTGATATGTGGAATTGTGGAATTTATCCTGATAAGGCTACCTTTCTGAGTGTTTTGAGTGTTTGTGCCCATCAGTGTGCTCTGGCATTTGGACAAACTGTTCATGCTTATCTGTTGAAAACCGGCATTGCAACAGAAATTGACCTTGCAACTGCTCTTCTTGACATGTATGCCAAGACTGGTGAGTTAGAAAGTGCACAGAAGATTTTTAGTAGTTTGCAGAAAAAGGATGTGGTGATGTGGACTTGCATGATCAATGGTTTAGCCATGCATGGTCATGGAAATGAAGCATTGAGTATGTTTCAAACAATGCAAGAGGATAGTTCTCTAGTCCCTGATCAGATTACCTACATTGGAGTTTTATTCGCATGTAGTCATGTTGGACTGGTTGAAGAAGCTCAAAAACATTTTAGACTAATGACAGAGATGTATAGTATAGTGCCAGGAAGAGAGCATTATGGTTGCATGGTCGATCTTTTGAGTCGTGCTGGTCATTTCAGAGAAGCAGAAAGATTAATGGAGACAATGCAAGTACAACCAAATATTGCCATATGGGGTGCTCTCTTAAATGGCTGTCAGATTCATGAAAACTTGTCTGTTGCTAATCAAGTGAAGGTACGACTAACAGAGCTGGAACCTGGTCAAAGTGGAGTTCATGTTCTTCTATCTAATATATATGCAAAGGTTGGTAGGTGGGAAGAGGTAAATGTGACTAGAAAATTTATGAAGCATAAAAGGATTACAAAGGCAATTGGTCATAGTGCAGTTGAAATGAAACTGTTAGGCTAATGGTCATAATAAGATTGATTTGTTATCTCAAATAATATAAGTAGTGATCCGTGGATTAACAACAACTGGGAAGAGAACATCAATGTACCTCAAATAATGAAAGAATTGATCCAAATCTATGCAACATGTCAAACAGATGTGATTCAGGGTAGAGTGGCAAAATCTTGTATAGTACCTGTCATGTTTTCTGTCACTATGATATAGCACACTATTGGCATACACGCTCTCTAGTCCGTTTCTATTCATGTTTAATTGGGCATGGTATAATCATTGATAAAGATTAAGCTTGGGCTTACTGAACCAGCTACATCAACTTTTCCATTTTTGGTGGTCACCTAACCTTAGATGTCCATTTCTCGCTACCCATGTTTGGTTAGTCATCATGAATGAGCACCTCATACTCGCAATTATCATTATTTCCTCAATTGATAAGCCCTTTTCACTTTTCAAATGCCATTACCTTTACATTATTCTCCATTTTCACTCACGCCCATATTTGGTTGCAAAGAGGGAGTGGAAGAAAAAAAAGAAAAATGGAGAAGAAATAAAAATTATTTAATTGAGGAGATATTAAAAAAATAGAATGAAAAATGTGTTTTTTTAAAAAAAAATAAAGAGAGTAGAAATTAACTGTTTTTTTATAAAATTATTATTTACCCTCATTTACAAAACAAATGTTTTTGAAAAATGCATAATCAATTTTAATTGCAAGGAAATGTACATTTAAAGAACATGCAAAACTGAGGAGTGTAATTCAAAGGATTTGTATTTGATCTCTGCATAATACATTCTTTAAAAGGGTGAGGAGTCTTAAATGTGATTAAGTTCTAGATCAAATGATTACGGTATTATTAATAAATATATATATATATATATATATATATATATATATATATATATAAAACATACATAGTCGATTAAACCGTGTAATCAAATCTATTTGACCGATTCACAATTGATTTTAGCTTTTCATTTCAGAAAAAAAAAATCAATTTGGTAGCCACTGCTAATTGATTTTGTGAAGTGCAAATACAGAACATTCGTAGATTAGGCCTAAAAATCAAATTGGACCTCAAAATCTATATCATTGAAACTTCCCCTCATAAAATTGCAAATAACAACCCGCACGCAAAATGAAAAAACGAAGCAAAAAGGTCGGAAAAATAAACTTAACTCACATGAAAAAGGAGACGCATCAAAAAAGAGTTTGGAGGAAGGAGACTACTGACTAGAGAGATGCATTTCACTTCTCACTTTTTCGCAAATCTCACTAATAAAGCAAGCATGGAAAAAAAAAATACTTTTTTAAACACATTCTTTATCATTAACTAAAAAATTAATTAAGAATCAAAAAAGTTTTATAAGTTTCACTCATAATTATTTTTCAATAAATTGTAAAAACTAGTAAAAAGTGTGTTAAAAAGGAATGTCCTAGAAAGCGTTTTTAGCATTCCTCTTAATTTGAAACGAATAAAGCTCAATCTCCACACACTCGATTTATCTCTTCTTAGTCTTACCAAAAATGGACTCTTGTACTTAAAAACTTGTTTCTCTCACGTTTTAGATTGTAGGCGGAATTATTAATAAGTTGCATATCATAAAAACTGAGCAAATATGCTCTCGCACAAGTTGTTTGCAAATCACATTTGACAACTAAAAGTTTTCCGCAAAAAGAAACACAGAACAAGAAAGGTTGTGACGAGAATGCAAAGATGAGATATATTTTTGGGAGCATAACAAGTTTAAACTCTAAGTAAAAATCCTGCTATGCAACATTATCATCAGATGAACGGTAAATTAAAGCATGAAAGATAACATTTTTTTGCAGCTAATTCAAAGATAAGGTTAAGTTTTCCCTAGTACATTTATCTACATAAGTTTTAAGTCGTCTACATTGCATGTAAACTATCAGCTACAGCTCCTGATCGCTATGGACCTTCCCATCCATTTAGTTTGACTTTCACAACTGATTCCCAGTGCCTGGTAATCTGCAAGCCAGGAAATGTAAGTAATATGAGACCAAAAGAACTGTGATTGATAACATACAGGTAAAAATATTAAGATCATTTAAGCTGATAAAGTAAATAAATAGACAAAATATTTTCCTTAAAACTATGACAGAGGTCATTTAGAAAACAGAAGTAAAAGGTTATTTGTATACCTGTAATAACTATCAACAGTCTATAGAATAAGTGTTAGAATTAATTAAGAACCTAGATAAATTGTCACATATTTAGTTTCACATTGGAGGAGTTCAAAATTGATTCCAAGTTGAGACAACCTTGATTTTGTAATAAAAACATCTAAACATGAAATGCAACAGTTTAAAATCAATTTTGTAAAATATTTCAATATCACATCTAAATCAAACCATGGACAAATAATTGCAAGGAGTAAGAGAGCCAGAAGTTCACCATATTTCCCGTGACACTGTCTAGTGTTCTGGGGATGCCTGTCGTTGGTCTGGTGGCTGTGGCCACATTTGTGGTGCCATGTAGGGGTGAGACTGCTGAGCATACATGCTAGGGTCCATCACAGGCTTACCCATTATCACACCAGCAGTCCCAACTTGGGGCGCATGCTGAGGTGGCATGTAGCAGTAAGAAAGTGTGTCAGCAGGCCCACCAACTGGGACCGTTCCTCTTGGGATTGATGCAAGCACCTCATCTTTCAAGTCCTCACGAGGCACAATATCAACCAAGAAATCAAAGATGTCAGTCCTTGTGATTGCTGCTGCGATGTCATTTTTTTGGAGTGTTCGCCTTTTGTTCTCTTCAGTGTGATTCCAAGAACGCAAGGTTAACTCTAGTATGAACATTTCACATGCCCTTGCAAATATGACTGGTGCCTCAGCTGATATCATCCTAACATCCTCGTCAGCCTTCATAATCTTCTTGATCCTTGCTAGGGGAAGACTGTGGTTCTTGAAGTCAGTAACCTTCTCAATTTCTTGGTACTGGTTTGCCCAGAATTGTTGGAGCTGTTGCTGAAGCTGGTGTTGTTGTTGCTGATGAATATGCTGATAAGCAAGTTGATGCTGTCCCAGCTGAGCTCCAGCAGGTTGACCGGTGGATGGAATGGTTCCAACTGATGTCACAACCGACCCTGGTGCCCCAGTTATTTGGCCTGGCTGATATGGGTTGGAACCATATGCTAATTGAGCTCCACCGCCAACAACTCCCATTGATGGGTTCTGACCATGACCTTGATGATCCATTCTGTTTCAAGGCAGATTAAACATGCAATGATATATGAGTGTCTACACTTCACATACAAACAAATCACACAATCATCAAAGAAAATTGCCAATATATTGATAAGTATATCATGAATAGAATATTTAATGTAAACATGGAATGAATGAAAAAATGTGCATCTAAAGCAGCGCTCTCAACCATGCGTTATGATGAAAAATATGAGCTGCATGCAAGAAAGTAACGGACATATCTTTTCCTCGGTGTGGACAGAGCATTAAAGCAGGCAACTTTGGTGCCTAGAAACACCCAAGTAAAAGCAACACATGCAACACAACCAAACAGTTCAGATTTCAGAAAGCAAGCTAAATATCAAATTTGATCAACAAATCACCCTCCCCCCCTTCAGATCCATAGACAAAAATGGTTTCCATTAAAGAAGTTTCAGGTCTCCAAAAATACAACCACCCAATTCAACTGAAGAATCTTATGATTCACATAGGAAATAAATCTATTAACAAATTTATGGCTCAACATAACATGCATCATCAGGATTTCCTGGATTTTAACCGTGTGCCTCATTTTAACAAGGAATCATCAAAAAAAAAAGAAAAAAAACCAGAAAAGGAGCAGTTTTGTTTCCATATTTTCTAACAATTAAGATCGAAGAGAATTTTTCACTTCCAAGACATGGAAGTGTCACATGCAAAACTTTGCCACAAGAGAAATCTAAAAAAAGGTGCAGTTTTTATTTTCCATATCTTCTAACAATTAAAATCAAAGAGTCTCCTTCACTTCCAATATATATCAGTTTTAAATACGCAAAAACTCGACACAAGAAAATTAACCAAAGAAACCACATAGAAAAAAAAAACAAAAAAAAGCAAATCGAATTATGGGTGTCCAATAAAAATTATCCCCAAAAAAAGGAAACAGTAAGCGATAAACAAAGGCATGAAGAGAACGTTAAAGTAAACACAAAAAAATGCAGATGCATGAACCGAATAACATCGATAAATGCTTTGGTAAAGCAAGAGTAAGTACTTGTTACCTTCCGAGATGATGCTGCGCTTCACAAACACTGGGAATTCAGAACCTGAAAAGGGATGAAAACGAGAAAAAAAAAATGATAAGAAATTATGTTTGATTCAAAGATCTAAGCTTTAGAATTGTACACAAGAAGCAGTTTTTTCAGGCATGTAAGATCCCAGAGTTTAGAGCAGACAAAAATTTAGGGTTTCAAAATAAAATTGTTGAGAAGAAAATTAGAAAACAAGAGAAAGAAGAGAAGAACAGTAATGGTGTTTTTTTCTTGAAACGAACCTCAGACAGCAAGTGCGAGAACAAAAGCTGTGTGATCGATTCTTACTAACGATGTTGGACCTCCTAACTCTTATATTGTAAACTTTTCAACATTTTTGACGAATTTACCCTTTTCATATTCCGCTTCCCAATGTAGCATTTGTTAAACTCACGCGTGTCGTTCCACAGATCCTTCCTTCATTATGTTACTCTTTTAATGTATACAGTAGGTAGGTAATGTATGTAGTAGGTAGGTAATGTATTATTTAAATAATATATAAACACTTTAATTAAATGATGCATACATTTATTGTTAGAAACATTCTTAGATTTATTTTTTTAACTTCATTTTTAATTTATATAAATTTAAGTTTTAGATAATAGAAAACTTATTTTTCTTAGTTTATGATTGTATTTTTTTTTTTTGTGATAATCAATTTATAAATTATATTTACAGGAATTATTTATTAATTAATGATATAATTATTTTTACACAATTAATATTGTTAAAAAATTAACATACAAAAGATTATATTATTGTCTAAACATAAAGTTTTTTAGGTTATCATAAGCATAAATATAATAATGTATGACAATATTTGTTTCTAATTTTATAATATTTTTAGGAATAAATAACACAAAATATATTTGTTTTCATTTCATAAACACATATAAAAATCTTATAATGGTTAATTGAATTACATTTTTAATATATATATATATATATATATATATAAATGCTAATAATTATTTGTATTTTATTTTTTAAAATATATTTCCTAGACGACAAAAATCAGATAAAGACATTCCATTCTAAAGTTTAATGAACTAAGCATTGTGCCGAATTAAATTGTCATTACATTCAATTTTGTCAGTTAAACTTACTAGAATTTCATTCGCCGATAAAGTTAGTAAAGCGTTACTACATTCAATTTTGTCAGTGAAGGCGACTAAATTTCATTGGCGACTGAAAAATTTTATTCGCGACTGAAAATTTAACAAGTGTATGAAAAATTCATACGAATCCAAAAGTTCCAAAAACCGAAGTCTAGTCTTTTTGCGAGATTTAAGGGTCTTTTTGTTTCCATTATTATCTGCAAAAAGAATTTTTCATACTTCACTCTTTTTTGTTCTGTCGCGGTCATCGATCAAAATTGCCTCACATTCAAGTTTAGTGACGGTTGTTTTTGAGTTTTTTAAGGTTCGGTTATAGGTTACTCATTATTTTGTTATTTATACCAAAAAGTTCATGCAAAATTAATCACTTACGGTTTTTTTATTAGACTTAGCTATACTTTTGTCTCTTTCATTTAAAACTATGAGTTCATTACATTTATAATGTTAATTAGAGATAAGAATAAATTAGTGTATATAAATGTAAAATAATTTTTATTTAAGAAATTAATTTTGTAAGGATGAGTTAGATATTTTTATTATATTTTTTAAAAATTTAAAATAAAATTTTAATTTTGCAATTCTTTTGTTAGAAATATAATTTTAAATTTGAGAGGTTAAGAAAGTATTTTTCTTACATTTGCTAAGGTGCATATGTTCTAAGACATAATTTCTCTTTGTCATTATTAAATCTTCATTCATGAGATTTGATTTGGTTGTAAGAAGGATTGTGCAATTTGAGTTATGTCCTAATATATTTATATTGCAAGATCATTTTCTTAGTTTACTAGTCTCTTAATGTATCGGTTGAGAATTGTAAAGTCGAATTGTTGTGTCTACATGGTTAGGAGGACGCAAGTCACATCTTTAACATTATAATATGTAAATGTGCAATATGACTTATGTATTTATTTTTTAAGTACATAAATGGTTTTTATTTTTATATTTTCCTGTACATGTACTCCTTTTATGATTATTTCACATCAATTAGATCAAATTTAATTTTATTTTAATTCATTATCAAGTCTTACCTAAAATAGAAAATAAGTTTTCAAAATTTTCATGATTGGATATTCTACTCAATATTTACAGTTTTATTAATATTTTATTTAATTTTTATCGTTTTGAACTTTTGAAATGTTCTAATATCTTATTGGTAAAAAAAATATTTTATATCTTAAATTTATCACATTTAAATCATAATAAAATTAATATTAAAACTTAAATAATGATGAATATTCGAGAGTGTATGATGTTTTTAATATATGATATATGTATAAAATATGAGAATGTACATACATTATTAATGTAAAAGATTTTACACGATTACTTGCAAATTATTTAATTTGTTAATTTTAATAATAAAGTTTATAAATTATATCAAAATTTAATTTATAATTAATTTTTGTATAAAAATAGTTTCCAAAAACTCAAAAAAAAAAATACGGGACAGAACATTGAAAAAATTTATCCTAATATTAAAAAAGAATCTTGGCTAAATTTTAGTGACCGATAATACATAAAATCATATTGTAAGTATAAAACTTTTTAAAATATAAAAATAAAATACAAGATTTAAATATATTTAGTAAGGTTTAAATATAAAATCATTAACTCTTATCTTATAAATTATTGCAAAAATAATTGAAACTTTACCATATTATTTAATTAATAATTATCGTGATATAGATAGATATGTAAAAAAAAAATATAGTTAAATTTTCACATGTATTTTGCTGCTTCGTTTTCATTTATGTCTCCAGACTCGGTTTTGAGAAAAAAAAAAAACATAGTTAAATTTTCACATGTATTATGCTACTTTAGATGAAAAAAAAAAATAACAGAACATATAAGAATGTAGTAAGTTGAATATTTTGATATTATTCAATGGCCGCAAGTATATAATTTTAAATAACTTATATATACTTATTACTAGATAATCTTTTAATAAACAGTGAATAATAATTTCAACATTTAAATTATTATAATCAATCAATAAATTATCATTAACATCAATTTTGCAGCGATGTGAGATATTCTCAGTACTATGTGGAGTCATTTTGTATATTTTCCTAAAAAAAAACCATTTTACTTAGTTTTGTTTGTTAATAACTTGAGTGAGATAGATGGTAATTTTTTTATTTGAAAATTGTGAGTGACATCATTCCAAGGGCAATTTGTTGCCCTTTCAGTGAAACAGAACCATTGAACAAGTCCATGATGATATGATTATAGGTAGTGTTTTTCAACTCCCAAAGGTCAAGACACCAAAAACAGAGGAAACCCTTTCAAGTTTGCAAATTAGATGTCAAGTTAGTGACACCAGACTCTTCCTTGCCACTTTCAAAACATTTTTCTCCTGCTTTCTACCCTATTTAGTGTGGACTTTTTTATACCCATTATTACATTGATCAGCAAACAATTATTCTAACCTCACTTGTAGTCACTGGGATAACACCAACATTCATCTAGTAGTAGCCACTCAAACAAATGAATAATAAAAAACTAATGTGAGAAAAAATATTTTTCATTTAAACATCACATAATTTACTAGATTGTTTATTTCAAGTTACCTAGTCTTAATTCCAAGAATGATATACTTGAAAATATCAATTCTTGATATTTTAAAAATATGTTTGATTAAAAAAGAATTTTTGGAAATTTTTTTCTTAGGAATTATCAAAATGCATTTTTAATTTACAAAATATTGTCCTAGGGATGCTAAAAATATTGTCCTAGGGATGCTATACTACCATTTAAGAAGGTTTTGTAATGGACCATCTTGTTAGGTAGAGTGTTCTCCTTTGTGAAAAATAATAAAATCAAGCTAGAAGAAACATTAACATGATTGTATAATTTGGAATTGTAGTTCAGATGACTAATGAAATATATTCTCAAGTAATAATAAATTTTTCCTACTTTCATCACTTATAATCTATTTTGGTGAAAATGTAATACATCTGAAAATATGTTTTATAAACTTTCACTAAATTTAAAATTAAATATTTCCTCCTTTTTATTTTAAAAATATGATTAAATAAAAACTAAAGTTTTTGGAAATATTTTTTCTTGGGAATCATCAAAATACGTTTTTAGTTTACAAATTATTGTCATGAGAATGTTATATTATCATTTAAGAAAGCTTTGTACTAGACCATCTTGTTAGGGAGGATGTTCCCTCATAGTGAGAAATAGAAAAATTAAGCTAGGAGAAATACGGGTTGCATATTAATTTGGAATTGTAGTTTAGATTGGCCAATCAAATGTATTCCAAAGTAGTAATAAAATTTTCCTACTCTCATCATTCTAAATCTATTTTGGTGAAAATGTAATATATCTGAAAATATGTTTTATAAACTTTCACTAAATTTAAAATTAAATATTTCCTCATTTTTATTTCTGAAATAAAATTTTCATCACCCAAGATAAACACTCGGCAGGTTTTGAGTCGAACCTGTTTTCAACATATTACAAGAGGTCAAGACTTAAACCTGTTTTCAACAACCCCTAAAGTTTAAAACGACCTTTTAAATAGTATCTTAATAGAAGTATTGATTAACATTTAATAAAGGGCTTTAAGGTTATTCAAAAGTATTGCTTTTGTCACTTAACTTTTTCTGTCTTTAGAATAGAAGTAGGAGAAAAAGAAAAGAATATATAGAAAACAAACATAAGAAGAAAAAAAATAAAATTTGCTTCTTAAATATTCATCTTCTTATATACAGATCAATTGAAATTTTAATATATTGTATGGATTAAAATATAATAAATAATTTAATATAAAAAAAATTAAAATAAAAAAAAATTGAGTAGTACATACCTGTCCATTGTCATTCATACACACTACTAACCTTCTAAACTGTTCTAGGTAGCTGTCACACTCACTCATCTCTACACGAAGTGAATATATTGAAATAAATATCTTGAAGAGTGTGATGATGAGTGCTATGAATGTGTGTTCTTGGACATTACACCTTAACACCTTATCATTTAATGAGTATGTACACACTTCAATGTATATGAATCGTTTTTCCAACTAAAATAAGCTTTCCAATTGAAATAAGCGTGAAGAACTAAATCCAATGTGGATTAAGTTTGATTGTCGTATTAAAATTGGCCTGAAGAACTGGACCTAAATTATTGTCCACGCATGAATATGTTTATGCCTGGACAGTAATTTAGGTCAAGTTCTTCAAGCAAATTTTAGTAGGCAATCAAACTTAATTCATATTGGATTTGGTTTTTCCAGTTTATTTTAGTTGGAGAAAAGATACATTTACAGTTGCATAATTTTTATTTTTAAAATAACCCTACATGGGTCAAAATCCCCAAGAACTCTTACTAGCTAAAGCAATATGTCACTAGTCTTGTGATAAAAGTAGCTTCAAAATAAGAAAAAATTATAAGATCAACAATTAGGAATCAGATCACGGTATCGTTCACTTTCACTATTTTCACATAGACATGCGAATTTAGTTTCTCCTAATCAGGGGCTATTTAATAAACAAGCAGATGCTTTGGAACTTCTTTACTCAAAATTACATTGATGCTTATGTGTAGACAATAATTTAAATTCAGTTCTTTAGGTCAATTTTAGTACGACAATCAGACTTAATCCACATTGGATTTGGTTCTTTCAGCTTATTTCAGTTGGAAAAAAGATTCGTTCACTGTTGCATAATTTTTTTTTAAATAACCCTATATAGGTCAAAATCCCCCAGAACCCTTGGTAGCTGAAGCAATATGTCGCTAGTTTTGTGATAAAAAATGGTTTCAAAACAAGAAAAAATCATAAGATCAACAATTAAGAATCTGATCATTGTATCGTTTACTTTCATTATTTTCACATAGACATGCAAATTTAGTTTCTCTCAATCAAGGGCTATTTAATAAACAACTAGATGATTTGAAACTTCATTACTCAAAATTATACTGATGTTTATGCGTGTATAGGGGTGGGTAAGCGGGCTGACCCGCCCCACCTAAGGCCCGTTCGCCTAGACCCACGAAAAGTTTGGTTCGCCCCACCCCGCAATGCAAAATGGACTTAACTTGGTGGTCTGCCCCGCCCCGCAGGATAAACGGGCTGGTCTGCGGGCCTAGTTAAAAAATAAAAAAAAATGCTAAATTTAGAATTTAAAAAAAAATGCTAAAAAAATGTTATATCTTACCTCTTAAATTCTTAATAAAATAAGTCAACAACATAGATTTTTTATTATCTCCAACAACAAATTTAAATTCACTACTCCCTACTAAATCATTATTATGCAACAGAAGTCTTCAAATAGTCTCGCATTTTATCATTAGAATGAATATTATCCAAAGTTAATGAAAAAGTTTTTCTCGTTCAATCCCCCATTTTTTTTTTCTAAAGACCATATATAACTCTGGTCATCACGTCCTGAATGTGGGTGGAGGAAAATGAGAAAAATTAAACATTTGACTATTCCACACATCAGATGTCAAGCTTATTCAACATGTATTTCAGTTTTTTCTTTTCAAAATCATACAAATTGTTCACATTAATAGTAGCAACACGCCTAGAGGTACCTTAACATCGGAATGTATATACTATACTAATTCTTTAAACCTCTTATATTCAACAATAGAGTATGGAAGATCATGCTCAATAAGCATCATATATATCATCTTACATACCACACTTTGATCAAGTTTTTTAGTTTTTAATATCTCACTATGATCAAGAATCATTTTTCCATTATTAGAATTACGAGACTTAGAAGGATGCGACGTGCAAAAAAATTGGGAGGCGGGAAGTGAAATTAAGGTTTCAACTTTCAACCATTTGAATAGTGTAGGCTTGCAAGTCGCCTCGCGGACCCCATAGGTTTAACCCGCAAAATCCGCGAGTTGCGCGAGGCGGACTTTTACGAATTATACCCCTAAACTTTTATAAAAATATTGGTCCAAACTCGCGCGAATCGCAGAATCCACATGCCAGCCCATGAACACCCATATACGTGTAAATAACTTAGGTCCAGTTCTTTGTACTAATTTTAATATGACAATCAGATTCTTCCGACTTATTTCAGTTGAAAAAAAATTCAATTGCAATTTTTTTATAAATCATTAATAACTGAAGCATATATTGCTAAATTTATGATAAAAAATAACTTCATAACAAGAAATAATCATTAAATCAATAATTAAGAATTAAATAACCGTCTACTTTCACGTATAAGAATTTAATTTTTCTTAAGACTATTTAATAATCAACAGGTATAAATCGATATTTTATTCGCCACTAAGAATTTAACAAGTGTACGAATCCAAAAGTTCCGAAACCCCAAGTCTAGTCTTTTTGCGAGATTTAAGGGTCCTTTTGTTTCTATTATTATCTGCAAAAGAATTTTTCGTACTTCGTCCAAAAGAATCTTGTTCCAGTCATTGTGATCTAAATTGCCCCACATTCAAGTTTAGTGACGGGAGTTTTTGAGTTTTTTAAGGTTCGGTTATAGGATACTCGTTTATTTTGTTATTTATACAGTAAAGGTCATGAAAAATTAATCATTTACTGTTTTTTTTTATTAGACTTATCATACTTTTACATGAGTTCATTAAATTTATACGAATAATTTAAGTATTATTTTAATTAGAGATAAAAATAAATTAATGTATATAATACTGTGTCTACACGGCTAGGAGGATGCATGTCACATCTTTAACATTATAATATGTAAATATGCAATATGACTTGTTTATTTATTTTTTAAGTACACAAATGGTTTTTGTTTTTATTTTTTTTCCTGTACATGTACTTCTTTTATGATTATTTCACATCAATTAGATCATTTTTAATTTTATTTTAATCTTACCTAAAATAAAAAATAAGTTTTCAAAATTTTCATGATTGAGTATTCTACTAAATGTTTTCAATTTTATTAATATTTTATTTAACTTTGATCGTTTTGAACTTTTGAAATATTCTAATATCTTATTAGTAAAAAAAATATTTTATATCTTAAATTTATCACATTTAAATCATAATAAAATTAATATTAAAACTTAAATAATGATGAATATTCGAGTGTGTATGATGTTTTTAATATATGATATATGTATAAAATATGAGAATGTAAATACATTATTAATGTAAAAGATTTTACAAGATTAATTACAAATTATTTAATTTGTTAATTTTGATAATAAATTTTATAAATTATATCAAATTTAGTTTATAATTAATTTTTATATAAAACTATTTTCCAAAAACTAAAAAAAAAACATACGGGACAAAACATTGAAAATTGGTATCCTAATATTAAAAAAAATTGTGGTTAATTTGTAGTGATTGATAATACAAAATAATACTATATAAGTATAAAACTTTTTAAAAGAGGATGTTTAAATAAAAATCAATAATCATCTTCTTATAATATTTTTTTTCATAAATTATCGTAAAAATATTTAAATAAGCTTATAACCTGTTAATCTGGTCTCGCCTATTCCTACCTATGTAATAATTAATATTATTTAATTAAGACTAACAAAATTTACCATTATATTTAATTAATAATTACTGTGATATAGTTAGATATATTAAAAAAATACAGTTAAATTTTCACGTGTATTATGCTGTTTTTTTTTTCATTTATATCTATATAGACTCGGTTATGAAAAATTAAATATCTACTTATAAAAATAAAATAAAAATAACAGAACATATAAGAATATATTAAGTTGAATATTTTAATATTATTCAATAGCCGCACATGTATAATTTTAAATAACTTATATATTTATAACTAGATGATCTTTTAATCAATAGTGATTAATATTTTCAACAATTAAATTATTATAATTAATCAATAAATTATCATTAACATCAATTTTGAAGTATTCTTACGTGAAGTCATTTTGTATATTTTCCTTTAAAAAATAAACATTTTACTTGTTTTGTTTGTTAATAACTTGAGTGAGATAGATGGTAATTTTTTATTTGAAAATTGTGAGCGGCATCATTCCAAGGGTAATTTGTTGCCCTTTCAGTGAAACAGAACCATTGAACAAGTCCATGATGATATGATTATAAGTAATGTTTTTCAACTCCCAAAGGTCAAGAGGCCAAAAACAGAGGAAGCCCTTTCCAAGTTTGCAAACTAGATATCAAGTTAGTGGCACCAGACTCTTCCTTGCCACTTCCAAAACCCTTTTCCCCTACTTTTTACCCTTTTTATACCCATTATTAATATTCATTGGCAAACAATTGTTCTAACCTCACTTGCAATCACTAGGGTACCACTCTACCAACATTCATATATAGTAGCCACTTCTTGGACATTTTTATTTCAATAAAATAAATAAATAATAAAAAACTAAGGCAAGAAGAAATACTTTCAATTTAAACGTCACATGATTTACTAGATTGTTTATTTCTAGATACCTCATCTTACTTGAAAATATCAATTCTGGATATTTTAAAAATATGATTATTAAAAATTAGAGTTTTTGGAAATTTTTTCTTAGGAATCATTAAAATGCATATTTAATTTATAAAATATTGTCCTAGAAATGCTATACTACTATTTAAGAAGGTTTTGTAATGGACCATCTTATTAGGTAGGGTGATGAACTATCTTGTTAGGTAGGGTGTTCCCTCTAGTGAGAAATAGTAAAATTAAGTCAAAAGAAATATTAATCGGGTTGTATAATTTAGAATTGCATTTCAGATTGACAAATGAAATATATTCCCAATAGTAATAAAATTTTCCTACTTTCATTACTAAGGATCAAAACTCTATTTTGATGAGAATGTTATATATCTAAAAATAGGTTTTATAAACTTTCACTACATTTAAAATTAAATATTTTCTCCTTTTTACTTTTTAAATAAAATTTTTATCACCCCAAATAAACACTCCGCAGGTTTTGAGTCGAACCTGTTTTCAACATATTTCAAGAGGTCAAAATTTAAACCTGTTTTCAACAACACCTAAAGTTTAAAACGACCTTTTAAATAGTATATAATAGAAGTATTGATTAGCATTTAATTAAGGGCTTTAAGGTTATTTAAAAGTATTGTTTTTGTCACTTAACTTTTTCGATCTTTGTAATAGAAGTAGGAGAAAAAGAAAAGAATAGATAGAAAACAAACATAAGAAGAAAAATGACATTTGCTTCCTAAATATTCATCTTCTCATACAAATAAATTGAAATTTTAACTTAGAAATCATCAAAATGCGTATTTAGTTTACAAAATATTGTCTTAGGGACGCTATACTACCATTTAAGGTTTTGTAATGGACAATCTTGTTAGGTAGGGTATTTCCTCTCAATGAGAAATAATAAAATCAAGCCAGAAGAAACATTAGTCGGGTTGTATAATTTGGAATTGCTGTACAGATTGGCCAATGAAATATATTCCCAAGTAGTTATAAAATTTTCCTACTTTCATTACTCAGGTGAGAATGTAATATATCTAAAAATATGTTTTATAAAATTTCACTACATTTAAAATTAAATATTTCCTCCTTTTTATTTCTAAAATAAAAATTTTATCACCCCAAATAAACACTTCAGGTTTTGAGTCGAACCTGTTTTCAACATATTTCAAGAGGTCAAAACTTAAACCCGTTTTCAACAACACATAAAGTTTAAAACAACCTTTTAAATAGTATGTAATAGAAGTATTGATTAGCATTTAATTAAGGACTTTAAGGTTATTTAAAAGTATTATTTTTGTCACTTAATTTTTTCGATCTTTGTAATAGAAGTAGGAGAAAAAGAAAAGAATAGATAGAAAACAAACATAAGAAGAAAAATAACATTTGCTTCTTAAATATTCATCTTCTCATACAAATAAATTGAAGTTTTATCTTAGAAATCATCAAAATGCGTATTTACTTTACAAAATATTATCCTAGGAATGTTATACTACCATTTAAGAAGGTTTTGTAATGGACCATCTTGTTAGGTAGGGTGATGGACCATCTTGTTAGGTAGGATATTCCCTCTCAATGAGAAATAGTAAAATCAAGCCAGAAGAAACATTAGTCGGGTTGTATAATTTGGAATTGCAGTTCAGATTGGCTAATGAAATATATTCCCAAGTAGTAATAAAATTGTCATACTTTCATTACTCGGATGAGAATGTAATATATCTAAAAATATGTTTTATAAAATTTCACTACATTTAAAATTAAATATTTCCTCCTTTTTATTTCTAAAATAAAATTTTTATCACCCCAAATAAACACTACAAGTTTTGAGTCGAACCTGTTTTCAACATATTTCAAGAGGTCAAAACTTAAACCCGTTTTCAACAACACCTAAAGTTTAAAACAACCTTTTAAATAGTATGTAATAGAAGTATTGATTAGCATTTAATTAAGGGCTTTAAGTTTATTTAAAAGTATTATTTTTGTCACTTAACTTTTCCTATCTTTGTAATAAAAGTAGGAGAAAAAGAAAAGAATAGATAGAAAACAAACATAAGAAGAAAAATGGCATTTGCTTCTTAAATATTCATCTTCTCATACAAATAAATTGAAGTTTTATCTTAGAAATCATCAAAATGCATATTTACTTTACAAAATATTATCCCAGTGATGCTATACTACCATTTAAGAAGGTTTTGTAACGGACCATCTTGTTAGGTAGGGTGATGGACCATCTTGTTAGGTAGGAGGTAGGATATTCCCTCTCAATGAGAAATAGTAAAATCAAGGCAGAAGAAACATTAGCTGGGTTGTATAATTTGGAATTGCAGTTCAGATTGGCCAATGAAATATATTCCCAAGTAGTAATAAAATTGTCATACTTTCATTACTCAGATGAGAATGTAATATATCTAAAAATATGTTTTATAAAATTTCACTACATTTAAAATTAAATATTTCCTCCTTTTTATTTCTAAAATAAAATTTTTATCACCCTAAATAAACACTTCAAGTTTTGACTCGAACCTGTTTTCAACATATTTCAAGAGGTCAAAACTTAAACCTGTTTTCAACAACACCTAAAGTTTAAAACAACCTTTTAAATAGTATGTAATAGAAGTATTGATTAGCATTTAATTAAGGGCTTTAAGGTTATTTAAAAGTATTGTTTTTGTCACTTAACTTTTCCAATCTTTGTAATAAAAGTAGGAGAAAAAGAAAAGAATAGATAGAAAACAAACATAAGAAGAAAAATGGCATTTGCTTCTTAAATATTCATCTTCTCGTACAAATAAATTGAAGTTTTATCTTAGAAATCATCAAAATGCGTATTTACTTTACAAAATATTATCCCAGGGATGTTATACTACCATTTAAGAAGGTTTTGTAACGGACCATCTTGTTAGGTAGGGTGATGGACCATCTTGTTAGGTAGGATATTCCCTCTCAATGAGAAATAGTAAAATCAAACCAGAAGAAACATTAGTCGGGTTGTATAATTTGGAATTGCAGTTCAGATTGGCCAATGAAATATATTCCGAAGTAGTAATAAAATTGTCATACTTTCATTACTCGGATGAGAATGTAATATATCTAAAAATATGTTTTATAAAATTTCACTACATTTAAAATTAAATATTTCCTCCTTTTTATTTCTAAAATAAAATTTTTATCACCCCAAATAAACACTCCAAGTTTTGAGTCGAACCTGTTTTCAACATATTTCAAGAGGTCAAAACTTAAACCCGTTTTCAACAACACCTAAAGTTTAAAACAACCTTTTAAATAGTATGTAATAGAAGTATTGATTAACATTTAATTAAGGGCAACGAACCATCTTGTTAAGTAAGGTGATGGACCATCTTGTTAGGTAGGGTATTCCCTCTCAATGAGAAATAGTAAAATCAAGTCAGAAGAAACATTAGTAGGGTTGTATAATTTGGAATTGCAGTTCAGATTGGCCAATGAAATATATTCCCAAGTAGTAATAAAATTGTCCTACTTTCATTACTCAGAATCAAAACTTTGTTTTGATGAGAATGTAATATATTTAAAAATATGTTTATAAATTTTCACTACATTTAAAATTAAATATTTCCTCCTTTTTATTTCTAAAATAAAATTTTTATCACCCCAAATAAACACACTGCAAGTTTTGAGTCGAACCTGTTTTCAACATATTCCAAGAGGTCAAGACTTAAACCTGTTTTCAACAATAAAACGACCTTTTAAATAATATCTTAATAGAAGTATTGATTAGCATTTAATTAAGGGTTTTAAGGTTATTCAAAAGTATCTCTTTTGTCACTTAACTTTTCCGATCTTTAGAATAGAAATAGGAGAAAAAGAAAAGAATAGATAGAAAACAAACATAAGAAGATAGAAAACAAACATAAGAAGAAAAATGACATTTGCTTCTTAAATATTCATCTTCTCATACAAATAAATTGAAATTTTAATATATTATCCGGATTAAAATATAATAAATAATTTAATATAAAAATAAATTAAAATAAAAAAATGGAGTAATACATACCTGTCCATTGTCATTCATACACATTACTAGCCTTCTAGACCGTTCTAGGTAATTCTCGAAATAAATGCATTGAATGAATGTTTTGAAGAGTGTGATGCTAAGTGTTATGAATGTGTATTCTTGGAAATAACGCAAGCCTTAACACCTTATCATTTAATGAGTGTGTACACACTTCAATGTATATGAATCTTTTTTCAAAGTATTATAGGTGTTCGACTGCTTGGTATCATTACAAGATAAGATTGCACTTTAACTATTAGCTACAACATGACAGTCCATGCTATTTGTAGCTTCCCAATCATTTTGTTCAATTACAATTTGAAGTGGTCCATGAGATATATTTTTTTTATTCTTCACCCTGATTTGTTAGGTGATATTGCAGGCCCGTGAGTCCATGTACGCCACTACTTTCTAACTAAATCACGAACAAATTTAAACCAAAACTAAGACCCAACAAGAAAACAAAATTGAAATCGAAGGGGCATATACAAAAAAAAAAACATGAAGAACTTCAAGAAAACTCATCAATTGTTCACCTTCTCCACCACCCTATTAATAGTTATTAATAATAATAATAATAATAAGCTAATGGTAAATCTAATGTGGATTAAGTCTGATTGTCATATTAAAATTGGTTTGTAGGACTGGACTTAAAATATTCTCCACACATAAACATTAGTGTAATTTAAAGTAAAGAAATTCTAAATTATCTACTTGGACCTAAATTACTAGCCTTCTAGACCGTTATAGGTAGTTGTCACACTCGTTTATCTCTGCTTGAAATGAATGCATTGAAATGTGATGCTGAGTGCTATGAATGTGTGTTCTTGGACATTACAAACAACGCAGACCTTAACACCTTATCATTTAATGAGTGTGTACATAATGTATATGAATTTTTTTTCCAACAGTAAAGAAATAAATCTAATGTGAATTTTGAAAGACGCAAAGTATTACAGGTGTTGAGATGCTTGGTATCATTACAAGATAAAAGGTTGCACTTTAACTATTAGCTACAACATGATAGCCTATGCTATTTGTAGCTTCCCAATACTTTTGTTCTGTCCAATTACCATTTGAAGTGGCCCACTGGATATATATTTTTTTTATTCTTCACCCTAATTTGTTGGGTGATATTGCATGCCCGCGAGTCCATGTACGCCACTACTTTATAACTGAATCACAAACAAATTTAAACCCAAACTAAGACCTAACAAGAAAACAAAATCGAAGGGGCATATACAAAAAAAAAATGAAGAATTTCATGAGAACTCATCAATTGTTCACCTTCTCCACCACCCTATTAATAGTTAATAATACTAATAATAAGCTAATGATAAATCTAATGTGGATTAAGTCTAATTTTTGTATTAAAATTGGTTTGAAGAACTGGACCTAAATTATTCTAAATTATCTACTTGGACCTAAATTACTAGCCTTCTAGACCATTCTAGGTAGCTGTCACACTTGTTCATCTTTGCTCGAAATGAATGCATTGAAATGAATGCCTTGAAGAGTGTGATGTTGAGTGCTATGAATGTGTATTCTTGGACATTACAAACAGTGCAGGCCTTGACACCTTATCATTTAATGAGTGTGTACACAGTTCAATGTATATGAATCGTTTTTTCCAATTGAAATAAACTTTCTAACTGAAATAAGTGTGAAGAACTAATGGATTAAGTTTGATTGTTGTATTAAATTGGCATGAAAAACTGGACCTAAATTATTGTTCACACATAAACATAAGTGTAATTTTGAGTAAAGAAGTTAAAAATCATCTACTTGTTTATTAAATAACCCTTGATTGGGAAAAACTAAATTGCATGTCCATGTGAAAATAGTGAAAGTAAACGATACAATGATCTAAATCCTAATTATTGATCTTATGATTTTTTCTTGTTTTGAAGTCATTTTTTATCACAAAACTAGCGACATATTGTTTCAGCTAGCAAGGGTTCTCAGGGATTTTGACCATATAGGGTTATTTAGAAAAAAATTACACAATTGTAAATGAATCTTTTTTCCAACTGAAATAAGCCGAAAGAACCAAATCCAATGTGGATTAAGTCTGATTGTTGTATTAATATTAGTCTGAAGAACTGGACCTAAATTACGATTCACTCATAAACATTAGTGTAATTTTGAATAAAGAAGTTCCAAATCATCTACTTGTTTATTAAATAGCCTCTGATTGGGAAAAACTAAATTCACATGTCCATGTGAAAATAGTAAAAATAAACGATACGGTGATCTGATTCCTAATTGTTGATCTTATGATTTTTTCTTGTTTTGAAGCCAATTTTTTATCAAAAAACTAGCAACATATTGCTTCAACTAACAAAGGTTTGTGGGGATTTTGACCTACATAGGGTTATTTAAAAAAATTTACGCCAACTGTAAATAAATCTTTTTTTCAACTGAAATAAGTTGTAAGAACCAAACTCGATGTGGGTTAAGTCTGAATGCCGTACTAAAATTGACATGAAGAACTGGATCTAAATTATTTTCTACACATAATTATTAGTGTAATTTTGAGTAAAAAAGTTTCAAATCATCTACTTGTTTATTAAATAACCCTAGATTGGGGAAAACTAAATTCTCATAACCATGTGAAAGTAAACGATATAGTGATCTAATTCCTAATTGTTGATCTTATGATTTCTTCTTTTGAAGCCATTTTTTATCACAAAACTAACAACATATTGCTTCAACTAGCAAGGGTTCTTAGAGATTTTGACCCATATAGAGTTATTTTTAAAAAAAAGTTATGCAACTGTAAATAAATATTTTTTCAATTAAAAATAAATCGAAAGAACTAAATCCAATGTTGATTAAGTCTGATTGTCATACTAAAGTAGACAGCTAGGGCAAAAGACTCATACTAAAGTAGACAACTAGGGCAGAAGACTAAGTAACCAAGAGTGTATTCTACTTAAAACTACTCATCCTAGCTTCTTATTTATTAAATGGAAAAAATTCAAGCCCATATGAGATGCCAAAACATTTTTTGATCAGTGATTAAAGTCCATCCAAATATAAGTAACAATCTATTCCACCTCTCGTACCAAACTGAAAGAAACAATGAAGTTACAGTAGATGTGAACAAAAAGTCCAGCAGAGCCGGTAAGAAACAGGCAAGCATTGCGACGATTATGAACTGCTTTATGCTGTAAAACAATATAATAAATTCCTGTGATCAAGACCCAACAAAAAATTTCTATCTATCTAAACCTAATGGAGAAAACGAAAAGAAAAACTAGTCATGATGATACGCTATGTCATCAATTTACTATACGTGTTGAATTCTTCCTTCAATAATGCCATCTACGTGGATTTAACTTAAGGTTGGGTTTGGTTATGAATATAAACCATATATCTACCTACGAACGAACAATCACCCTGAAAACATGGCTATTACTAAACTCACTGCCATAAAAGCAACGTAGATACCTACCAGACAGAACCCCCAAAACCTAGGCACTCTGAATCTGCACCAAGTGATCACCAAGAGAGACCCCATAAGGCTTAAAAGCAGGAATACAAATGCCATGACGATACCAACGTGGAAATTAAGCTGATAAGCATTAGGATATATATTGGCTGTCTGTATGACC
Organism: Hylodesmum podocarpum; assembly: GCA_026586105.1. Classification (NCBI taxonomy): domain Eukaryota; kingdom Viridiplantae; phylum Streptophyta; class Magnoliopsida; order Fabales; family Fabaceae; genus Hylodesmum; species Hylodesmum podocarpum. Next base: position 2,771,988 of record JALJEV010001298.1, on the reverse strand, counting down.
AAAGCAGTTCCAAGGCCAATAAGCATGTTAAACATTGGTCCTGCAAAGCATCCAGCCATTGCCATTGCTGGATGACCAGCTTTAGCAATAGCAACATCGGCGACAAGATCTCCCACTGAATTTCCCCATGCCAGCACCGTAAGACCCAGGATTGCTGGCGGCAGTTGGAGAAGTGTGCCTATAGCTTCCAGGCAGTTCACCAGCTCTCCAGCTGTAGTAGATATCCAGAACACGCTCATCACAAATGCCAAGACGACCACAGGCAAATGCTCTGTTTTGGGGGGTTCTTTTTCCACTATATAATGAAGAAATGCAAGAGAGAAACTTGTCATGAGCACTACTGACCAGAGGGGGAAGTGAATGTTGGGGAGGAGGAAAACTATGGGGTGATTAAATGGCATGAATGAGTTGCAGGCATACAATAGGGCCAGCGGACAAAGTGCAATATTGGCTGATGCATAAAATCTGCTCCATTGTGATGGCGCTGGTTGAGGGATTGTCAACCTTAGGAGAGTTGAGACAGGAAGCTCCCATGCTTTAGAAATCTGTACACACAGAGCAAGGGATAAAAGGTCAGGACAACCTCACGTAGAGTAATTCAACAATATTGTAAAGAACTAGAAACTTATCCATGCAATGCATAGAAATGCCTACATTATTTTTCACATAAGAATGATTGGCTATATTGTACTTAATCATTGTTTAAGAGTAGTATGAAATGTTATTGGACAAAATTAAAAAGTTTTTATCAAATTCATAGAATGATTAAGGTAGCGTCCACTACAACAACTGTCAACCTAATTAGTTTAACATGAATATAAAAAAAAAATGGATTTTTTACCAGATTCTTTAAATGTTTCCTGCTAGGCTCTTCTCTAGGACTCAACCTTAACCAACAAAGGCATCAATTTCCCCGTATTAGGTTCCTACCCCCTCTTGGATCATTGAACGAAAAAAGTTTTTTAAGTAACCCCATCAATGTGTAATAACAAAAGGATCAATGTGGTTAACCCCACCATATTAGACCACTATCATTGTTTTCTGTGATGTACACTCTCAGGAAACCATTCCATCATCCCCGGTGCATTATGGAAGCAGTCATTCACCAAGTGAATGTGTCTCCTGCCCATTTAACTTATTTTCACAATCTCTCATTGTCACCTCAACTACTTAGTTACCAAAACAAAATCATGTCACTCAGTCGAAAATACCACCCGGGCACGCACTTAACAAACAACTTTACTTCGTATCTAACTCCAATACGCAGTACACCAGCTAACTCACTCATAATATGCAGTCAACCAGCTAACTTCCTCACTTATACATATGTATTTCCTCTATTAGGAATGATCAATATCTTTTGTCTATATACCTATATTTTTACCTATCGTCTATTGGAAAAACCCACACATAAACTTCCAATTGTGAGTCATTTGCTTCCAAATTTAAACACACCTTCAGAAACACATCATGTTAACCAAACTGATTACATGAAAACTCAAATTGTAAACTAGAATGAAAACATACCAATTGAACCGCTCCACGCAATCCAGAAGCGCGTTTTTCTCCCTCAGCAGATTGGAAAACCCTAACGCTAACGTCGTTATCGAGTTCGTTCTGTCCCTCGAGATCCGCGGAACTCTTTTCTCCGCGATCCGCCATTCCGAAATCCATGTAGAAAACAAAACCAACGAAGAACAAGTAAAACGCAACGAATCCAAGAGCCTGCCAGAGGAAAATCTCGGCGCTAAGATAAACATAGAAGAGGAAAAACGCGGCGGTCAAGTAGAACAGAACGTCCCTAACGAAAGGCGCGGGATCGACGGAGAAAGGCGCGGCGTAGATGGCGACGAAGCCGACGACAAGAGCAGAGACGAATGCGCCGGCGGAGAGGATGGCGCCGAAGCCGGTGCGGTAGTGACCGTCACGGAGGGCGGCAAGGGAGGAGAAGACGTCGGGGGCGCCGTTGCCGAGGGCGAGGAGAGTGACGGCGGCCATGGTGGGAGAGAGGTTGAGATGCGATGCGAGGTTAGTGGTGACGACGGAGAAGTGGTGTTGCGCTGTGGTGATGAGGATGTAGAAGTGGAGTAAGAGGAATAGTGTGAGGGTTGGGATTGAGAGTGATGAATTGTTAGGGAATATGTAGTGGTAGTTGACAAGTCCATTGGATTCGCTTGTGCTTGTGCTTGTGCTTGAAGTTGATACAAGTGACCTACGTGTTGAAGATGGGTTTATGGAGAAGAAGAAGATGAGTATGAGGGTTATTGTAAGTATTATGAATAGTGATGTGAGAATTGAAATCGAAGAACCTGATGCTACTGCCATTTCTGTAATGCTTTCTTTCTCTCTCGTTCCGCCATCACACTCATCTCCGAGTCTCCATTTCTGGGTCCCACCACACTTGCGCGTTTCTTGCTTTATTACAGTAAGTAAGATCTGTGTTCACCATGGTGGTGGACGACCACCCGTCTCATTACTCCAACGTTTGTTTTAAAAAAGAAGGAAACAGTAATATGGATTATGGAATATATAGTAATTTTGTTAGCTTATGTAGTTTTAGCATGTTCAAATTTACTTTACAAGACTAGATTGAACATAAAATAACCGCGAATTTATCACCAAAAAATAATTATTTTTTGTTTTAAAAGTTATGGTAAGTTCAACCATGTAATTAAATTTTAAACATGTTTTTTATTTTTTCAAGTGCATTTAATCAAGTTATTTCTTCTTTTGAAACAAATATGCACTTGTTAGGTAATTTAACATTTTTATAAGGGATGTACAGAAAAAGAAGGGATTTTAATTTAAAAATAAAATAAAATATTATTTTAGTAATTGATTTTAGAGACAATTTCATTTTTAATTCTTACACTTAAGAATAAATAAATTAATTCATCATTTTTAACTAGATCTTATTTTACATGTGATATTAAATTTAAATATCATGTTAAATAAAAAATGTAAAAGTTAGACATTCATTTATTTTTAAAATTGAAATTAAAATGACACCCCCTTAATGATTTAAGGATCCTTAAATAGGTTTGTGGGTGATTTTTTAAAACAATTCGTGCCAAATAATAATCCCAAATTGCTAATGATTCTTCTTAAACATTATCATTTTCCCTTGATTATAGTTATTAATTATTTCCCCTCACACAAACTCAGATCACGATGTCAAGAACTTTTTAGTAGTAGTCACTCAATACAAGTCTAGCACTTGGTTATGGGGGCACTCCCGCAATCAAAGTATTTGCAAAATTCGAAACAGATCAATAAATATTTTATCACAACCAATCAACCTTGAAATATGCATTATGCATTAAAATTTGAACCACTCAATTTGGTCTAACAATTCTCACTACCTGAATATACGTGAATTAATGACTACGTTAAAAAAAAAAATATTAAAAATCCGACCAATGCAAGAGGCAATTGTAGACTACAAAACAAACATTGGATGTTCAAGTATTCAAACACTATTGATTTCACTTTCCAATCACAAATTCCCTTCCATAATCTTGTTCTTTGAACTAATCTATATCCGCTGTAGAAAAGGGTTAAAGTTACAGCAAAATAAATAACATTGGACGCATCATCTATACTCCTCAGGCAATCGGTAACCTGGCAAGACTATTTTATCTGCAAACATTTTGCCAGTCTTCGGCATAACATGCCAATGCATGGTCAGATTATATTCTTTGCCACGCAGATTGCTTCCCTGAACATGAAAAAATAGAAAAAGTAAGGCTTAAAGAACACTGAAACGGTATTTATTTTGCAATTTGCCAGTCAGTCATAAAATCATTCAATAGTTGTATGTATACCTGGTCAATAAAGCGGTATTTGTTTGATGTATGAATCCAAAACTTCGCATGCTCTTTAGAGGGAATGATACCATCCCACAGGGATATCTGTAAAACGGCACCTCAGAACCTTAGCAACACACATGATACAGAAAATACCACAGATGGCAGAGATGCAGCATGAGATGCAAAGACACAGCTATCTGATTCTCAGTGACATGAATAAGGGTCATCGTAATTACTGGATATAAAAAAATTAATCATAACCATAATTAACCGGTAATTAAAAATCGGCTACAGTTTCGTTATAATAACCACTTACATAAATCGTTATGGTTAGATTATTTACATAACCATAAGTCCATAGCCTAACAATGAGCACCGCCAGACATGATAAAGTATAAAAAAACCCCAAAGCTGATGCCTCACCAACGAAAATTCAAAATCAACTAACCCACCACTTCCTTCTATCTTTCCTATATAAAAAAGAGCTGGCAAACTTCCAATATAAATGACTATATTTCAAATGTGGATGGCTAGATGCAAATCAACTCATACCTGATTCAAAGCATTCTTAGGAGTCACATACTCAGCAGCTAGAAAAACAAAAACCTGCAACCATACAAAATGACACAACTAAGTCCCTGGACAGCACTGAAATTTCTAGCTTCCAAACAGCTATGTACACAATAAAAATGCAAAGGGCAGGAATATAAACATATAATTCATGAAATGAAACAAGATATAACAATAGGTAAAGCAATTTAAACATTAAAGCACACATTATGATGGGAGACATAGAAGAGCAAGACAAGCACATATTTGTTTTGGATTATTTTCAAGAAATAATCATTTTCTCTCATTGAGTAGGGGGAGAAAGCAATTATTTAATTCTTCCCCGTCCTATCAAGAGCATCCAAACTTTTCAGAGGCAAAAGGAGAAAAGACAGAGATCACAATTAAAAATTTAGATTAAAGTCAATAACCTGTTTTGTGTTCCATGTGAAAAGAGATTGCAAATCTGCTGATATATTCAGTGTCATGCTGACCTGCAAGAATAGAAATGTTTCAACTTCAGATTAAATCATGCAAGAGATATGACAATTAGATATCACTGAAGAGGGTTACAACAAGCTGGTTTTAGGCAAAATGTGATATTCACACCATATTGACCATTATATCATAGGCAGTTTTCAGAGTATGAGAAGAGAAATATGAGCATGAAACATGAATACACTACTGTATAATATGGTAGAACTAGATCTTCTTCTAAGAAAATAGCACAATATAACTACAAATTTTACAATCCTACGCTAGTTTAAACTTGTTCTCTATGAACCAGAACCATCATGATGTTTCCAATTCTTTCTCTGTGTTCTTGACTGGCTTCAAGCACGCATAAATATCACATGTACGTAACCCATCACATATATGAAATAATCACATTGAAAAATCAACAGATTGGCAGAAATTTGGAGACTTCATAATGAGTTCTTCACCAAATAAACATTTATTTGGGCAGAAACATAGGTCAAAAATAAGAATAACTCAAGAACTAGATCATCACATCTCAATTTTGGTTTAGACAACAAGGTATTGGTACCTTTACCAAATATTTATTCTCTTGAAAGATTTAGAAATTTTATTTGACCCTATCAATCATCTTGATCACACATGTCAATCATTTAATCATCCCAGCAGTTGCACAAACAAAAGTCAAGATCTCAAGTTTGTACACATCTTTTAGCAATCCAGAACATTTAGCTCATTTAGATGAGAACAATACCTACCGGGAATTGGATATTTCCTACAAAAAAAAAAAACCCATACCAACTGCAACACCTTAAATTGCTTGTTACATAATGAAACGATAACTAATAGACCTTAAATTGCAGAATAAACTGCCCAGACATCAAACACCAAGTGTGATATAATTGAGAGCAAATTTTGAGGGTTTTTACTAGTCAACCAATTAAAAATCACACTAAGTATTTACAAAAGTCAACAAATTTCAATTTTATCACAGTTCATGATGCAATGAAAACCAACAAAAAATCTAACTTTTGGAACGGCGATCCTAAATCTGAAGGAGAATCCAGAGAAAAAGCGAATATGAACAAGTCCTGCAAGACCCACTAACCAAAATGTTGTTTTGACTAGGGAAAAAATTAACCTAGAATTACCTCGTCATTGCCATTGGGCTGTTTCTGAAACCAGTTGATGTTCAATACCTACATCAGGTAACACAGAGCAAAATGAGCAAAAAAAAACGATACAGAAATTACCAAATTACAGATCCGTAATCGAAAAACTAGTAAGAGAGAAAAAAGAACCTGGACTTGCGCAGAGGTAGTGGGGGTGTTGAAGTTGTCAGATAGTGAAGCCATGGCACACATAAGGGCCAGAATCGTTACGGCAAAGGTTAGCAACGCGTTCGCTCTATACCCGAATGAATGCATTTTCAGGGTTTCTTTTCTTGTTCAATTTTGCGCTCTCTGCGTGTTTGATCAAAAGAATGAGAGAGAAAGGGTTTAGAGTTTAGAGTAGTAGAGTGTATTAAGCAGACAGGGAAACGTTGTATTTTGCTGCTTTCTCATTGGATCCAACACGCACTAGGTGGGATCACACCATGTCCCATATCTGACTTTTCCTCGTTTTCTTTTTTTTTTTCTTTTTCTAAAAAAAAACTTTTAAATAAATTAAAGATAATTTATTATTTCTGTACTTTTTTTATATATTTTTAAAATCGGATGGCATATTATAATTATTTAATTGTCGTTTCTATTTTATTGAATTTTGAGAAAAATTAAGCAATAAAAATTCAAAAGAACAATATTAATATTAAAAAATAAAAATAAGTCGTTCTCGAACTTAATCGATGGCATGTGGATTGGGCCGAATGAATTAAGTTTAAACAGAGCAGCATGGTGGTTGATCTTAACTCGTTTGACTTGGAAGTCCAAAACCAACCCATATTCTGTCTGTAAATTGTAACCATTTCTTTATTTATTTCATCTACATATTATTCATCATATTTATTCTTTCATTTTTCGACCTATATGTACCCCAAAGTGTGAAAAAGAGATTTGCTACCTCGTGTAGTCTTATAGGTTATACTTGGTTGAAAGTTGAAAATTTAGTTGATCAAAAAATTTTAATTGAGAATTAAAATTATAAAAATTAATTTATTAAATTATGAGTATTTGATAAAATGTCCATTAAAATAGTTAGCTAATAAAAAAATCTGTAATCGGCAGTTCGATACAATGTCTGTTACAATAGTTATTAAATACATAAAAATAAACATATGTGTTTTTATATCAATTTCAATTTTATTTTGTTACTAAAATTATATTTAAGAATATTTAAAATTTGGTTTTAAGAATTTTGATTATACGCTCATAATTTTTATTTACAAATCAATTATATTAATTATACTATTTAATTATAATTATTGTATATTTAATATCATATATCTGTCTGAAGTTGCTATTAGAGAAAGAAAGCTGCCGAAATTGTAATAAAAAGATAATTATCTTTTGAATTTAATTTAATTTTATATATTTTTTTAATTTAACTCAAAAAAACATATTTATTTCCTTATTTAATTTAGTTTAAGAAAATAATATATGTTTATTTATTTAATATTATATGTTCTATATATATTTATTGGTTAAAATCCGTTGTTTCAATCTTATTTTTTCATATTTGAAATTACTTTTATTTTTTTCTATTTAATGCTATTTTTAAAAAATTTAATGGTATCAATTTCAATGTTATTTTCAAACAGGTGGAATATAATACCCTGAAAATCCCCGTATCAATTACATGTTTGTCTGATTTAATTTAAGTTAATTAATTTTAATTATATATATTTAAATATTTAAATAATTATTTTAAAAATATTTTTGAGTTTATAGAAACTATTAATTAAATTAACAAGAATTATCTTTCAACGCATCCTTTCGGATTCAAAATTAAATTCTGAAAAAAATAACGATTTCTAATATTTTATTCAAAAATAATCAAAGATACACCAAATTTTTACTTTTTCACCTTCTTTTCCTATTTGTCTTCCCGTATCCACATAACGATTTTTAATATTTTATTCAAAAATAATCAAAGATATTTTTCAAAATTTTATTCGAAAATGATCAAAGATATATCAAGTATTTACTTTTTCGCCTTTTTTTTCCTGTTCTCTCCTCCCCTTTGTCTTCCCAAAATTAATTATATTTTAAACTTTACGTATTAAATACTAAAATAATAATTTATATTATTAACAATTAACAAAACCACAAGTATTATCATGTGTGTTTATAAAAGGTAAATTTTCTGTTTAAAGAAATAAATGTAGAAAAAATTAATAATGAGCGTAAATAAATAAAGTTTAAAAATACCACAAGTATTATCATACCTGTGTGGCTGTGTGTTTATAAAAAGTAAATTTTCTGTTTAAAGAAATAAATGTAGAAAAAAGAAACAAAAAAAATAATGAGTATGGAGAAATGAAATTAATTTTTAAATTTTATAAAGATAATGTGAAAATAAATAAATAATAATTAATTAAATAAAATATAAATAATGTAATAAATAACTTAATTTTAAAATAAAAATAAGATGGAATTTTTTTTTTCATACGAGAACTAGACTAAGGAATAAATAACAAAAAGTAAAGTATCTAAGATGATCATAGAGATTAATCATATAATATTCATTTATTTTGTTTCATGTAATGAAAACAAATGTGATTATAATGCTATATTTTGTATTTTTATGGTTGACATTATATTAGGAGTTTCTTTCGTGATAAACTTTATTCGATAATTTTATTTTAATGACATTACAGCTTATTATCTAAGTTTCTCTTTATCAATGTTCTTCCGTCATTTTTTCTTTAGTTTATCAAATTTATTAAAATAGTCTGAAAGAGGGATCGATAGTTTAACAGAGTTTGATGGAGTAGGATTGAAAAAAAACCTTATAAAAATATGTACTCTAAGTTTTTTTGTCATTTAATTTATTTTAATGAATTAAATAAAATTTAAAACAAAAATATTACTAAAAAGCACAAGTGCCCACTATTTTTCTTATTTAATAAATTTTAAATAATTTAATAATATTTTTAACAAAAAAATAAAGAAAGAAAAATATCACTATATATGTGTGTATATTTAAAAATTATACTCTTTCCACAGTTTACCGGTGGATGGCAAAATCTAGTTATACTATTAAACTTAGTGATAATGATTTGTGGCAGTTATGGACTACTTTTGCAGCATAACCTAGAAGGGCAGCAACTATTCCGTATGGAGTAAATACGCAATTTGTTAAAGAGAGTGATGGTTTAATTTATTTATTTATTTATCTCTGGTATTTATTTGTTGTGCATAATCAATTCATTAGTGTAACTGGTTGAAAGCGATGGTGTAAAGCGATAATTACAAACACAAACACACGGTGAATTAGGAAGCAAAGCAGGGGATGGAAAAGAAGATGAATTTAAGACTTGACATTGAACAACAACGCAAGATTAGCGTTGGGAATTTTATTTAGTTGAGGTTCATATTCCTTACAGTAGATAACTTTATTCTTTACTTAATATAAAGAGCTAGCATGCATGCACACAAACTCTGTGTCTCAAGTTCAAGCAGCACCAACAAAGTTGAAGAGATCAGCACACTTTAAAGAGTGCGAGTGCAGTGAAGTAGTAAAGCCGAGCCTGGACCTAGCGAGATCGAACACTATCAAATTCTCTTCCAACTGGCGTGCCCCTATGGTGATTTCAGCTCTAGGTTGCATTCCTCCATTCACCACACCCAAACACATAACCCCAGGTTGTGCTTGCACCATTAAGTTTTCACCCGCGATTCTCCAAACCGGACCATTGTTGTTTTCCATCACAAAATCCACCACAGGATATGTATTATTGTTATTATTATTATTATTATTATTATAATTGTTGTTATTATAGTGATTATTAGAGTTGAAACATAACCCGAACGGTGCAACAGGTTTCACCTGCGCTTGTTTTGGCACTTGCTGAGCGAAAACCCGAGTGAAAGCTTCATAGACAGAGTTCTGGAGAACCATGTAAGGAGTTGAGGTACTAATCATGGTTCCTCCAGAAGCACTTGTTATAGTTGAATCCAAGTGATTTACCGGGACCACACTGTGCTGGTTGATTCTTATGGAACTCACTCTCACGTTGTATTCTCCCTGTGGGGTAATGGTTAATGGTGTGAAAGCTAAATCGCGGAAAATATCTTGGTTATGAAACTGGCGCATGTTGTTTGGTGCATCACCGAAGATTATAGCACCCTTTGAAGTCGGGTAGCGAGATAAGCAGGTGGTGAATTGGCGTTGTAAGCCGAAGTGGGATGAAAGTTGGTTGGGAAGAGAAATGGGTGAATGGCCTAACCCTGCGACTCCTTGAACGTTTCTAGGAAGACCCTTTTGGACTAAGAAGGAAGGTGCACATGAAAAGAGGAATTCGGGGACTGTGACTAGTGAACCAAGTTGGTTATTGTTATTCCCTTGAGTGGCGTGGATTGCTAGCACGTCTTGGCCTAGTTCGCCCAAACCGGTTTGTTCTGTGATGGGGTTTGTGGACATGAGGCCGCATGTGTTTTTGTGGCACCCTGGTTTTGATGCCGCTGGGCAACTCAGGCATTGGTGTGTGTTGGCACGTGTGCATTGTGTTGAGTGGCAGAAGGGTGCTTGGTATGTTTTGGATGTGTAGCGTTGCTCGCAGTTAACCCAGAGATGGTTACCGTTTAGGTCCACCAGCAGTGGGACTTGTGTTAGAGGGGTTCTTTTCTGAAAGTTGGCCCAATGAAGCCCAGTGGAAGGGTCTTGTTGTACCGGTAGAACAAGCAGGTTAATTTGTTTTGTTGGGGTGTTGTGTGAAGGTCTTGGTGGGGTATGATGATATGGGTTTGGGTTTGGGTGTGGGTGTGGGTGTGGGTTTGGGTTTGGGTTTGGGTGTGGGTTTGGGTGGGGGTGTGGATTTGGATGTGGGTTTGGTTTTTGGCTTGGGTTTGGGTATGGCTTTGGGTTTGGGTTTGGGTGTGGGTTTGGGTTTGGGTCTGGGTATGGGCTTGGGTTGGGTTGATCGCTTGGATTGGTGTTGGTCTGGGGCAAGGTTTGGGAGTGGCATAAGAAGAAGAGGAAAGAGAGAGCTATGAGGTGGAGGAGGGTATTAGAAGCCATTCTTGATGTTTATGGAGAGCAAGGTTTGAGTGAATGGTAATATGGTAATGGTATTGTGTTAGTGCTAGAATATATAGAGGAAGAACCGTTTGGCTTTAAGTTCAAGAGGCAAAGGGAGGAGTGTGGTAACAAAATGGCAGGGAGATTCTCTTTTCTATTTTGGCGGATTTTGTGATAGGACAAGTTCATTAAGTTGGACGTGTTTGGGGCTTGTGAAAATTCAAGAATAAGCGATGGGATAAACTCAACCTAACAGTGGTGAGAAAAACAGAGGGGTTGATGAGTGTGAGGGGTACTTGGCAGCTGAGAACAATACTTAGTTGCATGGCATGCACATTTCCTCTGTTTGTTATTCTATACAAGAGCCGTGTGGAGTTCGCGCGTTACCGCTGGTCACTAACTAGCTAGGTTCTAGCTTGGAATTTTGCCTGCATTGAATTCCCAGATTGACGCGTTTCATGTATATTTCTGCCCCAGCACCCTCCTCTCCACACACGAAATTCATATTTCATTTTCAAAACATATAAAACACTCGGTGAGGCTTGAGAGCAAATAATCAAAGAAAATAATTAATAATGATATTTTGATACATTATTGTTTTTTGTTTTTTCACATCAAATTTATACTTTTTCTTATCTTTTAATTTCTCTAGATATATAATAAAATGGTGGATATCTAAAATTCATTCTTAAAAAAGTATATACATGATGCATGTCACATAAAGTGAGATATAAAAAATAATAAATATTAATAAAATATACAAAAAAAAAAACTTGGTATTTAAATATCATTATCCTTTCATTTTATCTCTGCAGTACTACTCAATGTATATATTTCTTAACCACAAATTAAGTTGCATTTAGCTAGATGACTTTATAAATTAAATATACATTATGTAGAGCACATATGTTTTAACATATCATCAACTAAATTTTGTTAAAAATTATAAATAAAGCATTCAATAAAATATAAAATTTATAACATTTATTGTATTTATATTTTTTTCTACTAGTGTAGATGAACACTTGAGTGTTTATGTATAGATACTTTTGTTGCACTAATATATAACTGTTCAGATACTTTTGTTTTTGTTGCTCTTATGTATATCTTGTATTCTAACTCTTTCCTGTATATAAATTCCCCTTGATTTATTAAAGTTATCCAGAGATTACATTTTTTTTTTTTTTGCTAGATCTATAATTACATGTTAATTATATATAAACGTGTCATTCATTAAAATATATATTGAAACGTCTATGTCCACCTCAATGGAAGTCGTAAACGGTTCGGTTCTGCACTTCTGGGCATGACGACATTCCTAAAAGGACCACGTTATGTTAGGACTGTTATGAGAGTCATGCAGACACAACCAAACCAACCGACAACTTTAAACAGATTAGCAGAGATGGCCTTAGACGAAAAACCAAGTTTTGTGATAATTTAAAAATTATTAAACTATTGACTAAATTTTTTAATTATCTCACACAATTGTTAATTAGATTTGTAAACCATATTTTAATTGAACTTAAACTTTCGTTTATTTTTAATTGAATTTTTCTATCTATTTGTCATTATTAATTATAAAAAAATACAAGACCTAATCGGGGTTTTTCAATTAATATTCATGTTTTTATAGATGTATTCAAATGAAATATGTTTTTCATGGGTTTATACAACAATCTTATGGAAAACTCATATTATTGACTTAAATAGTTGATATTTGTATGACAATAAGAAAAAGATCTAAACATAATTCTTTCGGTGCTAACTAAAAATCTTCTCATATATATTATAAGAATGATGGCTAAAATATTCCTTTTTAAGTGATCTAATTGCTTAGTCTACAATATATAAAATATAACAATTTTTAAAAGAATCTAGAAGAGACTCAAGATTTAATTGTGTGGAAATTATATATATTATGTCCACACATTTTCTTTACGTTCAATATTTTTCATGTCTTTAGTTGAGAAATACAAATACCATATAATGACTACTAATTAGTGATTTTTAATTTTATAATAATTTTTATATAATTTAAATTTTAACTGTATGAAATTTATTTTAATATATTTATATAAAATAAATAATTTATTGATGTCTTTCTAAAAATGGGCCTTCGGTCGCTTTCCTTGATATTTAGGATTAACAATCATCTTAAATTGCATTATTATATAAGTTTTGATATTTAGAGACTCTAATATTTTAAATATTTTCATTTGACATTTTTTTTCTTCTTTTCCATCATATACTAATTATTACATTTATTACTTTTCTCCTTTATTTTTTTTTTCTCTCCAAGCGGAGAGTCAAATAAATCAAAATTTCTCTTTTCTATAAATAAATATATGTATAAAATATTTCTATTAATTCCAATTGTGGTCAATATAAAAGTGATACTATTAACCAGACTGACACCCAGTGAATAATTAAGGAATGCATTAATCTTTCCATCAACTTGAGTTATCATTTTTAGGATCTAATTGGTTTAGTATTAATTTTGTTAGTAATACATATGGTCCATACGTGTAACAACTAATTGCGCATTAAAATTGGAGGAAAGTGACTAAAATATTAACATCTCTCAACTTTCATGCTTATAATATTGAACAGTATACTTTATTCTCACTTTTTTTTCTTTTTTCTTTTTGATGTAACGAAACTAATTACGTATTAAAAAATGAGATATACTTTTTAATCTTGAGAGACACGTAAATAGATATAGTCGAACAAATGTATTTTTTTTTGTTGGGTTGTGACAACTTTAGCATGAAGCCTTTTTACTACAATTGATTAAAGAAAACAAGCCTACTGAGTTTCGGGATGTAACTTAAAGGCCCAAACTGTTCTAATTTCTAACCACTGAGTTTAGGTGACACAAGTTTCTTGGTTGTTTATGCGAAGTAGAGAAAAATTACTTTAAATTCATGTTAAGCGAGAGGAAACTTTGAAACAATTTTGACTATTATTTATTGACTAAAGTAGTAGCTTTTCGTGATTAATCGAACAATTATTTATGATTGACCAAAGTTTAAAATATACGTTGAAAAAACTGAATGGCCACTTGAAAAGATCAACACACGATATTGTCCCATCTGAATTGAATAAGTGTGTAAGATTTGATTTGTTTATCTCAAATGAAAATAAAGTTAAATAATTCAATTAAGGTAATTAATTTAGTTTTTTATATACTTTAAAATGAATAAAAATATTTGTCTATTATATTAACTATTATTGTATAACCCAAATTAAAATAAAGTTAAATAATTTAATTTTAAGCCATTATCTCCTTCCCAGATTTTATTATTGTTTGGTCCCCGTTGCCTTTTCCATCGTCGTTTTCTACTTGGTGTGCTTAATTTCATTGCTTTATGCGCTCCGCCATTAGGATATGCTTTTGTGATCAATCATGTCTAAAATCATTGCATATTTATCTTCGATCAAACTTTAATCAAATTTTTAGGCCTTGTTTGACTCTTTTTCCTTTTATTTTCTGTAAATTTATATGCTTCGTAGTTAAGTATTCATTTCAATGTTGTGTTTCGTGAAAGGTCCACTTTTGGTCAAAATATAGCATTGGATTGTCTAAAAATTGTTATACCTTAATTTCGGAAAATCTACACCAACATTTTAAAATAATATTAAAAACCGAATAATATCAAAAAAATATTCTACTCTTAATATAACTTCAGCATGTCACGTGACTGATTGTCGGTGCTTTAATTGCTGTGGCATGTAGTAACTACTCGTCCCGTTAACAAGTGTTTAAAAAAATGACAACTGTCTAATTTTGTCATTTCAATAGTAGTAAAATATTGTTTTAATAATCTGAAAATTATAAAACTAAAAATGTTAAAAACTCCTAATCAAAGATGGGAGGAAAATGAACAAACATTATACTATCATTTATAATAATATATAATATAATCCTAAACATTACACATTTTCTGTCCTGCTTAAAATCTAATAAACTTGAAAAAGAGTAAGAGATAATAGAGGAGAAAAGCAAGTTGTGACTGGTAATTACTGTTACATGATATCGCAGCTGTCAACATTTTCATCACTGAAAGTATGAGTAAATGGATCGGCCATGGGGTGAGATGGCATAGAAGGAGGTGGCATGTAGTTCATAGGTGGATATGGCCTATCATACATCATGGCATTTGGGTACATATTGTTGTTCATATTTCCTTGCTGGTTCATCATCATAGCCATGTATTGTTGTTGCTGCTGCTGCTGAAGGTTATTACTATTATTATATGAAGCCTGTGGCATCTGCATCCCTTGATGATACCCACCATTCATTGCAGGAAGTCCTTGTACTGTAGGAATATTCTCCATTTGACGGCCCATGGGATTATTACCCACTATTGGGCTTGGGCCCATTTGGCCTTCTTTCCCGTTGTTACTGTCCTTACCGACTTTGCCATTTTTATGATGAGGAGGAGTATTATCAATGTCATCATCATAATCATCAAAATCTAAGTCATGCTTACTATTCTTAATATGGGCCTCCAATTTTCCTTCACCTTTTTTCCCTTCCTTGCCTTTATTGTCTCTACCTACACTGTTTTGATTCTTGCTCTTATTGGTGTAAGTTACATCTTCAAACTCTACCTCCTTCTTTTTCTTCCCAAAGCCTAGAAACCGACCTAGTAATCCATTATCACTTTTGCCCTTCTTTTTCTTAATACCTTCTTCACCGCCTCCCTTGTTAGGCTTGTTCCCATTCTTGTTAAAGTTTTCACCTTTTTGGTCACTTTTCTTGCCTCCATTAGTGTCATTCTTGGCATTGTTGAAATTTCCACCTTTGCCCTGCATTAGGGTTGCCTGATCAATGACGTCACCTTTCTTGACACTTCCATTATTATTATCATTCCTACTCCCACCAACATTGTCTTTATGGTTAATAATGGCAGGCCCATTTATCGTAGCAGGAGGCCCATGAGGCCCACGTCCATCCCTCATCATTGGGATCATCTTGTTTTGATGCATTGGATTAACATGAACATGACCATGGCCATGGCCTAATCCTTCCTTTGACATCATCTTATTTTGATGCATTGCATGACCATGGTCATGGCCTAATCCTTCCTCCTCCTCTTCGTCATCGTAATCATCAAAATTGTCGTTGTCGTCATATTCATCAAAGCCATCGTCATCACTTGCATCAAATTCCTCCTCAGGCAAAGTGAACTTGACAGATTTGAGATTGTGATCCTTGGCAGGTCCCTTGAGATCCTGAACCCCTTTAATGTTTTGGAATTGTGCTAGCTGTTGTTGTTGACCTTGACCACCACCAGCACCACTACTACCTTTATGACCCTTCTGATTTTGAGACTTAGTGTTGTTGTCCTTTTCTTTGCCATTATCAATTTGCAAGTTCTGGAATTGAGGATTGATGGGATAGTTCTGATTGTACATCATTCCTGTCTGGCCACCACCACCCCATATCTCAGCATGCTTCCCTGCCCTCTTTAACTTTTTCACCAGTTTGGCTGGATCCACATCCCCTGTCACTAGCACTTTCCCATCATTTGCATCCACTTTCACAGAATACACCCCTATACAACAACACCAAAAATCCCATTTTTAGCTCAATTTTATTAACAACAAATACAAAAAATTTAGAAAATTAATCCAATCTAGAGATAAAATTTGGATTTGGAACCGTACATACAACAAATGGAACAAAATAAAGTTGAAAACTCGAAATAAAAGATTAATTCATAACAAAAAAGAAAGAAAAAGTGAGGCATGTTAATTAACATGGTAGAGTTAAATGAGAGATGGAGCATGCATGTTCACATCAAAAGAAGTAAGTTTCGAAAAAAAAAAAAAACTTTGCTAATTAACATGATAAAATTGTGAGTTGAAGCATATCAACATTAAAAAAGGAAATGATGAGAGGTATGTTAAGAATGTACCATCGATTTTCTGCAGCAGTTTCTTTACTTTTTGTTCACAGCCATCACAGTGGATATTAACCTTGAGAACACAAGTCTACAAGGAGAGCAAAGTCAGCACAAATCAGTTAATTTACTCAGAATTAACATTTCAGGACAAACAAACAGAAATTGAAAGACATAAAAACATGCATACTTAATCATTCAATCAATTAATTAACCAAGACCATAAGGAGTGGTAACGGAAATATATGATATGTGTACCTGAATTTTCATCAAGTCTGGTTTACTCATCTTGAATAACAAAAAAACAGAGAAAAAGTAGACTTTGAGTGAGAGAGAAAGATACTTTGTAAGGATGGAGAGAAGTGTTTTAAGACACAGTAGATGGCGGTTAGGGGGCACTGTCAGTGTCCATAACACACTTATTATCTGTGTTTAATAATAATTGCTCGAGTTTCCATAAGTAGTGTAGCAAGTGACGCGTACACACGCTTATTTATACACAAGGCGGTTCAGTCAGGCTACAACCTTGACATGCAAGTAAAATAATAAAAGAAAAAACAACTAAGAATATTGGAAATATTAATATAATAGAATAGCTTTCTATGAGTTGGCCTTTATAGACAAGACGGTCCCAAGGAAGCTTCAACTATCAATACTTATTAATTCTCGTTATATTAATAATAATAATAATAATAATGTGCTCTATTATTAAAGCAACTTCAGACTTTGAATGTGGTTTTGTTTTACAATTAATTTTGTCATCTTCTTTTTTGTTTATCTGGTTTTGCTTATCTTTCTACAGTAATAGGATATGGTAAAGTGGTATAGTATTATAGTATTATTGAATTCACACGGTTCCATGTCTAGAAGTTACTTTGACTGTAAGTATGAAACCAACACTTATTCTTTTTTTATATCCTTTTTGACCATCTGTTATTAATATATTGTTTACTAAATGAAAAGGCATTAAATACTATATATTTTTATTTTATATTTTTATAAACGTTGAGAAAATAAATTATTATAAAAATATTCATTATTTGTTATTTTTTCATATGCTTTTCAATTAAATGATATATTTGACCAAACTTATTTTTCAGTTATAGGTTTTTTTTTCAGATTTTGTTTGACTAATTTTAAAACTTAGACTCCACCCATAAGTCTATTAAAAATCTATTTCATAATAATATATTTAATATATTTCAAAAAAATTAATAAATATATGTAAGGAGAAAGAAAAAAAGATAAATATACTCTTAAAGAGACTTTTATTTGTCCTATTTCTTCAATTTTTTTTTCTTCTCTTAATCCATTGATTAAAATAAATAGTTTATCCTTTGTGTTAGATTAAGAGAAAATAAATAAGTAAGATGAAGAATGAATTTTTTAAACTATTTTTATTTATCCATATGTATATATAAATATAAAGTCTTAATTGAAGTTTTTTTTTAAAAAAAAATATCTCTTTTAAATTTGAGTATTTTCCTTAATAATAAAAAAAGACATATGAAAAATTTCAAAATGTATTATTCACATGAATTTTTAAATATATTATCTTTAAATTTTTGTTTTTACGGATAGTTATAAACTAAAGAATAGACATTTGTTAATCTCTTTCAAAAAATTTGGTATATCTCTTGTAATAACGAAGAACATGTTCACATGCGTGAAGAACCGACAATGTATATTTCATGAAGTCTCTTTAATTTCACAGTGGTCTTAAATTGTTTTTAGAACATTAAATTATTATTCTTATTATCTATTCCATAATAACAATAAGAATATTTATAAATATTTTTCAATCAATATAATCTTTTTACTTTTCATAGATCGATGTTTATTATGTTAGCTTAATAAGCCTAATTTACTTAAACAAGAGTTAAGGCAAACCCAAATTAAAAGCCAAAATTTTTTCATACACAACTTAATTTATTTCCATCTCTATAATATCCTAAAAATACTAGTTAAGAAAGAAACATTATTAATGAAATGAATAAAATTAAGCTACACGAAATTTATCTTTTTGTACCCAATTAAGATTTATATATTTAATAATTTTCACGTTTTAATGGTCCTAAGTCCTAACAATATTATAGTTAGTAAGACCATTTCTCAGAATTTCATCCCATAAAAATTATTATTAAAAAAATAGAATTTCTAATAATCCTTAAAATCTATAATGTTTTTATTATTTTTACCTATGTCAAGTGTCACCCCAGTGACATAAAATAAGTAATTAACTATATTTATAAATAACAATTTCTTTATATTAATTCACGTTAACAACAGTTTGACAAAATAATAATATTAAAATTACGTAGATAAAACTTGAGGAAGCAAATTATAGATTTATTTTCAGCACTCAACAAATGAATCAATTGACATGTAATTATTTTAACTTAATTAATTTTACAATAATTCTAATTAACTCCAACATTTTTTTTTAAGAACTCCTACACATCCGTAGAAAGGAAATAGGGGATATTCACAACATGGATTGTGGTACGGTCAACTTGATCTTTATACTTATTTTAATTACGGTCATTTCCCTAATATTAAATTCAACTACATCAAAATTTAAAATATATGAAATGTGTTAAATTTGTTATTTATTAATATAAAATTTAATCCTTAAACTTTATTTATAGTAAGAATATATTTAAAGAAGTATGAAAATAAAAATTAAAAACACTTATAACATTTTAATTATAAGGAAATATATATATATATATATATATATATATATATATATATATATATAATAGAGAGTTTAAAACATTAAGCAATAGCGTTAACCAAAGATATATTTTAAAAATAACATTAAATAGAGTAAAAGTTATTAAATTGACTTATATTTAAGATAAAAAATTTGAAATTTTTATTGCTTATAAACAAGACCAGAGAATGCATTATAAAATAAATAACATAAATATAATATTATATCAAGCAAAATATTATATTTTATATTAAAAAGTGTGGTTTTTATTGTATAACTGTTTCATAAAATATATCTTAAATTTACTCATGTTTGAAAATCATCTAGTCTAATTTTTAAAACAAGTATAGAAATCTTCTAAAATTAATTCAGATAAGACTATAGTAATGAAACGACAAAATAATGAACACTGTTGAGAAAGAGGAACAAAGAGGTGAAAGTTTCTTTTATGATTCTTAAAAGAGAGTTTTTTTTTCCGCTTTTGACTCAATATAATGCACTGTTTTAAAACATGGTGAACAATGGTCTTCTACCAGTTTGGATTTTGGACCCTGCTTTTGCAACCAAAATGTAATTGTTCTTCCATTAAAAAAAGTGTAAAAAAATTAAAATGCTTTTAGTTTCTTTTGTAGCCTGATGGGTCATGGCTACGTGATTAATCATATGCCTCTGAACCAAAAGAAAAATGTGGACTAGTACCCAAATAGTGTTGCGAATAAATCTGTACTTTGTGTTGGGTACATATGGCATGTGATCATTTGTACTTTCGTGGCCGTACAGCTAATTGGCATCTTTGGTTCTTTGTAGTCAGTAGTAAGTTACCAACTAGCATCAAAATAACAAGTTCTGGGGTAGGCAAGCTCATGTGTGCTGTACCTACAACAAGTTTTGGCCATTAGATATAATAACATGTAAAACTTATAGTTGTTATTGATTTATTTGGAATCAATTCTTATGTGTATTCTTAAAGTATTGGGGTAGTAAGTTCCAGCCTTGCTTTAAACATTTTTTTCAATTTTCAAAAGGACCCAGTTTTGATTTGAGCATTTAAAAGAAACTAGGGACCAAAAACATAATAACTATAACTTTTACAAAGTTTTCTGTTCTTACTACATCGGGATAGTGACATGGACGGTATTAACAGTCTTGTATGGTTGGGTCCATGTCTGACTGGGTTTTATTGGAGTAAGATTGAGGTGGACGTGTATTCTTTATCCAGAGAAGATATACTTGCAAGTTATTTTAATGTTGAAGTTAATAAAAATAATATAAGTGAATTGAGTATATAATAAGGTTTAGAATATTTTCTGTGAGATAATTTTTTTTTAATAATTAGGAATAAATATAAAGGAGTGTGAGAGATAATCATTTTAATTTTTAAATCTGTTAATATTGAATAATATTTAGAGGTAAAGAATTTTAGTGAAATGTAAATCAAGAATCATGCGTTGATCTCTTACCGACTAAGAGAGATTTTTCATCGTTAAATCATATGCTTACATATAACTCGAGATAAGAGATTGACGCGAGGTAATGTATAATACCTCAACCCAATTTTAAATATAAAATTAATTATAAATTTTTAAATTAAAAAAAATTCAATCAAATATTTCTAAAGAAAAGAAATATATTGTAATAGTATCAGCAAGTAGTGGTTATTACATAAATAAGTGTGCTTCTAGATCAAATCACAAACTAAAACAGGTAAAAAATTGTTTGTTTTAAATAAAAAAATTGTTATGATAAAACATAAACATTAAATTAATAAATTTATAATATATAATAGATTGTGATGGATTAATTAATATTTTTTTGAAGAGATAATAAATTTATTTTTAATTATAATTAAAAATTCTTATTTCAAATTTTCCTGTGAAACGTATGTACCTTATCTTGGTTGCCGCCATCAGAAATCAACGTAGACTTCATTTATCTGAAAGCAGGTTCTCAGTGCATCGCCATCGGTAACGTGGTTCTCTCTCCCTTTCCATTCGATGAATGATGTTCTTTATTCCTTTCAACTCATTTTTCTTACTGCATAGCTATCATTGCAGAGAAAATGAAAGAAGAAAAACGGTTCTAAGTCTAACATTGTGTGATTCCCATTGACGTTGCGTTTGTGAGAAGGTTGCCTCATGCTCATGCTTAATCGCGATTATTCAACACCCGAACAAGTACATCTGGTAATGTATATTAGAATTTATTCCTGATTCCATCCGAAAAGACTATTTAGGAACTAGGAAGCTTCGAAAAATTCCATTGTAGTCGTGTGCTCTCTTCTGGTACAATGAATTTGAATCGAAAATGTGAAACAATGCCTGATGTCAATGATCGATTCATTGAGTAGATGTTCTTATTTTATACGAAAACCTGATAGCTTAAGTTTTCTCGTCTCAATTTCACAATGCGCTTTCAATTTGCCTAGCTTACCGAGAGAGACCTAACATTAGTCATTAGATCGATGTTATGTGGAAAACAATGTAGATCTGTTTTAAATTTTCGGCTAGCTTGTAAATCTTTCCGCGTTCTGATTTAATGTGTAGATATCTCTTCCATGAACAGGTTTAAATCAACAATTGCAGGGAAGTACTGTTTGCGGTTAAGCATCATGTCAAATATTACAGTGTTTGCGCGCTTTATGCCTTTAAACTCAAAAGAGAAGCAAAATGGCAATGACTCTTTGTGCATTCGGTGCATTGACAGCGAAACTTTCAGTTTCAAGGTTTTTATGTCAAATTAAGTGTCTATTAGTTTTTCCTCTGTTCATTATTTACGTTAGAGCTACGAAATTCATCACACAAACACAAAGAGTGCATCATCACACAATACAATGAAATGAACTGCCTCGTAATTTTGTATTAATTTTTGTCAGGATGAGAAGCATGAAGAATTCGTGTTTGGCTTTGATAGAGTGTTTTATGAAAACTCTGAGTAAGCTATGTCTATCAGTGCCTAGCTTTCCCCATAGTTAGAGGTTCAAACTACAGATTTCTCACTACAAATTTATATGTCAATCTGAACTTCTATTTCTCTTGCTTCCTTATGAAATGAGACCTCCTTTACTGCCAAATACTGCAGCAACTTTGGTTATAGGAAAATTTATCCTTGTAGTTTTTTTAATGCTAATATATGTCTGTACGGTCCTACATTTTCATTTAAAAAAATCTGGAATGTTTCTTAACAATGAATATCGGGAAAATGATACTTCCCTTAACCAGATGTTTATTTTTTATTGATATCATACCACGCTGTACATTTTATATGCATTCCATTAATGTATCAGATGCTGTTGGTGCAATCAATGGGACACTTATCACTTATGGCCCGGTAAGATATCATATAAGTACATCACGTGTCCCCAGTTTGCCATAAGCTTTTCATTGAATATGATCCCTAGCATTAGCTTAGAAATGCCAGGTAAGGAAAAGGCACATGATGCAAAAACTTGATAATTTCCCTTCTAAATATTTAGCAAAGAAAATTTGCAAAATCTACAATGCTGTTAAACTTACAGTTGTGCTGGTATTAGTGAATTGAGTTTCTACGTATGATTAGAATCTCAAAAATATTCAGGAAAGTCTTCTTGGGTTGTTAATCTTTTGTTTTTACTATAGACTTAAAAGAGTATTTGTTTTTGGTGAATTATTGACTTAAGAGCATTATGCTACATACGTATTCCATTAGGAGGGACGGCTGCAATTATTATTACAATTTTTCTAAAAAAAGCTTTTAGAACAACTTGTCAACAGTATTTACGAATCCATTTCTCTTTGGACTCAAATAGATTAAAGGTTTCATTTTTCTACAATCAATTGCAGATTGGATCCGGGAAGACATATAGTATGGAGGTGGAAATTATCTCATGAAAAGTATCTTAAAATGGTCCTGTTAAACTTAAAATACCACAATATAAATCTGCTTCTCTGAGGCAGGGACCTGGTATACTTGAATGCGATAAAAAGAAGAAGGGGCTGCTTCCAAGAGTTGTAGAAGGACTTTTTGATTCCTTAAATCCTTTGGATGAAGAAAGGGCATATTCAATTAAATTGTCAATGGTAATGAGACAAGCACATCAAACTGGCAAACTTATCTGGTTATAGTAAATTATTTTTCTAATTTTGTTTATGATTTATCCAGGTTGAAATCTACATGGAAAAAGTAACGTATGCATAGATGAAGCAAGTATTCTCCCTAATATATGTACTTAAGAAGAACATATTCTATCGGTTTCTGATCGGCAAATTTCTTAACTTTGTTGGAAAAGCTAGTTTTGATGTGAATTTGGAGTTTTGAAGTGTATTACTAAATCCTTTTGCATAGGGACCTATTTGACTTGTCCAAAGATAATATACAAATTAAGGAGAGTAGATCAGGAGGAATAATTTTACCTGGTACGGAGGTGAGTTTTTTTTGGGGGGGAACTTTATATTCCGGTTCTTTGTTTTCTATCTGAATTTACTTTCTGGTTCACAATTAGATACATGGTCTTATGTGTAGACTAAGAGTTTAAAAATTGAATCCTTACACATGATCTCACATTCAAAAACATAGGTGTTGGCTTTACTTGGTTAGCCTTTTTCTTAGGATTCATAAACTTAATAGCCTGGCCTATGGTGCTTTTAATGACTTTAGTCCCTTACATGTGGTTCTGAGAAGCTTTGAGGAAAGAAAATTGTACTAAGATACAAATCCATGTAGCTAATGTAACGCTCCACAGATCTAGTACCTTTTGTGCATCGGATCGTCGTTTCACCAAGTGAACTTCACTCAAAATCAAGAGAAGCTTGCGGAACTTAGATTAAAAAAATGGTTGATAGTTTCGGTCTGTGACCGAAGAAGAAGAAATCAAAAATGGGAGTAGAATAGAAGATGGATAGCACCATGATTCAACGAACCAATAAGCTAAGTAGAAGAATCGCCACTTGAATCATGATCCATGATAAGATTCAAGGTTCTATAAGAAACCCCAAGAGAGAACTCTCTCTTTCTCAAGACACAAGTCTTAGAAAATTCTATTTCATTTCATCCCAAAGATCTTTTACAATTCAGAGTGTTCAGTATTTATACTAGTTGTAAAACAACCAAAAGCTAAAATGTAAGTAGTAATTTGATCATCCGTCTGTGTATCGTCTCAGTCTCCGCATCGATCGCCGTCATCTCATCGCCTGGTTGGTGTAGTATCGTTTGTTCTGTGGTATCGTCTCGTCGTGTCTGAGACGGAAGCATCGATCAAGACTCGACGCACAAGTACAAACGGAACAAGCCTCGACGGAACATCCTCGGCGTCGACGAACAAGCCTCGACGGAACATCCTCGGCGTCGATTTTAACTCGGAACAACTCACTCTCAAGATCGATTTAAAACACAGACGGAAAGAAGAGTTCTTACTTACAAACATGAGGTCGTCCACTTATTCACTAAGCAAGACCTAATTTACTTGTTCCTAATCTAATTACAAAATGCATAGAAAATTACAAGGCTTCATTTGCCTACTTTGTTGACTTCCAAGAGTTGACCGTTGACTTTGACTTTGACTTGTTGACTTTGACTTGGTCAACTCTTCTTCAACTTGGGCTTCAATTCTTCTTTGCATTGCCCTTGTAATCCTCATGCTTGAGAGATGGTCCTCCATCAATCCCTCCTTCTTGTAGCCAACTTGTCCCCAAGTGGCCTTAGCTTATTACCTACAAAACCATTTTACCCGGATCAAAGATCAAACAAACTCTCTCAAGTTTAGCATTTAATATCAAGATGGTTTTCCCACTAATATCAATATGACAATGTAGAGAAGTAAAGAAAGAATGTAAGTGATTTTCTATGATAAAACCCAAACTCCAAGGAGTCTCTAATTCCTCCTTTAGATGTGTAGACACTAGTTCTTCAATCCATGTGTACTCCACTTTGTTGAAACTCTTCTTTAAGATACTTCTTTTAGGTGTGGAAGTTAGTGATGTTCCCTCCTTCTTAAACTCAATCTTCCACCTAAAAGGGTATTCAACATCCAAGAGACAATCATTAGTTGAATCAAGAAAGAATTTCAACTTAACATCTTTAAACATTTTCCAAAACCTAATGCCTTGAGGCTCTATTGTGTTACACAAAGTGTTTTGCAAGTGAGAAGTGGTATGATGAGTAAGAGTTAAAGAAGTCTCCCTTATTGATAGTACACCATTCCCAAGTACTTCCTTTCCTCTACCTTTGTCACTCCATGGTTCCTCTATGTACAACTTCTCACTTGGGCCTAGAACACAAAATTTATTGGGAGTGAATCCTCTAGCTATCACACAAGGCTCCTTTGGTGTTTCAATAGATGTGGTAAACACATCCTTGAACTTTTCCATGAGTGCATCCAAATCTTGTTGCTTACCTACAATGTTAGTGCTCAACACAAAAGGATTAGGTAAACAAAGAAGTATGATTTTCCTAGCTAGGAATTCTCTCCTCAACTCACCTCTCCCAATAAGCAAACTCTCCTTAGGATCTACCTTACATGAACTCTCGGTTTGCCTATGCTTAAGGGAGGTTTCTCTCTTCTTTTTCTTGGTGGAGCTCTCGGTCTCACCATGTTTAGACCCCAAACTCTCACCCTTTTCAAGTTTTTTTTCACTTTGTCTCTTTAATTTCATCTTTATTTGGTCCTCACAAACTTCCTTAGGTGTTAGTGGTTTCAAGGTGACCTTCTTGCCTAAATGGGAGAAAATATAAGTGTTAGAAACACCATCATGAATAGCATGCTTGTCAAATTGCCAAGGTCTACCTAACAAAAGATGAGTGGCCTCCATAGGAACTACATCACACAACACATCATCTTTATACCTTCCTATGGAGAAATTAATAAGAACTTGTTTATTCACAACCAACTCACCCTTATCACTCAACCATTGTAACTTATAAGGTTTAGGATGTGAAGAAAATTTAAGACCTAATTTGTCTACTAACCTAGTGCTAACTGCATTAGTAAAACTACCACTATCTATGATAAGAGAACATACCTTCCCTTCCACTAGGCATCTAGAATGGAAGATATTTTTCCTTTGTGAGTCATCCAACTCCTTGAGGGCACTTCCAAGCATCTTCCTCACCATGAGGAGGTCTCCATCTTCCGGTTGCTCCATGCTTGAATGCTCACTAGCACTAGCTTCCTTTTCTTCACTAGAAGAGTGAGTGGACTCTTCACTAGTGATCCCTCTATCTACTCTCATGATCATGGCCTTCTTGTTGGGACATTGGGAAGCTATGTGACCATGTCCTAAACACTTGAAACACTTAATGTTAGAAGGTTTAGAAATAGGTTTAGAGACTTCCTTACCCTTAGGGTCATCTCGGTTGGACTTGTAAAAAGTCTTGGATGATCCCTCCTTCTTTTGCTTGTCCTTCCAACTTGAAGATCCATGTGTGAAAGACTTCTTGAAGGAGCTTTTCCTCTTTAGTTGGCCCTCAATCCTCTCGGCCTTATGGATGACATCCTCCAAAGTTCTATAGTGTTGGAGCTCCAAGACATCTTGAATCTCCCTATTCAAGCCATTGGTGAACCTAGCAATTGTAGCTTCCTTTGCCTCTTCATAGTCGGCCCTCATCAAGGTCAATTCTAGGTCTTTGTAGTACTCTTGCACACTCCTCCCTCCTTGAGTCAACCTTTGGAGCTTCACATGGAGGTCCCTTGTATAAGATTTAGGCACAAATCTTCCCTTCATGGCATCCTTCAATTGGGTCCAAGAAGTGATGTGTGGCCTTCTCCTCTTTTCGGCATCTACAAGGACTTGGTTCCACCACACCAAGGCATAATCTTCAAACTCCAAGATGGCTAAGTTAAGCTTCTTTTCTTCACTCAAGTGTGGGTAGCATGAATACACTTGTTCAACCTTCATCACCCAATCTAGGTAGCTCTCGGCCTCACTATCTCCAAGGAACTTAGGTAGCTTAATCTTATGGCTTCTTTCCCACTCTCTAGGTTCATCTTCTTCCACATGTCTTCTAGGGGTGTGATTTGGTCTTCTAGGTTGAGGATCTCTCGTTTCCCTCCTTGCATTCCTATGGCCTCTAAAGGGTTCATCTTCATCATAGTTGTTTCCCCAATCACTCTCCCTAGGCATGCAATAGTCTCCTCTAGGAATTTCTTCCTCACTTCCATTACCTCTATAACTATGTCTCCTACTCCTATGTACTTCATTGTTTGAACTCCCACGACTCTCCCTATGTCCAGCCCTTCCTCTATTGTGACCACCTTGATTGCCACTAGTCTCCCCAAGGATCCTCTTCTCCAACTCCTTCTTTATCTTCCTTTCCTCCTTCAATCTCCTCTCTTGGTCAAATCTCTCCTCCAAGCTAGTATTAAGCATGGACTTCATCATATCAATCATCCTTTTAGACCTTGGTGAGAGATCATTTCCAACACTAGGAGAAGTATCCATAGCTGCACAAGAAAAGGTTAGATAACAAATACAATGATATAAGAGATCCTTGCCACTCTCTAAGTGTTTCTCTCTAGTAGCACTCGTGTATCACTCTTGAGATGGTTTTTTCTATGATATGCACACTTGCCTTTTTCCTCTCAATCTCCTTAAAGTTTCTTGAGGAACCTCTATCAATTATCAATGTCCAGTGTTCTCAAGTGAAAGAGGAACGATTCACCACAAGCTTAAGGAAATTCAAAGGAGACAAATACTCAAGACAAAATTAGTAGGAAGCCAAAGAAGACAAGCAACAAATTAAGACTCAAAGACAAAATTAGCTACTCAAAAATTGGAATTAATGTTGAAGACAAAGGCTAATATATTTACTGCACTAAATATGAAGGAAAACTAGTATTTAACAACTGCAAAAATTTTGAAACAAAAACTCAAAGAAAGAAGGAATTCCAAAGCAATTTGCAGGACAATTTGCGCCCCCTCTTGCGCCCTGGCGCAAATTTGTGCCTCCCGTTTGCGCCTTGGCACAAATTTCCAGAGAGGAGGGTGGAATTTGCGCCCCAGCTTGCGCCTAGGCGCGAATGTGCCTCCTGTTTGCGCCCTGGCGCAAATTACTGACGCTTCTTGGAAAATTTGACACAATTTTGTAATATGATGTTTGAGCCTATTGAATAATGTTGCCTAATTGAGCTTGGAAACTTAATTTGTGGGTGTTTAATGACCCAATTTTCCAAAGTACTGCACTCAATTTTCCCAAAATTTTTTTTCTACTAACAAGAGCTACTACTTTTCCACTCAATTTTTCTTCAAACTTCTTTTCTTGTATTTTTCTTTTCTTGAATTTTTCTTTGACTCTTTCTTTTGATATTTTCTCTTGCTCTTTTCTTTTCTTTTGTTTTTCTATATTTTCTTTTGGCCACTCTTTGCCGGACAATCCAAGTATAGGCTCAATTACTCAAGCAAGTCAAGTCAAACTTTGCTAACAAGCAAGATAATGCATGGTAATGGTAACTTGAACTTCTAATTAGCAATGCACATAACAATAACACATATAAGCACTACTTAAGCCACATAAAATGCAGGGGATTAACAATTCCAGCAAGGAGACTCAAAATACACATT
Organism: Hylodesmum podocarpum; assembly: GCA_026586105.1. Lineage (NCBI taxonomy): Eukaryota > Viridiplantae > Streptophyta > Magnoliopsida > Fabales > Fabaceae > Hylodesmum > Hylodesmum podocarpum. The sequence continues at coordinate 2,742,815 of JALJEV010001298.1, read as the reverse complement.
GAGAAAATTCATCAAACACATGGTGGCTATCAACTAGAATGTGTCTAGCATGTAAGATAAGCCATGAATGATCAACCATGAGTGTCAGAACATCTCATCTATGTATTGGACAACCAAGACACACAACAAAACTCAAATAAAAATTCAATTGAATCAAAAATTGAAATAAAAAAGATAGGAGTTAGACTCAATACCACAAGTGAAGAACAACTAGGTGAAGAACAAGCTCTTGAAGCCAAATTTTGATATGGTATCAAGAGAACAAGCTCTGATTACCAAATTGATACAAATCCATGTAGCTAATGTAACGCTCCACAGATCTAGCACCTTTTGTGCATCGGATCGTCGTTTCACCAAGTGAACTTCACTCAAAATCAAGAGAAGCTTGCGGAACTTAGATTAAAAAAATGGGTGATAGTTTCGGTCTGTGACCGAAGAAGAAGAAATAAAAAATGGGAGTAGATTAGAAGATGGATAGCACCATGATTCAACGAACCAATAAGCTAAGTAGAAGAATCGCCACTTGGATCATGGATCCATGATAAGATTCAAGGTTCTATAAGAAACCCCAAGAGAGAACTCTCTCTTTCTCAAGACACAAGTCTTAGAAAATTCTATTTCATTTCATCCCAAAGATCTTTTACAATTCAGAGTGTTCAGTATTTATACTAGTTGTAAAACAACCAAAAGCTAAAATGTAAGTAGTAATTTGATCATCCGTCTGTGTATCGTCTGTCTCCAGTATCGTCTGTCTATCGTCTGTTGGTGTAGTATCGTTTGTCTGTGTGGTATCGTCTGTCGTGTCTACAGACGGAAGCATCGACTGAAGACTCAGACGCACAAGTACAAATGGAACAAGCCTCAGACGGAACATCCTCAGCGTCAGACGCAACAAGCCTCAGACGGAATAGCATCAGACGGAACATCCTCAGTGTCAGACGGAACAAGCCTCAGACGGAATAGCGTCAGACGGAACATCCTCAGCATCAGACGGAACTCAGACAGAACAACTCACTCTCAGCATCAGACGAAAACACAGACGGAAAGAAGAGTTCTTACTTACAAACATGAGGTCGTGCACTTATTCACTAAGCAAGACCTAATTTACTTGTTCCTAATCTAATTACAAAATGCATAGAAAATTACAAGGCTTCATTTGCCTACTTTGTTGACTTCCAAGAGTTGACCGTTGACTTTGACTTTAATTTGTTGACTTTGACTTGGTCAACTCTTCTTCAACTTGGGCTTCAATTCTTCTTTGCATTGCCCTTGTAATCCTCATGCTTGGGAGATGGTCCTCCATCACCTTATCATCAATTGTAACCTTGGTCTGATGGTAATACTTGATTTAACATACGTCTTTGGTTTCACTCATGTAACAAATGTTACTCTTATGGAGTGATAAGGTTTGTGTAATGGGGGGAGAAGAGGACTTAAGGAAAGGGGAGAGAAAAGGTCGCGGGTTTGAACTTTTCTTTTACCGAAAAACTAACCATTCCTATCAACTAATGTTTGCTGATTAAAAAAGAAAAATGTTACCCTTATGCTTGATTTAACTCATTATTTTTTTTATACTTGTAATTGGTATAACCCTTTAAGATTGATGTTGTTTTTGAAGACAATATGCCAATAAAGTTGTACCCTTTCCAATATTTATAACTTTTTGGGCATGGCCAAATTAAGCTTATGTATATGCATTAACTTGTGCTTTAAGCCAAATTAGGTAAGGTGTCACTTCTTTAGGTTGTTTAGGGTTGACCCGGGGCAAGGCGCTCCATGAGTTGATTTAGCAAATTGAGTAGACTGGGATAATTTAGTAGTACTTCTATATGCAACTTTAAGAGTTTTCCTGCCTTATATGCTACAAGTTCAAGATATTTATTTTACCAACCAAAAAAATAAAATTGTGACTCATATTCAATTAGTCATATAGGATTAACACAGCCTTGAATTATTCCTTCAGATCACTATACTGGACACTGCTAAAGCATTGCAAAAGCCTATCTGTAAGTAAAAAAAAAAAACAAGTTGAATGGAATTTTCAACTTTAATTTTACAAGGTATCCGGCGTGTAATTCTGATCTCAAATACGTAGAGGGGGATAGCTAACCGGGCAGTTGGTGAGACCCGTATCCTGCTTTTACTCCCTTAGCCCATCATTCAGTAATTTTATTTATTAGTGGAACTACATAATATATTTGGGTAAATTCCCTGTTTTCTTGAGGGAGGAAAAGTAGTGGTAAGGTCACTTACCTTCTGCGACATCCTTAACAAAAACATGTAGAAATGAACGTGGCCAGCAGCAGAAGTCATTGCATTTATATATTCACAATTCAGCAAGAATTTTCCAGAGATAAAAGGTCTTGCTTTTTCCTAATATCAGTGGCACTGCTTATAAACTGTTCTTAAACTCTGAGACTATGAACAGGATGAGGTCTGGAAAACTAATTCGAGTGGACTTCGCTGGGTTAGAGAAAGTGGAGAAAACAGGTGCCGAGGGAAGGGTTCTAGAAGAAGCTAAGACCATAAACACTGGAATGTCATAAATACTCTTACGTGTGATTTGCAAGGAAAATCAAGTCATATCCCTTATCGTGATTCCAAGCTCAGTCGAATTCTTCGGGATGCACTTGTCAGTCTCCCCCTTCCCTCTTTTATAATCTTTCAAATCATATCCATTGTTCACTAAATCAGTATACAAGACGAGGTATATCTTATTCACATGGAGGAAATACTAGGACTTCATTACTCTGTTGTTGCTCCCCGAGCGCTTTCAATGCATCCGAGAGTCTGTCCACTCTTCGTTTCGGTGCGCGGTATGTTATCCATGAAAGAATTTGAAGCAGGGTCTTTCTCTTTCTTCTTTCTTTCATTCATATGGTACATTTAAATTGATGTCAAGGATGGTTGAAGGGCGTATAACGAAATCACATAACTGGGATTGTTTGGATCATTTAAAAATTAAAATAGCTTAGTATGGCACATTTGATTTATCCCATTATATTTTATATTTTCTTGAGTTCAGTTAGTAACAAGATGGGATTGTTTCTTCCATTGTGTTGAATATTGATTGCAGGGCGAAACATATAAAGGCATTGCCTCGTGTCAATTACAGTGAAAAGAAATGTGAAACAAGTTCCAGTGCTTCTCCTCCATCTGGCGACGAGCAAGTTCTAGAATTTTGAACAAGGTGAGAACAAAAATATTGTTGTAGAGTCCTTTTGTAATTATAATTAGTAATAAGACTTCCGTTAATGCAGTCGAGGGAAACATTGAACTTTGAAGATGGTAAGTTACTACAGGAATTGTGTTAGTAGCCCCAGATCAAGTAGAAAAAAAAAAAAGCTTGACGTGTTACTTAAGTTTAGAGTTTCTTCCATCTAATAGACTAGTATGTAAGGTCAGGTTCTTCTTTAAGCTTTAGTCCTAATAGTTGGTGCGATGTATAGATTGAATTAAGGTTCAAACTTTCGGGTCAATGTTAATAAATAAAGCCTATCCTTGAAGGGGCAGCAATGTTTGGAGTCCCGCGTCAATCTTACTCTGCAGGCAATATCCTCACTACAGGTTGCCGTGGAAAAGCTCGCAGCTGCTGTTGATGAGGTACCAGCGAGAAAAATGTGACAGAACTAGCATCTCTATCACTTTAGACGATACTGTCTCTTTTACTTAGAAAGTTTTTCGTTTAATCACTAGGTTTGGTTAAGGAATGAACGGAAAGAAAGAAATATTTGAGAAATTATAAACTTAATTTCTTAATCTTTTGTTTAATTCATAAACATTGTGTAATCTTATTGTTGTCGAAAGTGTTTGAATAAATGTTGTGTGTATAATATAAAACGTTTATTTTGTTGCACATGTAATTTCTTAATCTTTTGTTTAATTCATAAACATTGTGTAATCTTATTTTTGTCGAAAGTGTTTGAATAAATGTTGTATGTATAATGTAAAACGTTTATTTTGTTGCACATGTAATTTTTCAGCTTAAAAGGGAGAATAGCATTCTCAAAGCCAAAATTGGTGCCTCTGCGGAATCTCTGTTCTACAAGGGAGAAGCGAAGAGTTCCATTTTTTAAAATATGTTTTCAAGTATCCTGACTTTCTTTTGCTGGTTGGGTGACATCTCTTCTCCAAGAGGTTGGCAGTAACTATTCAGTCACATATGGCTTGCCTTTAAATACCATCAAAATAGTAATGGTTTTTTCTCGTTACAAATCAAAATAGTGATGGTACGTTTGATGTTACAATGGAAAGAAAAGATAAATACGCCTCATGCTGATTGACTTGTTGTTCTGACCAAATATTAATTTCAAAATTCTTACAAAGAAATAACTTTTGTAGAATATTAAATGAACATTAAAATAGAAATTATTTTGTCATATTTTTAAAATTTTAAAAAATATTTTTGAGACGTATGTATATAGAAGTATGAAATAAAAAAAATAAGAACAATTATAGATGATATCAAGTATGATTTAAAACTTACCTTCGCTTTGAACTGGTTCAAAGGGAAGTTGTTGTATACAATTAATAATATAGGTGGCTGCTAAATGCTCATCGCCAACTGTGACTATAATTTATTTAGGGAGCATTACGAAGCAAATAAGAATTTTTATATTCAGCTGAAATTATACAACTAACGACAGTCAATTGAAGCCGTGAGAATTTTTTATTTTTGCGTTTTGTACAAGCGATAAGGTGATAAAAAGCCAAAAGTTTATTTACAAAAGGAAAAGAAAAGAAAAATTGAATTTACACCAAAGTCAAACGAATATGCAACCTATATTGCGCGTGCACTAGCTTGATTTTAAGAACCAATCTCCAATAGCATTTTGAAAAACAGCTAGTTTTCTTCTTCTTTTCTTTGAACTGAAAATTAGAAGACCAACCAATATAAGGAAGGAAAGTGGTTTGGCAATTTTCAGAGGACAAAACAAAGAAATTGGAATTTGATTTTTGTAGGCAAAGAATGCATTCACTAATCAAAGTGCCACCGATTCTTTTACTACGAAGTACAAACGCGGAAATTCACCCCAAATATGCGCAAACTCAAGACGAACAGAATATGTTTTCTCTTAAACAGTTACGAGAGAAATAAATGTGAAAAGAAGAAAAAGAAAATTCACGATTCTGTTCAATTATTGATCCTTTTGAAGTGAATGCAGTAGAATCAAGAAAGTTTTTGCTGTCTTGAAAGTCAAGACAAAATAGGAAAAAGTCAAACTGATGTACAATTTTTTTATTTGGGAGAAGATTAATTAATGCAAAATTGAGTTGAACATAAACGTCTATAATTTCTCTCCTAGTTCTTACAGATTTGCACGCTACATGATATCTCCATGGACCATTTATACACCTAATTCTTTCATATTCCTATGATTTATTTGCATGTCTCTTTTTCACTTACCATATTTATTAAAATCTAAACTCAACAAAGTACTTTAATCTTCTGAGATCATCGAAATTACGGAAGATCCAATTAATTTAAAACCGGCCTACAAATGAACATTCTAACTTAATAATTATTATACACATTTACAAATGTTGAGGCCAAAACAAAATCGTGCCCCGAAAGAAAAGTCAAAAATAATAATAATAATAATAATAATAATAATAATAATAATAAAAAATACAAGGAAATCTAGATGCTGCCGAAACTCCGGTTAAACCGCAGGCTTAGCCGAGTCAACGGCCGTCGGCGGCAAGATAGGCATTGCAGAAGACGACGATGTCCCTTCAACATCATCATTTCGCACTCTCGGCGACCTAATAGACAAAGCCCTCGTGAAATTGAAAATCCACCGGTCCGATTTAACACTCCGGTCGAACCGCCTTGAATTCTTCTCTCTACCACTTCCCTCACCACCGGTTCGGTAACCCTGTCTCGAACTACCTTCCCTCGGTAACACGATCAAACTACTCGCACGTTGCAATTCCCGGTTTATCAATTGCTTCCTCACCTCCAACGGTAGTCTCAAAGTAAACCGGTCAGTATTTTCCCCCGGTTGAACCAGCGAATGTCCGGTTGAGTGCGATCGAGAAAACCACCTCGGCCGGTTCGACCTCGATCCACGAGTCCGGTTCCGGTTCAGCGTCTTGCCCACTATAATAACCTCAGGTTCTGGTTCAATATTTTGCAGCTCAGGTGCAGTTTCAACGGCGTCGTTTTGCGCTTCGATATCTCGCGTTTCGGAACCGTGAACACTAACGCCGTTAGTGTTCACGTTAGCAGAATCGGATTCGGTGGGAACGAGGTTGGCGCGGCACACGGGACACGTGGTGTGTAAGCTTAACCACTCGTCGATGCAATCGGGGTGGAACACGTGATCACACTTAGGGATTAAACGCAGCGTTTCGGTGTCTTCAAACTCGTTCAAGCACACAGCGCATTCCAGCGCTTCTTTTCCGATTTTATGGATCTTCACTTCGGAGTATTTGAGGATCGGGAACGTTTCGATCACTGATGGGTCGAGCCCACGCGGGGCCCGTCTGGAGTGGGCTGCGGCGGGCCCAGCGCTGTTTGACGCGGAGTCGCCGCAGTTGCGTACGTAAACGGAGAAGAAACCTATTAAGAAAAGCGCGACGACTAGTACGATTATGACTACGGCTAGGGACGGGTTGAACTGGTTCAGGTTTTGGTCCACGTTATCGTTAATGGGCTGGGCTTGGGCCTGCGTCACGACGACGATAGAGATTAAAGGCAACGCGAGGATGAAAAATAGAGGTGCGTGTTTTGTCATGGTGGAGTGTGTGAGTGAAGAGAACGTGAAAATGGGTATTAAGTGATGTTTTTGTGTTGTGTTGTGTTGTGACAGAATCAGAATGAATGGTGGTTGAAAGGTTTGTGTGCAAATGTGCTTTAAATTACAGCTACCTATGAAGCTTCCGCTAAAAATGGAGAAAATATTGGTTGGTTGGTCTCTAAGCTTTAAACTTAGAAACACAATTATTTCATTTTCACATTTTCCTACACACATGCCACAGTGCATAGATGCATCCCTTTCTCATATTTAATATTTAATATTTTATGTTTTTATTTTTTTTTTAATTATATAAATGTCACTTTATTGCATATTTTGTGTGTATTTAAATTATAATGGTTATCTAGAAAGAAAGTATTTTTGGTCCTTTTTTTTTTTAAAGAAAAATATTTTCTTTGGGACTTTTCCTTAGTTTTTTATCTTTAATAATATACCTTTTTCATGTAGTTCTAGAAAAGCATGTTATTTTCATTTTCTTTTGCATTAAATTTTATGTTATTTTTAAAATATTAATAATTAAAAATAATATTATATCATGATATAAGTTATTTATTATAGTTTTAAAGTTAGATCTTTTATTTATGATAATTTTTTTAGAAACATTTCTTCAATAGAAGTGTTTTTTATTTTTTTTTCTTTAGTAAATCAACTTATCTTCATTTCAAAATTGTATTTTAATATTATTTAAGAAAAATGATAAAAAAATTAGAAATAAATTAATATTTTAACATAAATTATTTATCATAAACTAAAATACAATCCATTTACTTTTAAACAGTTATAAATTATAAACTTTTATTATACAGTTTAATTATACAAAAATGATCAATTATTTGTGTAATACACAAATTGACATACTAGGTTACATTAACTATATATATTATTTAATAGTTATAAGACCTAAACTTTATATTAATTATTGAAAATTAATAAATAACTTAATTTATATTTCATGGAACTTTTTAATAACTACATTTGACAATTTAAAATTATTCAGCAAAATCAAAACATTGTTTGACAACAAATCTTAACACCATCAAACTTCATGATATATACGGGTGCTGAATAAAACAACGACATACAATAAAAAATTTATAAATTTAAATTTTATTTAAATAGTTATAATAAAAACAAGAATAAACATACCCTAATCGAGTGCTAGTCATTCCTTAGACGCATTATGATGCGAAAAAACAGGTGAGTTATTAATTTACAACTCTTTTAATGTTCTATGGTCAGAATTGGATTCTCTCTGTATCATACAATGTTTAATTAATGTAAAAATCCCTTCTAGAAGCACATGTTTTCTAGCATGTCTTTTTATAAGAGTGCTATTAATAACTTAATTATTATGTCATAATCATCTTATTTTATTTGTAAAAAGATGTACAGTGAAAATACACTATGCTCTACTGCTGTAGTTTTAATTGTGCCACAGTAAATATTTTGTAATAATATTATGATTACTAAAAAAAAAATCAATCATATAATCACAATAATATATATATATATTAAATTTATTGAATTTAATAATAAATATTTTAAAAATTATATGAATATTTCTCATCATTACATAATCATTAAACTCTAGCATATAACTATTCTTTTAATATTTATAATTACTGAAGTATTATTTAATCCAAAGAAAAACAACTCTTATTGACTTATTTTATTAAAAGTAGTATACATGTTCTAACAAATTATTAATTTCATAAATTACAATGACAAAATAAATGTTTAACGACGGTATTTTATTAAAATAATTAAAGCAATTGTGCATCAGTGAAATATTTAAATGAAACATTAATAAGGGGGAGTATTATTGAAAAGAAAATATTTTAATTAATTTCTTGAAATGATTAACAATTTAAATCAAACTAAAATTAATTAATGTATCAAAATAATATGACATGAGATAAATAATTTTCAACTAAAATTAGTTTGGCCCCAAACAATTCGAAAATGTTTGTTTAAAACTGTTTAGTCAGTCTAGTATTATATATAATCGTTTATGTTTCGTTGTTTATTAGTTACGTTCATTGAAATTTAACTCTCGTCATTTAGTCTATAGGCGAAAGAAATACATTTACAGGTCAATCCAGTGCTGACAAAGGACTCGGAGGGGAAATTATGAATTGAAATCTTTTTGCCAATAGAAAATTTCTAATTACTGATTAAAAAAATTATTTAGTCCATTTATTAATAAAATTATTATTTAATAAACTAAGTTCAAACCAAATGTGATTGAAAAACGACTTTTGCCATGATGAATATTATTACTTTTAACGCAAGATTTAATAAAAAGTTATAAAACTCGCAAATTATTTTGAGACAGGCGAGGTTAATTAATACATGCTTTCCAAATATTTTATAATTGTGTATTCATATAAATTATAGTTAGGAGAATGAATGATTGAAGTAGAAAATGCTTGATTTTCTTTAAATAAGATGTTAGATTCAAGTCTGATGTACTATTTTATATATAAAAAATAACATTTTTTAAATCAATGAGAGGATTAAGACCCAGACTAACAAAACTTTGACACGTCTAGCAGTGTCTCGATCATACACGATTTGAACAGAAATGGAGGGATGAAATTCAACTTTCTTGAGGCCATAGTCAAGGGATAAATCATCCTTAGTCAACTTACATATGCAATACTACACAATTTTCCTTAGTGAAGGTGTGATGCCACTGTTTTTTTTTTTGGATTTTTTTTCTATCTGTTCTAGAATGTTATACATAACTATTAAATTCATCTTTATGAAAAAAAATTGGTCCTTTAAAAGTTTGAAGTGTTTAGGAATTTCATAAATGATACATTACATTGGAATGAATTAGTTTCACACAAATAGTAGTAGTGAGTATTATTGAAGACTTTGTCCTCATCACATATGAAGTGAGTGATTTAAGGTTTTTTTAATTAGTTTTGCATAGCTCTCAATATTGGAGAGGGAAGACTAAGAACAATTGATGTTTATATTTTCCTAAAGACATCAGCATATATATAAATTCCGATGGCTTCGCACTTTGGAGTTTTATTTTATTAATAAAAAATGCCCAAAAGTTTGAATGAATCGGGTGGATCTGAAGGCAATCAATTTAACCTACATGGCTTCTAGAAGCATTAATTAATATAAGTCTTAGCTTGGAATAAGTCAGCATTTTTTTTAAAAAATTTTAAGTTATTAAACAAAATTGTGAAATAATTTGATATAATATTTATTAATACTGAACAAATTTATAAAACCTGTCAATGAAGGGTTGGTTGGACTTATATTATTTAATTAAATTTTATCCAGTAATCATATATGTAAAAAATAAAAAATAAAAGAACACGCTACTAACATGCTTTAGATGCATGAAAAATAATATATTGTACTGATGAATTAAGAAATATTTTTTTTGTAAACAACAAATTTTAAAAAAATAATATTTTTTTCTCTAATCTACACGTTAGTCCAGTGAGTTGACTCTATCTGGTCAAACAAGATCTTCACGGCCCAACAGAAAAGTGACATATATGACATAGTTATCCTTTTGACAAAATCATGACTCTATCCAAATTGATGGGTTTGCCCAATATCAGGCCCATCTTGTTTGCATCCCCTTTTTATTTTTCACCTTGTTTGTCTATTTTGATTTTGTAAATTTTTTTTTTCAAAATCACCTTTAATAATATATTATGAAATTTCGTTATTGTAATGTATGAAAAAATTTATACTTTCAAAACTAATTTTAATCATAATTTTAGAGGAAAAATAATAAAAGTGGTAAGATGTAGTTTATAAAAAAATAATAAAAAAAAATATTTGATATAAATAATATAAAAAAAACTCAAAATTGTTGAGTGGTATGACACCTGTGGCTTGTTACTGGTGTGGTGGTGGGTAGATGAGTTGAGATCCATGAAATTTAAGAATCTTCGTTTATTTTATAAATTTTTTTATTTGGATTGATATATTTTATTTTGAGATTTAATTTAAATTATTATTGTGATTTTTTCATAGTTGAAAATTTATTTAAATTTATCTATTTAATATTAGAATTTTATTTTATTTGAAACAGTGTTAAGATATTACGATTTCTTAAAATTTTTAAATTTTTTCACTTTAACGGATAAGATTTTTTTTTTTCTAACAATTTTTAAAAAGTGACAAATTTTCAAATCTAATTTTGACGTGTGAACTGACCCATTTAAGTTGCGGGCTTGTAAAGTTGGGCGAATAAAAATTTTCAGGTCAACAATTTAGAAAGCGAATTAGGGTCAATTTATTTAATGTAGACTTAAATTGGTTAGCTTTAGGCAAGACGGACCAACCCATTTATTCAACTCTATTACCGTTCAGATTATATTTTGAGTCATTCAACTTGATTTAATGTCCTATTTTTTGTAAATATATATATATATATATATATATATATATATATATTTTAAACTATAATGTATTAATATATGATATAATATTTTAAGCTAATATATAAATTTTGTAGTTAATAAAATATTATATTTATATTGATAACATTAGTTTTTTACAAGTTCATAACACTTAAAATATATATGTAAATTATACTAATTTATTTATAGTTTTATAAGTATTTAATTTTATGGTTTAACTATTAATAATGTTAATCTCAATACACTGTAACAAAAGATCAGGTAATTTTTTCTTATTTTAAGTGTCGTTAGGTCAAATTCAGATTTATAAAAATCGCCTAGCAAAATTTGGAAGTAGGATAAGGACATATATAATCCCATGCCAGAAACACCCTTATTCACATATATTGTCTTTGGAGTACAATTTACATATAATATTTTTTGTTTGTACTAAACATATTATGTAATTGATAATTTATTGAAATTAATTATTTTTAGACATAAAAATTGTCAAAATTAGCTTTATCACTTAAAACAAACTTTTCTGAATATACTAAGTAATAACAGAAACCAAAGAATAGAAAATAAAATTGTTCTAATGCAAAAAACATAACTGCTAACATTTGTAAAGTTTATGATAATTTCTGTGATGGTCTTCTTTGAAAGAATTGTACAAAATTCTCATGGTTTGGCTCTGAGTTAATTTTGTAAAACATGTACATGAGGGAATAGAACGTGTTTGTTTGTCTTGTGTGCTGGTCATGGAGTGTAGAAACCGCTTTCTTTGGGAAAGTGGTTTATTATTGGGAGCCGTTGTTTTGACGCGTACTAATACTATAGCATTGCAACGAGGGCACTGTAGTATGATGTATGATGCAGTTGCGTCACAGGGGAGACACATGTATGACCCAGATCATGACTCCACGTTTAGGTGCCATTCCAAATGCATCATGACAAACTCCTTTACGTCCAATCCAACAATCCCAAGCAATTCTGGTTAACATCTTTCACCTCACACACTCTACCACTACCCCCCTGTATAGTTGTTCATGCACATATATTTTAGGGTTTTGCTTCTTCTTCTCCATTAGCCTCCACATGTATATATCCGATAAAAAGTATTTAGTAAATAATAAAAATACGTAAATAATTAAATAATTAGTTATATAATATGAAGAAAGAAATATATATATATATATATATATATATTATAAATTAATTAACTAATTAATTGTGTATTATAATTGACTTAATTGTGTATTATAATTGACTGTGAAGTAAAACTAATAATCGTATTTATGATAGAAAATATTCATAAAGATAACTCTAATACATAAACAGATAATTGCTCGTAATATATAAAAAGAAATAAAAAATTAATAAACAAATATATATATTATGAATTAATTAGTTAATTATGCATATTATGCTTAGGTACTTAGCCTAACTTCTCATGGAATGTTTTAAATTATGTATATAATATGGCACGCACGGCTATAAATAAGTATAGAAACTATTGAATCCTTATAACTTTGGTATGAAATGAGTATCCCTATTATCATTGCTTTGCTGATTCAAAAAATTGTCAGGTTTGAAATAGATTATTCGTGTGCTTGAAAACTCTGTTGACACATGATAATCTACGTCCAATGTGAAGCAACTAGGATTAGTTTTGTATGTATTTTTAATTTTGGACGTGGACAAAGAGTGAAAACTTGAGTTTTTAAAATGATTTCCAAACGTCTAATAAGTTTAGGAAGAAAATATTTACCTCTCACATATATTTGAGATTTTCGAAGGTGAACAAATAAAAATTGAACAAGCGAAGGTGAACAAGAGAAATTGTCGCCTTTGTGCTCACGTGAATGAGTTCAATAAAGAATAACCTAAGTTTCTTTTTCATCTGTAGTTTGGTTCACTTCACTTTGTCAATTTTGGTCGACTTTTAGAACATACATATTATAAATATATACATAGTTTACCTATGTTTAGGTGTGGCAAGTGAAAGCCAACAAACCTACCTATACCTACCTACCAACAAGGTTTTGTTTTTGTGGCAAAGTGTGCTCATCACAGTGTGATGATCGATATACAATGAAAGAGCTTAGTTATATAGTCTTAACAAACATAGACGATTTCATTTATGAATAATTACGGTTCAGAAAACTGGCCGGTGAAAGGTTCCTTTCATCTGTAGATCACCAAAAAGAGCCTCGAGAAGAATTTGATTGGAAGTGAATGAACTTTCACTGTGATAATTTAACATAATAATTATGCAAAGGTATTTTGGATGGTGACATAAAAAAGGGTAGGTAGGTGAGGATTGTGGGCGGTCCAACAATTTTTGCTTAATTTCGATAGTGACTATGAAAATTGAAATTATTTGGATAATTTTTATTTTTTAATAACTGCATCATGCAAATATTATTCAATTAACTCATTTATAATATATATATATATATATATTTTTTTTTTCTTCATATTTTATAATTAATTATCTACATATTACGATTATTTAACAAAATATATATATATATATATATATATATATATATTTCTATAACCAGTTCATATTTTTATATATATTTGTCTATTAAATATATTTTTTATTTAGCGTGAATACATACATTCGTGGAACAAGATTTTACCTTTTGCTTTTCATTTCCTAGCTCAATTGCCTTTTAAAAATGCACTCATGTGGCAGTGGTTCGTTGGCAGCTGAACACGAATGATTTGTTTATTAATTTGTCTGTGAAATTGTGAGCTGAACTAATTAATACGTACTTTTTCCACTCAAGTTAAAGATTCTCTCCAATTCTTTTTCTCCACTCCATTTCTTTTATTATTTTGTTTTTATCAGTAAATAATACTTTTTATTAGATTATCCATTTCATTTATATCATCAAAATTATATTAGTAGAAAAAATATTAGAAAAAGAAACAGAGAGGATCCGGTGAATAAAGCATTGATTAATTAGACCCACGGGAAGGAAGAGTGTTTTAACATGATCAAAAGTGATAATGATTGGATGTTTGTTTGTTTAAGATGTAACTAGAATTAATTATGGTGGCATTGTTTTTAGTATAATTGGTTTTGATAAAAAATCATTTTTTATTATTTCTAATAGAATGAAATTTTATAAAATCAAAATTCACTTATTATACCCAAATATTGTAAGTAAACATGAATTTATTTATAAAGAATTAATTTTTATTAACTAAAATATATTTTAAGAGTAAAAACTTAAGAAAACACACTAAGTTTTTTTTTTTTCTCAGATGCTTTTTCTTTTCTCCCACAGTTTAGGTTAGATAGCTAATGAAGAAAGAACAAGTAGTTATTGTGAGGCTTTGTGCCTCATATATTTTATTGTATGCCATAATTAATATTGATCACAGCCAGATATAAGACAAAGGAGGAGTTCACTTCAAACACTCCACTGATCAAATAATTTAGGATGCGACAATGCAATCTATGTCCGTGCTTCATTTGCAAGTGCATTCATTTTTAGTATTTTTTTTTTTAAAAACGTTATAATTAATTACTTTTTCCAAAATATTTTTCAACCCTTGTCTTGTTTTCTCATACACTATGTTACTCTTCATTATTATTTTTTCTTTCTCCTGTATCCTGGGTTTTCAGTTCATTTAATTTAATTGCCTACATCTATATTAGTGGCTATAATTTAATTAAGAGTACTTTTTTTAAAAAAAAAATAATACATAAGACATTTCAAATTAGATCTCATAAACTTTATAATAAGGATAAGTAGGAGGGAGTATTAGATTTGTTTTGATCATACACTGTTTTAAAAAATGAACAGGAATACAGGATCAGTTGGCACTAAGGCTTGAAATATTGGAGAAGATTAACACCTTTAACCACTTAAAAAAATGTTTATTTTATTTTTAGTAAACTATAATTCTAATCATCATGGGGTAGTTCCGTTTCTAGATAGAAAATAATACTATAATAGATGTATACTCCATGTTATGGCTTCAACTACATCCTAAACTCTTGGAACATTTAATATATAAGCTTGGTCGATCGTCTTAATTAGTAATAAAAGAAGTTGAAAATATATATGATTCAACTTGTCAATAACTAACTAATTTTTTATATTATGTCAAAGATTAATTACAAAAAGGTTATTAATCACTAAACCCAATACATAACATGATCGATGTATGGTTAGTTTAACTAACTATAGCAGGTTTAACTCTACATGTGAAACTTTTATGTGATGCTAACATTAGTTAATACACAGTTACTCTCACATGAAACATGGAAATTAACATGCGAGTGAGCTGTTATACACTAGTATAAAGTATAAACTCATATAGACCATGGTTCATGAACATGCATGTGATTTTAATATCTATATAGGATATAGGATGTCATTATAAGGGACAAGCTCTCGTACTAGACCAACGGGCTCTTTGTGTGTGCGTTCGGTCATTTTTGTGGAACAACAAAATCTAAATCCTTGAAATTTAACTCATTTTATTTCTAACTTTATTTTACTAATAATATATAATCAATCAGTCAATCTATTTACAGAATATATATATATATATATATATATATATATATATATATATATATTTTTTCTATTTTTACATTTTATATATATATATATTTCTTCCTTTTCACGTTTTATAACTGGTGGTCTGCGTATTCCAATTGTTTAATAAATCATTTCCTTATTTCCTTATTTCCTTTTGTTTCTGTCCCATATACGTATCTGGATATAGACATTCAGATTTTTGCTATAAGATTGATGAATTAACCAATTAAAATCACTTCGATCAACTATATTATAGACATTAATATTTTTGCTATGAGATTAATGAATTAACCAAATAAAATCACTTTGATCAACTATATTACCTGTGTATGTGATGAGCTGAGAGTTAAATCATGTAAGTTGCTGTGATAATCTTACCCAACCCCGTGGAGTTGGAGATGCCAAAAATGGACTTTAATGCATTGTTAGTGTATGCTTAACAATTCATAACACATTTTAAGTAGCCACTTGTTATCACAGGTTAGAAAAGATTTAAAATTCACAATTAAAATATGGATGTAATTACGCAACAATTAATGACACGTTTTAACACATTTTGATTAGAAATCTTTTACTAACCAACTCCAAAAAAAAAATATTAAAATTCACAATTAAAACATGGATGTAACTAAGTTTTGCGTCTTTGAGCCTCTATAATTAAAATTTGAGAAATGGCTTTTATTTTTAAAATTTAAATTATGCAAAAAAAAAATTAACTTGTATGACAAAAAAAAGTGATGGATATATCCGTTAGAATTAGAAAAGATAAAAAAAAAAGGCTCAACTTGTTAAAAATAACAACAAAGGAAAGAGAAAATAAAAAATAATTTAAAAAACCTAATCCTAATATTTAAACATTTCATACTTTTAAGTACTCTATTGAAATTTCTTACTTCTCTTTATATCTCTTCTTATTAAATTATATTATGTATTTTTTTTCACTATCTTACAAGCTGTTAAACAACATTTTAGGTGTCCTCCAATCTTTTTCTTTAACACCTCTCTAACTGAAGGTCCACACGGTCGAAAATAAGCCTGAAATTTGAGCTACTAATTTGACCTGTGTTGGACTTTTGAACCCAAATCTGGCCATTGCTCAACCCTAAGTGCACGTTGCATACCTACATTTACCGGGTTAATTTTCTTCCAGCAAATTAAAGTGTAATGCTATAAAATATCAAAAAACTTAACTATGATTATAGAAACAAATATAATTTTATATATCCAATAAAAATATTTATTTTTAATTTCTTAATCATATCTCAAAATATTTGTTAATTTCCTTTTAAAACAAAAAACTCTGTTTAATAAAATAATTCATTGATACATAGATATATGTTCAGTTCATTATTGTGGGTTGACTTGGGTAATTATCATGGTTACAGTAAGTGTTTTAGATGTGAGATGAAGCAGCGCCGGCCTAATCCCTAGACAATGTGATAGCCTTAACCACGTCCACTCCTAATTAATTAAATTAATTATGATTGTAATTTTGTGTGGCTTTACCTGCTCAATTCCGGCGTCCAAAATCAAATACATGCCGTACTCACTTTTACTTTTATATTTTGGTTTCACATTAATTTCCATTTCAAGCTCACTTGCCCTACAGTCACAACTCACAAAAATTAATTTATAAAAGTTTATAACTTGTATAAATATTTAGATACTATCATAATTGATGTAGAAACTAGTTATGTATCTATGAATGATTGTTAATTTGAGGAAGAAATATTTGAGTTTGATCATCATGGTCTTTATGTCCTACTTTGAGCTTGAATATGAGAAAAAGAAAATTGTACGCTGAACTTAAATGTAAATAAATATAATTAATTTTAGAGAAAACATATATTTTTTCGCTCTCATAAAATTTTAAATATTTAATTTTAGTTTTCTTTTTAATTTTTAATCCTATTTTAAAATTTTTTAATTTAAAAATACCATTTTAGTTATTAAAATAATTGAAAAAGTATTTTGTAATTGTTAAAACATTATTTAACTCAGTTTGAGCATAAAAAATATATATTTTAAATTAGAGAAACTAAAACAAGATAAAATTATGATTTTAAAATATATTAAAATATTTATATCATCATCAATAGTAATAATAACTTTATCGAAATCTAGATATTTCATTCGAATATAATATATTTTATATCGAAACTAAAAAGAATGCCTGCTACACCAAAAGGATATCAAAATGTGATGATTAGGACACTGTGTTACACACTTAACAATGAGATATGATAACGATAATAAATTTTGCAATTATTGTACTACTTTCTTATGGTGTGATAGATATTAATTTCTTAGAATCAACAAATTTGTAGCTCAACAAGTACTTAAGTATGTCGATATTGATTAGTTTCTCTACAAGTATCAGAAAAATTTGTTGAGGAAAAAAAAGTTTTGATAATTTCTACGTCTTGGAAAGAATTAGTATCAAATTGTTGATTACAAGATATCTTGATATATATATATATATATATATATATATATATATATATATATATATATATATATATTACATCATATATATTAATTCCTCAGACAGTCAGCTTGCTGGTGTACATTTTATAGATGTTTTCTTTCTTCCTGTTTTTGTGTATGAAACCAACCAGGAAAATTAAAGTCACTCGTTGTAATTTATGATTATAACTTATCTCACTCAATTAATAGTAATTAATAATTAAAACCACAATAAAAAGGTGATGAAGAGGCCCTACTAAAATAACGAAGACGACAGGGGTTTCTTAATTTCTTATTTGCTACAGCACCCTTCGTTAGAAGCATCTCGATTACATTATAATATATATATATATATATATATATATATATATATATATATATAATTATGACAAGATGCCTATACATATAAGGTTAAATTATTGATTAATGTAATAGTATTATAATTGTCATTGTATGGGACAATTCCTTAATTTTGTCCAATGAAATTATTGTTAATCAGATGGCTTATGTACAATGTATCTATCTATTACATGCAACAGCAATTGTGAATCATTCAATCAGCTACGTGGCCAGTGAAGTCTAACAATTTTCTTAAAGGTTCTATATGATGACCAATAATTACGCTAATTAATTAACATTGTTGTATGGTACATAGTGTCATATTTTAACTAAGGTGAAGTTAGTAAGAAATTTGGTTATCTATTTTGGAAAGTTTTGGTGGGTTTTGAAGCACATGGATTCTGTGCAAGTTTCTGAGTATGGAAGTGTGCTAGTGCTACACTCCTCTCTCTCTCTCTCTCTCTCTCTCGTTCTCTGTTCTCTGTTCTCTCGACAAAGTTGTGAAGCCTTTTTCTCTGAGCTTTGCAAGAATCTCTGACTGCGTCAGCCTTCTTTCATTTTTTGCAATTCTGGTGCTCCTACTACTTCCGACCCTGTTAGTATCAAATGACGTTGTATTTCAAATTCTCTCACATGCTTTGCATAGACCGTGCCTTCACACACCCTCAATTTGAGGCTCAAAACACACTTTGACCAACACGCGCACTCTCTA
Organism: Hylodesmum podocarpum; assembly: GCA_026586105.1. Taxonomy (NCBI): domain Eukaryota; kingdom Viridiplantae; phylum Streptophyta; class Magnoliopsida; order Fabales; family Fabaceae; genus Hylodesmum; species Hylodesmum podocarpum. The sequence continues at coordinate 2,723,590 of JALJEV010001298.1, read as the reverse complement.
TTCCTTCTCATTATTTTTGTGGGTTGTTATAACATTTTCCATTGTTACAATCACTGTAGTGAGGTTACCCGTTAGGTCCCGGATAAAATTATAACCTACTTACTTATTCACGTGCCATTGCCTTTTATTTAATTTATCTAACCAATGTATCAACTGTTCAACGTTAAAAACATCAAAATAAAAGTAAATATGGCTCCACATCATTATATTTAAAATATATATTAATGATAAATTTTAATTATGATAAATTTTAATTTTTGTTACATTCCTTTCTATTTTTAAAAATGATTAATAATATATTTTAATAGTTAATTATAAAATATGATATTTAAAAATTTCACCCATGTGGGTGTATTATATATGTAATCGATTATAGTTGTAACTAATTATGATTATAATCAAAACTAATTTTTATTTAATACATTTTTAAAAAGTGATTTGAAAATATTTAATTTTATTTAGTTGTAAAAAAAATTAGGTCTTATATAATAAAAATGTGTAAAAATAGTTGAAAAATAATTATAAATTTCAAAATTTCAGATATAGAGAATTAACTTATTTTCTAAAAAAAAAATTATTTAAATTTAAACTATTTAAAAAAAAACACATTATTTTCAAATAACTTTGTTTTACTTAAAAAAAAAACTAATCTTTGACAAATTCTTATATATCATAACACATCGACTGGGTTTAATCAGCTGTCGTTTTCTATGCTCAGTGTTTCCTTCCATTAACCCACAGTAGTTTGTACCAAATTGTATAAGTACATATTGACTTTAGTTTTTCTTTATTTTTTTTTTCACAAAAATATTAAGAAATTAACTCCAAAATAAATTTATCCAAGCACATGCTAAGTTCATCATTTTTTTTTATTTGAATAGACTTATATAATATGCATAGTTAAGCTGTATAATATAATTATCGCTCACTCATTATCAATGAAGTATAAAACCACTTAATAAATTCAATATAATATAATTTCGCTAGATTCCTTCTTTAATTTATTTTTTTGCTCTGACAAAATTTGGATTTTTCAGTAAAATAATTATCTGAACTGTTAGAGAGTCAATGCCGCGTGTAATAATTAGCGGGTTCTTGTGAACTTTTTCCTATATTGGATTCTAGGATTCTATATGTTAATTAAGAGTTTAAGACACGTGAAGGTCTTCTAAATTCTAATTTAGTTTGATTACATGAACATAAAAATTTGGTATGTATATATTGTTATTTCTATTTCTACTTACAATTAGAGAATTAGTCCTAAATTTTTTTGGTGAATAGATTTTTTTTCGTGTGAATAGAATCAGATCTATATTAAAAGTTATATATAAACAAAAGAATATAAAAATCTACGAATTCTAGAATAATTTTAGAAAAATAAAAATGATTTTTAATTAAAATAAAAATACTTATTTTATTAATATTTTCAATTAACAGTCAAAATAAAAAAAAATTAAACATGCATAATTAGAATAATTTTTAAAAAATATTAGTTAAAATCAATTTTACAATATTCATTCATGTATCACACAATATTTTTATAATATTTTTACAATTTTTATATTTTCATCAAGATAATAAAAAAATATTATTTTATTTCTCGTCGAGATAACAAAAAATATCATTTTAGCCCCGTAATTTAGAATATCCTTTCGAGTAAAATATTAAACTCATTAATTTTATTTGTACCTTTTGGGAAGAAAACTTTGAACCTAAATACTAATTGTCTTGGCAAATTATGTGCAAATTGCATTGAGAAAATGAACAAAGTAAAAAAGTTATGTAGTATACAAAAATGGGTGGTACCACGGCTTTGATCGTCCATTAGTGTGTGGTTTGTTGTATGCATAAACTATTTTTGACATTTAGTGTGTGATTCGATATGTAGGTCTATCTCTATTGTCTAGCAATAATGGGTAGTACATTTTAATGTCAACACATTACAACATCATTATATAAGAAAAATCTTATATGCATCTTTACCTTATAACTGGAAGCAAGTTTCTGACATAATAATAATAATATCTGAGTTTTTGTACTCAAGTGATCCAACTCTAACCCTTATTGTTCTTATTCATCTTTATTTTTCATATTTAATTTCAAACCAAAATAATTATGATACACAAGTGTAATAAAATTATAAAATTATTCATACATTATATTTATAATGGTATAAATTATAAACTAAATTAGACAAATCACTGAATACATAAATTTTTTAAAATTTAATTTAATGAATACCATCTTAAAAGAATTTTATTCTTTAAAATTAATTTATTTATAAATATTCTCCCCTCTTTAAATATTATCAAAGTAATACTTTTAAATAATATGAAATTGATACGTCGTAACTCTCTTATCAATTTGATTTCAGAATGAATTATATTACGCAACTAATTAATTAATTTATTTATATATATCTTTTCCTTCATATTTTATAATTAATTATTCAATTGTTTAATTATTTACATATTACAATTATCTCTTAAATATTTTTATTCACTTATATTTCTCACTTATTTTGTTTTTCTTTTTTATTTTGGTATGCAAAATCCTAATATACACGTTCCACTCTATTTCAAGTGCAAAGCAGTGTCCATTAATTTGTTTGTTTCTTCAACTCAAACTAAAAGGTCTTTAAAAGCTAAAAACGCAACTCAAAGCATGCAACTTTGTTTTTATTTATTTTTTTCATCTTCTTCTTCATTGAAGACACCAACGCCAACACCAAAACATTGTGCATGTGTTTGGGTGAAGGAGACAGAGGCATGGCTCTAGAAGCAGTAGTATATCCCCAACCACAAGACCCATTTGGCTACGGAATCAAAGACCCCTACAACTACAACAACTTGTTAGAAAGTGGTGGAGGAAACTGGTGCTATGAAAAGTTCAACCTTGAAAAAGAAGAACAAGGTTGTGTCACTTTTTTTGAGAACCAAACAGAGAATTACCCTTATGGTGAATGGAACTGTTATCCACCACCTCAGTTGAATGGTTCAAATCCTCAAACTTCAGAAACCAGCAACACACAGAACAACTTAGATAGCTCAACTTCGACCCTTGTTCGTCCCAAAAGGCGCAGAACCAAAAGCAAAAAGAATAAGGAAGAGATTGAGAACCAGAGAATGACTCACATTGCTGTTGAGAGAAACAGAAGGAAGCAAATGAATGAGTATCTCTCTGTTCTTCGCTCCCTAATGCCTGAATCTTACGTCCAAAGGGTACTTCAATTACACATTTGTTCACCAAAACATGCCACCTTTGTTGAAATTAAATATCCTTTTCTCACTTTCCTCTTCAAGTTTTTGTTCATGTGTGATTATTAAGTAAAGTAACAATTTAGTTTCTAAATTCTTGGACATGATGTGATTTTATTAACATTACTGTCTAAATCTCTTCAAAAATTAGAGTGAATAGGAAAATTGGACTAAAATGAAAATGCATCCAAAACTAAGACTATTACTTTACTCGTGATTCATTCATGTTTAATGTCTACGAGTTTTCACTAGCTAATGCTTTTAAAATATGTAAAATAACATTCCCATCATAATTAATTTGTAATCATGAATTAGTAAAAGAATAGGATCCAAACATCATTGCTAAAGTAAAAATGGTCCAAACTTTAAGCTACTAATTAGTAATTTACACTTTTTTTTTGGTTTACTTGTTGAAATGGGGTTTCTCTCTCGGTGCTTTGATTTAATTATTTGAGGAATGCAGGGTGATCAAGCATCTATTATTGGGGGTGCTATAAACTTTGTTAAGGAGCTTGAGCAGAGGCTGCAATTTCTTGGTGCTCAGAAAGAAGAGAAAGAGAGGAAACCTGATGTACCCTTTTCTGAGTTCTTCTCCTTTCCACAGTACTCAACAAGTGCCAGTGGTGGCTGTGACAATTCTTCATCCATGAGTGAGCAAAAGGGTCATGAGGTTCAGTCTGGCATTGCTGACATAGAAGTCACAATGGTAGAGAGCCATGCAAATCTCAAAATAAGATCCAAGAAACGACCAAAACAACTCTTGAAGATAGTCTCTAGTTTGAATGGCATGCGTCTCACAATCTTGCACTTAAATGTTACTACCACCGGGGAAATTGTCCTCTATTCTCTCAGTGTTAAGGTTTGTGTCACCCTTCTCTTATACATCAAGATTTTAAATTGAGGTCACACTCACAATTTTATTATGTGTAGTCAAAATCGCGGTTAAAGGCCATTTTTTAAAACCTTATGGTGCATGTCTTTGTAAGCACTAAAAAGTGTAAATAATTTGAAAATTTCTTGTAGGTGGAAGAAGATTGCAAGCTGGGATCAGTGGATGAGATAGCTGCAGCTGTATACCAAATGCTGAATAGGATTCAGCAAGAGTCAGTGTTGAATTAAGATATGAGGTTGAGCAAATTAGGCCCAATTTTTTTTTAAACATGATCAAGACCTTATTATATTTCTTTTTACTTTGCTTTTTTTTTTTTAATCAAGTTGTACCTAATTATTGCAACCTTTGTTCACCCTTTGTTAATCTAGTGAAGCACCTTGATCGATGTGGGGCTCCATGGAGGAAGTTTTTGGTTTATTCCTTCTTATGTTGTCTTTCTAGCTAGCTATTTTTGATCCTTCTCTCTTTTTTTCTCTCTCTGTACTTTGGGTGGAGAAGGTTGTAGTGTATTGTGCTTGAGACACATTTAAGTGCTGGGTCAATTCTGCTACCTTGCTTTAATAACGGTAGGCCATCTCAATCTCAAATACAAGCCAAATTGTCAAGACCAAATACAGAATATCTCAAAGTAACTTTGAATGAAAAAGATAGCCAAAGATTTTAGCTAGATTCACATATACTATTTAGTCCATTTAGAGTGTTGTTTTTTTCCACTTTTATTTGGTTGTTACAATTTTACTTCTAACCACTACCGTTTAAAACGAAAAACAAAAATCATATGAAAAACCCGAATCTAATTTTGATTCTTGTCTCTTTAGACATAGCTAAAATAAGATAAGCAATTAATCAGTAACATGCTTTGTTTTCTATGCAGGAATAAAAACACATAAAATTCTAAGATTCTGTATAATTCCAAATATTGTCGAATAATCTAATTATATTTTGTGCTGCATTATTATCTGTTATCAACTTCTATTCTGAAGTTATGGTGATTTGACTTAAGCATTACTCTAGTAACTAAATTGATTAAATAAAAAATAAGTAACAATATAAAACAATTCTGCATTATATCACGGAGAAGCTGTTATATTGCAGCGAAAGGTCAAATTAAAGGAAAGAAGAGGCGTGTGATATACATACATGTGGAACTGTATTAGATGGTAAAGTTGCAGAGCACAGGTTGAATCTAAATTTCCTCTGCATGCTTCCATTTTTCATTTTTCACACAGAACGAAGAATGTTCCATCCTTATCATCATCATTATGAACTATGAAGCTAAATATTTTTATATCAATTAACTCTTGTGGTTCTATTTTTGTTATATATATGATATTTTCCTTTGATAAGAATGGTTGGTGAAAATTAAAATTAAAATAATAAAAAGTGTTATCAATATAAACTAAAACTTTACTTTTCAACACGTTCCACTATAATTTTTAAATAATTATATATTTTCAATTTCCTTAAATAATGTTTTTTGGAGTGAGATCCTTTTAATAATATTTATTGTGTTTGTCTTATTCCTAAGAACGTTTCTAAACAACGTTCTTCACTCGAGATCTAAAGCCCCATGAAATGGTAAATACAATAAGAGTTGCTTCCATAAGAAAAAATGTATGAAAGGATTTTAATTTCTGTAAATTTTAAATATGAAAATTTTTATATTTATCAACTAATAAAAAATTATTAGCATAAATTTTAAATTATTATTATAAAACTGATAAACTTAGTAAATATTGTAATGAAATGATAGAATAGTTTTTTTAATTAAAAATGGATATTGAAATTTTATAAAATTAATATTATTTATACAATAATTCTATTACAAATAGTTTTATGGAGTTTTTTCCTATTTTGTATCACATCAATTTTCATGTATAACACTTTTGGTTTTCTTATTTTTATCTTTTATAAAAAAATATTGAAATAAATTATTATATAAATAAAACTGATCTTGCATAAGAATTTCAAAGGAGATAGATAATGAGACTCTAATAAGGAGTAAATAGTTCTTTTAATCCCAGAAATATTATTATTTTATTTTCTAAAAATAATAAAATTAAAGAAAATTAAGAAGTATAATAATTATTCATTTTAGTTTTTGGAAATGTCTTCTATTATTTTAATTTTTAAAATAATCATTTACTATTATTTTAATCCTTATAAACAATCACATGTTGTTTCTATTATCAAATTTAGTTTAAAATAATAATAAATTACTATTTTTAGCTTTTAAAGATTGAAATGATAATAAATAATGATTTTGAGAGATTAAAATGATTATAAAATTTTAAAAAATAAAAATAAAAATAAATAATTATGTTTATATATATGTATCGAATTATATTATAATAATATCAAAATGATGATATATCCCACCTAAAAGAAATATTTTATAAAAATGGGAGTTTCACATGATTTTGAGAAACAAAACATGAGGATGACAGCTGTTGAAGGGAGGAAGAGAGAGAGTGAGAAAAGGAAAAGAAATAAGAGGGCACTCATTAATGGTGGCTGTTACGGAAGACTAGGTCAGGTATAGCCTTATATAGGGATCATTCTTCATTCTTTTTCACTTTCTGACTCTTTAATATTTTTAATAACTATTGAAAATGCAAATGATTAGAGTATTGAAGGTAGAAATTATGGCCCCATTGAGTGTACGATATTCGTAGTCGAATTCCTAGGTGAAAAAAACATAAAAGAAAGTTGTGTTGTGGTGGGGTCATCGAATATCTTCATATGAAAAGGTAAAAGTTTATATATACTTTAACCTATTGTTAAAAAGCCAACGATCCAAAACTTTTTTGTGGTAATTATTATTTTTCATTGAGTAATTTGAGTTATAGCAATAGCAAATGTGACATGAGTCAACAAAAACAGTAACTTACTTGTCTAGTTAAAATAATTTTCCCCTTTGTTGATTTATTTAAGAAGGATTGAGTTAGCATGATTATTGCTTCTTGAATATTGGAATTATAATTGGCTTCTTATTAATAAATTGTGTTTCCATAATTTATTTTAAAGGAAAACATTTATTCAAAAACTATAACACGTGATAATCAAACTAGTTATAAAATGTAAAAAAAAAATATATAGTGTAGTTGATTGTAAAATAAAAGTAAAAGTTATATTTTAACATTTTTATTTCCTTCTATTGGTTAAGGTAGATTTCCTTGTTCTTCATTCAAAATCCGACATAACGGTAACATGCATTCATATATATTTCCAATTTTACTAGGATCTTGTAGTTAAACTATGTGTTTTCCAATTTTATAAGATATATATGTTGGGGTTCAAGTATGTGTCAGATAAAAGTGTTGACGATGATAGCGAAAGAGTAAAATGAAACTTGATATTGAGAGAAGCCACGCCTTATACCCATTGCATAAACCCATCATGATAGCTCCATCCGACAAACTCAATTAACATGATAACATCATTACAAACACGTAAAATTTCAACGCTGTTCCCAAAGAATAAAATGTTTTTACTATACGAGGAAAATCAACATAAGTTAAGAACTATTTAAAAAATAATTTAATCCACATGCTCTGAACTCTTTCCATGCCATTTTTTATGCAAAACTTGAAAAACGATTATTATGATTTGTTCCTTTTTTCTTCATCAGTATTAATTAAGATGCATGTGATTGAGTTGAAGAGTGATGTGCAAAGTTTAATATTTTATTATATATTTTTTTACCAGTTTATACTCGTAACTGTCTCTTTATTTTTAATTAATTTACACATATTAAGAAAATTTATTATACTTCTTATAAATAAAAATGAACAAATTTAGTATTATTTTATAGCCTTACAAGAGTTGGTAACATTTAAACTGGTATAGACTCGTGAATTTTTCATCAGATAAAGTGTAATTCATTCACATTTGAACTTTGTGTATAAAGTAGTGTCAGATGAAGGAAAAAAAAACCGTGATAAGCATAGGATGGTAAAAGATAAGATGATGATAGAGGGATTCATGTCCTTTCCAGATTTTACTGTCCTTTGCAATATATGTTAGGTCCCGTCCCCTATTTTTTTCTGTCAGATTCTATATGAATCGTAGAAGGGTTTGTGTCCGTTTGTGAAATCAAGCAAAATATATAATAAATATAATAATACTCTATTGCTGCTTCATGAACCTCACCGTTGTCTTTTAGAAGATTCCAACTCTAACACCCGTTTGTCTTCATCTTCCTGTTCTCTTGTGTCCAACATTGCGTTCATAGATTCCACTCCAAATTTCTCTTTCTCTCGTGTTCTTCTAAGCCAAAATTTTCATCTCTAATAAAAATACTATATAAAAAAATGTGTTGGAAATTACACTTTTAACACTACCAAATGATCATAATTTTGTGATTGAACATCCACCAGAACCATGCAGAAAGAATAAGACTTCGTTAAAATAATAATAAAAGAAAAAAATAAGGGAAGGAGAAAAAAAAAATAATGTGTTTAAACTCACATTATACCTTTATAGATCCAAGGCATATTGAAAAAAATATAAAAACAAAATAGTAAAGACTTAGGTTTAAGTAAGTTTTGAATTTAATTAACATGTTACTTGGAACACAACTCCAATTTAAATATATTTTTAATAAAATTAAATAAATTAATTAAAGTTTTCTCTTATTTAACATATATAATTCTTGAAAAATTAATATAATTCATTGTTTTATTTATTTATGAAATTATAAATTTTTTTTATACATAATATTATATTTATAATATTACAAATCAAAGATTAGAAAAGAAAAAAAATAAAATTAATTAATTAATTAGATATTCTTCCTCTATATTTATTTATGCAATATTTTTTATATCTTGATCTGAATAATTATGCAAACATAATCTTAATTAATCACATAATATCTATGACAAACGTAATTTTAATTAATAAGATATTTTTTTTTTAATTTTAACTAATAAAATATTTTTCTTTTTCAACAATAACATGTAAAAAAAAATGCATAACATTTCTCTTATGGAAAATAAAGTGGGTTAAGCAAAAGTGTCAACTTTATTTGTCGAATTTTTTTTATCGAAAAAGTGTTGCTAACTTAAGTACCTTTTATACCAAGACATAAAGAATGGGTTGGTTTGCAGCTTTGAGTTGCTAAGGAATAGGATAGATGCCTTGCAGCGTAGAACATACAGTTGAAGGCAAGCTATAAAGAAATAGCACGGAGACAGAAGATAGTGACCTTTTTTAATTTCTTTGATATAAAATAGAATAAAGTAAAGAGACATAAAGCTATGTATTAGAACGATGACAATCACCACATAACGGGAAATGACATAAAAGTGAAGAAAGACACTAATAATTGAAGGGAACAAAGTGAATGAGATTACACACTAAATTGGTTGGTCCACATGAAAGTGAACACACAGTTGAATTGAATGAGAAATGGCTTTTGAGATTAATGACACCATTGAACTCATCATGTATTTGGTAGCAATGTAGCAAATAAAAGTAAAGTAACCCCTTTTTCTTTGGAATAGAAACAATATGAAGAATGATGCATACCAATAATATAAAATACTAAAATGGTAAAGAACAAAGGAACATGAGATTGAGTCAAAGAGGTATTGATTAAATAGTTTTGGCTAAATGGTGTGAAAGCATGACATGCATGATCTTGTTTATTCATTCATTCATTCCCATGACAATCAACGCCAAAAGAGAATCAAATTGAGGATGGCCCAAACAGACCCAGAATGCTGTGTAATAATGAGGCTTTTCAGAAAAAAAGTGAAATTATTATAGCCCAAAATCAGTTGGGCCCGAAACTCGATTTTCTCTGATGGGACACCATTATTAAATGGATGAAAAATACTACAAATGGTGGAAAAGGAAACTCAGTTAGGTTTTTGAGTTTTTCCTAGTATGATAAATGTAGGGCCATATTTACTTTATCGGTTTCTATTTTTTATTTTTACTGAAAACAAAAAATGATAAAAAAACATTTTTGATTATAATTTTAAAAATATTTTCAGAATAAAGATTGAATTTGAAAAAAAAAACATTATTTTTATTATTTTCTAGAAAACGAAAAATGAGAATAACGCAAATATGAATTATAATAAAATTAAAACGTGTCTTCTCATTCTTTAAAATTTGAAAATGAAAATATAGAGTGAAAACTAAAAGTATTTCCTAAACTCAAACCTAACCAGTTTTGAACAGGTGGCGCATAGCAATTTAGGTTTTTTTTTAAAAGAATAAAATTTGTTTAAGTGTTACTTATTTAATTAAAACAAATTAAATTTAAATTATATTCACATAAAAATAATTGAAAAGATACAAAATTTGAATTGAGTTTATTATGGTTTAATTACTATTTTTTTCAATCAATATTTTATAATTATCTTTTAATTTTATGATTCAGTATTTACTTTCTTTTGACATCATTGTTTATTTATAGTATATTTAATATTTACTAAACACCTTTGTACTACAGAATAACTGAATAAGACAAGAATATCATCATATAAATTGTAGATTTATATTTTGAAAAAAATTCATGTCACTTATCTGAAATACAACTATTTGAAATTAAGATTTTAGTTTTTAAATGGATATATGAGTTAGATCATATATAAGATAGTAATGAATAGATTACAATTTTTTGTTACATATAATAAATAAAATAACACTCTTTGATAATGCACACATACACAAGCTATTAAACTTAATTTATTTAAATCCAAGTTTTAAACTTGTATATTAAGCTAAAAAAAAAAACACAAATTTTAGTAGACATCTCAGAAATCAAATATAAAACAGTTCATGAGTAAACTTATTTCATTTAAATCCTTACTCTATAAAGCTGAGATAGTTATAGGTTCTTATTCCTTTCATTTTGATCCTTGTACTTTATGCAGATAGAGCAATGTCTTTTCTGCTACTTTTTATAGAATTCCATGCACTTTTTCTTACATTCAATGTTAATTCTCCTTCGATAATAACAACTTCATGAATATCATTAGAATGCTTATTGGGAATTTTAAAATAAAAAGTATCAAATAACAAAAACTTTTTAGAGCCAACATCATTCTCAATGCATCTTATACTTATCTATGATAAAATTGTCCACCCTCCATTTTTTTCAAATACGCATCATCTGCTGCAATGCAGTAAACTCTTTTTCTTTCTACTTTTTCACAAACTCAGTTTTAGACACTTGTAAGAATATATAAAATAATATTAAAATTTCATGCAATTTCCTCTTGATTATCATTTAAAAAAAGCATTAAATTCATATAAGTTTAAGGTATTAAATATAAATAATCAAAAGTCTCGATAGTGATTCTTATTTTTCATGATTTTTTCATTTATCACTTATGAAGGAAATTTTTTTATTTCTCTTCTTTTTTTAATCCATGAATCAAATGATATTTTTGTTTCAACTCCTTCTTTTATGTAATATTAAAAAAGATTATTTGAAAACACGCCACAGTAGTATTTAGCATTAACAATAGTGAATGCCGAACTAGAAAATACTAAGCATTTGTAGTCTTGGTAATCCACACATTTCGTGATTTTGGTCTATTTGTTCAACAATTTCAGTTGTTTAGTTAACTTAACATTCAATATTTAACGAAATATAGCAATGGAATGCTTACATGAATATGTTGATAACTTAATCAAGATGTGCAATAAATAAGAGAAATGAAAAAAGCGAAAGTTTTTATTTTATTTATATTTATTTTTAAAGTACTCACTTTAAAGGAAAAAAACTAAAACTGCATATCAAAAGATGGTATAAAGAACTAAAAATGATTTTTTTTAATGTAAAGATGGTGTTGTGAAAATTAATTTTTTTCTTTTACTTTCAGATAAAAAAATTGATGAAGAAAAATTTAAAATGGCCAGCAAAAAAAAAAAAAAAAAAAGCAAACCATGTATCTATGAGCTTTTTTGCAGTTACATTGCACATTTCATCAACAGAATAACATTTTTTTTTTAAAACAAACAGAATAAAAGGTTTTATTGTTTTTCTACATCATTTTCAAAACCAAATCAAACAGAATTCTTTATCACAACACATATCTGCCTCAACCAATCGCTTGCATCTCCAAAATAAATTTCATGATATTTTTATTATTGTTGAAAGTTTTATTAAATTGCATTTTTAAACTTGCAAGCTGCAACTGTATTTATTTAACAAGCTCTAATGGAATGAGGACATTTTAACTATCCCCCCTCCAAAACTGAGAGGGAAAATTTTCTTTGCTAGTTTATTAATAAGAGAAAAGCCATCACTTTTCCTTCGAGGGAAAAATGCTTCCATGATATAAGTAGCTTTAAGTCACTCCCAACTGCAGTATGGAAGAGAAAGAGATGTTAAGAAAATAGCATTATGGAAAACATTAAGACCCAAAAAGTGTGGTGTGGCAAAGTCTAAAATTGTTTGCACTGGCTAAAGAGCAGAAGAGAAAAGATACTATACCTTTCAAGACTTAACATAGGTTGGTATATCTACACCAGATTCTTCTGTCAATTTTTTGTAAGCAGCTTGCAATCTTCTAGTCACTGGTCCTACTTCTCCATCGCCGATTATGCGGCCATCAACCTTCACTACCTAAGGAATATGTTCAATGAAGATTAATCTCATACCATGAAAGTGCATGTTTAGATAACTGTTCTGGATGTACTTTGGTGTTGAAGTTGAATGTACTTTTGAAGAAGAATTCTCTGTATATTTTATTCTGAATGTATTTTGAAAGGGGTGCAACAGTTATCCAAATTATCATCTAAATGGGTGCCTAGATGCCAAGTTAGTTTGAATGTCAGGTTTCTCATTCAGGTGCTGATAGCAATAGTGAAAATTGCTAATTAATTTTCTCTGAGGACTTCCCAATAACACAGAAAAATCAAAATTCAGGAGTTGATTAGGCACAAAGTTGATCATTATCATCATAGTAACGCTCTTTTCAGGTTTGACAATCATTTGTGTAATTGCGAATTGATTATCAAAGGAATCAGGTAATATTCCAAATGCATACCCACCAGCATAATCACAGTTCACACAATGTAATATGATTCAATAGATAAGGTATAATAAGGCACTTACTGGACTTAGTTCTCCCATTGTTCCAGTCGTCCATACCTGCAAGACATTTTTCTAATTATAACTCAAAATAAATTGGATCATAAATATAGGAGAGATCACTTTATGCTTCACTCTTGAAATAGTGTGTGACTTTTTATCAACCCAACTATCGAATTGCAACAATACAACTCCTTGATTGTTTGTGTCAAATTTTATTAAAATTGACTAACTAGTATATAATCAAATGATTCTTATTCTAAATATTTTAAAAGTATATATTGTGTTAATTTTGATGTATATCAATGGGGTGTTAAATAATTTTAATTTAATATAGATTTTATGGATGAAAACTCTGTTAAAATTTTTTGATCTAACAGTGAATTTTGACACAAAATTATCTAATAAAAAATTATTGATTACTGTAGGAGTTAGTATAACTTATAATGGTCAAAGTTAATACCTCATACATATATATGTATATGGGCAATTTTTATTTAAAAGATATTTGAAATTGTATATGTGATTAGTGAACCTCATCTGCAGTATGCACTTCTGACAAGCTGATTCTGCGCTCCTCTAAGATCAACTGTTCTTTCACCACAAGATCCATTACCTAAAATTGTGAAGCAAAGATCCATCAATGCCAGAGAACACTTTACTGATAAACATAATCAAGGAGGGGAGAATAATTCAGCACATGTTAACTGAAATTATAATCCTAATCTCTTATATTCATCTACACCATTTCCTAAAAAAATAAAATATATATGTTAATGCTTAACAAAAGTACTACTTATAGCTGAAATTGGTATTCAGGTGTCATCTTATACTTGCATCTGAGCATGCATGCTACAACATATACAAAAGTTAGTTTCAAAACAAATGGATGAGTGTACAGAACTTACAGTACCACGAGTAATGCCAGGAAGACAGTAATCAGCATGAGGTGTTAAAACACGGCCCTTTTTAACAACAAACTGCAGAAAGAAGAGCAATGAATGAGCCCAAGTATTCCAAATCATTAGATTCCGAATCATTCTATGCAGCAAGTAAACCTTGTTGCAAAAAGAAAACCCTGTGGTTCTTCTCAAGTAGGGAGACCCAACAAGATTTTTGTTTGAGACTGCAAGGTGAAGATGAATCAACGCAATATTTGCTGCATCTTAAATCTTAGAGGGAGATGATTTCACATTTTCTAAGCCAGAATTGAGTTGACTGATATGTTGACATCGGCTCAAAGTTTTCCATGCTGAGCTTTTTTCTTTTTTTTTTTTTAATATAGTTTTGTGTATATCTGTAGTCTAGAGCATGAAATGTAATAAACATCTCCCTGCTATCTAGTAAGTTCTAGCAGATAATTAGCAAAATTAAAATAAAGACCCTCCTGACATTTTGGGAAAATTTGAGGACATACAATGTTAGTTGCATTGGTTTCTGATACATAACCATCTTGGTCGAGCATGATTGCATCATCTGCTTTTGCATTATTGCCTTCAATCTGCACTAGGCCAATAAATAATATTTTAGTTATGTAGCAAGATATACCATTGGGACAGGACATCAGTAGGATAAGATGCAACAAAATTATGATTTCTATCATGCTTTTAACAGTCAATTCAATTATAGTATGCTGTAATTGAAGCTGTGGTAGTTAATTGTCCACGGATCTCTTTGCATAAAATAAATCATAATAGCAACTTTTCCTGATATAATGATATATTATCCATTACACTCCATATTGACATTACTCTAAGGATTGACCTTTCAAATTAACTCAACAAACATCAGCGTTACAATAGAAATCATCCACTTCCAATAACAGTATTGAACACATTGGTTGATTAGTACAAGTGAGAAATCTGAGGAGAATAAGAAAATACCTTTGCAAGTATGTTATTGAGAAGGTTATTGTGATGAATCTTCGAATCCAAATTCTGGTAAAGAAAACAAAGAAAAGAGGATAGGACAAAGTCAATTCATTGAGCTAAAGGTGTATGCCAATTAAATGAAATCTTGTTGGTTTGAATGAATCCCACTCTTTTGCAATTATATGACAAGCTATCACATGCCACTTTTACAATCAAATACAGATGTTGTAGTAACTTGAACATAGAAATATTTCTAAGAAAACCCTTTCCCTCCAAAATTACCATGTATACAAATCAGAAACTTACATTTGGTGAATTCCGGCGTGTTGTAGCAGCTACAAGAACTATACCACGTGTATTATCATATACTGGGGGCTTCCATTCAGCAAGCACTGGATATTTAAAGAATCGTCAATTTAGTAAAAAATTGTCTATCCATTTGAAAATCACAGATATAATCAAGGCAACTTACACATAAAAAATAAACTTATTTACACATTATATTTCCGTATAAATGATAATCTTCCAAAATGTTTTCACATTATATAGGGTCAAACAACCAAATTCTAGCTCTTAAGAATCATGATGTCAACTCTATTTAACGGGAGACCATACATATGAAGAGGAAGAAATATTTTGTCTACTAGGAATACAGAATACAAATATACAACATAGGCACAGAACACAGTAAATTTTAAAAATTATAAGACATCCATACATTAAAATGGTTATTGTATTTCACTCCATTGTGTTTCATCTGTTCAATAATGCCAAAATTGGAATCCAAGCATTCTTTCATGAGTATCAAGACTTTGATACTAACATTATTTATTGTTACTTATTCGGCAAAGGGATAAGAAGTTACCAATTAATGTACATCCATAAAGATTGAATGCAGGGCTCATCCCAGAAGTAACCTAGAGAAACAGAATATTCCTTTTACGTTAGTTGAAACAGGATTGTTCCATAGAATTACATCTGTTTAATTGTTCAATAACTACTTTTAAAACATAACTACTAATCATGAAACAGACTTTAATTCAGTTCTTTTTATATTTACATTAAGTTACTTGAAGAATCAAACCAGCAGACCCCCTTGCATCTTTCCATTATAATTGAGATTTCTCATCAATATAATAATCAGGGAACTGTATGGATTCAATAAAAATGTTGAGAAACTTTTTTGTGCATGTAGTATAATATATTCTTAAAAGGGCTAAATATGTTTTAGTCCCTTTAAAATTCTAACAACTTGGTTTTAGTCCTTCTAAAAATTTGTCTAGTTTTGGTCCCTCTAAAATTAAAATGTACCACTTTTGGTCTCTAAGTGATTTAGATAATGCTTTGTAACAATTATAAAGTGTTATCTAAATTATTTGGAGGACCAAAAGTGATACATTTTAATTTTAGAGGACAAAACTAAACAAAAAATTATAAAGGGACTATAATCAAACTTTTAGAAATTTAGAAAGACAAAAAACATGTTTTTCCCTTATTAAAATTATGAGGATGCCACCATATAATGCTGAGCATTGCTGCATGAATGATAGATGAAACAGAATTTGATGAACTATCAGCTTTGAAGAAATTACTATGCTGAAATGATACATAGGAGAGAGTAAGACCTTTTTCCCTCGTGTTAGAGAAAGTCGGATGTGTGAATTGTCAAACATGCCATTCCTAATTAGTGTTCTGAAAATTGCTTCCTTAATCTGCAGTTTTTGGAACAATATTCATTGTGGTGATAACCAAAATAAAACTGAAAACAATAATATTACTTACTTAGCACTTTACTTTTCACTAAAAACAGTACCATCTGACAAACATCCTATTTAGATAACAAGTGAGGCTGTGTTTCAAGTGACAAGTGCTAGAAATGAATGCATCACAGACTCACCTCATCCCGAGTAGGAACATTTTCGAAAGCTAAAGCTTTTGCTGAATCAAACAATCTGGTAACAAGCAAAAGATGTAAAGAGGACATTAGATCAACAACTTCGATGGTGAACAGATGTTTAAGAAATGTAACATATTATGAGTATAGAACATACTACCTTCAGGTTTTGTTTTAAAGGGTAAACTATATTTTTGTCTTGAAAGTGCGAAGTACTGTCATTTTAGTCTCAAAAAGTCCTTGAAATTGCAATCAGTTTTTCATTTTAATCCTTGAAAATATTTATTGTTATTTTGATATCTGAAAGTGACTACTTGATATCATTTTTAGTATGTGAAAGTTCTAATATCACTTTACTCCTAAGTTAATTGCATTCTCGAGGATTAAACTGATGATATGTAAACACTTTCCAGGACTAAAATGATATTGAGTAGTCACTTTTAGAGACTGAAATGACAGTAGACACTTCCAAAGACTAAAATGAAAGATTAATTGCACTTTCTGGAAACTTTTTGAATTTTTGTTATTTTCAGGGACTAAAATGATAGCACTTTACATTTTAAAAGACCAAAATGACAATTTACCTAGTTTTAAACTTAGAAAATGTAAAATCATAACAAATAACTGAAGAACATCCCCACTCATTTCATGAATTAATTTATGCATTTCAATAAATCAGCAAGAACAATATTGAATAAAATTACAACATTACACATATATCATCCAATTTCTTAGTTTTGTGACATCACCTGTCTAAATGCTCATCAAGCTTAAATAACTTTCCATTATACACTCGAAGTCCCTCCCAAACTGAGTCACCTCCTTGGACAACTGAATCAAACACAGAAACCTGATAGATGATCACATGGTAATAATTTCAAACCATGAGAATTTGTGCATCGATCAGATAAATCTGAAGTTTTGTTATACAAACAGCAGACCTTTAAGTGTCATACAATTAAGTACCTTTGCACTATCACGTGGTACAATCTCATCACCAACCCAAGCAAGCAATTTCTCGTTTGCAGGAACAGGAAGATTGGGAGTAGGCAAAGGAGGGCCCAGAAGAGATGACCTTTTCTTTACATGGCGCCGAAGCATATTATACAGGGGTAGACTTTGCTCCAACAAATCATAGAGAGAAAAGGGAAATGGCTGAAAAGAAGAAGTTTACAACATAACTGCAGTCTTGGTTATTTTGTCACCTATAAGTTACCTTTCCCACTCCACTTGAGAAAAAAAAAACACCTAATCTTTATTTCCACATCCTCCAAATTTTTATGTGAAAAGCAAACATGGGTTAACAATAAACAACCAATTTAGCATCCAATTACTATTAGATCAAACAATACTAGCAATAGACACTGGATCAAACAATGTCAAAATACTACAAATAACTCAAACAAAATAAAAACCTGGATTCTCCAGAACATAAACTAAATTGGTAGCATACCTAGTAAAAACAATAACATACCTGGGGATACTTTCTTGGTTTCTCAAAACCAGTAGATTTATGTACAGATTTATACCACCATGGAGCCCACAAGCCATCTATTGGCTTTGGACCTGCCTCCCACCTGAGAAGTTTTTGAATTGATTATGTATGTTTGCAAAATATTTTGTTGCAGGACAAAAATAATAGGAATATTCTTGTATTGTATGTACATCAAATTGTAACTTGATGAATGCCTCAACAAAAGTTTCCAATTACCAAATGTCTCAAAAATGACCAAAACTCAAAAAACCGTTAGCTGAAAAAAGAATTCATAAAAGAGTACCACAAGGTCTGTTTGCAAGATCAAAAAAATTGATTGCAAACAGAAGTTAGATAGTCACCATATGCATGGGGAAAATGTAGAATATTAAGTCACTATTATTAACAGCATATTGGAATATTAAAGAAAGGAATACAAATATTGAAGATACACAGTTCAGCCACTGACGTAACTTTAGAGTAAACAACTTAATTAAGATCTTATATTCTAAGTTCTTATTACGTAATAACTTATAAGTACTTGAAACTTGACAAGTTGTTTGTGTCTCCACATGACTATTGAAAAGTACTTACACAACTTTAATGTGTTTGGATACGTTTTTATGTAAGTACTTATTGAAAAACTTTCTCATTTCATAAAACTAAAAATCAAAATCAAAATGTGATTAAAACTTAACTAGATAATTAAAAATGAAACACTATATATATCACAAAATTTCTAAAAATAAAAATTACTAGTCACTATTTACTTATTTTAGTTTCCAAAAACAAAAATAAAGATTTATAAATTTGAAAAAATTACTTATTATATAATTACAATTAAAAAAAGTGGGACGTGTGAATTAAAAAACAAAAGTTGTGTCTAAACGTAGTATATTTAAAAGTAGCAGTTAAGCTGTGGTTTTTAAGCTATCTATTGTCCATAAGACATTTTTATAAGCTCCCTCAAACTCTCACATAAGCACTTAAAATGGAAGATAAGTTTCCATAAGGTGTTGATAAACTCATTTTTTGTTCACCTCCAACTTTTGTTTTCAATTGAGGAATTTCAACTTTGTAAAGGGACAATAAAAAATAAAAAAATTTGCATACTTGAGCATTGAAGGTTGGAAAGGAATCTCCAAATCATTACAGAGACCACGTAGAGTAGCCTGCAAATCAACAAAATCATGATATTGATGCAAAATAGTTAAATATACATTTGAAGTGTTATTTTGAGTTAGTTTGTCAATATTATTATCTAGGCCTCAATATTTTGAAAGGAATGGTGAAGTGTGTTCAGAAAGCTCAATGTATCTCATCTTATATTCCTATTCAAACTAATCAAAAGTGATATTCATTTAAGGTTTGTTCATTGATAAGAATCAATGGTGTTCAGAAAGGTCAGATGATACCTCAGGATCTTGTTGAAGTTCTGCAGCATCAATAACAGGTGGTGATTTTCCAATCTCACGAAGCTCGTTGTATATACAAACCAGCTCTGACAAACCCAACTCATAGAAAGATGGAGGGACAACCTTGTCAAAAGATGGCTGGAGTAGACAAGAATAATCAGCTAGTAAATAGATAAATAGATAACCATCAAATATCACAAATAATTAATGAAATATTTGCAGCACCTTTTAAGCATTACTTTAACACAAAGCTCATAGATTTTTCACTAGCCAACATTTTTTTTATGTAGATAGATGGTAGATCTGTATGTTTTTGGACCAATAATACACGTGCATAAGAGAAACAATATGCTGAACTGGCTTGTTGATTTAGTCACAAATAAGTAATAAATGAAAGACATTTTACCAATATATCAAGAGGATTCCTTATCAGAATGAAGTGTTTTCCTTTCTTCATTAGATTGTTAGTCAAACCTTGTAGCCGTTGCTTTGATATATGCTGTATACAGTGAAGTAATGAGAAAAAATTAGCATGAGAAAAAAGGACTAAACTTTTTTCACCACTATAAAAAGTTAATGGTATAATCTCCCGTCATTCAAGTAAATGGTCATAATGTTCCTCTTTTGTATACATTTTGTAAGAAAATGCTTATCTCAAAGAGATGTTCTTTACCTTGCAGAATCTATATTTCTTCCTTCCAGGACCAAAAATTATGTCGTTAGTGACCTTATTTCCATCGGATTCCTGTTACATTAGAAACAACAACATTTTTCAATATGAGCATAGGAAGAGGATTCTACAAGAGACAAGGACACAGGAATGGTTATAATAAATGATAACTGAGGAAGCATTGCAAATAACTTCTAGAGTTCATTGTGTAGAACTTTGAAACGACAGAATCTTCATAATTCTCAAGTAAAAAAGCAATTAAAGTTTTTTAAGAAGATAACTAAGTACTAAATTGTGCAGGCTTATTTAATTCCATGCAATGTGAAGAAGAACAAACTGCATAGAAGGGAAATACCCATGTTTCACTTTAGACCAGAGAGGCTTATGGTTTTCAGAATCCTCTCACTCTATACCACATCCCCCACATTTAACAGATTTCTTTTACCCACCAAAAATCAAAAGAGAAAGTCTACCAGCACAAAAGCTAATCATTTCAAACACACCAGGATGCAAGAACAGTAATTGAGTGAACAGAGATAAGCTAAAGAACTAACAAATAACAATGCCGTAATCACAGCACAATCAAGTCAGCGTAGTTCGTACTTGTTAGCATCAAGTACAAAAAAATTAGAGGACAGGTAATGAAGGAGGCAATTCTGTGACAGATATACCATTTTGGAGAGTAGCTCCTCCCTGTA
This sequence comes from Hylodesmum podocarpum, assembly GCA_026586105.1. Classification (NCBI taxonomy): domain Eukaryota; kingdom Viridiplantae; phylum Streptophyta; class Magnoliopsida; order Fabales; family Fabaceae; genus Hylodesmum; species Hylodesmum podocarpum. The sequence goes on along the minus strand of JALJEV010001298.1, from coordinate 2,702,361 downwards.
GGGTCTATCAAGACCTGTTACTCTAATGAAATTTGCATAGAGGGGTTCATCAAGCACTTCTATATCATCCCTCTGCGTAGCACAAAAAAAAAAAAACACGGATTAACATGAAAACTCCACTATCAGAAACAGGATTTTCAGGTAATCATCAACAGCAAAGCTCAAATTCAATTAATAAACCGAATCATTACTCTATCAGCAGAAGATCAGGACCAATTTGAATAAGTTCTCAATAAATACTTATAGAAGGAAAAATAAACTAGGCTTGTCCCATAATCTCAAATTAGCTCATGTGTAAGTTTAATTAATAAAAACCTCTCATTTAACTTCCCCAAAAATTGATTTTTACCTTGTAGAAGAAGCTTAATTTTATTTTTTATTCCATGCATGTGTTCATCAAGAAGTTTATTCAAACAAGACCATGATAATCATTTGTAGACCAGACTACACCAACAAACAATCTTGAAATGAAAAGGAGAATGATGAAAAATGAATGCAATATGACAGTTCCTATTTTTCACACAAAAGAAGACATTGGCAAGAGAAGTACCTGAGCAAAGGAATACATAAGACTAGTACTGAGAGATCTTGGAGCAGACCATGAGTGAATCACTTCCACTTCTTCACCCTCAGCCATCTCTGACTCTGAGTTCAGTTCCACCACACTAAGCTAAGTTAAACCTTTTCTGATTCAATTTGATTATACAATATTATCAATAATAGTAATTATGGAATTGATTGGATTGTCACTTTTCATAGTGAGAATCTCTATAAAACAGAATATAAAAACGATCAGTCCAAATCGCCAAAGTGGTACCAAAATTTCCGAGGAATCTCAAAATTAATTATAAGGATTTTGTAAAAAAAAATTGTTAAATTATTCACGTTTTTTTTATCCTATGATTCTGAAAGAGAACAGAAACATGGTAACTACGGAAGTACGGTTGGTAAATAATTAACATGTAGTTAGAAGAGGGTGACACGTGATGCATTAAGTTTGGTTTTTTATCTTGTACATTTGATAATCACAAATGCATAAAGGGTACTTTGATTTGATTGAAAATAAAAATGGCATAGAATGCAACAACTAGTAAGCCAAAAATGTTAAAAGTGTAGTGAGGAGCATGAATAGATGACGAAGGGTTTACTAAAATAACTAGTAGCTATTTGTCTTCTTCTTGACAACTGTAACACAGAATCCAATGCATTATCTTATGATTCTTTTACTGTAAATCTTCAACTATCTTCCTGGAATCCAAATCAATCTAAATCTTATCACAATATATCTTAATGTATGACAAGTGTTCAATTTTATTTTTTTTTTTTATTTTATTATTTTTTTTTTATATTTTCCTATTAATCTTTTGCTATAACCGTGTAAAACAATACATTCAATATCATATACTTGACAGATGTGACTTTTTAATAAAATTTAATAAACTTACGTGATAATTTGTGATCAAATGAATAGGTAAAATTATTTTATAATATATATTTTTAATTTTATAGACTAATTAATTTTTGTATATGTTTTTTTATATCTTAATTTCTTTTTAGATTTGATTAGTATGCATGTATAATAAAAATAATTTTATAAAATTGTTTAATTACTGTTTATTTTTTATAGTATATTTATTAATTTTTACATAAATATTTTAAATATTATGTCACTGTAAGTTCCGATTGAATTACCCTGTAAAATTAGTCAATGTCAATTAAATTCTTCTTTTTTATAAATAGATTATGTTAAAGTATTAAATTTATTCTTAATTTAATACTACCTCATATTATATATATATATATAATAATAAGTAGCTAATTTATCAAATACTTGCTAAATTTATAAATTATATTAATACAAAATTTAATTGAAAATATTAAATTAATGAATATAGCTCTGATAACATGTATACGGGGAAGGACATGTGTTTATGAATAAATACAAATAGAAAGATTGCGATATTATTATTATTATTATTATTATTATTAATTATAAAGGATATGTTATAAATAAATTAAAAATTTTCATCCTACAATAAGTTTTCAAATAGTAACAAAATATATCTTTTAATCATTTTAAGCTAACTTTATTTTATTTGTTCACTTATTTTTAACCATCTATTTGCTTATATTGAAAATAACATTATATTATAATTGAAATGATTCAATATGGTATAATTTATATATTTAAAAATATTAACTTATTCTGAATTTTATTTCTATAAAAATAAATATTACAACGAGTCTTTGTACTATTTCAAAAATTGAAATTATACTTCTATACTTGATAATTTTATTTGTTGTTCAATCTAAACAAGTAATCTACAACTCTATTGTTTTAGGAAAGATAGTTTTCCAAAACTGAGTAAGAGAATTTCATATACACTGATGATATAGTCTCAACCAAAATGTCACTCCAACATTGTGTTAATTATACGATAAAAAGTCATTAAATTCCTGATGTTTAAATGACTTTTAATTGTATATTTTTTTTACTGGTTTTAATTGTGTGATAAAAACCATTAAGTTTGAAGGCTTTAAAGGTATATAGATCTACCACAATTAAAGTCCCTTTAGTGGGTACATGGAATAATGCACATAGATTACAAAAACCAAAATCATTTTACAGGCCCTTTTCATATGAGTTCTCATTAGAGGTTTGTTTCTAAATTAAGAGATATGAGTAAAAGAACACCAAACACAAAACCTTGTATTATTATCCTACTAAGTTGTTGTTGAAGATTTAAGACATCAAAACAAGAAAATTTCCTTGTCAAAACTTTTGGAGGAGGATTCCTTTTCACAAAATCACTACCAAAAGAAACACATTATCACTTCATTCGTTGCGTACACGTGTTGTCCACTATCTGTGTCCAATCTTCGTGCCCCAAACTTGTCCATTTCTTCTTTTATTTTATAAATAAACAAATATCATTCAAATACTCGTTACCTCTATTTGGATTGAGCTATTTGAGTGAGAGGGAAATGAAACCAATTGAAATAAAATAGATTATATGTTTTTGTGTGTTTGGTTAGAGTAAAAGTCGAAAGAAAGAATTACCAAAATTAGTATGTTTTCAATATAAAGTAAATCATCAAAGGGAAACAATTACCAAAATTACCAAAAAAAATAGACAAAATTTAATTTTTTAATTACTATCAAAATGCTTTATAAATTTTGTTTACTTTTTTTATTATCTCTTTATCTTTTTTTACTCATCTAAATAAGTGGGTGGGATTTTTTTTTTCTATTTATCCATCCAAATAATACTTGCTTTTATTGTATTTCTATCTTTCTTATTTTATTTTTCTCTCCTAATTTAAGCAAATTTTACTGAACACGTTAAAGTTGAACAACACATAACAAAACGTATAAATCTATTTTATGTGCAGTGTGTTTCTTAAAAACCAAACAGAACAAGACATGAGATTAAAAAATGATGCATTTTAATTCCACTAAAAATGATGAAAGAGAAAGATATAACTTTTATTTTGTCCCGTATGCTTACCAAACACTTTACTTAAACAAAAAAAAATATCATTCTAAAAAACCAATACAAATCTTGGACACTAACTAGTTACTATTGTCAAATGTTTTTACATTAATTGAATATAAGGAGTGTCATAATATATGCTTACCTCATAACTTTCTAGTATTTATTATAACAGAAAAGGAAACGCAAAAAAGATGGAAGAACAGGTTTTATACAATACCAGTGCTTAAGCGTGTACACCAAATAAATATATATTTTTATATAATTAAAAAAATTTACTTTTCATGCCTGTTTTATTATACTATCAACCAATCAAAAATTACCATGTTTTCAAATAATTATTGCAACAACAGATTTTTATTAGATACTAGTACAGAAAAGTTTTGCATTATCAATTTATTAAAAATAAATTGTAACTAAAACTCATAATAAATACATGTTTTAATGAGTTATATTATAATCAAAATTTATAATAGATAAATATTTTTCAATAAATAAATTATATTGTGAGTTGTGATGAAGAATTGAAAGTATGGTATAAATTATTTTGAACTAATGACGGTTTTCTTTAAAATAAAACTATTGAAGTTTAATTTAAAATAGAAATAAAAGAAGGTAAATTAAAAGATATACACGGTTAAGAAAATCAAATATGCACAGAAAGACAAAACAAAACAATGTTAGATTGGAATGGTTGATGAAGTTTTATTTATATTTGTTCAAGTTGCGAAGATAATAAGTGAAATGCATCGTATCATATGTAAAAGAAAATTTAAAAGAAAAAAAATACCGAAAATGTAAGATGAGAATTCCTCCCCATGTATATACAGTAGGTAATATCTCTATGCGATGAGTGATTTTTAATAAAGAAAAGAACTAAAGTATATAATTTAAAATCATTAATTTAGTTATACCTTCCAAGTAAAAAAAGGAAAAGATAACATGTGAAAGTCAAATGATCTGTTATTGTATATTACTGCAAGTGATACGCAATAGTCTTACAATGGCTTGATTGTATGATTGCATGTAACAGAGGAGATTTACCGGCTTCAATGAATCAGTAAGGTCCACAATATCAAGGTTAGCCTGTTCTCCCAGTGAGATAAAATAGTTGAAAGTTTCAACATTCCGGATAACATATGCAATATAAGCCACAGGTGCTTCCTTTGATAAGCAATTACTACCATCATTATAAATTGCTTTGAATCTACCATCAGATCTTTCAATAGCATCTTTATGATCATGTTCATCATTTTCATGTTTAATGTTTGGAGAGGGGCCCTTGCAACTTGCACATTGTCTGCCAAATCCCAAAAGAATGGCAAGTACTCTAACAAGATGTGGCAGACAAACTGGATCATATATCACATCTGCACCCAAACTGAATAATAATATAATAAGAATGGCATTTGAATCCCTAACAAATTTAAAGAACCGTATAAGAAATTAAGTGGTTGAATAGAAACTTCAGTTGAACTCACACAACATCTGGCATGATATCTTGAAGTTGACTTTCTGATGCAGATTCCCACGGCAGATACAAGCATTTTACCTGAGATACATGGATCAGTGCATAATACAGAACCTTGGCACATGCGATTCAGGTTATATTCTCATCTATACACCAAGGAAAATCCAATGCACAATCTATGCAAATTCAGTCTTACCGTGCTTGGATCTTTGTTCCTTTGCAGCAAGTCAGTTTCAACATTCAGGCGGTTCAACTCCAAATTCAGCTTCATGTTAGCTAAAGTTGATAGGTCACCATCACTTAATATCACCTATAGATAGAGATAACCATTACTTGTTGATAATGTTGACTACAATAATATAACCTAATATTACTAATTTTATTTTAAAGGAAAAAACATCTTTTGCTTGTTTAATTTTCACTCTGTTCTAGCTAAAACTTCATACTTCAATAGCAGAAAAACTATTTTTAAAATGTTCATGCACGAGCCACAAAGTATAGTTGGCCATACCTTGGAAGCTTTCACATGGGCTAGACACAGTCCAACTAAGCCAACTCCTGAACCAATCTATTTCAAACTTTAAGTAAGTTTACTAACAAGAATGTCTGAAAGCTAATCTTAATGCAAAAAACAAAATGACAAAAGTTTATTAACAGAGCACAAAAATTTCAAACAATGTAAGGGTAAAATTACATCTCAGAGCTTCTCTTGTAAGTGGAGATGATCACATAATTGTTGCATGCAAGGCCATTCATGATTGGATAACATTAAAATTGCAACTAGATAAACCAAACTCTTAAACATATAACTAACCTCAAAGCATGATTTATTCGAAAATAATTCTGGATGAGAAAGTATTAATTCAGACAGAAACAGACTTGACGGCCATATTGAGCACCTGCAAAACCAACCCATACCAACTTCAACAATGTAATGCAGGTTCCACAGAAATGCACATGGTAAATGCATATTGAGGGAAGAAATATTAGAAGCTATAGATAAACCCAACAAAAGCCCAGATCAGTGACATTGCAGAATAGAATTGAATTCAATGATTATCACCTAGCAAGTTTAGCTCACAACACAATATTAATAAACAAGACAACTACACACGGTTAGGAACAACACATAACAAACTTGAAATGTTGCATTCTATATGCAAAGTAAGGTATCAAATAGGACCATACCCAGTATCACCTTCAAGCATGTTCAAAGAACACTGCAATGAAAAGACAAGTATCCTCGATTGCGGATAACTTTGCAGTTCAGAGCAACCTAACAAAACCAGTTTACGAACCAAATGTAAGCCAAATGAAATAACATGGTAAGAACAAATGAAGAAACATGAGCAGTATCACAATTTACCATCAGGAAAAAGAAACGAAATTCTTTTGCAGATCCTCGCATCTCTCTTAGCTAAACTATCATCCTAACAAACAAAAGAAAACAAAATCCTGAAAAAACCTCTAACAAACTAGAAAGATAAGCTTCGAGAAAGTCGTAAAAAAAAAAAACCTTGAATGACGTCATGTAGTGAGCATAGAGTTCATACAAGTGATCCAACACATAGCCATGGTGGAATTCAACTTGAGCAATAAGTTTCTTGAGAAAATTCTTCAAGTAAGGAGCATGAAAATCACCCTGCATTTACAATTCTATGCATTTAATCAAACAAAGGAAAGAAAATTCGAGAGAGAGTAGAGAATATGAAATTACGGGATTGGAAAGGCAATGGTCCCAGATGAATTGTTGAACTTGGTCTGTAATTGAGCCTCCGCCACACACCCTAGCGTGAGATATTAAGCAGTCGGAAGGTTCCATAGCCAGAATTGCTGAAAGCAGATTCTGGCAACATGGCAGAGACGGATCCAACTCTTGCTCCATCGCCGCTTTCACCACTCTACACTGCGTCACCAATGCCGTCGACCATCTTCACCGCTCAAAACATGGGCTTTTCTAACACAAAAATATGGGCCTCACACTCACTAATATAACAAGGGTCCTTTTGTTTAATTTTTTTTTTTAACTTTTTTTTTTGCAATTTATTTTTTAAAAGAAATTAATTTTTTTTGTTTTGAAATTCCAGAAAGTTTAAATTTTTAATTTTAACTTTTGGGTTTACATTTTAATTTTTATTTAAATCACCCTCATACTTTCTTAGCTTGTAAGATTATATTTAGTGTGAGATTAGTACTTTAGTCTTGTAGGATACAATTACAATCTTCCTAACATAAGGAAGGAGAGGGGGAAATCACAAGTTTAAATTCTTCTGCAAACAAAAAAATTAATAATGACTGACAACTATCATTTACTATCAATTACAATCTTGAATTTATAATATATCCCCTTATAGAAAACCTATTAATAGGCACTTTGTAATTACGTTCATTGATCGTGGTTACTTTTGATAGTCTCTGGTTATGGTATAAACTGTCACGTCCACCTGGCTAGCTGACTTTTACTCATTTGAATGCTTACATATGATTGAGAGTCTGCAAGTTTGTATTATTTATAGAGTTTGTCAATAAAATGAAGCTGTAATTAGTAATTTAAGTTTGTTGAACTTATGCTACAATTGCATTCGATGTTCCTATGGTACAGTATTATGCTTTTGTATCCAAAAAGTGAGAAAATAATTATATAGTTGGACGACCTGTCTTCGAAATCATTAGCCTTTAAAATCTGATGTATAATGTGCATTTATAACCAATGTCACGTTACAATTGAGCTTTAGAAAGTTGTGGAATAAGACCAAAGTTTTGGTTTCAATTCCAAAGTAAATGCATTGGACTACTAAATAAATTCCGGTATACACTTGTTGCCTATGTTCATTTCAGCGAGTCATACCACCATATCATCAGACTGCGTTATTTTGAAGCATTAACTATGTATAAAGCTGAGATACAAAAGACAATTTATAACATATGGCAAATATGCTTAACTGCTCATACCAAAAGACAAAGTAGAACTGTAAACAAATGAACCATGAAGCTTGAATGTTTTCAATTACCAATCATTGAACATTATCACAGACCATGTTATCATGTCAATTGGATCAATCTTTAAAACATATTCATTAGTAAGAGCTTGACTGTCATTCAAAGTTACAATCAGTCATTGCTTTCACGATACCAGAATATAAAGAATCAAATAATGATAACAATAAATATAACTGGTATTTAGAACTTGAGCTTAAGTAGGAAGGGCATTTTGTCTGAGAAAGGAGGATCAGAGTACTTTCCGGTGAGAATTTGAGATGCTACATATTGATTTGCAGTCTCAGTGTAATGAATCCCATCCCAGCTTATATAATCACTGCTATCATTACAAGCTTTTGCTGAAATTGTGGTTCCATTAAAGGTCTTTGTTTCCCCACAGGAAACTCGACTGTCATAGTTCAGTGGTGGACCTCCATATCCACAACAAGCCATAATAGGCTGTTCAAACCCTACAAGCACATAATCACACAAATGGACTATTTTTACCCCCAACAAATGTACTATTATGATAGATCATAGAAAAGAAGGTAATTTCGTTATGAAAAATATTTGGTAGACTACTGCAATTTGCAGACAACTGGTTATAAAATGTGAAGAGAGAGAAATATGTATATATTCAAAGGAAAAAATAATGAAATAGGTACAATTGAAAAGTGGCAAACAAATAAAAATGACTCAAATATACTTACCATATCTAGAGTAGTTTGCAATGAGGTTTGATTTTATGGTGAAGATATCAACGAATGTGACATTTGCATCTGGATATTGGCCCTGCAATTTTGTAGAGAGAGCATGCAGCTGAAGGTTAAAGGTTTTAGCGGCTTGGTTGTGTGCACTAACACATCCTTGTTCGTCAAGTTTTGATGGATCAGTTCCAAATTTGGCAATATTCTGAGGCAAGCATCCAAGAGGGCCTGTATTATGTATCCAGAAATATCTAGCCCCCTGGTCATATAGATTCTACAAACAAATAACAAAGAGTGACAACTCATTTCCCAAACGTAATGTAATTGTAAAAAGAAAGAAAAAGATAACATGAGACACCTTTATTCCCTTTTCGAATTCTACAAGAATTGTCGGAATTGAAGCAAGAATTTGGTCCAATGTTTTTGAATAAAATGCTCCAGCAAGATCATTCTGGCCAATGTCAAACATGTACAACCCCTTCTCAAAAACATTTTCATCTGGGACGTACTTATCAAATTTCTTGCCTGAAACATTGTAATAAATATGTCGAACATGAATGAATGATACAGAGTACAGACATCAAACTAGATGTGCGGCTGAAGTAGTAATGCAATTACATCAAACTAGATGTGCGGCTGAAGTAGTAATGCAATTAAGTTAAGTTTGAAAACATTAGACAAATTTAGCAGAGGAAAAAACTTTTGATACAGTTCATAGGTGTTTTTGTTACTGTTATCCAATCAAAATTAGAGTTTAATCTCACTAATTCACATAATAAATGAAGATCAACGTAGTACTAAAAGCATCTATGGAATTATATGTAAGTTTTGTTCTTTAACGGTACCTTTAGCAATCAATTCAAGGGCGCGAGCTTTGAATCGGAGGAACTGATTGACCTGAACCCCAAAGGAGAAGGGGCAGAGTGATGATGCAGTGGCTGGAAGGATAGTAGCAGCTGCTGCGGCAAAGTTGCATCCTTTCCTAAAATTTGGTAAACCCAACGAATCCAGATATGCATTTAAGAATGGCAAGTCTATAGCATCCACTGCAATAAAAAACAACAACACATGTAGCTATTAGTGCAAGATTTGTTTGTATGCGAGAGGAAAATATAATCATCTATGTGGCAACAGGAATGTGAAGGAAGAAATAGATCATTTGGCCATTGACAAAAAGTGATTATAGAGATTTATTACTAAGGAAATCGATGATGAGACGGCCATCAGAGTATCTCCCCGATGGCATATGAAAGTAAGTTTGTCCGTTTGGGGGATATAGGTTCTCAAAAGCAGCGGAAATAAGAGCACCAGTGTCAGAATTTGAATCACCAAAGTTGAAAACTGCCGGAAAATCCAAGTGGATGGATTTGGCATAAGGTATGCAGATGGCAATGATGGTCAGAAACCGAAGGATACATGTGTTGGTGGCCATGGCTATTCACTATTGTTGTAAGGAGGGGTTTTAAGCCTTCCTGGCTTTGCTTGTGTTTCAAACATTTCCATCTGATGTATGTAACAACTAACACCAGATGTTTGTTTTGTTTGGTGCGTGTAACTTGTAGTGAAAGTAAGCCGTTCTTTTTTTCACTCGATAATAATCTAATAAATCAAAGTACTAAATTTCATGTAAATGGCAAAAATATATCATTAAAACAATTGATTTCTCATATAATTTTGAATATTATCCAATTATTTGATATAATAATTTGTTAATGGATAATAATCTAAAAAAACACAAAATCAAAATGAAATAATAAAGACCAATAGTCAGACCCTTTTCTTAACGGGTAATTAAATATGCCAGCAGGAAGTAAAGGGTTAACACAGAGCCAATTATAATAGAAAAATATTTGAAAGAGAACTATAATATGTATATATTCAAATAATTTATATATTTTATCTGATTGGATGAAAAATTAAATTACTTAAAATTTGTTAAGTGAAAAAAAAGCAGCCGAAAGTTATTTATCCTCTACCATTTACCTTAATTATTTTTGGCAAATGACATAATAATTATTTTTCCAATTTTTTTTTATAATATTTATTTATATTTATATTTGTGGTTAAAAGCTTGCTACGTAATGGTTATAAGCAACAATTGCAAGCTATAAATAATATATAATTTCAAGAGATAATTAAAAATTACTTATGAAGTCCACCATGAGACGGCCATCGCAGAACCTCCCAGATGGAATTTTGAAGTAATTCTGTCCATTAGGTGGGGCAGGCTGAAAGCCCAACCCTGCAGTAAATTCTCCCGTGTCCGAATTTGAATCACCGAAGTTGAAAACTGCTGGGTATTTGAAGTCGACTGAATTCGCCACAGCCAAACAGATTGAAAATAAGACAACATGAAAAATTACATTCTTGGAAGCCATGACACGTAGTTTTGTTTTCACTTGTGTCCAATGGAACCAACTACCAACTAGATAGGCTTATACCAATTATAGCTGTATACACTGTCATAATGGAAAATGATTCCGTGCCTTATATATATGCACGCACTATTGGTTGCTTAAAATAGCTAACGTGAAGTCCCACCTAATAAACAATAAAACCCTTGCTTTGGATGGTGGAAAAGCAACTGAAAGCCAGAAGGAAAACGTTGTCGAGTTAGAATTACCGTGCTATCCTTATATTACTACCGTAAACCACTATTATATCAAGTCATTAACGCATGCCGGTGAGTAGTGCTTCCCTTTAGAGACCTAAACTCATGTAAAACTTGGGTTGCCCCGAAGAGAGGAAAATGGAACGCTGAGAAAATGATAGAAACGGAAACTTCAAAAAGCATTAATACAAAAGCAAGGAGATGGTTTTTTCTTGACGGATTGCATTGCTTCATATCGTAATCTTCCGGTGCCCACCGTGAGCCTTTACACTCCGCAATAAGTGTTGCTAAGAAAGATTTCTGATGGACAGCAATAACGTTCCGCAATATAGAATGTTAGATCTACATCCATCTATCCCAGGCTCATGTAGCAGTTGCACAACCACAGCCATGGAATCTAGTGCCTCTTAAGATTGATTGAGCTATACAATTATTGCGTGCGTACGACAGAAAAAAAAAAAAAAAATCAAGACGCGTGAAAGTAGTCCAAATGGTCTGAGTTATGCTGTGAGCCTATCAAATTCTACTTTTAGGTTACTCGTGAAGTAATGGATTTACTGTGCTAAACAGAGGGCATTGTAATCATCTAGAAATTGAACCATGATCTGGTTGAATTCATTAAAGGTTACAGAAGACAGCCATCTATGCCAAATTATCATTCATATGATTGTCAGGTTGCAAGCAGAAGTTCACAAACAATTCTTTTGATTGTGATCATGGCCTGTAGTAAGTCAATCGGCATGAAACATGTCGATTATTTCGATCCATTGTAACCATGAACGTGCCATTACAATTTTGAAAGTATTTAAAGGCCTACAAGGCATGATATATGAATGAATAGTTACTACCATCGTTTGGAGAAGTTTAACCCAACCAACGAAAGAAGAAAGACAGGATAACTGAAAACATATTTTGGAAAATGGAACTAATCTCCACTCCCTTGTAAAACAGATATCCCCCCGAGACATCAACTTTGGCCCTGAGAATGCTATTCTCCCTTTCAAGCTGTAAAATTACATGTGTAACATTATAACTTTGCTTATATATGTATAAAATAATTACATGTGAAACAAGATATATATTTTATATTATTCATACAACATTCATTCAGACACTTTCAACACCATTATTCTTTTCCCTACCACTCTTTAACATATTAAATATTAATCATGTTTCTCACATCTTTCTCTTATCATAATTGGATAAATTATGCTAGTGTAAGAAATAACTTTTATGGTTGGTGGTGGAGTTTTGAAGGAATGGGGAAAGGTAATAAATTTTTTAGTTTAAAAATAAAATAGTTAAATAATATTTGTAAAACTAAACGAAAGATTAAAATAATTAAGTTTATTATTATGCTCTTGCCGTTTCATTCCTTAACCAAACCTGGTGATAAAAGGGGCACGCAAGTTTCAAAGTGACTGAGACAGTGTTGACTACGGCGAGAGAATAATCATAGCACATTTTTCTCATTCTTACCTCATCAACAATAGCTGTGAGCTTTTTCATGGTTGCTTGTAGTGAGGATATTGTCTGCAAGGCAAGATCATCTATGTCTGACTCTTCCACTGATGAAGGTTCAAACAGAATGCCTTCTTGTATGAACAATTCCTCTAGTAACTTGACATCTTCGACATTCAAATTCTCTCTTAACTGTAATAACACGAGTCTTATTAGGAATTCAAATTTACAAAAGGATTCTATAACAATATTCTCTCACCTTATTCAAAATTCTAGCCATTGACTCGTCGACAGATGGAAAGGAAGCACTAGAACTTGTGTCGCATTTTTCTTCACTGTAATTGACACGAGGTGACGCCTTTATATGTTTCGCCCTGCCATCGACGTTCAACGCAATATCCCACAATTAAATAAGGACTGTCAATAGAAATCAACACGGGAAAAAAAATCTCACCTGGAATTTGCGAGTGAACCTCGCACATGGTCTATCAAAATAATCCAAAACCCAATGTTATTATATTTTAAGCCTATTTAATCTGAAACAACGACTTTTTCCCCTCCAGGAGATTTCAATTTATTTAACATTTATTTAGCATTAATTTAAATAACGCTAACATGAATTCTATAAATTTAAATCGATTCTAATTATGAAAAATTAAAATTTCAATTGAAAATCTGAACCATAATTCTAATTTTGTCGTCCAAAGAATCTATATGGTAGTTTAATGAAACAAGATTAAATTGCTTTCTTACAATAACATGTTTCCAAAAGTTATTTTAAAAAACTTATTTGAATTGATAAGTTAAAAACTTATTTGAATTGATAAGTTAAAAACTTATGCTTACACGTTTCATTGTAATACAGGAGAGATTTTTCATTCCCTTTTCCGAAATAAATAATAGTAATAAATTAATAAATAATACCCATCTCTTTACATATCCTGAATTGATGACGTATTACATAGAATGGGAAAAATCTATATATGAAAAAATAAAATGGGAAAAATCAAATGTTCCATTCTAAGCTATTTTTGTTGTTAATCCGCTGACATCAATTTAAACTACCATATGAAAAAAAGAAAGAAAGAAAAGATTACCGTGTCTAGAATGCTTTCATGGATACATACCTGGCACAGAAACGAAGTGTGGACAGACTCTCGGATGCATTACATGCGCTGGGGGAGCAACAACAGAGTAATGCAGTTCTAGCATTTCCTCCCTGCGAAAAGAAATAACACCTCTGAGTTACTGATTTGGTGAAAAAAGGGTATGATTTGAAAGATTATATAGGGGGGTGGAGGAGACTGACAAGTGCATCCTGAAGAATTCGAGTGAGCTTGGAATCACGAAAAGGGATATGACTTGCTTTTCCTTGTAAACCACACGTAAGAGAATTTATTACATTCCCAAGAGCAGACAAGGATTTGTTTATGGTCTTGGCTTCCTCTAGAACTCTTCCCTCAGCACCCGTTTTCTCCACTTTCTCTGACCCAGCCAAGTCCACTAGAATAAATTTTGCAGACTTCATCCTGTTCATAGTCTCGGTGACTACATGTAACAATGATTCAAAAGCAGTACTACCACAGATTTAGGAAGAAGCGTGACCTTTTATCTCTGGAAAATTCTTGCTGAATTGTGAACATATAAATGCAGTGACTTCTGCTGCTGGCCATGTTCATTTCTACATGTTTTGTTTAGGATGGTTGCAAAAGGCAAGTGAACTTCTTACCACTACTTTTCCTCCCTCAAGAAAACAGGGATTACCCTAATCTATTATGCACTTTAACTATAAAATAAAAATACTAAATTACGGGCTAAGGGAGTCAGAGCAGGATACGGGTCTCACCAACTGCCCGGTTAGCTATCCCAATCTACATATTTGAGATCAGGATTAAAGGCCAGAATAAATTGCGAAATCAAACCAAAAAATGCTATTCAACTTGCTTTTCCTTACAGATAGGCTTTGCAATGCTTCGGCAGGGTCTAGTACAGTGATCTGATGGAAAAATTCAAAGGGTACAATTAGTACTATATGACTATAATTGTGAATAAGAATCACAATATTTTTGTTTTGGGGTAAAATAAATATGTTGTGGGCTGTGGCATACAAGGAAGGATAACTTTTAAAAGTCCCGTATAAAAATAGAACAAATTATACTAACGCCTCCTAAGATTTCACAAGATTGCACAGTTACCCATGCTTTTTCAACATTTGCAGTCACCTCTCTTATAAGGAGTGAAAGGATAATATTTTTCACACAATTTAGGGGATTAGTGGAATGTATTACGTACAAGGAATGTCAATAAAATACTTTTCAAACAATTAATCAATTTAGTCTAGACAAATAAAGCCAACACCTATGTTTTTGAATTTCAGGACATAGGTAGGATTCAAGTTCCTAAATTGGCATTTTACATCTTAGTCATACATCAGACCGTATATATAATTGTAAACAACAAAGTCACTTAAGATAGAAAAAGAAAAATCGGAATGGAATTAGATACAAGGTTCCCATAGAAGAAGCTCACCTCTGTAACACCAGGTAAAATTATTCCTCGCGATTTACTCTCCTTAATTTGTATATTGTCTTTTGATAAATCAAATAGGTCCCTACATAAAAGGATAGAGTTATTCTCAAGACTCTTCAAAGATCCAAATTCACATCAAAACTAGATTTTCCAACGAAGTTAAGAAACTTTCCAATTAGAAACCTACAGAATATGCTCTAAGTACGTATGTAGGGGGGGAGGGAAGACTTGCTTTAACTATGCATACCTAACTTTTTCCATATAAATTTCAACCTGGACAAATCATAAACAAAACAAAATCAGAAAAATAATTTACTATAACTAGATGATTTTGCCAGTCTGATGTGGTTTTGATAAGTGTCTCAATACCATTGACAATTTAATAGAAAATGTTTTGACTTCATCCGAAGAATTTAACGAATCAAAAAGTCCTTCTACAACTCTTGGGAGCAGACCCTTCTTCTGTTCATCACATTCAAGTATACCAGGTCCCTGCTTCAGAGAAGTAGTTATTTACATTGCTGTATTTTAAGTTTTACAAGATCATTTTAGGATAATTTTAATGTGATAATTTTTCACCTCCATACTATATGTCTTGCCAGCTCCAGTCTGCAATAGATTGTAGAAAAACGAAACCATTAATAAATTAGAGTACAAAGAAAAATGAATTCATGAATACTTTTAACAAGTTCTTCTGTAAATAAATAAAAAAATTGTAACAATAATTGAGGCCATCCCTCCTAATGGAAAACACATGTAGCATATTCTCTTTACCAATAGTAAAAAATTAAGATTAACGGTCCACGAGGAAATTTCGGAATTTTCTAGAGAATCTAATCATAATTAGAAACTCAACTCACTAATATGAGCAGAACCGTAAGTTTCACAGCGTTGTAGATTTTGCAAATTTTCTTTTCTAAATATTTAGAAGTGAATGTGTAGCTTTTGCATCATGTGCCTTTTCCTTACTTTCAGATCAGCTAGCGTTGAATTTAACACAGATACGCCGTGAAATACAAATATTTCATGTGTTTCATCTAATCATTTTCTTTATTTTTATTTTTCCCACCTTCAATCATAACCAAAAATAACTTGAAAAGGGGCATTCTTGAGCTAATGCTAGGGAGTAGGGGTCATATTCAGCGAAGCTCGTACGTTGTTTGAGGAGAAAAACCACATAGATCCTTGCATGCATGATTTGAAAGTTTAACAAAAAGAAGCAAAAAACTTACAACGAACTACGGAAACATTATGATATTTTACCTGGCCATAAGTGATGATTGTCCCATTGATTGCATCAACAACATCTGTTTCATGTATGGGAGAAAAATAAATCTGTTGCTAAGGCAAGTGTCATTTTCCCAATTTTCATTGTTAAGAAACATTCCAGAATTTTTTTAAATGAAAATGTAACATACATGTATTGGAATTAAGTAAACAATAAGGATACAAATTTTCATATAACCTAAGTTGATGCAATATTTGGTTGTAATAAAGTTGTCATTTCATAAGGAACCAAAAGCTATTTAAGGAAGATTTCAATGTTTGCATTGCAATGACAAATAAATCTGTAGTGAGGATTCCGTAGTTGTACCTCTAACTATGGGAAGAGCTAGGAACTGATAGACATCAGCTTGCTCAGATTTTTCGTAGAACACTCTATCAAAGCTAAACACGGACTCTTCATCCTTCTCGTCCTAACAAAAATCAAATCAAAATTATGAGGCAATCCATTGTAATCTGTGAACAGTGATGCATTTTGCTCGGTGTAGATTTACTTGTTGTTGTTAATAGATCAATAAGAGTATTATTTTGATAGATAACTCTTCTATAGAGTTCATTTATATCCAAGCTCATTAGTGATGAATTTCACAGCTCTAAAGTAAATAATGAACGAACAGAAAAACTATTAGAAGCTTAATCTGAAACATGAAAACCTTGAAAATGAAAGTTTCAGTGTCTATGCATCGAATGCAGACAGAGTCGTTGCCATTTTGCTTCTCTTTTGAGTTTGAAGGCCTAAAGCGCGCACAGACTGTAATATTTGACATGAAACTTCACTGCAAACAGTACTTCGGAGCAATTGTAGATTTAAACCTGTCGATGGAACGGCTATTTACATAATAAATAAGAACAGAGAGAAAGATTTAGAAGCTAGCCTGAAAATTCAAAACAGATCTACATTGCATTTAAAATTGAAGCTATCAGGTTTTCCAATAAACAAGAGTATCTAATCTACTCCATGAATCGGTCATTGCATCCGGCGTTATTCCACAATTATGATTCAAATCCATTGAATCAGAAGAGAGCACATGAGCGTAGTAGAATTTCTCGAAGTTTCCTAGTTCCTAAACAAATAGCCTTTGCGGAAATAAATTTGAAAAGGCATTAGCAGAGATACTAGTTCGGAAGTTGAATACTCTTCTCTCAAACGCAACATCGATGATAAATCCACAATGTTGGAGTTATATCCTTACAATTTTCTCGGCAACCAAACAGCATGCATGAAGAAAATCAATTGTAAAGGAATAAAAGATGTTATTCGCCGAAGGGAAAGGGAGAGAGAACCACATTACCGATAGCTATGAACGGAAAGCTTATTCGTAGTGAAATGAAGTTAGCGTGATGGCGGGAACCAAAATTAAGCTTTATATATCGCTCGTTCTTTGGTGGGTTGAGACTTGAACTAGAAGTAAACAAAAGAAAATAAAAAAAAAAGTACTCGAGTGAGATAAATGGAACTGATGACACATAAAATGGGCCTATATCTGGGTTTACGTTTAGAAGGTTTTCTTTTTTCTAAAAATATTTGATAGAGAGTTATATATATATATATATTATGTCTTTCTCTAAATTTCTTATTTTATTTTTAATTCATTAAATCATTTCATATTTCTCGTTTCGTTAATGTGCATAATGAATATTTTATAAATACACCATAAATATTTAAATTCAGAACAAAGATCTTTTTCCCTACCGTGTGATTATTGTTAAAGTATTTGTATATATAATAATTATGTAAAACTTAATTATCGTATTCAAGTTAAATTCAAACTTTATGTCATTTCATCTCACTTTATACCATGTCATTGAATTTTATCGTGCATGAAGTATCGAGCGATATGTTTATCATACTTATTATTATTCTAAAATAAAAGAAAAATTCATTACTTCAAGGGTCGGTCCAATAATAAGTAAAATCTAAAGAAATTTTTTTAGAAAAATAAATCACTTTTAATAAAAATAATTATATGATAAATATTCTGGGGCATTTTATTAATAGGTGAGGTATTTTTAATTTATAAAAATTAAATAAAAAACAATTTTTTATTAGTGGATCGATGGTCTTTAGTTATTCTACCCTTATATTAGGCTACTCAATATAGTTTAATAGATAGCAATATTTTTAAAATTTGACATGTGGGTAAAATAAAATAAAATGGAATAATTTAACAACTAGATTTAATCGATTACAATACGCAACTTATTTACTTAGTCATCTCATTCCCTATCTATCTATATATATATATATATATATTTTTCGTCTCTAATTATCTATTTATTACAATTATCTCTAAATATTTTTCTAAATTTAATATCTCGTTCTATTTTACATCTTAACCCATGTAATAATAACCCACATAAGATGGGAAGTGTTTGAGTAGAGAGATTACGCATGTATGTGAGACAAACTTAGCAAACCGTATCATGTAAGAGTATAAGCAATATCCATATTTTAACAATATGAACTCTTTTTAGTATATTCTTAGGGAGAAAGATGATGAAGACAATCTTACTAAGTAACTCCCCGCATTCTTGCGTTAAAGTTTTACATTAAATCACACAACTTTGTAAAAAGGTTGCAATATTTTGGGCCACCAACCTTCCCTTGTAAGAGAAGCAAAGCATCACTTGAGAAGAGGTGTGAGTGTTTCACGTTTCACTTACTTGCAAGTTAAAACTTGTACATATTCTCAGAACACGGGTATATTAATATATCTATGATCTATCCATTCCATTTGACACACCACATTGTTAGAAGATGGAGCAAAGAGAACTCCATGAAGGTATCTGCTATAAGCTCTATCTTTTCGTCATGAAAACTCTGACTTCACAAGCAGTGAAGACGGTGACTTTAGGAGGAAGACCTTCACATTATGGTTCAAGCTCAACTGAGTTGATGATTACACAAA
This sequence comes from Hylodesmum podocarpum, assembly GCA_026586105.1. NCBI lineage: Eukaryota > Viridiplantae > Streptophyta > Magnoliopsida > Fabales > Fabaceae > Hylodesmum > Hylodesmum podocarpum. Next base: position 2,682,916 of record JALJEV010001298.1, on the reverse strand, counting down.
GAGGGTTTGGCACTAAACCAGACAAAATGGTGCTGCCAGAGAAGAATATTCCATGCAGGAACAGTATTGATGATGGGAATGAGCTGAGAGATTTATCTCATGCTGCTCCAAAGAAAATGGTTAGCATTAATGATAAGGTGGAGGAGATCATTTTGCCAAGTAAGAAAATGATCAAGTCCTTCCAGAAGTCTAACTCTCAGGATCAACACCAGCATCCCAATCCCAAGCCTTTGCTATCAATTCTGAAAGTTGGTTCTAATCTATGTGAAAAATCAAACTCAATATGTTAAATTCTTTTGTAAATTGTAATGTTGATGTTATGAAACAAAAGGGTGAAAGAGACATGAATACTTGGTTTTGTTATGTTATTCTTCTTGTTAGTCAAATTTTTCAATAAGATTTGGGTTCCAGCAATTTTGCAAATTAATCAGACCTGAGTTACAAAACGCAATTAAAACAGACTCGTTAAAAAATAGTTTCAACAGGAAAAGTTTATAAAAAGTTTTGTCTAACTTCAGTAGATAATAATTAGTAAATCATCTTTTTTTAATCAACAAAAAACTATCGATGTGAGTACAAAACGGATATCGGGCTAATTTACAAAAACAGTAGGCACACAATGTGTACTCTAAAATGATTACGCAGTTGCATTTTGTCTGGCTAAATGTTTTCAGAAATATTATTAGGAAATTAAATAAAAAATAAAATATACTTTTTTAAAAGTTAAAATTAATTTTATTAGTTAATCTAGAAAAAAGCTTAGAGAAAAAATTTATATAAATTAAATGATGAAAAATTAATTTTAACTTTTAAATATTTTTCTTTTAATTTTTCTTCTACAAGTATCTAAATTGGTTACAAAATATTTAGAAAGTTCATGCTTATTTGAGTAAACTTATTCAAAAACATTTGTATTAGAAGTAAATAAGAAAAATATAAAATATATTTTTCTAAAGTTAAATTTTTTTATTAAATAATTCATAAACAAAAAATCTCACATTTTTATAAAAAACTGAAAATATTTATAAATCAATTAATTAAAAAAAATTTAACTTCAAAATAAATATTTTTATTTATCTATCATCTAAAAATATTTTTTTAAAAAAATACCTAAATAAACTCTAAATTAAATTAACATAAAATCTATAAAACGTGAGATTTGTTTGATTCCATCGATCCTCCCTCAAATAAATAACCAGTAAACCTCATTTCTTATATTAAAAATCATCATTAATAATAATTATTAAAATTTCCATTACCGCGACAATTTTCAAATTTTAAATTATCATCAATATACTTAATTCTTATTCATCATACTAATAAATGACATCAACATCAACGATTCATATAACTTAACCAAACTTATCCGTAACTTAACCAAACTTATCCGTAAGACTTTTAATATAAAAAATCTTATGAAATAGATTCATTTCAATTAATCCACTTCAATCATTATATTATTTATCTAAATCAGTCACCAAGGCATAACATCAATTTTATTAATGAGAAAGCCAACATACGCGGAAAATAAAATACACACAAATATATGAATAATTGAAAGCATATTTATTTATATACATACGAATGCAGCTGCAGGGTTAGTATTCGCATACAGCTAGCACTACACAGTTGTAGACAGCTATCACTTGTAAAGCAAATATTTCAACAGCCCCACTTATTTTTTGAACTGCATCAAATAAAATTCAGAGTATAGTCAGTATTCCCTCAACTTCAACCAGTTACCGCGTTGTAAAGGAGATCCAAAATAAGATACGTAGCATCTTTTTTTCTTCTTTTTCATTCCCCACGCAATTTCATTTTCATTTTCACTTTCACTTTTTCATCAATAATAGCATGGAAGAGGATGCGAAATTATTAAGGAATATTATAGAAAAAACAACTGGTGTAAAACAACGAAGAAACTCAATAAAAATATCATTACATGTATACCTCTTGTACGATACAGCCATTCTTTTCCTTCTACCTCTTCTTTTGATGATAATGCAATTGTTTTTTTTTTTTTTACCGAATCTAAATTCTATGGATTATTATCAATCTTTTCATTTTCTTCTTATCTATTCACCATGTAGAAAATAAACTGTGAATTATATTTTATCCATTATTCTCTCCTTATCTCTGAGTGAATTATATTTTATTATTTTCTACCCACTCCTCTCCCTATCTCTGATTTACTTTCAAGGATTGTTGTCAGTCTATCCTTATCCTCATTTTTCACTACTTTTAAATGATCTAAGAGATCGACAATATCAATCCAAATACAACTTGTTTTTATACAATAATTTTTAACAAATAAATAATAACTGAATTTTAATCACATGTTTCTCACTTTATATTAAATACACAAAAAAGAATTAGTAAATTAAGACGTTGGAAGATAATACTCCACTGTGAGTGATTCGGTATCCATTTTAACGGTTGATCGAGCGCCACGTGGCGTACTAGTACAAGTTATTATCTTAATTATATAAAGAAAGTGCACGAGTTATTATATAAGGAAAGTAAATGGTTGACATATTGATTCACTTGTCGACACGAATTACGCTCACTCTCTTTACCATAATATCTGAAACACAAGTCTCATCCAATGACTTTGCATTCTTCTGATGTTGTTGAAGAAACAGGTGATTCTTCCGTGGTGGCTCAGCTAGTGGATTATCATGGTATTAACCAAAAACTGCTCGAAAACATCGTTTATGATGGTCTTGTTTGGAGCACTCTCAATTGCCTCCTTGTTGGGGACAGATCTGTTCAGGTACATCTCTTCTACTCTTTGTTTCTCTATAAATATATACTCTTTTCAAGATTTTTTTTATAAAGGGTGAGTTTTAATAGAGTTATGCCATAACAATTTTTATGATTCAAAATTTACCGTGATTATATCAACTTTTAGAAAATATTAAAATATTTAATAACAAATTTTATAAAGTTAAAGTTAAAAATTTAATTATAAAGATACTGTATTATTAGTTATTTTCTTATTCCATTATCATTAAGGTCTTTAATATTGTTGTTTGTTATTATTATTATTATAGGACAACCATCCTAATGTAATGGATAGGGTGATATAGGTAATAATAATAATAATAACAGTGAAATGTATAATTTGAAATTACTAGAAAAGAAAAATCTATGAAATTACTAGGATTTAAATTAGAATAATTTGATCTGGTTATGGATGAATTTGGGCAAATGGATTTTTTTTTTTTTTTTGCCCACCTTTACCTTTAAAGGACGGGTAAATCTATTTTTTTTTTTTTTGCAAGAGTGGAAGTTTATATATTTTTAAATATTAAAAGGTTCTTCTTTAAATGTAAAAAGGTTTTAACTAAATATCACTCTGTGACAATTTGTTTGAAAAATTAGAGTTATTTTAATCAAATATCATAAAATCATGTACAATAATTAAAATTTATTATAAAAAAATCTAAAATTCTAATACTCATAGTTATGATATTTTAATTTCAATGATAATGTGGTGTTCATAATTTGGTGTGGACCATGAATATTTGCAATAATAGAGATCAGGAAGCGTACCTGGTGTGGGCTTAGTGCATCTCCCATTATCCTTATTACCGGGCCCATTTCCTGAAAAATATTGGAAGCAAGCTTGCGAATTAGCTCCTATATTCAATGACCTTGTTGATAGGGTCAGTTTAGATGGAAATTTTCTTCAGGAATCTCTCTCCAGGTAATGTTTAAGCCTTCAAACTTGAAATCACATATATTGTTATCACGCATCAAATGATTTTTTGGCATCAAATAGTTGTTATAAAATATTATATGAACTGTTTTAAAGATAAAAAAAAAAAGCGATACATTTTCAAATTAGAATACTCAAATAGGAAGAAGAATATAGATAAGAAAAATATCTGGTATACACATATAATATGCATACAATTAGTTGTAAAATGTAAAGAAAGGAAAAAAAAATAAAAGAAATCCACGTTTTGTGAGTTAGTTGGCTAGTTCGGTATATTAAGATTGGTGTGAAAGATCAAAATAAAGCAAAAAATTTAAAAATTAGACAAATAAATTTGACATTGTGGGACCAAATTTTAATCCCTTGTCCAAACTTGACTAACAACATAACTCAATTCTCTTAGAGTGCTTTTCTTAATAAGAAGTAATTGTTAATTTACATCACTTTTAGAGGCTCTTCACAGTAGCAACGTGGGACTTGTTCTTTCTGAAATACTTCAACATAGATTATTACTATAACCAATCCATTTTTCAACTTCACCTTTCGAAAATTGCTTGCATTAGATGCCATGAGCGTTTACATTTGCTCGGAATATTTTGTTCTGTCAAATACATTTTGTAATTACCTTTAGCTACCTAGATTCTTTTAAAATTCTGTTTAGTTTAAGCCTTTAATTAGATATAATATTTCTCTGTTTTGATCTCAATGCAGAACTAAGAAAGCAGACGAATTTACCTCAAGACTTTTAGATATTCATTCCAAGATGCTACAGATTAACAAAAAAGAGGTAAATTTATATTAGTAGGATATTTGTAAAGAGTAATTGTTTTTCGTTTCAAATAATGATTACATGTTTGTTTTTAACAAAACATTACATAGAAAACACAAATCCTACATGTAATTAAAGTGAGTCAAAGGAATTTTTATAGGTATTGATTTTTCTCTTGCCATAATTATAATAGGAAATACGCTTGGGAATAGGTCGTTCAGATTATATGATTGATGAGAAGACTAAATCACTTTTGCAAATAGAGATGAACACTATTTCCACTTCTTTTGCTTATGTTGGTTGTCGTATGACTGGACTTCATAGGTAAGTGTTGCTGTGCAAATTTCACATATTGTGCTGTCATCTCTAATCTATAAACTCTTGATAATGTTTTTAAGGCCTCTTTATTGGGAAAGGCACGTAGCAGAAAAATTACACACAAATCTTAAATAAACACCTTTCCATTTGAAGGAAATAAGAGAAATGTATTATCCGGCAACATAGATAGATGTACTCTCTTTAATATAGGTATTCTGTTTTTCTCTCTTTCTGAGACCTGCCGATGTAAGACTTTGAATTAATATAGTACACAACTCCTTTTTTATTGCACCTTCGGGTTTATTTTGGTAAATGCCTGAATTTTCATTGTCGATACAGATGTATATATGTTCAGGAATACCTCTGAAGTTATTAATGAAACAGGTGTATTATATTCAATTTTGTCCACACAAAAAAAAGAGAGGCTAAAAATATGAAAATTTCAACATGTATGGTTTATGCATGTTGAAATTATTTACATGAACTCTGGTAATATATTTTCATTTTAAGGAAAATTTAGTATGAAGATGTGTATCATGATGTTATTTGGTATTTTACCAGGAGCTTACTTTCCCAGTATGGGAAATTCCTTGGACTAGAACCCACAAGGGTTCCTTCCAATAATGCTGTGGATCAGACTGCAGAGGCCTTGGCTAAAGCTTGGATTGAGTATAACAATCCCAAGTCAGTTTTCCTTGTCACTTTCTTTTGCAGTTCTGTCCTGCTACTATTTTTGCTTCCATGCCATATTCTGAATGAATCTGTACAGGGCCGCAATTCTGGTCCTGGTTCAGCCTGAAGAAAGAAACATGTACGAGCAGCATTTTATTTCCGCACTTCTAAGTGAAAAATATCCTTTTTTTATTAGTTATAACTATGATACAGAAGGAACAAATGTTACTGTTTTTTTCATCTATCATAGCAGACTCTGATGTCAAAGGAAAACTACTGTAGTTTTTATATTTAGTACATATTTGGGTTGTAAGAGTTATTATCCTCAACTTTATGATACGCATCATATTAAATCCATACGAAAAACGTTGACAGAAGTTGATCAGGAAGGAAAAATTCTGCCAGATGGAACACTTTCTGTGTATGTAGCCTTTATCTTTAAAAACTGACTTTCTGCTATGGGTTTGCTGCTTAAGTACATTTTGTTTCTGACTGTAGACAAATACCAATTTCTTGGCACTTGCAGGGACGGACAAGCAATTTCAGTTGTTTACTTCCGGGCTGGCTACACACCAAATGACTACCCTTCAGAAGCAGTGAGATACTTGATTTCATTTTTTTCTCTTCATAAAAACTGACTTTCCAACATAGAAACATCTCTGTTGTTTTCTTTTGACTTAAACTTCTTTTTGAATCCTTGGTAAAGGTTAACCCAATAACTAGTAAAACACTGTTAGGAAATGGTATTGTTTTCATAATTCATATTTGATCCCAATGGTATTGTTTCCTATTAAGTTGCATTACTTTTTAAATGAGTCTTCTACCTTGAAAATTAGTTCTCATGGTGTGTAGGAGTGGAGAGCTAGGCTACTGGTGGAACAATCTTCTGCTATCAAATGCCCTAATATATCTTATCATTTGGTTGGCACCAAAAAGATTCAACAAGAACTTGCAAAGCCTGGTGTTCTTGAGAGGCACGCACTTTCTAAGTTCTAACTAATATTCTTATAAATTCCAAGTTTATTTCATGCTTCATTGCTTGTACAGAAATTGATCAATTCCAGATACAATGTCTAAAGGAAAAGTGTTAAATGGACAATTGTGAGGGAGTTATCATGTTAAGTAGATTTTCGTTATACATGGTCAGTGAACTCACATGCTATTTGAAACACAAAGAATCAGAGTTCATAACTTTATGGTTTAGGGTTGATGCCTCAGAAGCAAAGAGTTTTAAGAAACTACAATATTATCATGTGTACTAAACATGATTAGAAAGAAAATTATAACAAAACCCTCTTGCATTTTTATCATTGCAAATAAGTTTGTTCTATGACTAACTTGTTCATTTTGTCTAATCATAGCTTGTTTCTCTGGTTGATATCTCTTCCTAAAATCTTTGATTCAAAACTGTAAGCAGGTTCCTTGATAACAAAGACCACATAGCCAAATTGCGTGAATGCTTCGCAGGGTTGTGGAGTTTGGAAGACTCGGATATCGTTAATAAGGCAATTGAAAATCCAGAGTTATTTGTGATGAAGCCCCAAAGAGAAGGAGGAGGTATTATACCATTACCAACCACTTAAACTTTGATTCAAAACTTAGTTGAAATTCAAAGACAAAGAGAAAAGTACATAACAAGCTGTATTTACTTTTCAGGGAACAATATTTATGGTGATGATTTGAGGGAAACTCTCCTTAAACTACAGGAAGCAGGTTCAGAAGAAGATGCAGCTTACATCCTGATGCAGAGGATATTTCCAGCCACTTATCCAGCAATTTTGGTGCGTAATGGTTACTGGGATAAGAGTCATGTCATAACAGAAGTTGGAATATTTGGTACTTATTTAAGGTACATTTATTGACTGCATATCTATGACAGTTCCTTGCTTAAATTTGCAATAGCCTTGACATGCATGGACTGAAATTTTCAGGAATAAGGATAGAGTTATCATTAATAACGAAAGCGGCTATATGGTGCGTACAAAAGTATCATCATCTTATGAAGGTGGAGTTTTGCCTGGTTTTGGAGTGGTAGATACTGTATACCTTACTTGATGGAGCCAATCCCTTTGAGTTATCATGGCAATGCATAATATTATGTATGATTCATAATTACCACTTCCAAGTCTCCTCACTCATGATTTTCTTTGTATGTCTCCCAAAACAAAAACAGTGAAAGGTTTCAACACACTGATTGACCCTAGAAATTGCCTTATTATTAACTTTCTAATGTTCCTGTTTTTTCTTTTTTTCTTTCTTTTTCTTCGTCTTTTTTTTTTCCCTTCTAGCCATTAACATAGAAATACCAGTAGAGGATTTTTAAGATTTGAATATTTTCTTCCATCGTATAGATCACTCATGAAATTATTTCTGTAGTATATCAAATATTTTAGATAAAAAAATACCTCTTTCAGTTTCAAATTAAAACTGCAAACGACATTATGCCACAGCATAATCATATATTGTCAGTAATATCATAGAAAAAAAATATTTATAAAATTAATTGTTTCCCATTCTTAACGTTGAAAAAAAAAAAGTTTCGTATTCAATTAACTAAATACAAGCTGATAAAAAAAAATCAACTAAATAAGTGAACAATTGAAATAAAACAAAAAATGGTGGCAAGCTTTCCACAACCATGCAAACTCCGAATCAACCATGAACATGTTTAGACTATAAACATAAGAGAGAAAAAACCAACCACTTATGTACTCTCGTTGTTCAATCCATATAATCCTCTGTTTGATACGTTGGATTTGTTTATATAAATCTAATATTAAATTATTATTATTAATCATTCGTATTAATCTGATATTAAATTATTATTATTATTAAGCATTTATATTATTATGTATTAATCTAAGTCATATCAGAAGAAGAATTTGAAGGAGAAAAAGAATTTTATTCAGATAATAAGATAAGATAATATCACAGTGTATCTATGTATAATTATAAAGAAAGATTTTATCCTAATTTTCCATCGTAATCTCTAGATACATGCATTAACTTTCATCATGATAAGCACTATGGATGGTAAATGTAGTTTAATAATAATTGAGGTCCCATGTCCTTCTAGTGTTGTCGAACCCTGTATCAAATCAATGTCGTGAGCAATTTGGATTACATTATTCTCTGTGGTTATTATTAAAGTTGGAGCTTCAATTCGTAGAAACTAGTGTTGATTTTGACTGTTAATTTTTATTAATATTACGAAGTAGTTGAACTGAAACTTCAATTTTAATTAAACAAGCAATTGTTAGAGTTTGAAGCCGAGAAGAATACAAACTCTAATAACTAGTGTTGATTTTTAATGTCAATTTTTATCAGAGTTTACAGCAATCTTTTTTTCCCTTTCATTGTCTGTCTCTTTATGGAATATGTATAAATAATGTCCACTTAGATGTTAATGCATTGCACACGGCACAACCTTTCGAATGTCATCGTAATGGTTTACGTAAGAATTTTTTAGTCTATTTTTCTAACAAAAATATTCTCGTTGGAAGGGTATGAATGCAGCTTTCTTAAGTTACTTTTTCTTTTATTGATATTTTAAAATATATAACTTTACTTTGCATTAAATCATTTAATATAATAAATAATTAAAACTATGATGAAAGATTTAATAAAACTTAAATATAAAAATATTTTATTCGCAGGAGTTTTATATGATTAACTAAACATATTTAATTCATTTTTCAAAATCATAAATTTTTTAGGATTTATAATTCTCGAGAAAATATAATTCACAGATAAAAAAAATATTTCTCACTCATCGAATGTCATGTAAGTTCCTAGGTTGAATTGTCCGAAACCTTTACTTTTAGTATAAAAGCTTTAACTGTCTTCGGTAGTAATAAAATTATAAATACGTACAAATTATTTATTTTTAAATGTAATTATTTATTTTTAAACACGTCCAATAATAATTAAAAATTATCACAATTTCAAAATAATAATTTTAAATTTTAAATTATAATAACATTGATACGAAATTAATTTTTTTTAAAAGAATACTTAAAGAATTGAAATATGAGATTTTAAAAGATATATAAGACGAAATTAAGACTTTTATAACTTAAATAATAAAAAGAACGAATGAGAAATAGAGATATAAAATGGATACCATACCTTTTGATTTATCCTTATTGTTCATTCTATTGTTTTAAAAACGCAGACATCAAGTGGATCCCACGAAATTCAAATTCAACCACTTTTCTTCTTCTTTTTTATTTGCTCTGTACCATACACAACAATATGTTCTCTAAGGGAAAGCACCTTTCACACAGGAATCAGAATATGTGTCAGCAACTAACCCACGGAAGTTATAAAAGATTGTAACTCCTCTATTCTATTTTTCAAAATAAAATGCTGCATGCATGATACTTTCAACTTTTTTCTATTTTAGTTTTTATTCTCTGCTTTTAGAAAATGAGTTGTCCAATTAGTATATGAAATATTACTTGTCATCTTCTTTTTCATATTCCTCGCCGATAACTTGGACCAAATCGATAATATTTTTATAAACTAGGTTAATTAGCTGAGTTAATGTACAAAACAAATTACACTATTAAATGCATGCTAGTTTTAATAAATTCAAATTATTATTCTTACATTTGTTTTATTCTTATCCATTAAATTTGTATTAAAATACAAGTATAATATTCTTATAATTTTAATTTTAATATATATATATACATACAAAATATTTTGATTTATTTACATAAATTATCTTTTAAATATTGTTTATGCAAATTCTCTCCTTAATAGAAAAAAGTAAAATTAAAATACTTACTTTCTATTACACTTAAAAATTAAATAAAATCTTATTATTAATCAGTACTCTTCTTAAATAAAGACGAGAATCCTATTAGACAATATATTATCAAGATATAACTTGATTTAGCGTAAGACGATATATAATTAAAGATATAACTTAATTTAGTGTGGGATATACTGTAATACTTTTGGTGGGCTAATCTCTCTAGAGTGGTAATGAGTGTATCTATAAAATATACTTAGATAATCAAATTGATGTTTAACAGAATATTTTAAATAAATAATATTATATAGAAAATTTATAAGATACTCTTGAAAAACCAACGTAAAATAATTATATGTTTTCATCATTCTAACATAGTAGATTAGGTGATAATTTAACCTTACCTAACTCTTAGTGTTAATCTTAGTAATATATTTCGATGAAGAGACATATAATCACATATCCCACTCTTAATAATTATCTTTTAAATATATTATATGAGGTAGAGGACATTATAACGAATAGGACCATGTAACACAACTAGTATCCTAAAAAATATTAATTAAAAATTAAAAAGAATATAAAAAATAATAAATTAATTTTAATTTATAAAGGGGTAAAACACTTGGTGGTCAACATTGAACGAAGAAAAGTTGAATCCATTCTCTTATCTTTTGTATCCAACAATACTTAATATGAAATGATTTATTTATCAGTGGAAATAATATTTTATTAGAGTTTACTAGGTTAAAGTGTACGTAAGACAGATTGACGTCCAGATTCGTTAAGTGTTGGGAAAAGAAGGCCCTGGTCCACAAAAAAGGGGAGTACAGAAAACAATTCACATAGGGGGCGTCAACATATTAAATAGGGTGAGTGAAAAGACGAAAAGAGGTCAGAATGAACTCTACCTTCTCGCTTGCATGTTCAGGTACTATACGCTTCTTCTCTGTTGCTTATTATTACAATAATAAATCTACCACCACCTTCCGCCGCCACGCACTATCACAACCGCAATCGCAATCGCAATCGCTCTCTTTCTATTCTCCAAAATTCATAATGTCTCCATCTACTCTAGAAGACTCTTCTCTCTTCGATTACCATCGCCTCGATCAAGAACTCCTCAACGACGTCGCTTACGACGCCCTCGTTTGGAGCTCTCTCCACGGTCTCCTCGTCGGAGACAAATCCATTCAGGTAACTCGTGCTTTTGTGACGGTGCTGAGAGTTTGAATTTGAATTTAGTGTTGACAACGATGGATTGTGTGTTTGAGAGTGCAGGGATCGGGAAGCGTTCCAGGCGTGGGATTGGTGCACGCGCCGATTGCGTTGTTACCAACGCCGTTTCCGGAAAAGCAGTGGAATGAAGCGTGTGAGTTGGCTCCTATTTTGAATGAACTCGCTGATCGGGTCAGCATAGATGCAACGTTTCTCCAGGAATCTCTCTCCAGGTCTCACTCCTTACTCTTACTCGCTGTCTAATCTTTATTATTCCTTAACTTTGTAACAACAGTTAGTCTTCTTCAGAATAATGCGTATCCAAAACGTAATTATTTTTAAAATAAAAAAAAAAAAATAGAGGTGAAAAATTGAAGGTACGATACCTTTTTACAATAATGTGGTTTGATTGACTTTAGGATCTTTCTGTACACGTAGCATTATTCTAGTCTTTAAAATCTCAAAACAGTACTAAAATCTTTTAATTCTTATTATAATTTCTAATTTTTATAACTCATTGTGATTTTAATTTTTGAAATATATGAATTTATTGTCATTATAGTTTTATATTTTCCAATTTATTATTATTTTAATACACATTAAAATGAAAATATTAAGAGAGTTACAAATAAGAGATTTGTTACTATTTTCTGAATATTAAAAATTAATATAATAATATCTTGAGTTTTATGTATGCATGCAAGAGCCCCTACTTGAGTTTTGGTACCAAAAAGTGGTGTAGTTGGTGAAAAAGTTTTTTATCTTTTAACTCAATTGTTAACCCTCTCCATCTTTTGTTCTGTCATGTGCATTTTATAGTTGAGTCATAGTTATTTGTTTGATCATATGCATTTTGTAGTTGAGTCATGGTTATTAGACACCCAAATAATACAAGTGTTCAATTATTTTCTTTTGTTAGTCGCCTAAACTCGTGGCTATCTTTGCTTTTTTGTTTCTGGTCATCAGCTTAGGTTATGTTTTTTTTTTTTTTTTTTATATATATATATATATATAATATAATATATGTAATATATAATATTCTCTTTCTTCTTGTGATATCACACCAATTATGTCTAGTCTCTTCCTATATTTCTTTATGATGTAGACACTGGTGCTTGGGTATTCAAGTATCTTTCTTCTGTTAGTTACCTTAACGTGTAGTTTCCTGTGTTTCCTTGTTTATATTTTTATGTCTGTTTATAAATGCAGAACTAAGAAAGCGGATGAATTCACCTCTCGACTTTTGGATATTCATTCCAAGACGTTAGAGATTAACAAAAAAGAGGTAAGTGTGAGTTTGTTGGACATGTGTAATGTAGCACCGAGGGTATTACGAGGGGGTCAGTGTGTGTTTATGACATTATTTAAGAGAAACTTGTTTTGTGCTCAACTGCTCATATTCTCGTTGCGACAGATACAGGGGAAATCTTATTGAAAAACAGAGCATCAATACATATTTGTTTGCGGCAAAACAGTATATAGAAAACAGAAATCTTATATATAAGTCCTTGAATAAATATCTCCATAAATATTTATAGGAAAATAAAATATAAAGGTAAAATGAATTAAAATTTTCTCATGAATGGAAATCAACTTTTTTTCAATTTTTGTAGAATACTCTTCTAATTTCTCCAAAAACTGACGTGGATAAATAAATTTTAAGTTTTGAAAGAAATTTAATTCATTTTCTTCTCTTATAAGAATTTGTGAAAATGTTTATACACGATGGCCATAATTGTGTTTACTCTAGAAAAAGATTGAGGGTAGTAGGGTACAAATTTGAAGTTTTCTTCCTTCCCTTTACTCTTCTTAAGTGATTCAAAGGAATGTACTGACATTATCTTTTGCTCTGCCAAAATTTTGATAGGAAATACGATTGGGGTTGCATCGTTCAGATTATATGCTTGATGAAAAGACTAATTCACTTTTGCAAATAGAACTGAACACCATTTCCTCTTCATTTGCCGGTCTTAGTAATCTAGTGACTGAACTTCATAGGTAAGTGTTAATGTAAATTACACTATTGTATCATCCAATGTTTTGAGAGGTCTTTGTTTCACTGCTGCTATGGGTTTGTTTAGGGTAATCAATTTTGCACTATGAAGTTACACTATTCTATCATCTAATGTATATGTGTCTATATAGAAAATTCAGGGTAGTCAATCTTGCACAATAGCAAAGCTATAGTTCCATCAAGTAGCATTAGCAGCAGGTGGCTGCTACTGGGCCTTATATCATTGATGATTATGTGTTACTATTAGGATGAGACTTTTAATTATTCTTTATGAATGTTCTTGATTTTTGCTATAGTTTTTTATTTCAACTACTCATTTATGTATAGTAAATTATTTATCTCGCATCTTATGATCTTTTTTGTAACAAGCCAACAGCTAAATGCAGTTTTGGGATTGTTCACTTTGTGCTGTTATATAGGATTAATAACTAATATGATTGAAATTATTTATATGAACTATGGAGGAAATATATTTTTTGAAGAAATATCTTTATATTAGTTGGTCATTTTCTAGATACATACTTTCCCGTCATGGAATATTACTTGGACTGGATTCCAAAAGGATTCCCGACAATAATGCCGTCAATCAGTATGCAGAGGCCTTGGCTAAAGCTTGGAGTGAGTATAACAACCCCAGGTCAGTTCAGAGAAAAAAGTACCCTTCAACTTTCTATTGCACTTCTATGGCTGCTTTTGGATCCCTTCTATAATTTCTAATGTGTTATGCAGGGCTGTGATCATGATTGTGGTTCAGACTGATGAACGAAACATGTACGACCAGCATTTTGTTTCTGCAGTTCTAAGGGAAAAATATCCTTTTCTTAGTAGTTATAATAACTAACAATACAAAAGGAGAAACGTTCATTTTATTCCCATATAGCAGAGAAGACTCTTTTATTTGGGCTATTAAATGTGATATTGAAGGGTACAAAAGGGATGCTTTTATGTAAACAAAACTACTGTAGTTTTTATACTCGGTATATATTTGTGGGATGTTATTGTCCTTAGCTTTATAACACGCATAATATTCCAACGATACGTAAAACGATGGCAGAAGTTGATCTAGAAGGAGAAATTCTACCAGATGGAACACTTTCTGTGTATGTAACCTATAGTCATAAGAACTGACTTTCAGCTACGGTTTGTGGCTTGATTACATTATGATTCTCATTGTATAGAAATATAATATCTTGACACTTGCAGGGCCGGACAAGTTATTTCAGTCATTTATTTCCGGGCAGGTTACACACCAGTTGACTATCCATCAGAATCGGTGAGTGATTTGAAATCAGATTTTTTGCTGCTCATAAGAACCGTGCTTTTCCAACTTAAAAACATTGTTTTCTATTTACTTAAAGTTCTTTTGTTAAGCATTAGGAAGGTTAGGCCATTGTATCTGGTATCACATCTGCAGCTAAAAGAGTGTCTCTCACTCATTAGTGTTAGAAATGGTTACTGTATTGTCAATGAATATTCTATTACTGTAGACCACCTATCTATTGAAGTCAAGCTGACCTGAAGGGCCTATATCAGGCACCTATTTACTTGCTTCTGCTATAGTGGCTTGATAATTAACAGACATTAGCTGCCAAAAATAGCTCGACTATGAGTTCTTACAGTTTAGGTATATGTTGCTCAATATGTAGGAATGGAGAGCTAGGCTACTGATGGAACAATCTTCTGCTATCAAATGCCCTTCAATATCCTATCATTTGGTTGGCACCAAAAAGATTCAACAGGAACTTGCAAAGCCTGGAGTTCTTGAGAGGTATCCGCGTAGTTCTAATAATATTCATTATATTTTCGAAGCTTATTTCATCCTTTATGCATCGAAACCTGTTTATCAATCCACAAATACTATGTTTAAAAGAAAAGAGTTTAATGAACTATTGAGTATTGAGTTATCATGTAAAGTGAGATTGTCCTTCTGAGATTATCCTTCAAATCTGCCTTCCCATCCATGCCTTGTCCTTCCTAAAAAGAAGGAAATACATGATGAATGAAAAGCCATATGTTTTCTTAGAGCTATAATCATACTTACTATTGTGGTTTAATAAATTACACATTTGTTGTATGTATTAGACAAGTGCAGATTATAAATGCATGTACATTTTTATCTTAGGAAACAAGCAGTTCTATTACTAAATCCCTGAATCAAAACTGTAAGCAGGTTCCTCGAAAACAAAGATGACATTGCCAAACTGCGTAAATGCTTTGCTGGGTTGTGGAGTTTGGATGACTCAGATATTGTTAAAAAAGCAATTGAAAGGCCAGAGTTATTTGTGATGAAGCCCCAAAGAGAAGGAGGAGGTCTTGTACCATCTAAACTTTGATTCAACTTACTGCCGTAGTTTGTTGGAAATAAACGAGGGAGAGAAATCTAACAAACTAAAATTATTTTTCAGGTAACAATATTTATGGTGATGGTGTGAGGGAAACCCTCCTAAAATTGCAGAAAGAAAATTCTCAAGAAGATGCAGCTTATATCCTTATGCAGAGGATATTTCCAACTATTTCTCCATCAATTTTGATGCGTAGTGGTTCTTGGTATAAGGATCGTGCGATTTCAGAACTTGGGATATTTGGTACTTATTTAAGGTACAATTCTTTGCCACATGTCTGTAACCGTTTTGAGTTTAAATTTGTAACGTTTAATATCCGTGGTCTTGAATCTGCAGGAATAAGGATAAGGTTATCATCAATAAACAAAGTGGTTATCTGATGCGTACAAAAATATCATCATCTGATGAAGGTGGGGTCGCAGCAGGTTTTGCAGTGTTAGATAGTGTATACCTCACTTGACGGAGCCAACAGCACCTTAGGTTATTACGGTAATTCAAAACATTATGTAAGTGATGGTTTACGGATGAAGCATATCTTCAATTAGGTCTTGATTTTATTTATTTGCCTTAACAAAAGTGAAAAAGTAG